>OZ030012.1:34513655-35713655 GCA_964023405.1 Apodemus agrarius | reverse complement strand
GATCTAATTTTAACTTCAGATAAAGATGGCAAAAATGTGAATATAGCCCATGTTTTCTCCATGCAGGCATTCAACTAACTTAACAGAAGGAACACCCCGGAACAGACGAGAATTCACTGGAGTTAGAACCACAGCCCTGGCTTGGACACGTCACAGCTCAACAGAGTAGGGCATTACTTTTGGTTTTCTCCCTGGGCTGTTTTACTCAGCTCAGAACTTTTAACAGTGTTCACACAATGGATGTCTCCCCCACCCCCACCCCCACCACCACCTTGCATGTTGTTGTTAGTGTCTCCCACTCTCACACTCAGTGGACACCAAAGCTCCCCTGAGGACTGACTGACTCAGTGCATGCTACCCACAGACTCTGAGTGTGTTAAAAACACGGGGTAATGCCAAAGAGGGAAATTATTCTAGTTTCAAACTACTATCAGAGAGAATTTAATGAGCAGAAGGTCTTCATAAATACTCTCCCGTGGAAGACCCCTCCATCTGGCAAGGGCTGTGGTAGCCGCAGTGAACAAGGTAAAGAGGGCAGAGGTCCCACTCCTAGCTCAGCAGAGATAAAGAAGCAAACGGTTGCAACCAAATGCTGGGGTATGGAAGGAAGGAGAAGAGGCCTGGGGCTTGGGGAAGGGGTAAGGGCGTGAGGAGCTAAGACTCCATAGCTGAGGCCCTGGCATGAGCATCAGTCATGACATGGGAGAATTTCAAAAACTCAGAAATATCTCTCTGGTCACGGGAATTAGAAAGGCTAGTGTGACTTATTGGAAGTATTTCTTAACATTTAAATTCTAGGCTCTGGGCTCCTTGGTTTATAGCATAATATCTGTCCTGCTAACAACCAGTAACGGAGAGAAAAGTTTTCCTTCTAATCTATTCAAGGCACTGGGAGTTACTACAGTCCTTGTGTGGCTAAGAGCGCAGAGAAGGTGAACGTGGACCTGACCATCAGCCTTCGGTTCCTCTTAGGACACCTGCTCAGCCGAGTGCAGGTGAAACTCTGCAAGAGGAAGAACCGAGAAGCCAAGAGCCCGTGCTGAGCTTCCGCAAGCATCAGGGCTAGGAAGACAGTGCCAGAGCTCAGAGCCTCAGAGAGAAACAGGCCCAGGAATCACATAGAGGCTTTTCACTGGGACCCTCAAAGGGCTACATCCTAAAGGGACGGCTGAAACAGGAATAGGCGGGGCCTTGAAAAACTGTGCATACATGGGAGTGTGTGTGTGCTCAGCTCTCTGCACAGGCGCACATGGCCTACTGTGCGTGCTGAGGCCAGAGGAAGACAACTGGTATCTGCTCTATCACTCTCCACCTCTTCATTAGAGAAGGTGAATTTGGAGCCAGGCTAGCAGGCAGCAACCACAGCAACCCTCCTGTCTCTACCCTGCGTAGTGTTGGAGTCATAGGTACACCTGAAGGTGTGCCCGGCTTTTTACACGGTTGCTAGGGATTTGAACTAGGGCCTCATACCTTCGTGGAGAGCACTTTTACCCTTAGACTAGGTGTTTACAACGCCTACACAAACCTCAGCCTTACATCAATCAGTTCAACCCCAGTTGGGCTTCAAGAAATATGCACAGCATATCTCTCAGCAGTTAAGAGCACTTGTTGCTCTTGCGAAGGACCTGAGTTCAGTTCCCAGCACCCACATGGTGGCTCCCAACCACCCGACATATCAGCTCGGGGGTCTCACTCCTTTTCTGATTTCTGGTAGACAGTCACAATACCGAGCTGGTGAAGGCCTCCAGGGTGAAGGAAAATGAGTAACAACAGACAGAAGGAAGAAAATACAGACATGAACAAGCAGCAACGGAGGGTAGTGTGGAAACTGAGAATTGGTACTGTCTGCTGATAGGCATCAATTATAAAGCCTTAGAGGATTTTAACCATTTTAGAACAGAAAAACTTATTTAAAAAAAAGACCGGCAGGGCGTGGTGGCGCACGCCTGTAATCCCAGCACTTGGGAGGCAGAGGCAGGCGGATTTCTGAGTTCAAGACCAGCCTGGTCTAAAGAGTGAGTTCCAGGATAGCCAGGACTACACAGAGAAACCCTGTCTCGAAAAACCAAAAAAAAAAAAAAAAAAAAAAAAAGACCATAAAGAGATCATTAAAGGAAGAAATAAAAAACTATTTTAAAGTATTTGTACTATATGGGGAATAGAATAAATTTTTATTTATTTGTTTCTTTTGTGTGTGTGTATGTGTGTGTGTTTGTGTGTACATATGCATGCACACATCAGGAAATCAGAAGACAACTTGCTAGAGTTGTTTCCCTCCTTCTACTGTGTGGATTCTCAGAAATAAACTTAGGTTGCCAGGCAGACCTCTTTGCCCCCTGAGCCTAGTGAGTTCTAATGCATATCAGACTCTGGCTAAACTTATAACACCTGGTGCCAAACACACAGTAAATGATGTACAGTAAGACTTAAAAAATGTAAAATAAATAAAAATTATTAGCATTAAAAATTGGGCTTTTGCCGGGCGGTGGTGGTGCATGCCTGCAATCCCAGCACTCTGGGAGGCAGAGGCAGGTGGATTTCTGAGTTCGAGGCCAGCCTGGTCTACAGAGTGAGTTCCAGGACAGCCAGGGCTATACAGAGAAACCCTGTCTTGAAAAAACTAAATCCCCAAAACAAAACAAAAAAAAACAAACAACAACAAAAAAATGGGCTTTTGTATACACCTTTTCTCAAGCAAGTAAGTTATTATGGAACAGCATCAGGCTCACTGGTACACGTCTATTCTCACAGTCCATACCTAATGTGAGGTAAGACACGGATATTAAAGCACGAGGGCCTGGCACACTTAGACTTCTGCTGTTTGCATCACAATGTCAGTTAGTCATCCTTGTTCAATCCTGACTTGTGACTAGACACTTTTTCTAATATCTGCTGGTTTTAGTGTTAGCTGGCGTAAACGTCCGTCTCCTAGAGGTCGGCGATGACTGCCCTCAATGTCACAGAAGCACAGCCAGGTGTCACAAGTGCAAGTCACACAGCTAGGTGTCACCAGCCTTGATGCTGTCACAGGTGCTGAAGTGAACTTTTGGCTCCTGCTTCCCTTCCTCTGGGAATCTGAAGGTAATGTAAGGGGCTAGGAGCCTGAGCTTAGAGGACAAAGAAGGACCAGAAAGAAAAGTTCGTGTAAAAGAAGCAAAATTCAGCTGAGGGGAAAAGAAAAAGCACTCTTGCCAGAATCTGAAAAAAAAAAAAAAAAAAGCAAGGCAGGTCCCTATAAATATAAACATTACCAAGAAATTGAATTCACACAGCCACCGTGAGTGAATTTCATCATGCTGAAATAACAAAATGCCAGGGACTCACCAGACAGTGAGAGGCCTCTTCTTTCTTTTTGGTTTCAAGAGTCCCGCGCTCTTCTTTAAAGCAAGCTGTAGATGGGATTTCTGAGTGGAGCCTAAGGGCTTTTCAACATCTTGTAAAGAACATTTGTCAGAGTGGCACAAAGTTACATTCATGGGGCAGGACTGGGGGCCAGGCACGACAGAAGACCAAGGGCCAGCTGCTACAGGGATGGCCACGGGCGTAGGCTGGTGTGCCTGGAGCGTCTACTAAAGTCATTTAGGAATGAAAGATTCCTGGCGGGAGAAAGTATAACTTCCTGTTAAGAATTCTTTAGTACCTACTTTTCAGGTAAGTAGACACTCTTTGGAACTGTACCTCTCCCGCATCAGAGATCAGAGCAGGGCGGATAGTAATAGAATTTACATTTGTAAAGTAGCTATGACCCAGATTTCACCATGATAAACCACAATGATTTAAAATTTTCTAGTACAGTGAATCTGAACTCAGAATCTCCAATTAACCACTTAGCTAACCAAATGTAAGTAATTGCATCGCCTCCCCGTTAGTGTACTTCCAGATGTCTGTGTCGGTGGGAACACAGCTTGGGCTGGGCGTGTGGAGACAAGAGCATATGGTCCACAGAGGGCTGTGACCCCCTCTGTGAATGATCAGGTGCAGTACGAGGAACCGAGGCTACCGATGATAACGCTCTCAGGCAGTTTCTAAGGCGATAACCAGAATACCTGTGACTATGTAAATTAAGAGACCAAATCTCCACAGGGGAAGAAAGGACAGGGCATTCCTTGGGACTCTTGGAATGTACTTTACAGTTCACACAACTCAGTAACTTTCACAATCTGGGGCTTCACAACCTTGGAACGGAGGGCCTGCAGACAGACCGAGCTGTCCCCAGCCCCGCGACTCCTCATCTTCATTCCGTTGATACCAAGTAAATGGAATTCTGAGCATACCATCACATACATGGTGGGTTATTCTGTAAGAGCTCATGCGGTCTAGGACTTGTCCATTTACAAGAAGACAACCTTTTCGCCTATCAGTTTATGAGACAGAAAAATGACATTGTAGGAATCACAAAACTAACGAAATACTCTGTAATCAGTAATCTGAACAGCATGAATGTAATGAAAAAGAGAACTGAAGAGAAGTTTAAGTTTGCATTTGAGAGACCACGACATATTGGTAGTTGATTAAACATAACATGGTTATTTCTGTTAATTATGCAGACAAATGTTTTCTAAATAAGTATTTCCCTTCTGGTTATATGCTTGGATATAGTTATGCAGAAATTGGCTATTCTGATCAGATGTGGAGACAAGTTTTATATATAGTACCTTCCCTGACTTTTTTTTTTTTTCAGTACTGGGGATTGAACCCAAGACCTCACGGATGCCAGACAAATATGGCTCCACTAAGTCAGCCAGCCAGGTCCTCTCTCTCTTCGTTATCCTTGAATGCGAGGAGTAAGGATGCATGGGCCACTTGAATATTCAACCTTTATTTTCACACACATGCCCTGAGGACTTCTGCACTAATATCTTTGTGATGATTGTTTTATGTTTAGTCCATCTTTGCTGTTCCCTCTGGACACCACTAGCTCTCTTGCTGGCTCTTCTACTCCTTGATTGTGGGAGCAGATAAACTGCTGTACAACAGAACGCTCAGACCCTCCTCCATGACCATGATCATTCTCACTGTCTACGCAGTTAACTCTGAGATGAGTCCAGCATCACGGTGGGACTTTAGAAATTAATTTATCAGTTACTTTTACATAAAAGGTGGCAGTAAGTTCTGGGAGACAATACATGACTGCGTACATTAATGAACAAGGCAAACAGATCCATAAACAGTTTATAACTTAAAGACCAAAAGCGATACTCCATGACAACAGGCCCTCAGTCTCTGTTAGGAATAAGTAAATTGGGGGTATGTGCGACAAATAACCTTTCCAAAATGGTGGTATTGAACAGTTAGAGATGTATCAGAGGGTACAAACATTACTGCAAAACAAAAATAAACAAGCAAAAAACCAACCAACAAGAAAGTCCAAACCAAAACCAAACAAAACATCGCTGCTATTTAGTTCCCAGCATCAAATCAGAAGGCTCACAATCGCCTGTAACTCCATCTCCTCTAAGCAGACAGACACTACAGGTGAAAGAAAAGCCGAATGTTGGGCTTTGTGCTTTCTTCCGTTGGCATTATGGGTAGTTCTTAAGTTGCTAAGTGGTCAAAAATAAGAAGGATTGGGCTGTGAAAATGGCCTGCTCAGAAGAAACGTTTAAGTATGCTAGACAATTAACAACCACCTGGGCCCACGAAGCCCTCTCTGGAGATGACTATTATAACTTAATATCCTCGATTCACCTCTGCATCTCCTTTTCAATCGAGCACATCTGACATGAGCCATGGAAGGACACTCCCAGACCGAGAACATACAGACATTTAGGATTATCACTAAACAAAACCTTGGCAGCCGTCTGTAATATCTGATTTTCTAGGCACTGTCCCCAGTGGCTTTCTTTCTCTTGATTATCAGCCATTCGGCCTGGACTTCTTTCCCCAGATGAACTATAGACATTTTTCCACGCTGATTCTTACTTCCTGCCCATTCCCAGTCTCCCTAGGACCCTTAAAGTTAATCTCTCATTCTTTCCTGTTGGGACCTCCATTTACTCATCTGTGAATTTCATCAGTGTCTTCTCTACTCTCTCTTACAAATTATCAAGACTGATGGCAAATGGACCCAATTTAATGTCAATTCCCTCCCATTAAACTAGCCAAGCAGCTAGCAAACCACATTTGATTGCATATCCAGAACTGTACTGTCTTGTCTGAGTTGAGGAGAAGAGAAAGGCAGAAAGAATTTGATTTATTTGATTACAAGCTGTTTAACTCTTGAAATGTCGAACAGTACAACGTTTTCTCAATTATGCCGTTAGTGGAGGGAACGCTGACCAGCACAGTGGTTTCTCAATTACATGTTCAGTGGATGGGACTGGCTACATGCAGGGCTGCATTAAACAGGCCTCTCTCTACAGTCCACTCAAATCCTGAGAAGGTTTTAATTTTCTGTTAAGAGAACACCAGAAGGCCTGACAGTCATTTACATGCCCTATGATGTAACAATTCCCCCTAAACTGCCCTGGGATGTAACAATTCCCCCTAGATTGTCCTGGGATGTTAACAATTCCCCCTAAACTGCCCTGGGATGTAACAATTCTCCCTAGACTGTCCTGGGATGTAACAATTCTCCCTAGACTGTCCTGGAATGTAACAATTCTCCCTTGACTGCTCAATGATGTAACAATTCCCCCTAGACTGTCCTGGGATGTAACAATTCCCCCCTAGACTGTCCTGGGATGTAACAATTCCCCCTAGACTGTCCTGAGATGTAACAATTCTCCCTTGACTGCTCAATGATGTAACATTTCCCCCAAGACTGTCCTGGGATGTAACAATTCCCCCTGGACTGCCCAATGATGTAACATTTCCCCCAAGACTGTCCTGGGATGTAACAATTCCCCCTGGACTGCCTTCCATCTTACTTGTTCACAAGTTGTTGTTGTTATTGCTGTTTGTTCATTTGTTTGTCTGTTTGGGTCTGGCTGTCCTGGAACTCACTTTGTAGACCAGACTAGCTTCAAACTCACAAGAGATCCCTCCTGCCTCTGTATGCTGAGTGCTGGGATTAAAGGTGTGTGTCACCACATCCTGCCTGTCTCCAATCGCTGCATATCAGTACTCCACTTATGTCAACAGAGTCTATCTCAGTCTCCCAGTTACTGCTAAAACAGAGGGATGAGAAAAGGGATTCATCAGGGGTGAACTGTTGGTTTCTTAACTCTAAGAAATGCATTTGGATTTTAAACCTGAGAAGGCAGAGAAAGTGGAGGAGCAAGTCACAGGGCAGGCAAGATGATACCGAAAGACTCAAAGGAAGCCCTGCCCTGTTCTTAGGCAACCGTGGAATAAAAAAGAAAATTCCAGGGCTAGCCCCTGATCTCAAACAGCACACTGCTGGGCAAGGAGCTCCTAGTCCCCTAGTTTTCTGTTTCCTAGGCTGTTTCCTAGTGAGATGGTAGCACCTGGTGACCCAGATTCACCCTTTCCCCAGCTTTTTCCACAGTGTCTGATTTACAAATTCTCATACCCACGATGCCTCTCACTTGCCTTCTAAACTGTGCCTACTGTGTTCTTGAAGGCACAGCTCTAACTGCCAAAGAGCTGCTTAAAGTCTTTCGCTAACCTGCTGTGGCTCTGGATGGCACGGGTCACTGTGGAATGAGCTGCTTGGCTCATTCCCTCGGGATGCTCTGAAGCTGACAGAGCCCACAAGCAATGGTGTCCACCCTGAGACTGAGCTGAGACATACATTTCCCAACTTGGGGGAGTTACTGTTGATTTAATTCAGGGCTTTGCACACACCAGGCAAGTGACCCACCACTGAGTTTTGTCCCCAGCTCTTTGAGTGCTTTTTTTTTTTATTTCTAAGACAAAGTATCACAAAATTGTCCAAACTAGAGATTATAGACATGCCAATTTTCTATGTTACTTTTTAAGTTCCACATGCACACACGTGTATCCATACCCATGTACACACACACACACACACACACACACAATTTTTTTGTTGTTTTTGTTTTGAGATATATGGGTCCTTACTCTGGAGTTCAGGCAGGCTTGAACTTAAAATTCTCCTGCCTCAGGTTTTTGAGTAGCTGGTATTACAGGTCTGTGCTGTAAGGCTGGTCTCCTTTCCTCCTTTAAAATTGTTCCTCTTAGGTGTTTGTCACAGAAGTGTTAGGCTGGCAGACCAGATATCCATTCTCATTCACAATGTCCATCCACAGCATTAGAAATGGGAAGTTAATTGATTCTGGTTTCTCAGAGATGAATGTAACTACTCATTAATACAACTCTCTATGTGTGTGTGTGTGTCTGTCTGTATGTCTGTCTGTCTGCCTCTGTGTATATCTGCATGCGTGTGCATGTATGTATGTATATGTCTCTCTGGGTATCTCTGTGTGTTCCTTCATGCAGGAAGAACATTTAAGCTAGAGAAAAACACAGCTGAAGAAAATTCACCTGTTTCCAGATAGCAGTGAAAGAAACTTGGAATGCAGGAAGTTATTAACCTCAAAACCAAGGAAATACAATTACAATTTATAATAAAACCACCGGATTCTACACAGATGTGCATAAGAGGCCAAACTGAAGCTGCCAGCAGTCATTTAAATTCTCTTAAAGGAATGGGATCTATTTTGGACACTAAGACAGAATCTCATCATAGAGATATTTTATGGAATTTTATATTGCACTGCGATTGGGTCTTCCAATACTCAGAACATACCTTCGCTGTTCGGATGAGGATGCTAACTCTGAGATCCTGTGTAAATCTCCCAAGTTTACAAGTTTAAGCAGTGATGAAGCACAGGACTACTTATTTTCAGACCGAATTACAAGACTCTAATTTGTAAGGAGAGTTGAGGTCTGTGACGACCACGAGAACCACAAAGGACAACTGGAGACACAAAATCTCTGCCTACCACTGTTCCATTAAACCACCTGATTACTACCGAGGATGTGAGCCAGCTTCACGAACTTCCTCCCTGTGGTTTATCGGAAAAAGTTCTTGCTAGGTAGCTTAAGTTGACCCATGGCAATCTGATCGTCTCAGCCTCTCAAGTACGGGTTTCCTGGCAAGAGCCACCACACGTAGGTTTACAAGTTATTTCACATGTTTCTTAACAAAACTGTGACAGCTCTGAACATTGATACATGAACATTTTCAAAATGAGAGTCACAGAACTGAAATACTCTTAGTACATAAAATAGCCAGCCAGCTCTTGCTAACACATAAGTCTTTACATGGTAAGTAAATAACAAAATGTAGCAACGATTTATTGCTCTGTTCTGAGAATTTCTAACACAATGTGTTTTTTGTTTTCTGAGATAGGTCTTAGCCCAGGCTTGCTTTCATTCCAGCGCACTCCGCTTGCCTGCCTTGAAAGGATGTGTGATTGGCCGGTCCTTCTGACGTCACTAACTCCCACGGGGAACGCTTAACATTTACTCCATTTAAAAGCTACAGATTGAACCCTTCTGGATAATGCATGATCCAAATGTCAAGCCACCCTCAGCTATCTTATATAGGACTGAGTTTTCAAGTTACAGGATTTCAGTGGAAGGATGGGTTTTTAGGACTATGTAATTCAATATCATCATTATGGAAAAGAACTAAGATTTCTTATGCAACTTCAATAGTCCTTTGGAATTGATATGTACAGAAGTATATGAAAGAGCTTGGAGTCCTCACCCCCACACCATGCTGGTCTTGAGCCTAGAATTCTCCTGCCTCAGACTCCCAAGTAGCTGGGATTGGCTTACACAATCAGGGCCAGCGTTTTTGTTTTTTAATCAAGATTTTTTTAATTTTTATTAGATATTTTCTTTATTTACATTTCAAATGTTGTCCCTTTCCTGGCTCCCCCGACCCCCTGAAAACCTCCTGTGATGGTTTGTATATGATTGGCCCAGGAAGTAAACCTACTAGGAGGTGTGGCCTTGTTGGAGTAGGTGTGTCACTGTGGGTGTGGGCTTAAGACCTTCCCCCGGCTGCCTGGAAGTCAGTCTTCTACTAGCAGCCTTCAGATGAAGATGTAGAACTCTCAGCTCCTCCTGCACCATGTCTGCCTAGATGCTGCCATGTTTCTGCCTTGATGACAATGGACTGAACCTCTGAGCCTGTAAGCCAGCCCCAATTAAATGTTGTCTTTTTTACAAAACTTGCAGTGGTCATGGTGTCTGTTCACAGCAATAAAACCCTAACTAAGACACCTCCTAACCCATCCCCCCCTCCCTGTGCTCACCAATCCACTCACTCCCGCTTCCCTATCCTGGCATTCCCCTATACTGGGGCATCTAGCCTTCTCACGACCAAGGGCCTTTCCTCCCTTTGACAAGCTATCCTCTGCTGCATATGCACCTGGAGTCATGGGTCCCTCCATGTGTATATCTGGTTGATGATTTAGTCCCTGGGAGCTCTGGGAGTACTGGATGGTTCATATTGTTGTTCCTCCTATGGTGCTGCAAACCCCTTCAGCTCCTTGGGTCCTTTCTCTAGCTCCTCCATTGGGGACTCCAAGTTCAGTCCAATGGTTGGTTGAGAGTGTCCCCCTTTGTATTTGTCTTGCACTGGTAGAGCCTCTCAGGAGACAACATATCAGGCTCCTGCCAGCAAGCACTTGTTGGCATCCACAATAGTGTCTGGGTTTGGTCACTGTATATGGGATAGAATTCTTAACCAAATATCTGCTACAGGAAGTACTATTAAAGCTTTCTACCATTCAGTGTGTCCAAGTTGGTGGATTTTCATTTGCTTGTGTTTGAGACAGGGTCTTATTATATATGGCAGGTTGGTCTTGAATTTGTAATTCTCCTGATCACAGCTCCAAAAATTTGAAACTACAGGTTACTGAGATTATAGACATGTGACACTATGCCAATTTTCTATGTTACTTTTTAAGTTCCACATGCACACCCATATATCCATACCCATATGTACACACACACACACACACACACACACACAATTTTGTTGTGGTTTTTGTTTTGAGATATATGTATGTAGATATATATATATATACATATATACATATATATGTATATATATATCATATATATATGTAGATACATCATATATATATGTAGATACATATATATCCTGACTGTCCTGGAACTCACTGGGTAGACCAGGCTAGCCATAACCTCACAGAGATCACCTGCCTATGTCTGCTAAATACTAGGACTAAAGGCATACACCACCATGGTCCAAGTAAAAATTAAGTATCTTAAGATTTTAAGAATTAAAGAAGAAAGAAAGAAAGAAAGAAAGAAAGAAAGAAAGAAAGAGTGAGAGAGAAAGAAGGAAAGAAAGAAACAGTGCATAATCTAGTAGGAAAACTTCAGCACTATTATGGGAAAAACTACCATATAGATGAGAGATGGTTTGGGTTTGTTTTGCTTACTGTTTCAACATGATCAACTGCATTTATCCTTATGCCAACACAGGCATGAAAATAAGAAATGGGAAAAGACACCAACTGCACGCAGAGAAGCCTGCCCTTCAACGATGCTGGTAAGAAACCAAGATTGTCGCTACATGTGTGAAGAAACCGAGGCACAGAAAGATGACAATTACAGGGCAGGGGAAACAATTTTAACAGTCTCACACTGAGGGCGGTGGGGCTTTTGTCAGAGGTTAAGTGTAGGAAAACATCGCAGCAGCAGCAGCAGCAGCAGCACAGAATGCATTGGTCACAGCACACACGAACATACCTATTGTTGTTCCGGCAATTCCGACAATTAATGCATTCCAGTGGGTCAATCTGAGGGACGGCTGTGTACACTCCTCCACTCTGGTAAGGACAACATTCGAGAAGAGAGAAAAGAAGACGCTGAAGAAGCCAGAGACCATTTGCCAAATAACCACAGATACATATTGATAACAAGTAGGTATATGGTAGGTTTTCTCACACTGCCTGAGCAAACGCTACTGAGTCCCAAGGGAGCCCCACACAGTGTTACCCTACACCCCGAAAGCTGACCTGCTGCTACATGCTTCCAGGTGCCTCCATGCTGGAAAAAGGCGACTAAATGGAGGGAGGTTAGTCACTTCCTTTTAGTATTTCAAATTTATGCCTTAAAATATATTATACATCATAAGCGCCCACTTATGTTTTCTTTTCTAACAGTCATGGAAAAAGCTTGTGTGATGCCCGTTAGAGAGACAGGGTGTAAAGTTTGTTTGAATGATGTCACAAAATCAACCCATCTTCATTTTCCTGTAATTATTTCGACTGGGTCTGTTCACTTCACTGCACTGTTTAAAAACGTCATGTCTTTCCAGATGGAGTAGACTCTCAGCCAGCGATGACTGGGAGGGAATATTAATATTCTGATGTTGCTTTTGGCGGAAAACTCTCAGCAATTAAGGAAAATGCCCAGATTAACACATACCTCATTGTGAAATGTTCACTTGACACACAGAGTGGCAAACAGGAAGTTACAGACTGACTGCCCTTAGATTCGGGGGTTCTACTTTCTGAAGAGAGACAGCAGAGCTAAACTTGAAGGGTGGGGGTGCGGGGTGGAATTCTCACAGTGTACCCAAACCTCGAAGGCTAGAAAAGGTTCAGGCAATTGCTTTTGCTAAAACACTTTCCATTTCATTAATCTCATAACAAAAGCCAGAACCTAAGCAAACCTAGAGTAGAAACTTCTTTCAGTAACCCTGATCCACCTAACAACAGGAATGATTAGGAAAACAGAGACAGACTATCCCTAGACTACATTCACTATATGTGGGCAAACTCCAGCAGTTCAGAAAAATGCTGTCATTTATGAGAATTGCTGAATTGGTTAAAGCCGAATCTGTGATTTTCATGATGACCAGTGAGATTTTAATCTCTCGATTTTTCCCCCTTTGAGAAAATTCAGAAAATGGAAAGTTTTGAAACACAGCTGACAACTTCTAAGCCTATCACCTAATGGGGCAGCTGTCATCTAAGTGGCAGGTGGGGTCATGTGGGCAGCACCTCCTTAGGGCTCCTCCTACTTTTAGAGAGAGCACGCCGCTGTTCCAAGTTGAGTGCCCTCTCCATCGGCTGCCCTGACCGAGACCAGGCGCAGACTAGGAACGGTGACAAAGCCATTAGGAAGTCTGAAGGTAAGCCATGAGTTGCTCCACAAATAATGCAGTTATTATCTTTCAGCAATGATACAATTTGTAGAATGTACAAAAATCCAGTCACACAAAGCCATAGCTTCGTTTTTAGCTTTATGATACAAATGCACCTTAAAGTTTTACTTTGTAAATCTAATAATATTTCAATATCTTTACTAAATTAATGATGAAAAAGAAAAAACCCTTAACTTTCCCAGATTGTATCCAATGTCTTTGTAATCAGAATAACAGTAAAAACTAAACCTGTGATTACCTTGATCCACTGAGCAAATTATTTGATTAAAAGATAATATGGACACCCAGGCAAAGAAAATAATAAATCAATCTTCTTTGTGCATGGGCCCTAAAAGCAGCATTATTTAAACTCTGCCAGTCAGTCAAGTCCCATCACAAAAAAACAGTGTTATTCGTGTCAGAAATAAGGAAGTCTCAAGGGCTCGCAGCAGAGCTCCAGCAGCTGTAGAATGCTAACATTCTAAACTGTACAAAGCTTGTAAGTTACAGGGTCTGGAAAAAAATACTGTACAAAACAAACTAACTCATGATGGGCCAGGAGTCACAGCCCGGCAGCCTGCGGAGGTCACCGGCCTGGTCTTCATAAGCTGGGGGTGACTCTAGAATGATTGCCTACTATGGAGGAAGCCCCAGGTCCCATCTCCAGCACCGAAGAGAAGAGCATCTGAGCAGTATCCTAGCATCTGGGGATTTTTTCCCCCCGTATATTTACAAATGTTTTGGAAGATCAAGAAGCTTAGCAGCACCCAGGTCTGCACTGTGCATGACAACAGCAGGTACCAAACTGGTACTGCTTCTTCAGTGGGGAGCAGCGGCTACCTCTCCTCCCTCAGGGGCATCCCATGCGCGGCGGCAAGCCACGCCTCCATTTGCCAGACCTATCAGCACTGAGTTCTTAAATCAAATGAACCATCTGGCCTGATCAGCGGTAGTTCCATTTTGCTTCAAGAACAACTCTCAGTGTGCTCCGGCCTGCATTCCACTTCGTGGTAAATAGTTTAAAAAGCTAGAGAAAGCCGACAGCTACAGCTATTACTGATGACAGAGAACCGATGAGGGCGACTCTGGATGTGGAGCCGCCTGAGACACACGGCATGGCCGCACACATGACTTAGGGGTGTCTACCCTGCCACGCCAGGACCCAGACACTCGATTGGTCATTGACAGTGAGATCTCTTACATTCACTAGGTGGTGAGGGTGATCAAACTCCACGCAGGTCCTGGTTAGGGGGTTTCCGTGTGCAGAATAAAGCCCCCCGTTTATGTTTCCATTCAGGATCCCGCTGACTCCGTCGGGACCTTTATGGTGGAGGTGGGAACAGCCGTTGCTGAGGCCGCCATTGCTGAGGAAGCCTCCGTGCACGCTCCCGTTGATCCGGGCTGTTCCCGAGAGAGTGGTGTACTCTACCATCTGCCCGTTAACCTCTGAGCCCTGGTAGAGATAGCGTGGAGGATCATATTCTGTGAAAAAAAAAAGAACAAACAAATCCAGACGGAAAAGCAAAGTCAGATGCAGAAGGAAAAACTCTTCCCACTAAAAACTTTTATTCATGAAATACTAAGAAACGACCAGCAAGACTGAAATAAAACATGCTAAACTGTTCGCACAAAGCTTTTGGTACAGCTGCTGCTGCTTTTTCTTTCCTGTGAGGAGTAGCCGAGTTAACTCAGACTCTGCTTAATAGAAGGAAGTTTGCCAGGGAGAACTCACTCCCAGGGGAATAGATTGTGCAGAGGCAAATGCCCCAAGCATTGCAACAGTTGAGTAGGCGTGCTTAGACTCCTACACATGTCAAGAGCTCAAAACAGCTGTCAGAATCATGAGTTAAAAAACCAACCCTTGGGCTGGAGAGATGGCTCAGCAGTTAAGAGCACTGCTGCTCTCCCAGAGGTCCTGAGTTCAATTCCCAGCAACCACATGGTGGCTCACGACCATCTGTAATGGGATCTGATGCCCTCTTCTGTCATGCATGCAGGCATACATACAAATAGAATACTCACAAACATAAATAAATAAATCTTTAAAAAAAACCCTAACATTTAAAACAGCAGGAAGCATTGCTTTTCGGTACACACAGCATGATGCATGACCATTTGCTGACCCTTCAGTAGTATCTCCTGTCATCTTGCATGCCAAGGGCGTCAAGTACCAAAGGTAGGAAAGGCAGTTCTAGCCCTGATGTTAAAAGCTCCCGAGCAAATTCTGATCTCCAGAGGCACATTTGCCAGATACCTTTAGGAAAGTCAAGATAACCCAAAGAATCCCAGCCTCGGAACTATAGTGATCTGCTTCCTGGTTCTTGCTACGTCCTCTCCAGCGTCCTCCTTGGGCTCCTCTCTTCCCAGGTTCATAGCCTCCTGTGCTAGCCAATCTGTGCTCCTTCAGAGAAGGCCCTCATCAGTGGATCGCCATGGTTTAGCAGTGTCTGACAAGCGGGAGGCAGAGAGTTTCTTCTGGTACCATAAATGGCCGAATAAACACTCTCGGGAGAGCTTTTTGTTTTGTAAAAACATTACCGTCTATGAGGAAAATTACTTCTTATCAGACCAATCTTGCCCAGATAACTAAAACAATGCTTTAATTATTCAACACACATACAATTCAATGTAACATTCAACAGAACCATTTAGAACACAGCACAAACCTGGCAGCCTGACACACCCAATTCAGTCTTGCGTCTTTTGGAAGGTGCTGTCTGATCAAAACGGATGGTTTTATTTTTCATGATTAACTTAAAAGGGGGAGAACTGGGCGTGGCCCCTGGAAATACTTGTTACTATTGGTTTCCTCTTGCTTTCATTTTATTTCCTTATTCGTGGGCCAAACAGGAGAATCTTCTCCTCATCAAAGCCTGATATCCCTGCCTGAATCGGTTACAGTGTTTCAAATAGTTAGGGGCAGGAGACGAAGACTGTCCGTATGAAACAGTACCATCGTCAACCTTCCGATCACACTTCTGACTCGGTGTATTTGGCAGGTAGGATGCCACCTCAGAGCTGTTTGGGTACAGCAGTGACAGAAGCAGGACCATGTTATCTCCACTCCTGACACACAATGACAGTCACTTAGAAGTCTTCAGTACCTTCCTTCCATCAAGCCATTTCTGTTTCCTGTTGACTAGACTTGCGCCAGCCTGGAGACGTTCCTCCAGTGGATTCCAGAGCCGACGTCCGTCCTCTTTGGTGGTCCAGCAAAGCCAGGCTTTCGCAGCACCAACCCAGCTATTTACTTGGAGGCCTGCTCAGCTTTGGCTTTGGTGTTTATTTCTATTGGGCAACTTAATTTGATGCTCCACATGCTTTTGGCTGGCAGCATGAAGGGTTCTAAAGTCACCTCCCCTGAGCGGAGAGTATCTAACAGCCCTTCATTCCATGGCACAAATACATCAGAGTGTCAGGAATCAATATTTACTCCGACAATATTTTTTCTACCCATCTTTAGAAAAATACAAGGAAATACTTATAAATGACTCACTCTGTATGGAGCTCTGCTGGCGACTCTTCCACAGACACAGCGCAATGAAAACCATAAGAATGAGGACCATAACCCCAAGCACACAGCCAACGATGAGGTACAACATGTCGCTGCTCCTGGCAGGGCCGGTGGCGGACCCCACGTTCCCTCCGTTTCCTGAAGGACTGGGAGGGGTGCTCAACTCTTTCACAGGATACTCCGAAGCTCCGGGAACACGTTTCACTGCATGGAATTATTTTTTTTTAAAAAATTAAATTAGAGTGAATACGGAGCTTACGAAATAGACTCTCTGAAGGAGGTCTGGCTGGAAATGCAGGCCAGTCTGTTTAGACTCCTTACAGAGACGATCTGACCACCAATGAGTCATAGAGAAGGATCCAAATGTGGAAGTCTGATCTGCCAAAGTTTCGGTCCACAAATTTTTGAGAAATTCTAAGAGCCAAGAAACATACAAATTGGTTTGACCGAAACAGCCGGGGAATGATCTGCTGAACCGTACTCGCAGAAACTCCCAGGGTTGAAATAAAATACTTGAACTTACAGACAGAAAAATCAAAAACAAACAAACAGACAAACAAAACCCAGACACAAACAAAAACCCTTATTCTATGTGATATATTTTCCTCTCAATAAGACTTAGAATTAGTGTCTTATTCTTCCACCATGTAAAAAATTTTTTACGACATTAAACAATTAGCTTTGAACTACCATAGCATCTACATGTATTCTAAAAACCCACATGTGTCCTGTAAGCATCCCCAATGAAGCCTACTAGAGTCTACAGTCCTCTTGACTACTTCATGGGTATTCTGGGTAACTGTGATCACAAATGCTATCCCACAAGTGTGATTAAATCCTATTCTCCTGTCTGTGAGTTACATGTTCTTACTGCTCTAAATGTCAGAACTGTAGTTAGCAAATATTTCTTCTCTCTTCTTGGAGGAAAAGAAAAAAGAAGTGACTTCCATATAGTCACATGGAAAGTACCGGGCACCACTAATGTTCATGGAGACATGTTTTTTTTAGATAAATGCTCTAGCCAACACTATGTAGTTCTATAGGGTACATGTATATGTAAATTCATGCAGCTAGGAACTCATCCAAAGCAGAAATCTGCATACAGGAAGGCATAATCTAGAGTTTGGAATTCTAGTAACTGGCCAGGGAGAGACACAAGCCTCCAGGCCTCTCCTACCTTTGGTCTCACAGATCATCACGTTGCTGAACTCACTCTCCCCTCCTTCATTAAAGCACTGCATCTTAATGTCGTAGGAGGTCTCTGGCTGCAGGTGACCAATGGTGTGCCACTGCTTTGAACCTGGAGGAGAGAGATGAGAGACCATGTGTAGGTGTCCCACAGCCTGGATGGCACCAGCGTGCTTATTTGGGATTTTCAGAACGAGATTTATAGAATCCCTTGCCATTTCATACAGCTTGTGATATTACATACACACACACACACACACACACACACACACACGCTCGGCATAATTATTTTTTACTGTGTCATGGATGAATAGCATTTTTACTAAGTGGCATGTTAAGGAGGTGACGAGGTAACCGCAATTAAAGGGTATCCGTGTGTTGGCAACAATGCCGCTTTTATTAAAAATGAGTGGCGTGGAGGAAAAACATCTCAAATCCTCATTTCAGCCCCGCAAGTGCAGTCACTATGCCCATCCACTAAAAAGCCACGGTACAAATGACAGCAAGCAGTGCGTGGCCCTGAGGAGGTGCGCAGTGGTAGGAAAGGCTCTCGCAGAGCTCTCTTCCGCGCGGACAAACACCTTAATAAAGTGCTGAGCACCCACAGAGAGCCAACCCAGCAGTGGGAACCCTCAGCCGCTGCTCCTGAGGCCACACTTCTTTTGAGTCGGGGTCTCAGAACCACACAAGTGTCTCCACTATTAGGATTCTGTTATCCGTGGCACGCGGCCAAGGTTTCCTTTAGAAACACTCGCAAACCGAGCCCTCCAGCGTAAATCACCCTCCGTTTTCACTTTCATGGATCTGTGACAAACTTTCATAAACAGGGACACTTTTGTCAGATTTAATTAACTCTTCAAGTACTCTTAATCCCTTTTAGAAAAAAATGACTCTTCAGACTGTCTCCAGTGTTTCCTAGAAATCCAAGCATGCCACCAACCGATTTAAGAATTAATTAAAGGGAAAGAAAAAACAAAAAACCACACCACATGCATAAGTCAAATCTGCTTGGCTGTCAGGACCAGTATCCCAGGCTCCTTTCTAATTCAACAGACAGACAAAAACATTTCAGCCCCTTTCCAAGTCACTAGCACAAAAACCCCTCGTTCACATGGACTCGCATCTTACAAGGGAGAAAATAGGATTGTCTAAGATGGAGTGTCTCTGAGGGGCTGTAGGAGTGGGTTCTAGACTCCATGTATATACTTATACATATATACGTGTGTGTGTGTGTGTGTGTGTGTGTGTGTGTGTGTGTATACTTGTAAAGAGATCTCCCCTGTCCCAACTTGTTTTTGGTTTTGCTTGGTTGGTTTTTCTTTCATTCAAGAACTGGTTGAAGCTAGACTGGACCTACTTCTAAAATGTAAAACCATTCCACAAAACTACTTCCTACTCTACCTTTTGGGCTTTCCTGGTTCTACAGTCCATCCACAAACATCTCCATTATCTCCATGAGACCCAAAGAACTAGTTAAGACTTCAGAGAACTAGTAACAGCGGGGTTGAGCTTCTGACTGGTTTTTAGGAGAAAAGTTACAACATACACCTTTTTAGATTTATATTTCATTGTTGTGTCCAATCTTTCCAACAGCAAAAACGATAGGTTGGTAAAGAGAAGGAATCTTTATATTTGATAAGTGAGACAGCTGTGTGCGCTGTTGTGTCTAAACCCAATCGGTCAGTGTACGCCCTCTGCTAAGCTTCCCACTTAGAACTACGGGGCAGGGTGAGCTTATACACTGATTCCCCTGGAACTCCGCTTAACAAGGTAAAAATACTCAGCAAGGAAAACACTATCGGGCTGAGAACATTTGTAGTTATTCAAATGTAGCAAAGAATTAGAAGATCGAACAGTGTAAGAAATATAGGTGTTCTTACTGTAGTCTTTATAACTGACTCATTAAAGAGAGGAGGGAGGGGGCCTACATTTTGAATCAATACACACTTAAGTATCCAAACCTGTTAAGAACACTTTAGGTACATATTTTAAAGAAGTATCTTGTTCCTGGTTTTGGAAGAATAAACCAATAACTCCAACTGCCACAGAAAGAATTTCAAAATGAAAATAAGCAACAAGTAAATTACACAGCACAGCAGATCCCACTTAAACACCTAACTGCTCAGTGCCCTGCACTTATAAACAAGCGTGCTGAGAACTAAGAGAGCTTCCCATCTGTGAGCACCGCTATACATGGCGTGCCATTAAATGCGCTTCCAGTCCCAGGCTCACATTCCCATCACAGAGGTTTGTAAAACCTCAGATTCCTCTAAAGAGCATAGTTGAACAACTGTTAATGCACAGGGATTCCTAGAAAGTCCAGAAGGAAGGCAAGGACGAGGGAGACGCACATGTCGCCTAACGTCTGCTCTGTTTAGAACCATCTTAGGCCAAATGTTTAACCGATTGTCCAAAGTCTTAAAAATAAAAATCTGATACCGCCATTCTTCTAAACCATGTAAACTAAAACGAAGACTTGGACAGAACAAAAATGCAGAAGCCATAATTATCTCTCTGCTTTTGCTAACAGCCTCTTGATTGACAGAAAGTATGCAAACTGAAGAGCCGCACACACTGTAAGTACGCGTCACTGGATGCTCGCAAAGCAAACACCCAAGGCACCGATGTCCAGACCACCAAGAGAACACCGACGCATCCCACTGTCTCCGGCGACTCCTCGTGTTTCCTTCTCTCCCCCAAGATGGCTAACGCCTCGACTTCTGAGAGCACAGAACAAACTTGCCACTGGAAGTTACAGAAAAAGAGAAAGAACCATTCTTTCATTCAAAAAACGAGTCATGAGCAGCTACCCTACTCAGACTGTAAAGTTCTTATTATGTTACAAAAGTAACTCCATTGAATATGTACTAAAAGAAATCCTCCATGGGCTGGAAAGATCCTTCAACAGTGAGGAGAACTTGATCATTTTTTAGGGGACCAGGTTTGGTTCCAGCACCCGCATGGCAGCTCACAACTAACTAGCCACAACTTCAGTGCCAGGGGATCTCACGCCCACTTCTGACCTTTGTAGGCACCAGGCATACATGTGATACACATGTGGTCAAAATACTCATAAATATAAAAAATAAAATCCCCCAAAATGCTGCAATATTTGATATGAGATAGCATAACTAAATTGATTTTTAAAAATTATTTAATGGCAGGATGTCATATGGTAAATCCTAGGCCTAGAGCAATTTTCTGACAAGATTTGCTATCATACGTATTTATATGTATGTATAAATATGTATGCACAGAGATGTTTGTATGTATGAGACAGAACTCAGGGCCTGGCACATCCTAAGCACATGATCTACCACTGAATTAAAAACCCAACCAAGACCTTTACTATCTTAAAGATCAGACTTCTGGACTAACAACAGAGATTGGAAGAAGTTTTCCTCTTACACCAAGAGTCCCAATCTCAAATAGTACCAAGAATGGAGCATCCGGCTTGTACTCCAGGCTTCCAGACTCGAGGAACCTATTACCCTGTGAGGCAACCTAGACTTTTATGTAAGAAAATTCTCCTACTTATAGCCATCACCTCCTCACAACCATCTGTCTGGACTGAAGCAGCTCCCCTCCCCCACAGGACTCTGCCAGGTTGAACCCAGCTCTCATGCTGCTCCCTATTCCCACCCCACAGCAGTCGACTGACACTCCACTGCTCTGCTGGGCTCCATTCACACGCCCCTGAAAGGACTGGGACTCTAGCAGAGGGAACAAAGACTCCTCCACGTCTAAAGTAAGTTCATATTTAGTAAGGGAAATATGTAATTTCAAATACTCGTACTCATATATCTAGCCTTCTATTACACGCTGTGAAATAAGCACAAAGGCTTTAATTTGGGTTAGAGCTTCGGGGAAGACCTGGTCTGAGGAAGAGGCACACAGAGTCCCAACAGAGGAGCGTGAGAATGCCCGTGCAAAGCATTAGGAAAAGGGAATAGTGGGCAGCAGACACTGTCCTACATGGAGGGCCTGAGGCTGGGGTCAGCATCTCCTGTGAAAAGACACAAAAGGCATGGCTGTGGGTAGCGATGTGGGTCAGCAGGTCACAGCAGCTACCAGCCCACAGGCAACATTACAGACTGTACTGTGAATGCAGCCAAGGAAGAGTGTCGACACCCTCCACACCTGTGCAGTTGCTTGTCTCCTCTACAAATGCCTCAACATCTCTACAGGCGGGCAGCATGGTTAATATGCAATCGTCCTAGTACAGAGGTCTGCAAACTGAGAGAGACTTCTTTTTTTTTTTTAATTTAGTAAGAAGTTGCAACGGATTTATACATTCAGATCACTGGTCATTACAAAAGTAAAAAACAAAGTCAAAATCGTTTTTCAGATGAACGTCTGACAAATTATCTTCTCCCATACATTCATAACTGTCTCTGCAACAAAATCAGGGCACTGTTGCGGGGGAGGGGAGACTGGGGAATTTGGGTTACATGGGAACAAACTTAATAGCATACACCAGCTCATTTCTAACTCAGTCTTTAGCCTGTGAAGATGGATTCGTGATGTTTAGCCCCCTTCCCTTAGAAGCATTTTGGCAAGGGTCCTGGCTTACCAAGGGACTCACCTTCCACAACGTCTCTCTTGTAATCACTGTCATTGTCACTGTCTGTCGGCCGGTAATAGATATAGAATCCTTGAATAGGAGTGTTATTGTTACTTGATGGGATGTACTAGAAAACAGAAGCAAAGGATTGTCAGAGGCAAAAGTAAAAGTAATGTCCTGATGTCCCTATCTGCATGGCAATGTTTCTCTAGCTTTGTTTTGCAGCTTATGTAGTGGCCATTTTTTTTAACCTAGTTCAGAGATATTCAAAGGTATATGGCCAATTAGCTTACTACAGAACAAAATAAAAATAAAATGGTATATACTTTATTAGCTTCAAAATAAATGCACACTGGTTCAAAGAGAACAAAGCATAAAATGTTAATTAAGTTAGCACTATTTGGATGAGAGCAGAAGAAACAGTAATGCCATTTTTACCCTGTCTCCTAGAATATGTGCTGCAGACCAACCTCAGTACCCTTCCATTTCTCTGCAATTAAAAGTTCAACAGCTCCGAGCCTCACACCGTAAGAATGCTACACTGCTGACAAGAAATCTCATTAAGAAGATGTTGGCTCACGTACCGTCCATTTTAGCATGATCTGGGTGTCACTGACAGCTTCTGTGTATGCGATGTGAGGTCCAGTTATTGGGCGATTGGAAAATCGATTTGGGAAGCCGGCCACCTGGTAAGGGCGGGATGCTGCACTCCGAAAACTCTCACCATGATGGTTGATAGCAATGACCCTAAATTTGTATATTGAACCTTGGGGGGATGGGGCAAAAACAAAACACATGTAACTTAAAAAAAAAACTGTCACAAGGCTATGATACACCTACAAAATAAATTAAAATCCTAAACCAAGCTTCCTTATCGCTCCTATACAATTGCTACAAAGTTTTCAGTTCAGAAAATGTTACATATCTAAAACTGCTGCCTTCTCCTAAGTTAGACACAGACACCTACAACACTTGTGTGTATTCAAGATTCTGAAAGCAGAAGTGCCCATGAGCCCAAACAAAGGTGCAAGCTTATTTACACCCTTTGCTCTTACAGATAATATTTTTAATAGACTCAGGAGTTGGGATCGGAGAAGCAATTTAAAATCTAGAAATGAAGAATGGTTAAGGGGTGGAAGCTCAGTGGTAGAGCGTGTGCTTAGCATGGACAAGACCTTGGCTTCAATATCCACCACTGAAACAATGCCAACAAAAATAGTTAAGCAAAGGAAGATACACTTACAAAGTTAGACATAAAATGAGGGATGTAAAATTGTATTTATGACAAGATTCCAGGGTATATGAAGACACTGGGAAGAAAAAAAAAAAAGGCTGGAAAGAAATATAACAAAATATAAAGTGTGTATGGATGGGTAGAGTCAACATAACTTATTCCCTTCATATTTTATTTTCAAAATAAGAAGTCGTGATCATATCAAACAACAACAAAGTATTATTACCTGGCTCTAAACTACGAACTTCCACAGAGAGTTTGGAAGGAGGAATGTCTTCGGCGGCCACCAGCCAGTCACTGGTTCTCATCCGTTTATATTCCACCTTGAAGGCCGTGATGGGAGAGCCACCATTTGCTCGGGGAATCCAGGTGACATAGACTGAGGTCTCCGACGCCATAGAGATAGTAGGTCGATCTGGTGCCTCTGGGACTGAAAATTGGAACACTAATTTTTCCATCACCATGATGTCAGAGACAGGAATAACCTAAAAACCCTCTGAGGGGTGGGCAAACCCCAGACCTGGTGTTAAAGGTCCCTCATCTACGTTTTGTCATCACTAATAATATCACAGCCTGTCTCCCTGTCCTCTGTAAAAGCTAATGGGAAATAAAATGTACAAGAAAGGAAACACAAGAAACTGGAAGGAGGAAAGAAAAAGCCAAATGACTACAGATATAATTAACTCACAAATAAGGAAAAGTTAATGAATGTGATGGTTTCTGCTTTTCTACTTTAGATTTATGGCTAAGGCAGTGTACAAGCAATTATTTGATTTTGGCTATGACATATTAACAATTCTCACAAATGTTTTTACATTTGAAACGTTTTTCCAAATCACATAAACCAAGCCAACAACCTACTGATTATTACACTGCTACTATTACGTTCCCTTAATTGGCCCCTCAAGGTCTCAGGAATTGCTGGTTTGAAACCAAGTCTGTCAGCGCATGCATGGATACAATATGTTGAAATCAATACTAATAAGGTAACATGGGAGGGAGAGGATGTGAGGAAGACAGGAACGGTACCACATAAAGACCATGACATAGACAGAAAAGTCAGTCAGAGGGACCAAGAGCTTGCAGGGAGCGCTGCCAAGCACCTTGCTGCCCAACCTGACAGGTTAGAAGGACCCTTCGGCAGAGGGAGCCGTTGGGACTGAGGCCACCCTCATTAAATCGGGACTAACTTCCCTTGCTGAACCAGCAGTCTAGTGGTTGTTACTGGCTTCCTTCCTGAGTCCTACAAGGATGGCCTACAAAATAGTTACACCCACCCCAGTAAACTGCCTTTCCGCCTCCCCATCAGCTGCCTGCGAATCCTGCGGAATCCAGTTCTCAGCAGGCCAGTGGGCCTTTTGGTGTGCAGCCCATTGGGCTTGTAAATGGACATGGAAGGGCAGCCTGGACCACAATGCCCAAGTATTGGTGAAGACACTAAGGAAAGAGGCCTGTCTTTATCCATGGTCCCCAAGCATGGACATGTTTCATCTCAGCATCTCTTTAACCCTCCCTTCTAAGGTATAAGAAGGAAATCACATCAAATATGGTTCTTGTATGAAGAAAATCAGGGTGTTTTACAAGACAAATGCTTAGAGATATACAGAAGAAGGCATTAGCAGGAGACTGTGGAGGATACTTACTATGTTCCTTTCCACTAGAAAGCAATGGGAACAGAATAGGCAGAAAGGTTAATACAAATCTTTCCAGAAAATCAAGGGACTTTCTCAGAGTGACTGTGCAAGACGCACACTCACCAAATGCCACAGGACAAGGAGGAAAAGAAAGTTACTGAGGAGACCATGTCTACAGAGATGAACACAGAGTCTCTGCAACAGTAACAGCTGCACTGAAGAAAAAAGAGTGGACTTGAACAGCTTTTCCTCATCTGGATAGCAGACATGGTCTCCTCCTCGTGGAGGTGTTATAAACAGCAAGCAAATGATTTCATACGCATATTTCAGCTTGGAGAATTCCAGAGTCATAATCTTCACCAATATCCATAATCTTTTACCGTCCCTGCCTCTTATAAATGTTTCCCTGCTGACAGCACCCAAGCCCCCTCCCTCTCATTCGATGCAGAATCTATTACTCTAACCTCAGCTGTCCCCTCCCTCCTGTAGTCTAACCTCAGCTGTCCCCTCCCCCCTCCTTCATTCACTGATGTCATCTTCATATTTTCTAGGTACATCTTTTGCATTTCTTCCTCTTTAAGACCCTTTAGGGGAGGTCTTTTAAGGAGATAATGTGAATGCAGTCCCCCACTACCACAAACTGTATAGTGAAGTTTCCAGCATTTGGGAAAATCATAGGGATCATCAACACATCCCAAGTGTAATAAAGGAACCTCGCCTTGGGGAAACGACCTTCATGATCCTGGAGTATCTCCCTTGCTAGGTTAATACTAGGGCTCTTCATTGCTTTCAGGAATAGATTACATTTTTTAAAAGTCTTGTTTTATTTATTTGTTGTGACATAAATAGAGACATGACACAGCACACATGTGGAGTGCACTTGTATGGAGGTCAGAGGACAGTCTGTAAGAGCCTATTCCCTTCATTTACCATGTGGGTCCTTGGCCTGTCATGCAGTAAGTGTCCTTACGTGCTGCTTGAGATTACACTTTTAAACATATCCTAGAAGACATGGGCACATGCCCGTGCCTTAAACTACCATCATCTCCATCAGCAAAAATTCACAAAATCTAATCTCTACACTGAGTGCATGGGATCATCTGTCCGTCTGCTCTATGAGGCATCTTTCCTTTACCTGGAGGTGTCATTCTTTTCTCCTGAGGCTTAGCTCAAGCACCAAGCGGTTGTACAAACCCTTACACGCCCTCCTCTGCATCCAGGGGGCGAGTTGTGCATCTCTCCATCAACTCCAGAACACCAGGAGTAGAAGCATAGGCAAAATGGACAAGCTGGCTGTCACGGGTGTGCCCGTGTAGAGCATCCATCCTGTTGCTATGTGTGGGCTTGGCTGTTTCTTCTTTTTAGAGTCAACTCACGACATCACTGTTCAGATGTCTGCATCACCCACTACACTCTAAATCCTTGATCAAGGATGACGTCATCCCTGCTGTGCTGGCAGCCGGGGACTTCCACAGGTCAGGTTAAGTAAATAGTAACGTGTTTGCCCTTGAGGTGTCGACCTTACTCTCTTAGTGCTGACATTCACCTAGGAGTGTGCTTAAGTAACTGACAAGCAGCTCCGAAGAGAGGCTCCTCAGGTAAGGAAGGTTCACGACACTGAAGGGGGCAGCCCAGAGTACTAGGCTCTGTTTTGTTTACTGTCAATTCACGGTAAAGTATAAAAAGCATGAGGGAAGCATGGAAACTTGTAGAGCGTAGTAGCAAATGTTAAATGTTCTCAACATGTCCTGAGTTAGCATAATTACTAAAAGCGGCTTGAAGGCAGGGCATGTAGCTTAGCGGTACAGCACTTGCATAGCATGCACATGGCCCTGGGTTTAATCCCTAACGTTGCACACACTTAGACACACACACACACACACACACACACACACACACACACAAAACCAAACACACACCCACTTAGACACATACACACAACTAAACACACACACAGACACACACATGTGCCCAAACTCATGCACGTACATATACCACATACACATATTAAAAAACAGCTCTGCAGGACAGAACACAAAGTGAAACAGGACAGCGACATTTATAAACAAACAAGATGAAGATTCCTTACCTCCACTATGCCTAGAGGAATCCGTAAGCACAACTCCAAAATTGCTGTTGGAAGCCTCTGACGTAACAGGCCGCTTAGGGATGCCCACGGGTGGGAAGGATGCCTGGGTGTTTTTTGACGATGCCATTTTTTCTGTAAAGTATGTTTTTAAAAAACCAATAAGCTTACATATGCGAAACAGAAACAAAAAATTACTATGAAACACAAGTAGCCTTGAAGATACATGTGTCTGTGTGTGAACGCAGTATCTCCCTTATACTAAGCTAGTGTCAAGAACCAGGGCAAACGCTTCGTCTTTCTCTAGCACAGTTAAGAGAACTCTCAGTGTGCCTTTGTGGTGACACTTTAACTGACGTAAGCTTGCCACAGGTTAGAATCACCTGGGAATGGAGCGTCCCCTGAAGAGCTGGAAGGCCCACCCTGAGGCTGTGGCTGTCCAGATTTGCTCAGTGAGCCTCCCTGTTGCTGCCGAGTGGATTCACCCTGCTACTGCTGTTCACTCCAGTGTCGCCCGTGTCTGCGACTGAGGACCAACAGGTTGTCTATGTCTTTACCTATGTCCGTCTCTGTCTGTCCCTGTCTGTGTCATCTATGTCTGTCTACGTCTATCTATGTCTGTCTATGTCTATGACTGTGTGTGTCTATGTCCTTGCCTATGTCTATCTGAGTCCATGTCTGTCTCTGTCTATGTCTGTCTCTGCCTAGTCTGTCTATGTCATCTACGTCTGTCTCTGTCTATATCTATGTCTGTGTGTGTCTAAGTCCTTGTCTATGTCTTTGTCTATGTTTACATCTGTCTGTGTTTATGTCTGTCTACGTGTATGTCTGTGTCTGTCTGTCTGTCTGTCTATGTCTGTGTCTATGTGTATCTATGTCCATGTCTATGTGCCTGCACTGGTTCTCTTCCTCCAGAGGTCCTTGACAACTACAACAACCAGAGCAGGAAACCTGGATGAGGACCTGAGCAGAGGCTCTGATTAGCCCATTTTCTTTTAGTTGCACATATTCATTCCAAAATAATAATCATAATTAAGAAGTTTCTGGGGCTGGAGAGATGGCTCAGCGGTTAAGAGCACTGACTGCTCTTCCGAAGGTGCTGAGCTCAAATCCCAGCAACCACATGGTGGCTCACAGCCATCTGTAATGGACACCCCCTTCTAGAGTGTCTGAAGACAGCTATAGTGTACTTACATATAATAAATAAATCTTTAAAAAAAAAAAAGAAGTTTCTATTAAGGCTATTCCACAGAAAATAATACACTAATTTTAATGTTCTAACAAGCAAAAATGAAGCTGGTTCTTTATTGTTTTCTAGTTTTTAAACTGAAACAGTTATTCAGTGGTTATAGGTCAGACTATGAGTAACTAGGACCCAGTAGGGAAAACGTGACTGAAGATTCATTTAAAACGGGAAGCACTCATTTCTGCTGGATAGTGAGGAGACGAGGTCATCTCCCAAAGTCACCGAATGCACCCATGTCAGTCTTCAGAGGCCGCTTCTCTTCCAGCACTGACACCTTCTTCAGGGTTCTCCTCTCCACCCCTGAAGTATTTTCCTTTATCTGAGCTGCCTGGGCATAGCCTCGGCTCCCTGGACTCCCCTCTCCAGCTGGTCACCAGGAACACTTCTGCCACGGCACTGCTCACGCTATCCTGCTTTGCCCTGCCCTGCCCTCTTCCATTCCTCCTGACTCCACAACCCCACCCCAAATGCTCCACCTCCTTGTAGCTCATGAGGTGTCACCAGCCACGACATGGCAAGTTCCCCAGAGAGCTGTGTCACAGAGCCACAGTGTCTCACGCACACACCCACACCCAGACGTCTTCCCAATCTGCTCCACCACAGCGGCCCTTGGCTGTTCCTGGTGTGCACACTTAGCACACCATTCTTCATGCCCTGGTGTACCCCAGGAACGAACTCCCCCCCGGATGTGTAGAGACCTTCCACATCCCCTTCTTTAGACATCTCGCTGCTGACTAATAAATACTGAACACATCCCTGGCCACCTTCTTATAGAAGCTCAACCCAGACCCTCCCTAAGTCCACCCCGGAAGCTATTTCTTTGTTAATGCCACCTTTTAAGGAACGTGAGCTCCGTGGGGGTCAGCTTTGACGATTTTTCTACACCGACCAGTGCACGGTCAGTGTTGATAAATCCCAGAACCGAACCGGATTTTGTCTAGACTTCTTACTTGACTGTGCATTTTAACCTTTTCATCACAGTCTACGCTCCATGGCTGGATCTCAACCTGACTGTCTCCGGTTTCCCTGACTCAGCCATCTGAATGCTGCTCATCATACACTTCCAAAAATATGTGTGGATTATTACGCTGAAATCAATAATACAACTACCTAAATGTAACACCCACCCCAAAAGGTGCTCGACTATGCACAGATAATAGATTTATATCCTAGGATGTCTACTAGCCAATAGTAATCCTCACAAATCCTCACAAGTAAATGGGCATTAAGAGCCAGTTCACTCGGACGGACGGACGGACGGACGGACGGACGGACGGAGGGACAGACGGACGGACGGACGGTGGCACTCGCCTTTGCTGGTCCGGAAGGTAAGCATGGCCGGCTGCCCTTCTCCAACTGCACTTCTGGCCACCATCAGAACTTCATAGAGACTTGACGGCTCCAGCTCAGTCAGATGCAGCTCGTTCTCACTCCCTGGGACTCGGACCGTGTGCCAGCTGCCCACTGCACCGCTACCATCGTCCAGCTGCCCGGGAGAAACCGGAATCATGAGAGGCGGAGGGAAGGCAGAAAACATGTCTTCCCCATCACACAGAAAGTAGCGGTTATCTAATTCTAGAGGGGTTTACAGAAGTGATGTTTCTGTGAGCAAGAGATACAATGCCCTCCATCTTGTGAAATGTATTAATCTCATTAAGATGATAAGAGGAGCTTTTAAATTTTGCTTTAGTATAAGCCTGCAGAGGAAACATAAATCACCCAAAGAATCAACACAGAGAGGCCCAAGCATGACCAAATAAATAACCAAACCATTTAAGATTCTGGTACTAGTAAGAGGCCAGCCTACAATGGTCACAGATGATGCCGGAGGACCTTGCCCCAGCAGGAATTATTTGAGGAGTATTCTACAACCTTAGCAAACCGCAGAATTATAGTTTTCAAAGTTAGCTTACAGAGTTTGATGCCCAGTGTGTTAAAACAAGAGGTTTGATAGAAAATGATGAGTAATGGGGGCCAGAGAGAGAGAGCTCAGGGGCAGTCACTGACCTAGCTTGAAACCTCGAGTTCCAGCACAGGGTGGGGAGGAGGGAAGAAGGGAGAGAGAGGGAGAGAGAGGGAAGGAGAGATGGAGAGAGGGAGGGAGAGAAGGAGAGAGGGAGGGTGGGCAGAGAGGGAGGGAGGGAGGGAGAAACAGAGAGAGAGGAAGAGAGGGAGAGAAGGAGAGAGGGAGGGAGGGAGGGAGGGAGGGAGGGAGGGAGGGAGGGAGGGAGGGAAGAAGAGAGAAACAGAGAGGGAAGGAGGGAGGGAGGAAAGGAGGGAGGGAGTAAAAATGTTATGGTTACTTTGACTTAGATTTCGACTTGGGAAAAATGATTTATACTCCATCCTTACTGATATCCTAAGATCTGGCAATCCAGAATGACCAGCAAGGATACCTCTGACAAACTTATTTTGGAACAGTCTCACTTTCTACTCTACCAGAAATGCAAAACGTAATAAGCAAATGCCCCCCTACACGCACAGGGTTAAGGAATGAGAACAGAAAAGCGAATTACCTTTCTGTACTTGACGAAATAGGCGTTGATAGGCATTCCGCCATCCCTCCCCGCCCTCCACACCAGGTTGTACGTGTCTGGCATGTGGGTCTGAGGGGGGCTCAGTATGTTAGGAGCATCGGGGACAGAGGCGTTTTTCTCTGTTGGCAATTCCACGCCGCTGGAATGCACCTTCCCCGGAAACAAGCTCAGCAGGCCGGACTCGGAACTGTCTCGTGGATCTCGTTCATCATTCTGAGAAGCTTCAGAAGGTGTGACTGAGTCTGCCTTTGTGTTTGTCTCGAAAGGAACTGCATAGAGGGGGAGAGGAGCAAGGGGAGACTGCTTAAAGAAGTTTACCTTTCCAGCATCTTCTACCCAGTTAATATCAGCCCCATGCTGACATCAGGAGCAAACGCAAATCTGAGAACTTAAAAGGAGTAACGTGCCGGGCGTGGTGGCGCATGCCTGTAATCCCAGCACTTGGGAGGCAGAGGCAGGCGGATTTCTGAGTTTGAGGCCAGCCTGGTCTACAGAGTAAGTTCCAGGACAGCCAGGACTACACAGAGAAACCCTGTCTCAAAAAAACTAAAAAAAAAAAAAAAAAAAAAAAAAAAAAAAAAAGGAGTAACGTTTCAGAGTGACCTCTGATGTCTACTGTCAATCTGTCTGCTCATTGGAAAGCAAAGGGGTTGTTTGGGGAACTAGTAGCAGGACGCTGGTGAATAGACTTTTATTTTTACTTAGCTCTGCATTAATGTTGAGTTTTTGCAGTAACAATTTATTAACTTGATGTAAAGAGATGTGGAGTATAACACAATGAACAGTGAACGGAATGGAACATCACTGTGAACAAAGAAACTGAAGAAAAACATGGGAGATCCGTGTGAGGGCTCAGTGGACAAAGGCGCCTGCCGCCACGCATCACAGCCTGGGTCCCATCTCTAGAACCCACACAGTGGGCTAGAATCGACTCCTTCCAGTTGACCTCTGACCTCCACATGTACGCCCCTCCCCATATGCACAATAAATAAATGTGCTGGTTTTTTGTTTTTGTCTTGTTTTGGTTTAGTTTGGGTTTTAATGGTCAGCATTGCTCTCACACCCTCTGGGAAGCTAGTTTCCAAAGTTCCTTCCCAGAACTCCCACCTACACAGTGCCCTCCAGCCCTGTGTCTCAGCCTGAGCTCAGGAAGTCCTGGCTCATCCGCTTACACTTTGCCGTAAGCATTGGCCGCCGCCACTCAGGTATGTATTGGCTGGTCTTAGGGAGAGCTTTCCCAGACAGAGATAGAGATGAGGTACCATTTCCACAAACGTCCACAGGACAGTGAAGCCACTTTGACTGCACCCATTGATTATGGCCAAGTTACAAATTACTAACCCCAAGCGAGCAAACTGAAGAAAGACCAGCCAGCCCAGCAGCATGCAGCTAACAGAACAGAACATAATAACAAAGGGGCTGTGTCACTAATCTTTCAGGCAGTCAGTACTCATCAATAGCTATCCCCCGTATGATGGATAGTCTGGATGAGAATTTCTTTTTCTTTTTTCTTTTTTTTTCCGAGACAGGGTTTCTCTGTGTAGTCCTGGCTGTCCTGGAACTCACTCGGTAGACCAGGCTGGCTTCGAACTCAGAAATCCGCCTGCCTCTGCCTCCCAAATGCTGGGATTACAGGCGTGCGCCACCACCGCCCGACTGGATGGGAATTTCTAATCTCCACAGAAGCATGCCTCTGGGCATGTTCATAAGGCACTTCCTAGACTGGATTAATTACAGTGGGGACCTTCCGCTAATCTATGGGCTAGGTTCTGGGTTAAAAAGAAAGGAGGAAGCCAGCCCGGCACCAGCATTCCTCCCTCTCTGCTTTCTGACTGCTCTTCACTGTAGACGTGAAGTGACCAGATGAAATCCCAGCATAGAGTAAGCAAAACGGGCACAAAATCCCACGGCTAGCCAGGAGCTACCACTTGGTTTTCTTGAATGGTGTGGCCTCTGGTAGGTAAACCACAAACCAGGCCAGGCCCCACTCCAAAAACTATCTGGGCAACACAAACTGGACTTGATAGGGGGAAAAAAAATCTCAAAGTTGGGTGGGAAATGGTAGTAAGGTATGTCGTTCTCAATGAATTAAAATAGCACTTAAAACTTTGCCAGTCTAAAGATAGCAAAGTCTTAACACCTGCTTCCAACAGCATTTAGAATATACGGAGGAAGGTAAAAATAATGTATTTTGGCTTCTAAAGAAAAGGATGCAAATATCCAAAAGTACTGAGCATATTTCTACACCAAGAACAGTACAAGACATTTAATATAAATAATCTCATTTAGTTCTCAGGTGGGGAGGAGTGCTTCCTCCTGCTTTGCAGATGAGGAGACGGAGTTCCCAAACTCTAAGAGGAGAGCTGTAGAGGAATGTTAGTGGGCAGCTCTGAGAAGAACGGGGAAGCTGTGAGAGCTCGGTGGAGACAGACAGACTGCCAGTGTAACAAAACCTAAAGACTGACGGCTTGGTTTCTCTCCGGAGCTATTAATACTGGCAACAGAAGGTCCCCATTATTCACCCTTGGAGAAGGAAGGGGAAGGCGTGGCATGCGGACACCACAGAGACTACGACGCACCTCTACGACAACCTCTACAACGAGGCCGGAATCCTGCTAAAAATGTGGGTGTGATTTGAGAACCACAACACATTAACAAAAATCCCACAAGGCCCAGACTGACAGTGTGAGGTCAGGTCTCTGTGAGTGCATGAAAGACTGTCCTAGAATCATCCTCTACCAAAGAAAATAAGAAGCTAGTGTGAAACAGTGCAGAAGAAAACGAATTAAGTTCGCTGAGACAACTTGAAAATATTGCTCCTGGAAGGAGCATGTTTGTGTAGTGAGTCAGAGAGGAGGAGACGCTCGCTCAGGGTGGATGCTGGGGTGGATGTTGTGCCCGCTAGTGCTGAGAAATGAGCTCCAATCGGAGGGGAGGGGAGCGGTTGTGGCCTGAGTGGTGGGGAAGGACTCCTGTTTCATTAGTAGTTTCCTGGATCCTCCAGCAGCTGACCACTGGGAAGTGGTATCTGGCCACAAAAGAGTTTCCACGCCACATGCCTCAGTTTATACAGAAGTGTAAGAAGGACGCTATTCTGTTACTCCCGGTGCACTGCAGCCTGCCACAACTTTTAGAATGGGGGAAACACTAAGTAATCTCTACTGTTGCGAATAATACACTTTGAGTTATTAAAAAACTTGTATTATTGTTTAAAGATCTTGGCCACACAAATGCTCGTCATTTTATCCCAATAAACTCACCATCAAGTAAAAACATTAAGTTGGAAAAGTACATTTAATATTTCCAACCCACTGGGCGCCGTTGTTTTGCAACAACACTACAGCAACCATGTCCCCCTTGTCTGGAGTGGTTGACTGGGAGGAACAGCTCACGGCTACTGCCTAGTGTCAGAGCACCAAAGCTCTTCTTGTTAGGGCTAGGGTTAGGGTTAGGGTTAGGGTTAGAGCTAGGGCTAGGGTTAGGGTTAGGGTTAGGGTTAGGGCTAGGGCTAGGGCTAGGGTTAGGGTTAGGATTAGGATTAGGATTAGGGTTAGGGTTAGGGTTAGGGTTAGGGCTAGGGCTAGGGCTAGGGTTAGGGTTAGGGTTAGGATTAGGATTAGGGTTAGGGTTAGGGTTAGGGTTAGGGCTAGGGCTAGGGCTAGGGTTAGGGTTAGGGTTAGAGTTAGGGCTAGGGCTAGGGTTAGGGCTAGGGCTAGGGCTAGGGCTAGGGCTAGGGCTAGGGTTAGGGTTAGGGCTAGGGCTAGGGATAGGGATAGGGATAGGGCTAGGGTTAGGGTTAGGGTTAGGATTAGGATTAGGGTTAGGGTTAGGGTTAGGGCTAGGGCTAGGGATATGGATAGGGTTAGGGTTAGGATTAGGATTAGGGTTAGGGTTAGGGTTAGAGTTAGGGTTAGGGTTTAGGAAAAGGCTAAGATTTAAAGAGCTCTTTCTACTAAATGTGTATCACTTTCATACCACTGTTTTAAATGGAAAAATTTTAAGTGGAATCATCTCCAACTGGTAACTGTCTAGATTTTCAAGTGTTCATGAATAGTATCTGTAACTCACTTTGTCTTCAAAAGAACTCTATAAGACAGGCTGAATTCTAGTTCTGTATCTTAAAAGGGATGTTTATTCTTTTTTACTTTTACACATTTACACGTGGTGTTTGGATCTCACTGGTCCGTCACTCCCTTCCCCTCCCGCCCCTCCTTGGTGCCCCGCCCCGGTCTCCCTCACAACTTCATGACCTACTTTTCTTAATGTTAAGGGAAGATCTGCTCTGGTTTGGCCCTTTGAGAGAGGTTCTTACTCCACAATCTGGGCTAGCCTTGACCTTGTAGCAATAGTCCTGCCTCAGTCTCCCAACTGTTGATTCCACGTATGAACCACCCTGCCCTCCAGCTGAAAGGTCGGCTGCTTTTGAATTAGGAAAAAATTACAGCAATGTCACTGAACTTAATAAGTCTGAGTACAAACTAATATAATGTGAAAATACAACTAAACCCAACCAACAGGTCCCCAGGTGACCGCTCACATCCACATCACACTGCAGGGAACCTAGCCCAGCCCCCATTAGAGTTTGAGCGGATACCACTCACTCTATAATACTAGACATCCAGGACCTCAGAAGCTCAAGGCCTCTGGAAAGAAGGGCGAGGGAGTTGTCACCCACTTTCAGATATAGCTTACCCTCCCCATAATAAACAAAGGAGCTGACAGTTAATGCTAAAGTTTAATGAGGCTCGGGATTCTGTGCAGAGAAGTGCGTTACTGTGCACTCTTTGAGCTTTAATAGACTCAACCAGGTCTTAATTCTTCTAGAACATAGAAAAAGCCCAGGAGGGTAGGCTGTAGCTAACGGGGTTATTGCTCATTAAAATGGCATTTACCGGGACAGGATTCTGGAGCAGAGGAGAATGTAAAAGATCTAATCTAAGCACGTTAGATAATGAAACTTAAGTGTTTCCGATTTCTCATATTTAAGATGAAAAAGAAAAAAAATACGTAGTTCTGCCAGCTACAACCATAACAGCTACATCTTTGTACTGCTGTGCATTTGCGTAAAATAACCATGCCTGCTAAGTCCTACTCAGACATCTCCTATAGTCCTGCTAGCAGCTAATAGTACTAAACTGTGCCATTTTTATTTGCCCAGTGCATGTGTGTGTGGGGATATATATATATATATATATATATATATATATTATATAATATATTCATATGTTCATATATCTAAATTTAATAACACTCCATTTTTATTTGCTCAGTGCATGTGTGTGGGGGGAAATATATATATATATATATATAATATATAATATATTCATATGTTCATATATCTAAATTTAATAACACTCAATTATCTCTATCTGAAACTACCTAAAGTTATTACAGTCAATAACTACCTCTTCCTGCCACAATGAATAACCATATTGCCACAATGAATAATGATAATTTGTCAGTAATTAGACAGCAATACTCATAACCTAATATATTAAATTTATAAAATGCTTTCTATTACACCATTGTAAGAGCTCTCCTGTCCTGGCCTCTTGGACTTGTATATGAATCCTATGAACAGGACATTGGTGGCATCCGAAGTTCAGCAACTGGCCTCTGGTTGGCACCCTGCATTATTTCAGCACAGCCTACAGACTTCATGTCCACACAGAGCACGCCTCTAGCAGGCAGCAAACAGCACATTCACATATGAGCACGCAGGTCCCTAGACTCTGCACACTTCTCTTCCGGCCTCCAGCTTTACCCAGGGCTAGAGACTCCTTGTTTACGAGAGCAAACAAGCAGCAGTGTTAACAGCCAGCTCTAGCACCAGCACTTTTCTGCCAAGACCACCCAAGGCTCCTCCTCTGCTTTAAGGACATCTGTGGAGGACAAGACAGGCAAGAACACCCGTGAGAGCCTGGATGGGATCTAACTAAAGCAGGGGACTCTGGAGCCCAGAGCCACTATCCAGAGAGAAGAATGTGAACTCCAGGATCCCACAGGCTCTATATCCAGGGGAGACGTGGGAGGGTCCCGGAAGAAAAAGGTCACTTAAAGCCCTGTAGGAGTCTAAGGCAGGCACCTAAGCATCCCCGTACTGGACAGTACTGGATACCCTACATCTCAGCAGACAAACACAGCCACAATCTACTCAGCTGACTGACAACCAACTGATAACTAACCAGCTGAACAAACCACTCCACCACCCACTGCCTTAGCACTGGGAAACACTGCTCGACATGTCCTGGGGCGTGAGGTCAGAGTTGGAGTACTTCAGACATCATATGTAACTGAAAAGTCATCACCACATCAAATCAATGGGATATCAGTACCATCCCTATCCCATTAGAAAGATAACCGAGGTAGCCGTATATGGGCATTTGATAGGACCCCAAGTCTATCTTCTCAATACATGCTAACCCTTCAGACTTTGAATCTTGCTTCTCATATTCTCCTCCGAAAACTATGGAAAAACCCTCTTCAGTATCGTCAAAACCCAAAGCCATTAATAACACAGATAAACTGTATTTTGAGCTCATTCCTAAGAATTAAATGCGAAATGGAGACCAAGGCCCACCTGGTTCCCAGCAAAATATCCTCAAAACACAGTCCTACATTTCATTGCCACAGGGAAAACATTCATCCATTAAAATAACCTTTCCATCATCTTTTCCCCTACTACAAAAAAAAGCACTGTTCTACTGAGGAAAAAAAATGCTGAAAACAACTCACCCACTGTGAGGACCGCTTCTGACTGTGCGCTGCCGTGGTGGTTTGTAGCTTCACACGTGTATTTCCCAGCATGCTCCCGGGTAACTGCCTGAATGGACAGAGAGCTCGAGCCAGCCTGAGACATGATGAGGTAGACAGGCTCCGGGTCCAGGTCCCCAGGCCGGAGCAGGTGGGACTTTCGGGATTTGGACCTGAGGACCTGAGATGGATGGCTTGTTATCAATCCATGGCGGCCGTACCAATGAATGGCTGGGACAGGCACTCCCGTGGCGTTGCAAGACAGAGTCACGAGGTCGCCGTCCATCACCTCTACGTTAGCGGGTGCGGTGACTATAACAGGCTTCTGTCCGCTGTCTATTAGAAACACAATTTACATGATCAAAACTAGGAACACGATAGCATCTGCCCTCCGAAGCTACTGCAGAAATGATACCGCAAAGAGATCCCCTTTCCTGTCAGCTCTCCCCTCAACTGTCACCCTGTAAAACTGACAGCTAAGAGCAGAGTGTCTCAGCCCACGGACAGAGGCACTTGCCCCCAAGCCTAATGACAGGGGTTCCATCCCTGCAACCCACGTGGCTAACTTCCACAAGTTGTCCTTTCACCACCACCACACACACACACACACACACACACACACACACGCACGCACACACGCACGCACGCACGCACGCACGCACGCACGCGCGCGCGCGCACAAGAAAACATAATTCTGAGAAGCAGAGAAAGCCCCGAGACAATGTGTAAAGGGAGGATGAAGTCCTGAAGGAATATCTATTTGACAAGGACTTCAATGCCTGAAACCCATAGAAATTTGCAAAGCCTTCCCAGGTGGGGTAGGCTCAGGGAACCCGCAAAGCCTTGTCCTGGTAACTGTATGAATATTGACAAGGCGTGCAAAAAACAAACAATAGTAGCTTTGGCCTCTGGGATGACTACAGCTTGAGTCTGCTCCCTAGAAATCCTCCTCCCAAGCTCAGCTAGGTGTCCTCAGGTAGAGCGGGCACAGCCCATCCGATGCCAGTTTTTCCAAATGTGTGTGTGTGTGTGTGTGTGTGTGTGTGTGTGTGCCTGCCCTTTCTTCGTTCCCTCACCACCCCCGCAGGGCTCCAGCACCAAGCCATGCAGGACATTCTGTGCACTTTGTGTGTGTGTGCGGGGAGCAGTTTGGAAAAGGGGTTTTTCTGTGTGACCCTGCTTATCATGGAACTTCCTCTGTGTTCCAGGCTGCCCTTGAACTCAGGGATTAAAGGGGTGTGCCACCACACTCAGAATTTTTCAGAGTTGTAGATTCATCCAATTTCCTATGTAGACTCTTGCTCTCCTGGAAGGCATGAATATAAACAAGTCTACTGAGGTTCTAATAGGTGTGCCCAGCCGGCTAGCCGGCTGTAAACACAGACAGGCAAGTGCAGACATCACATGAAAGAGGTAAAGAAACACAGAACTACATAATATTCCTTCAAGAAAACAGTCAGTTCTGGTGAGATCTCATTAGAGAAAGTCTGAGAGAACGAGAAAAAAAATCTGTCTTAGAAGCAATTCAGCATATTTTTTACCATGGACATGAACATCATTTTGTTTCTAAATCAAAATGGCGCCAAGTCTTCCCTCCTGGCCCTGGTATTTTCTGGAGGGATTTTTAAGTAAGGCCACAATAAAATATTGATCAACAGAGAAGACTTTTTTTTCCAGAATATTTCTTTCTCTCTAGACCTATTTATCATCTCTGATAAAACCAAGGACACTGGATCTTCAATGGTTTCTGAATTTTCCCACATGAATGGGTATAACAGCCCTCACTGGCTAGAACACGCGCATCCCTGAGGACTGAGAAAGCGGAACATGGCTTGGCAGGTTCATGTGCCATCCATAAATGCCATACGGGACTTGCTAAAACACTGACCCATAGATCATACAGGTACCCTCCAACATTTCCCTCAAAAACTTTCTCATGTGAATTCATTTTTATGTACCATGTGAGTTAGAGATTCAATTTTACTTTCTATTTCACTTTGATGATTAACTAATTCAAGTCAAAACTTGAAACAGATATCCTCCCCCATGGCGTACACAACGCCAATTCATTCAGGTCTTTCTGCATATAGAGACTTTTGCCACACTCTGTCGTGTCCAGGAGCCTGTCTGTTCCTGCAGCAGTGTAATGCCTTTGAAATTATTACTGGCTCTTTACGTTTACCATAAATTCCCCATGCTTTCAGAGTACTATAGCTATTCTGGGGCCTCTGCTCACCTTTATAAACTTGATAATCATTTTCTTAAGGGTACACACACACACATACACACACACACACACACACACACACACACAGAGAGAGAGAGAGAGAGAGAGAGAGAGAGAGAGAGAGAGAGAGAGAGAGATGCATTCTCATATAATCCAGACAAAGCTAAGGATGACCCTGAACTCCTGATCCCCCTGCCTCTACCTTCCAAGAACTGGTGTTACTGGCTGGTGCCATTAGAGCCCAGCTAAGGTCTTCAAAATATTCTGATACGATTCCAACTGGAGTAGCATAAATCTACAGAAAAAGGTTGAAAAGACCGGATTACCATATAATTCCAAATTTGCTATCCATAACCTAGAACGTATCTTCATATGTGTCTTAGTCAGGGTTTCTATTCCTGCACAAACATCATGACCAAGAAGCAAGTTGGGGAGGAAAGGGTTTATTGAGCTTACACTTCCACACTGTTGTTCAGCACTAAGGGAAGTCAGGACTGAAACTCAAGCAGGTCAGGAAACAGAAGCTGATGCAGAGGCCATGGAGGGATGTTCCTTACTGGCTTGCTTCCCCTAACTTGCTCAGTTTGCTCTCTTATAGAACTCAAGACCACCAGCCCAGGTACCACCCACAAGGGGGGCCCTCCCCCCTTGATCACTAATTGAGAAAATGCCCCACAGTTAGATCTCATGGAGGCACTTCTCCAATTGAAGCTCCTTTCTCTGTGATAACTCCAGCCTGTGTCAAGTTGACACACAAAACCAACCAGTACAATATGTAACTTTGTTACCAATATGAAAGTGATTTTTAAGTAGTATTTTCTGTTTGTTGCTGGTATACAGAAAGGCAAACTATTTGTGCTTCTTTAGGCCTTCACCCATATTCTTGCTAAATATTAGTATTTTAATAATAAAATATATGCATAAGAGCTAGCAAGCACATTGAATATTGTACAGTGGGAATATTGACAATAAATTAATAAGTGGATTACTTCCTTCTAGTTTCTTTGTGTCTTTCTGTACTAGCTGGGTTCTTTCACACATAGATACCTGGTGTGGATTTTAAAGAGAGTACCTTTTACATTTTCACGGTCAGAGGTTTCATCTAAGGCTTTGCTAGATACCTTTTATGAAGTTCTATTTCCACTTTTCTGACTGTTTAACATAGATTATCCCATTTTTCCTCCTTCTAGTGAGATAATCATGGATTTTCTCCTTTATACAGTAAGTAGATGAATAATACATTTTATGGCAGACTTTTGAAAGAAGCAGGATGACATGTTATTTAAGATTCTTGTACCTATGTTCACAAAGATAAGACCTGCCTTTAGTTCACTTTCTGATCCCATCTTTCTGTGATTTTGGACTTCAGATTATACTGACTAGAGACTTTCCATTTCCCCTTCTCTCTGGGAGAGTTGTGTAATATTTGGAAAGGTCTATTACTCTATAAAACCATCTGGCCTGGTGTTTTCTTTGTGGGAAAAACCTAACTCCTAATTCAATTTCTGCCATAGCTGTAGGAAAAAAAAAAAAAAAAACCCTACTCAGGTTTTTTATTTACTTTAAGACAGCTTTTCTAAGTTCTATTTTCCTTTAGAATTTGCCCATGTTATAGTCTGAATCTGGAGTTCCCCACAAAGCCTATGAGTTGAAAGCTTGGTCAACAGGCTGCCAGGCTGCTTGAGTGATAATGGCATTTTAACAAGATGGGGCCTAGCTGAAAATGGAGTTAGGTCTCCGGGGGTGTGTCCTTTGAGGGGAGACTGGGAACTTGCCCCGTCTCTGTCCCTCTGCTTTCAAGCCACAACCTAAGCAGGTCTCCTCTCCCTACACTGCCTGCCACAGGCCCAGAGCAGCAGGCCCGAGTGACCATGTCTGAAGGTAAGAACTAAAATAAAGCTTTCTTCCTTTTAAATTGATCATCTCAAGTATTCAGTGGTAGGAGCTGACACCACAGCTAACACCACAGCTGTTTATGTTTGTAATGTATTGTCCTATCGGTTACTTTACTACTTTTAATCTCTATATTTAGACTTGCAATTTCCTTCTCTTAATACTGTCCCTTTATATCCACCTTTTTACTTGATTTTGCCAAAGATTGGTCCACTTTATTAGACTTCACCAGGAACCATTTGTACACTTTTTATCTTGTGCTTTACCTTTCTTTTCTTAGATGCTTTCTGCTCTTGGCTTTCCTTCTCCTGTCTTCTGACTTCTTCGAACCTACTCTAATGTTCTCTGATTTACTCAATAATTCTCAACCTTACTTATTTTCCTTGGTAAGCACATAAGGCTATAAAAATTCTAAATTCCATGTTGGCCATCTCCCCACAGGACATGATTGATTGTTCTGGTTAGTCTTATGTCAACGTAACACAGGCTAGTTATCTGAAAGGAGGGAACCTCGATTGAGAAAATGCATCCTTAAGATCCAGCTGTAAGGCATTTTCTTAATCAGTGGTTGATGGAGCAGGTCCAGCCCATTCTGGGTGGTACCACCTGGATTGACGGTCCTCTATAAGAGGGCAGGCTAAGAAAGCCATATGGAGAAAGCCAGTAAGCAGCACCTCTCCATGGCCTCTACATCAGCTCCTCCAGACTCCTGCCCTCACTGCTGCGATGAACTGGTAATATGGAACCATGAGAAAAATAAACCCTTTCCTCCCCAACTTGTTTTTGCTCATGGTGTTTCTTCACAGCAACAGTAACAGTAACTAAGACTTTACTCTTTGGCATTTTCACTGCCTTCAGCTTAAAGCATTTTAAGCTTCCACTATGATTTTGAAGTGTAATTTAATGTTTCCAAATGCAAGAAAACTTTCTTTAAAAATGTTTGCTTTATTATTAACTTCTAAACATGTCATACGAAGATCAAAGAGGTGTTGTTCCACACGGATACTCTGAACTTTGAAATGTTTCTAACTAGCACTACAAACAAATCCCATATTATAAATCCATAAGGAAAATGCCCCAAACTTAAATTTTCAAATGGGCAAAAGACAGTTAATATGTAAAGAAGTTAAGTCTAAATGTCTCGCAGGCATATGAAAAGATACCTAACTTCATCTAGAATAAAAGAAGTATTTTTTTTTCCTGATAAGATTTCAAAGATTGGGGGAAAATAAAAATATAATAAAAAAATTGGAAGAGGTAGGTTGAGGAGACAACCTAGTTGAAGTATGTGCATCACAAGGACAAGTTTGGATCCCAACCACCCACACAGAAGCTGGGTCTGGCAGTAGACATTTAGTATCTGCAAGCCAGTGCTGGGAAGGGGGCAAGGAGGCAGAGCCCCAAAGTCACTGCTCAGCCAGCATAGCCTAATCAATGAGCTCCAGGTTCAAAACATAAAAGAATTCAGCAAGACACCTGACTTCAACTTCTAGACTCCACGAGCACACATGTACACACAAACACACACACACACACACACACACACACACACACACATTGATCCTACTATGTGTTGGTGAGAGTGTGAGGAAATAGGACATACAAGATGCTCATGAAAGTATGAACTCATGATAATTATGAAGAGAAAGTCAATAGCATCTATTAAAATTTCTATGTATACATACATAGGTTTATTCTGCAAGTTCACTTTCAGAAATTTCTTTCAGAGATACACATATGCAGAAAAATCGAAATGTTCATCATATCTCAAACAGCCATCAACAAGATGTTAGTCAAATTACTGCAAGTATACAATGAAACTGTAAGCAGCTGTTTTTCTTAAAGAATAAAAATACGGTTTGGTGTACCATGTGAGAAGAAATTCAAACTATAAGTTCAGCAAAACTTTTAAAGGAAACACTTGTAGCATGATTTACCCTTTTAAAAGACAATAGAAATGCATACACACTTGTAGTATATAATTCTTGTATGTGTGCATAGAAGTTTATTCAAGAAACTTATAAAAACCAGTTGGTTGTAAAGAAAATGGTGGCTGTTGAATGGTAGTCAGGATGGGAAGGGCAAGAGAGACTGTATACTTTACTATATACCTTTAGAAACTATGTAGAAAGTGTTTAAAATGCATACTTTGCAACAGTGTATTATTTAGGGCCTAGAGGAACCCAGTCAATCACACATGCTATTCCACTGAGGCTATACTTCCAACCTAGACACGAGTTTTTCATTAAAATGTTATGTGTGTGGTGTTTTGTCTGCACGTATATGTATCACTTGTGTACCTGGTACCCATGCAGCACAGAGAAGGCATTGGATCCCCTGAGGCTGGAGTTGTAGACGGTTGTGAACTGTCAAACAGCTGCTGAACATTGATTGAGCCTTGGTGCTCTCAGCCAGTGCTGTTAACCATTAAGCCATCTATCTATTCCAAAACAATGTCTTCTATGAGCTTGATTAAATAAGGTGGCTTCATCAAGGACCATGGAAACCAAACCCAGTTCTCATACAGTCACAGGATTATTTTCTTTCAAAATCATGACTTCATTTTGAATTACTGAAAAAGCCTACGCGTGAAGTAAAATTTCTTGTGATTACATGACCTAAAAGCACACCTTGTTCAACTTGAAGTCTCCCAGTAGATTGCATAAATCCGATGCCATTGTCCGCGGTGCACTGATACAACCCAGAATCTTCCACGGTAACCCCGGTGATCTTCAGCACATTTCCTTCCGTTAGATGCCGTGAGGAGGGGTGGATAGGCTGTGCGTTATGAAACCAGGTGCGGTTGGGGGCTGGGTTCCCATGAACATCACAGGTAAAATGGACGGTGGCCCCCAGGGACACCTTCTGATCACGCAGCCCTTTAGAAATTGACGCGTGCTCTGAAAAATAAAGCAGGCATGTGTAACTATCACATAAGACACGGAGAAGCATACTCTGACAATAAGGCAGGCACATCTAACACACACAAGGAGAATCTGCCTCTAGCACTGAACAGTGAAATCTCTGTGTTTCTTACTTATATCCTTCTGTCTGCTACAGTCAAGATACACTGAGAGACCTACCTTTAACTTTCTCCAGCCAAATAAATATGTGGCTACTAGCTTAGAGTCCACTTTTTTGCCTGGATCAACCTATTATATACTCCAACACCAATGAATACACACATGCATGCATACACACACACACACACACACACACACACACACACACAACACACGCGTGCGCACACACACATTCATCAAGATCTCCCGGCTTTGCATGCAGTGAGAAGACGAGGCCCCAAGAGCATATTACGCCAAAAGTTCTCTTCCACCCAGAGATACAGTGCATTCAGCATCCCTTTGCAGAAATGAACCCAGTTCTGGCTACTGATGTGGCTATTTCTTGATATTCTATGTCTCATTTTTCGCTCACAAATATCCTTCACACATCAGTTAGACTAGGAAAATGACCCAATTTGAAATGAAACTCCATTTTGAGAAGCAGGTACTTACCCAGTACGTTGACCGTGTAAGTGACGTGTTTTATATCTCCGGACTTGTTGCCCACCACACAGGAATAGTTCCCTGCATCCGCGGGGTCGATGCTGGCTGTGGCAAGGTGAGAGTACAGCCTTCTCCAGCTGCTTCCTGACAGGGCATCCTGGCCATCCTTCAGCCAGTACACCTGTGAGGCCGGGACCCCACTCACCACACACTCCAGGGTAACGGGGCTGTGAGGAAGGACAGCTAACACCTGAGAAAGAGCGGGGTGAAGAATGTGGAAACCCTCTGCGGAAGGACCTGGGAAAGGAAGGGAACACAAAATAGCATTAGAAATGGCTCGTGTCCACCCTCTCCCTTGGCTGAGCTGTGAGCACCTCGGGGAACTGCTTCTGTTTCTCCCTCATGTGACAAGGCCCTAGTCATAGCAATATCATTTTTCTATGAGGGCCAAAATGAAAATATTTTGTAATTTTTTTTGGCATTTTGGAAATGTAAGGGTTTTAAGTCTAAAGCCACTCGTTACTATGCTTTTCCTCAGCTCAACAGTGACAATCCCAAATCAGCCACAGCTTTTGTCATACTGGAGAGAAAGCACATTATCTCTTGGTTTCCTACTCCAGAGTTAACCAGCACTTTGTTTACCACTGTGTAAGATTGTGATGTTTTTAAAAATGTTAAAAAATGGAGGCTGGAGAGATGGCTCAACTGTTTACTGCTTTTGCAGAGGACCCAGGTTCAGTTCCCAGCACCCACATGCTGGTTCACCACCATCCATAAAGAGTGCCAATGGATCTGATACACTCCGTGGACACCAGGCGCACACACACACACACACACACACACACACAGTGCATATACATGTATGCAAGCAAAACTCACCCATGCATAAAATAAATAAATCTTTAAAAACTACAATTAAAACAGGAGTAGGACTACTCTATAACACACCGATGGACAGAGATATATGACTCGGTGGTTAAGGGTACTGGCTGCTTTTCCAGAGGACTCGGATTCTACTCCTAGCATTCACATTAAAGCTTACAATCATCTGTATCTCTACTTCCAAGGAATATGAGTGTCTCTTCTGGCCTTTATGGATACCAGGTGTGCACCTTGTGCACTGACATACATGCAGGCAAATACCCATGCATTAAAAAAAATCATAAATTTAACATTAAAATGAATGAATGAATTAATTAAAACCAGGATTGAGAGCCGGGCGTGGTGGTGCACGCCTGTAATCCCAGCACTTGGGAGGCAGAGGCAGGCAGATTTCTGAGTTCAAATCCAGCCTGGTCTACAGAGTGAGTTCCAGGACAGCCAGGACTACACAGAGAAACACTGTCTCGAAAAAACAAACAAACAAACAAACATTACAATGAATGAATTAATTAATTCAAAAAACCAAACCAGGATTGAAAACCATACTGACTGACTGACAGCTTTCCTTTGCCACTGCTGTGTGAGTCAGCCCTGTGGGGACTCTTCCTTCCCGAGCCACCAGCATCCTGCCAAATACTTACGACTCACAAGGAGCTTCCGGCCAGTGGGCTCGACTTTCAGTTCACTGGTGACAGGATTATAGGCAGCACATTTATAGGACCCCTTATCCTTGGAGGACACATTCAAAATCTGAAGATTTCCTGAGGGAAGGATGATGTAGTTTCCTGGAGGAGGGAGAAGGCTGTAGTCAGGGCCTGGGGATGCAGTTCTGTTGGTAGACGCTCGGTCTAGCACCAAGTTCAGCCCCAGCATCCACCACATGATATCAGACATGGAGGCACATGCCTAGAATCGCAGCATGCAAGAGGCAGAGGGCGGAGTATGAGAAGGTCAAAGTCATCCTCATCTACAGAGCTCCAGGCTCTCCCTTTCCACAGACCCCCACAACTCAACTGGAACCAACAGACACTGTTGAGATTCACACAGAAGACTGGCAGTGAATTCACAGCCAAAGAAGCTTTGTTACAAAAGAGAAAGAAAGACAAGCCCAATAATCCTTGTATAGCAAAACCCCAATTAGAAAACCTTTGGCAGAAGGTCAGAGTCAGAAAGTCCAAGAACCTTATCTGGATCAAGACACAGTGGGCGTCGATCCATCTGGACACATCGCAACCTATAGCCACAGTGTGTTCAGTCACTGGCTGCTCAACATGTTTCTCAAGAAATACACGAGGGAGTAGGTATGCTCAGCCGGTCACGGCCTGGGCACGCACACACAGCACGGTAATGCAGAGAGCAGACAAAGGCCCTGCATCTATGCACTTAACATCCCAGTATGGAGAATGAAGCGACAGATACAGGGGTGCCTAACAAGCAAGAGTACACATGGCACATGCCAGATAAAGGGAAGAAAGTGACAGGTCGTCCTATGTATGTACAACCCATGGGCCATCTTCTCAAAGAAGTGGTATTTAAATACAGCACTAGGGGTGTTAAGGAACGAGTCCTTGGAGTGACTTGTCTAATGTAACCACCTGTCCCAGCTTCCTCCTCTGCGAGCACGCTCCCAACACGACTCACCTGTGGAATGCTTCAGCCACTGTCCCCGGATCTTATAGCGCACCTCGGCTTTGGGGTTACTCTCTGGTACCCTGCAGCCAACGAAACCTGTGTTTTTCTCTTCTGCAGTAATAACATGCATTGCTGATGAGTCGAAATCACCCAGAGCTGAAATAAACAAGTGAAGAAATGGATGCAAGACAATTCAAAGGAAGTGGAAAGCCGGGAAACACGCAAAATGGCCTCTTGTGTCCGCTGAGCCCAGTCCTGAGGATGGCAGGATCTTTATGGTTTTCTGGTTTGGGCTTGTGTGTTTGTGTGTTTCTTTGGGGGCAGGTTTCATTATACAACATCATGCAGCTGAAGCTAGCCTTGAACTTGTGATCCTCCTACCTCAGCCTCCCATTGCTGGGATTTTGGGTGTACCCCCACAGCCAGCAATAACACTGTTTTCTGTATGAGAAAGCCGCTGGAGCAGAGGGCATGCTTGGGGACTGACAGCTATGTCAGGGCACACAGGTTTTCAAAGTCACTGCCTTCAGGGAGCCGAGAGGAAAACAAACTGCTCAAAAAAAAAAAAAAAAAAAAAAAAGCCAAAGAAAACTGCAAAGCATATAGACTCCCAATCTGTCAGGATAAATCCTTTCCCATCCAGAGGGGTGTTCATCAAAATTCATTTTCCCTCCGGTGAAACAGCTGCTGGGAATGACCCCAGGCGGCTGTAAAGCACGGTAGCCTGCAGAGCCTGGATGCACCTGCGTGGTGGACTCACCGACTTGGTGCTGCTTGCCTCCTTGCAGTTTAAACGGTTCACCGTGGGCTGAGCAGGCGCTTTATTACCCCCACCACCCAAGGAAGCCAGCTGCCTGCCTCCAGGAAATCAACCCTCCAGTGTGTGTCTTGGAGCTGTGCATGGGTCACAGCTCTACAAAAACATTTACTCTTCTCAGTTATGACAAACTCACTACTCCGGGGGAGTCCAGATTGGTTCTGTAAATAGGGGTGCCCTCACAAAGCCGTTTTCCATTACTGGAAGCCATCGCCTGTTTGAGAGGCAGATGGCTCAAGCCATAGGAAGAAAAATCATGCATTCCAGATTTTCCATAAGTTCAATTCTTCGCATTCCTTTCTTTACAGCCGGGTGCCCCCCACCCCACCCCACCCCCGCTTCCTTGGCCTGGTTTAAATTATATAAATTACAATGCCCTGGCAATCGAGGGAAATAAAACAATTAGATGTGAAAGAAACATGGAAGACTGCATGACATCAGCGAGCGGCAAAGCCAACTGGTTTGTCTGTATTGACACGAAGGGCTTTAAAAGACGGTCAAAGAGACTGCCCAGAATTCACACTAGAAAACTGTCCTGTGCTAACTTAAAACAATCATCTCTACACTATGACTAGAGATTATGCTACGAGGCTTGGCTACAGAGATTCCAGGATCTTTCCCCAGCTATCCGAAGTTAAAGCAAGCTTAGAATAAGAACTTCTCAGATGCATGCATGTCCCATATCAGTGCCCAAGGTTCTCCCACTATAAAAAAAAAAAAAAAAAAAAAAAAAAAATGCAGCACAAAACAGAAAGCCCATAGATTTCAAGAAAAACAACAGATAACAAGATTAAAGTACACTCACCTGCAGCGGACACTGTCGCAGGACCACTCACAACGGCGCCAACGCTGTTGTTGGCAACACACTGGTAGCAACCAGCAAGGGAAGGGTTAAGAGATAGAATGGTCAAAGTCCCCCGATGAATCTTTATCTGTTCTGTGTTTCTGTCCAATCGTTTTCCATTATGCAACCATGAGATTCGGGCAGTAACAGGTTTAGCAGAACAATGTAGGACCACGGGACTACCAAGCTTCTGGACAGCAGAGACTGGCTCAGAGATAAAATAAGGTGCCAAGTCTACAATGGAACATTCCCAGGTGTAAAAAGGAGATAGAAGGAAGAAGGGTCAGAAAGCAGAGAAAAAAATACATCAAATATGTTTCATCTGCATCTATAACCAAGACAGTCTCTCATCTCTATATGTGGTAGTTCTTAATGCTTATAAAAAAATTCATAGGTCCATCTCTTCCCTGCCCCCCATTTTCTGAGACAGGGTTTCTCTCTGTAAGAACCCTGACTGTCCTGGTCTTGCTTGGCTGACCTTGAACTCAGAGATCTACCTACCTCTGCCTCCCCAGTGCTGGGATTAAAGGTATGCCCCTATGACAGGCCCCTAAATAATTACATATATATGTGTAATTCATATGTATATGTACATATATATATTCACATAATATAAGGCAAAAAGATTAAGAAGAAAGGCTTCAGCCCCAGCCTCATCATTCTTTTCTTACCTGAGCTCACAGAAGAACACAGAATTGCAAGAACATACAGCAGTGTCCATAAGGGTCCGAGGTCTGGATGCATATCGCCCAATTACAGAAGTAGGCTGGGGAGACTTTCGGAGAAAGCCCAGGCCTCAGCTTACTGAAAAACATTCAAAACAGAAAGAAGACGCTAAGAACCCCTGGCATCTTTAAACTGGTCACCTTATCTTAGGTTCCTCATGATCCCTGTCTTCTCAATCCACATATAGACTAGACACTAAACTAGAGTTAGAAGCTTTATTCCTTCTCCTGGGGACTAGGATGGTCCATTACTGGAGAACTACTCAGAGCTGATGGAGACCACACTGAAGTGGGTCAGGAACGGAAGAGGAAGAACCATCGAGAGACACTGAGTCCTTGAGAGACAGATAGGGTATGGTTAGCGATGAAGATATTTGATTGTATCCACATCACCATCTAGAAGCAAAAGCAGAGGAAATACAGAGGCCAGGAGATGAAGTGTGAGATGCAGAGCCATGCCCAGGGTAACTCTTGGGTCTGGTGTAAAAGAGTAAGGAATGCCTATTTATTAAAGTAGAAAAATTCAGAAAGCGTGATAGGAAGTGAAGACAGGGAGAGAAAGCAGTCCTGTGTGCCTGAGGAACATTTAAGGTTGTCAGCCGGCCATACAGCTGCTCCCATGAGGTCCAAAGTTGCTCCAATGAGTCACAGGGAGAAGTAAGCGCTGGAAAGGTAGACTGCGGATGTAAGAAAACCGGGCACCATCTCAGACTTGTCTATGGAGAATATGCTTGAAGAACAAGAACCTTTCGAAACTGAACAGAGAAGGAGGAACGCGGGTGTAAAGGAAGAAGTAACAAGCAGGAGGAACCGGGGAGAAAGCTCCCTCTAGCAGGCAGCGGAGTAAGGTTAGCGCTATGGACACAGTAGGATGCAGAAGGCCCGCAATGTTGACAAGAGTGGCTTGGCAGAGAGGGGCTCACTTAAGGGAAAGGAGGACATCAGAGAGCAGGAGGCAAAGGGAGAAGGGAGGACAGACACATCCCAAATCCTGCCGTGCAGCAGGAAAACAGGGACATACTGGCTGCAGACAGATGACTGGCTGGGACAGATGGTATCCGAGGGTAAGGCACTTTCTCTGATTGATCTTGTTGTTGTTGATGATGATGATGATGATGATGATGATGTTTTTAAACTGGAGACCGTAGAGTACATTTAGAAAACATTTAAGAAGTCCATAAACCCCAGGACTGGCAAGGTCATGGAGACAAACCACCACATAGATGATGGTTGAGATAGGACCAGTGAGGTCTTTTTGGAGGCAATTTAGAAATACGTATCAAAATCATTCATTCACAAAGCAAATGGTTTTCAACATTTTTCCTGATTTCAACATTTCAACAAGGTTTTTCCTAAGAGCTAGAGGTGGGCCAATTTTTATTACAAACAGGGAAATAAAATAACACAGACATATGTCTGAACCTTACATTCTAGTGAGAGAGATGAACAATAAGAAGATACAAATAAAATGAGTCGGTTTAACAATGTATCCTCTAGAGAGCCTTCGCTCTCATTCTCTGGTAACATGGTGTATCCTCCTTAAAAGCAAGCATACTCAATGCTGTAAAATTCTACTTTCCAGAAAAAAAGCATTCTATCATGTCCCGTAGAACAAATGGACTACCTCAAAATAACCAGCTTCCATGTGTGCAATCACTGCATGAGTATAGTATGTTGTAACTATCCTGTTTGCTCCTTTACTCATTTATTCACTCCTGTGCATAATTTCAAAAAAAAAATCAGCAAAAGTGTACTAAACTCTTCCTCTATGCTAGGCAGTATGCTGGGCATGGATATCAGGAACCTCTGAAGATCCTGACCCCTGTCCCTGCCTTGCCAGGGCTAGAGATAGACTACAGAATACAACGTAACAGAATGACTGGCCACAGTAACCACACCTCTGCCATGAGCAGTTGTCTACACAAAGCATGGTCATATCCACCACGGACAAAGCTGGGCAATGAAAGCAAGCCAAGCCGCGAGCCTCCGAGTCAGTGGCCCGGCATCAGCTCACCTGTACCTCAGACTGGAGAGCTTACAAACGCCAGCCGACCTCCGTATCTGACATCCCTTCCAGTTTTCTTCCTGGTGACCCCCTTTAAGAAGTGGGAGCAGATGTACTGGCGGAAGGAAGGGGTCAGCTGTGCGACAACCCTTCTGGTTTATTTGAACTATGCTGGCGAAGGCTAAGGGCAGACGCAGCAGTGGTGAAGGCTAGGTAAACACTCACTGACTTGTTAACAGGAGACTCTGAGAAAATGTGGGCATGGAGGATTGTTCCTTCCTTTTGCCAAGTCCTTCTTTAACTATTTATTTATGAAGAGGCAGCGACACGGACTTCACAGTGAATTTTAACCCTGGCACATGACCTAATTTATAGCTGCTCTTAAACGTTTCACAGCTCATTATTTCTACCTAAATACGATCGCATGGAGGCTTCCTCGCATGGAGGCTTCCTTGATAGCGCCTACGGGGCTTCTCTTTTACACTTTTAGACAAGGTTTCACTGGAGAGTGATGGCTACCCTCTACGTTACCCAGGCTAGCTTCAAGCGTGCAATGATCCTCCTACCTCTACCTCTTTGATACTCAGTCTACAGGCTTGATCCATCACACCTGGCCATGCGGTTACTTCTAACATGATCTCGGGTGATTTAGGAAGTTAGAGAGAACCTACATCCACAAGAGGCTCTGACTTAGCATCTGTGGGCTTGATGTCTGTGTGTGCAATGCTCAGGTTAGAGGACCATGAGGATAAAGTCTATGGGTCAGGTGACTTGAAGAGAGACAACAGAATCTCACTTCAGCCTCACCACGAAACGTCACTCACCACACAGAAGGTGAGACCAGTTCAAATCCGAAGAGAGCCATGAGCAGCAGGAGACAAAAAAAAAAATCACCCAATGCCATGTCACTTTCAAAAGTATCATCTTTATCAAAAAGATAATACCCTTATATTAGCATTGCTAGTATTATTGTCTCCGCCCCTCTTCTATTATCATTATGCAGGGAAGCATGGCAGCATGCAGGCAGACATGCTGCTAGAGAAGGAGCCAAGAGTGCTACACCTGGATGAGCAGGCAGCAGGAGAGAGAGAGCTTCTGAGACCTCCAAGCCCCGCCCCCAGTGACACACCTCCTCCAAGGCCACACCCACTCCAAGAGCAGAGAGGATTTCCTAATCCTTTCTTATAAGCCCATGGTGGGGGGGGGGGCATTTTCATTCAAACCACCACACACTCTGTTGAGTAGATACACTTAATCTAGTTAAATTATCCTTTTGGAATACTTTAACATCCAAGTAAAGTTACTTTATTAAAAACTAACTTCAAGTTACGCATACTTAAAAAGTCACATTATGCACATACATCCCATGCATATGAGCGAATATAGCCCTTTCAGTTATGTGTCCTGAAGTTATATTCTTGGAAGTAGACGTCCCACATCATGATATGGGCATGTTTGTTTGTTTGTTTGTTTAAGATCTACTTACTTATTATGTATACAGCATTTTGCCTGCATGTATGTCTGCAGGCCTGAAGAGAGTTCTGGATCTCATTACAGATGTTTGTGAGCCCCCATGTGGCTGCTAGGAATTGAACTCAGGACCTCTGGAAGAGCAGCCAGTGCTCTGAACCTCTGAGCATCTCTCCAGCCTCAAAGATTTTTTTTTAATACATATCATCAGACATACAAATGTCTTTTGAGAAAGACATTTCTCAAAAGAAGCCAGTGCCCAGCACCATTCCTAACACTGCCTACACAATTAGGTCACTGTCTCCTCAGTTTACAGTGCAGACCCGTGGACTGTATAAGCCAAATGTGGATATAAACTATAACTGATCAACTCACTGAAAACATTCATTATGTTTGACCTTCCATGACAAAAATATCATGGGTAAAAAAAAAATCTGCTTTTACCCTAAATCCATCAAATGGGAGGGCAAGGAATCACTGTAGTTATTGTGTAGTTTTAATTTATAACATGTATTTCTCCAAAAATAAAATTATATGCAAAATCTGCCGGCACTCAAAACTTCAAACGGCTGTCCAAGAGTATAATCTCCCTCCCATCCTGCTTTAAATTTGTCTCTCCATCGCAGGTATTTTCCTAACTTAAAGAGGCAGTAAAATAAACTAAGTTCAATTAATTAGGCAGCCCTCGGACACACACTCACACACACACACACACACACACACACACACACACACGCATGCACGCACGCACCAAAAACAAAGGAGAACAGCTATAAGAAGCAGCCCCACTCCCCTACAAATCGGGTCTACTCTTTCCTCCACTGCTGACAGGCTAGATATGGAGCACAGTTCTGTTCCTTGGATCTTGAGGCTCAAGGAGGAGCGGTTATCTCCTAAGGGTTGAGATTTAAGCCTTTCCCTCCCTATCCACACAGGGAATGGTGTGTATAGCAGCCATAGATCCTGTGCCATGCTGGGTCCGGCTGGGTTCTCCTGGCAGCAGGGGGCTAAAGGTATGCCTCATCTTAGCTCAGAAAGGAAATACTTCCCTAAAGTTTGCTTAACTCATTGTTCAGGTTGTGAACTTACTGCTTTTATAACCCCTCTTCAACATGCTGCCAGAATGGTCCTTTGGGGAAAGCCCTTCCTGAGTGTTTAGATTTGATTACTTTGTTTTTGAAGCATCACTTCTGCTCTCCTAAGGCTGATTGGCTCTTTCTGAATTACCCCACTCCCTAGCACACCCCAAGTCCCCCAAGGCTGATCAAGGCTCTTTCGGAATGACCCCCTCTCCTTCTCTTGCCCTAATTGCGAACAAAAACTTGGCTTTGGGATCAGTATGGGTCTTCAAAATAGGAAATACTTTAAGTTAGTTTGCATTTTAAAGGAAATCTTATTCTTCATGAAATGTGATCTTAAATAAAGAGAGAACAGATTCCTATTTTCAATCAATTTCAAAATGTTCCATTTAGCAACTGTTGAGACAAATAACATTTTTCTGCACTAACTAAAATCTAGAATATGCTGAGGGGAAGACCTTGGTTAAGTGCAGGAAGATTAATCCAGTACAGTTACAGAGAATTCAAACACAAAACACTTAAAAAACAAAAACAAGCAAAGGACCATACTACCTGCATATTAATCATATACAACTTTGAGTCTTCTGTCAAATTTTTCTTCATTCAAAATATTTAAATAATTTAGTGAAGAAGCTAACATCATTTCCTATACAAAGTTTTCACAGAATCCTTCTCTTATAGCAGAAGTTCCTGTAATTGATTAGTCAGCACAAAGGACATCTCTGGGTAGCCTCGGCTGTCCTGGAACTTGCTCTTGTAGACCAGGCTGGCTTCAAACACAGAGATCTGCCTGCCTCTACCTCCTGGGTGCAGGGATTAAAGCTTGTGCCACAACAATCTGTTCAGATAACAGGGTTTCTCTGTGTAGTTCGGGCTGTCCTGGAACTCACTTTGTAGACCAGGCTGGCCTCGAACTCAGAAATCCGTCTGCCTCTGCCTCCCAAGTGCTGGGATTAAAGGCATGCGCCACCACCGCCCAGCTTTTTTTTTTTTTTTTTTTTTTTTTTGTCACAGTGGCTGTGGAACAGCTTTTCCACTTGTAAATGGTTCCTTTCTATGCAGTGCATCTTTTGAGAGGCTAAAGCAAAACCCTTCAAAAAGTCATGTCTTGGCATTACACCTCTAAAGTAACAACCACCAGCTTATGATTCATTTCATCATAAGCATCACAGTAAAAAACTGAATTGCATGTTGATTAGAGAGTCCTCCAAAACAGGGGGCTTTGTGGGCGGTGCCAAGCAGGAAGGCAGGGAGAGTGTTCTAATCTGTCTAGAGCCATGGCCCCATTTCTAAGGGTCACGAAACAGCCATATTTCATCTGCTGTCTTTTCTCTCTGTTGGAACTTTAAATGAACTAGGTACACAAGGCAGCTAAAAATCATCACAAAAACCAAACAAAACCCTCCAAAGAACCTCTTCATGGGCCGTACTGCCCGTCATCTCTACAAATCGGTTTTCAGGACCCAGTAGGCGTTTTTCTTAACTATGAAAGCTAGAGCTTTTATTGAGTTGGAGCCTAATGTAATGTTTCCACTACAGTCAGTGAAGACCACTTTCAATAAGTGACTGATGTTGTAAGAAATGAAAGTTTCTCCAGGGTGTAAAGCAGTTAAGTGTGAAGAGACAGACAAGTAATGGAATCAGCACATAAAGACACGGGAGGGAGGGGCAGATGAGCAGCAGAACCACCTGTGCAGGTACCGCAGGAAGGGCAGAAGGTGCCTTCCGCCTGGACCTGGGCTCAGGGCTTCTCAGAGGCGGCAGGAGAAAGGCTGCGGGTTCAAGGTCAGCCTAGGCCACATAAGCAAGGACACTGTGTCTCTTCACAGAAAGATAAAATATAGTAGATGAAATCAAAGTAATAAGTTAGGGATGCAGTCGGGAGAATGGTGAAGAGAGAAGAGAAGGAAGAAACGGAGTGTAGGCAGAAAGGATGGACAGTGTGTACACAGAATCTACATAGAGAGTAAGAAAGTATATGGGCTGGAGCATGGCGTTATTATATTCCGAGAGGGAGAGGTACAAAGGCACACAGGAAAAAAAAATACATATATATGTCACATTAAGGTATTTGGCCTTCATCCTGACAGGACTATTTTCTACAGGAGAGGGCAGGCTCAGACCTGCACCTGTGAAATGCCATCCACACTACAATGTGGAGACCGGCTGAGGACAAGTTAGGAAGCAGGTATGAAAGAGAAAGGGACTCACACGAGAGACACTGCCCCTAACATCTGGACATATTTAAATGATATAAACGGTAAAATTGACAGGACGATAAAATTTACAAGCGATCCGGTCTAGGAAAGGATGTACAGCTCAGACATCACCGGAATCCATTCGTCTATTCACTTCCTGTTTCCTGGCTGCTTGGACAGGAAAGAAGGAACCGAAGTGACAGTCTACATGTCTGACTACAAAGTGACTGTGTAAATGGTCTGCGTTTTCTCATACAGGAAATCCACGAGAAACAGCAGGGCCTTGTGCGCTCACTGTCCAGAAGGTGCTGCAGGGAATGGGGGGTGGGGGGGCACCTGTGGAGATGCAGAGTGAGTGGGGATCTAAGAGAGCTGATGGGACTTGTGGAGCAAGGTATAAATGTGGGGGTCAACAGCAAACAGAACCGCTGGCCTGGATAGAGGAGGGTAGGGCCGGCTGGGTGCTCCCCATCTGAAGAAGCAGGAACTCCTCACTCAAGACTAAGGATCCCAACAAGGCAGCTGCCAGGAGAGCTTAAAAGGGGGAGACAGAACCCATGACCCAGGGAGGAGACTGGAGAGGCTTGATGGTCCTGAAATGTCACTAGGTCAACCTCAACCCTCCCTCCCCACACCTCTCACATACCTCTGAAAGGTGCTGTGAGGGGGGCAATCAAACACGTCCCGCCTCCCTGGACTGTCACTCCTTTATAACTACTAAAGGCCTTGCTGGATCAGTCTCCTCACTGTGTGTACCTGAGGGCCCCCAAAACGAGACAGCCGGCATTCACCCTTCAGAAATTTTACAAGAGGGACTGGCGGAGGGAGAGGCGAGGGGAAGCGAAGAAAGTACCATCAGTTTTAGTCTCGTCGTCCGTCATTCTGGCTGGCATGCGGTGGGGGGAGGAATACACTTACGAATTAAAGCATCCATTAAAGCAGTTGTGTGCCACAGATAATGAGGGACTCATTCTGCGACCTGCTGCATAGCCTGGAGGTGGAAGAAGGAATCTGCCAGTCTCACAGAGGGCTCCGGGCTGCGGACTCTGGAGTCCTGCTTCTTAATGACCCTGCCGTCATTCAGACCCACCTTCCTCGTAAAGGCTGGCACCCACAGATTCTGCAGCCCTTCCCCCACCTGCCCTGGGTCTCAGTTGAGCCAGACAAACATACGAGCAACCACGCTGCCTGCAGAAGTGTCTCCTTCCACTGAGGACCAACAAGAGTCGAGGGGGAAAAATGGAAGTGACGCAGGAGCCGTGGCACCAAAAAGGCCAAGGGAGCAAAGAAATAATCAACTCCACATGAGCCCCTCCAGCCCGACACAATAGAAAGGGCCTAGGACTAACCCCAGGAAAGGTCACAAGGATCAAAGGTCACAGTGAAAAGAGAGGCGGCGGCTAGGAGCAGCCAGCTGCAACGGCATCAATGTGGTCCTAATTAGACGCCAGAAGGAGCTCCCAGCACAGGCTTAGGATCCACTCACAATATTTGTGTGTTTTCTAAAAAGACACATCAAGAGTTCCTTTCCCTCTTTCTAACAGATGACTCCTTCCTGCTCTTGAGCACAGGAAACCGGAAACCGAGACCTGTAGAGTCCAGATACCTGTAGAGTCTGGCATCCATCACAAATGTACGGGAGAGTTACGATACTTCCGAGAGTAGCTGCATACAAACGGTGAAATGATAAAAAGCAACTTGGGAAAGATCAATGAACAGACTAAATGCAACAAATGTCAAGGAATGGGTGTGCAAAACTGCCGAGTCTCCACCCTTGCCTTCAACGCAACGTTCAGTGGATTTTCAAGTTTATTGTTGGCATTGGCTTCATGGGGAAAAGAAACAGAATTACGGTAACCGCAAAACAAATGCTCAAAGAGGAGTATTTTAAGTTTGTAAAAAAAACTAGCTAAACTAGAACAGACTAGACCCGGTGTTGTAATGCTGCCATCAGACACTTGGCTAGCCTCCTTCGATGGGGAATGAGAAGGAAGAACATGGAAAGAGTTGGAAGAGAAAGCTAAAGTAATATTATTAATACTGTTGTTTAAAAGCTCAGAGCTTCACTTAGACCACATGATGCACCAAGCCAAGAATTTCCCGGGCAGTTACAAAACATGACCCTCACTGGGTTAGCTTTAGATTATATTTTAATAATGTGGAGGGGGGGGTGAGCTGGAGGAGAAACTAATTTCCATAAAGTATATACTAATGTATACAGACAAAGCAATGATGAAAACAGTAAATGAGGGGGGTAAAAATCAGAATTCTTAGAAAACTTGGGACAGTGCCTGTGAAGGACAGACCTATCATGGTGACTTTTCTACCTCTCTACCTATTGAGTTATAGGATTTCTAGAATATAGAACACACTGATCTTATTTTCAGGCTTTCTATTTCCTCTTTAAACCTGGCCAAACAAAGGAACTGAAGACCCCTGGGTTTCTTTGCTCCGGTTAGTGATGAGAATTAGGTCAGACACAGCTGCATCGGCCTTGCCATTCCACCACGGACGAGCAGCTGTGCGCTGATAATAGGGCTCTCCAGTCTCATTCAAACGTTGACACACAAGTCAATCACAGATTACCACCTCGCCAGTACAGAAGGGGCCCGACGCGACTGATAAGCCAAAACATACGTAGAAGCACAGTGGTCCATACCAAGAAAATCTGCACTTCAGGAAAACTTATACCATCACGGGCAGTTAAAAACAAAATAATGATCAAGCTACAATGCCCTGATGAACAAGAAAATAGGAAAACAGGTCAAGTTAAGTTTGCAGTGTCTTTGTAAATATAGCACTTTATATAGAGCATGAAGTGCTTGTCCAACCAGAAAAGCCTAAAAGTTCATCAATGATGCAAGACCAGCCTGACTATAAGAAATGATGTGTAATTTGCTGGAACAACTCTGTTAGACACAACCTAAACTAACCAGGGGCTACTGCACTTTGACAGTTCATTGGGCGTCAGTAAACAAGGATACAGAGACCTATGTATGTACACACAGACACAGATACAGGAGCCAGCATGGAAGACAAACATTCCCATGAGGCTATGTGGTGCAAAACTTTTTAAAATTCTCTATCAGTTGTCAGCATCAATGTATAAATGAGGTACAAAAATCATTCTCATTATTATACCTCTGTTTATAGCCCATAGAGTCCCAACTTCAGTGTCATTCCCCAATATTTTCATTAATGGACAGTTAAAGAAAATCAGTAGTATAAAGAGTTTTAACATACGATAATCAGTACGTGATAAACTCCAAGTTCCTTGGAACACTGACAGTAATAATGTCATAAAAACAATTTTAAAATTAGCATCCACTACTGATGTTTCATAGCAGTACTGGATCAGGCTGCCTTACTTTCACACAGAACGTCCTGTGGGTTCTGACACTTCTTGTCATGGCTGACTTTCATGTATAACATAAAGGGGTTTTGTTTTGTAGCGATTTTTTTTTTCACTTACAAAGGTTTTTCTTTTTCTTTTTTTCTTTTTCTTTCTTTTCTTTTCCTTTGGGGGTGGGGATAGCAGGAAAGCTGGACCTTGGGTTGATAGTTTAACTTTTCCAATATCTCTGACTAAAAACCACAAAGAGGGCCAGTGTGAGAGACATGGTCCTGCCCATACAGTCATGCACAAGCATGACAACCTCAGTCCAATCAATCCCTGGAACCCGCATAAAGGTCCAAAGAGAGAACAGACTCCATAGAGTTGACCTCTGGCCTCCACAGGCAGACCATGACATGTGTGGTCCAGCATGAATACATCATGTGTACACACACACACACATATAATCCATTTAAAATATTTTAAATTCTCTAACAAATAAATTTTCTTCAAAAAGTTTTCCAACACGGGGCTGTATCTGTTGTTATAACAAAATACCTGGGACTGGATAGTCTATAAAGAGGAGGGATCTCTTTGGCTCTCACAGTGCTGGAGGCTAGAAAGGTCGAGAGATCAGTGCAGTGTCTGGTGGGGTCTTTGTGCTGTAGCATTCCATGACAAAAGACAAGAAAAGCAGGGGAGCCACAGATGCGAGGGGCATGGTCACCAGGAGCCCAAACAGGACACATCAGCCTCAAGTAGCATGAGTCCATCCCACCCAACCCACCCCCACCCCCGGGGGGAGGGGCTGGGGAGCTTTCACACCACCTAACTACCCTCCAGAGAGCCCACTGCTCAAGGCTACTCTGGGCATATATTTAAGCCATGCCAAGTGTCTATAGCCAAAGGACCTCAGAAATAAAGGATGGTTATGGATTGATATAGATCAGTAATAGAGACCCCATTTTCTAAAATGCTATATAACTGGCATTAACACTTTTATATAATCAGGGGAACTCCAAAGGCTTTTATTATAAAACAATCAAAGAGACAGACTTTCATTCGTAATTATTTTTAAACAAAATTATTGGTTGATAGACTAAGCTGGTGTGTTTCCCTTTCCTTAATTATGTGCATGTGGGGATTGGCAAGTTGGCTCAGAAGGGAAAAGGTGTCTGCCACCAAGCCCGACAGCCTGAATTTGATCCTAGGTCCCAGATTCTACATACTGGAAAGGTCTGTTCGTGTTATCTCTCTCTCTCTCTCTCTCTCTCTCTCTCTCTCTCTCTCTCTCTCTCTCTCTCTCTCTCTCTCTCTCTCTCTCTCTCTCTCTCTCTCTCTCTCTCTCATTAAATAAATGTAGTAAAAAACATTTTTAAACATAAGAACAAAAGGGTAAGCCAGGAAGTTGTGGCGCATGCCTTTAATCCCAGCGCTTGGGAGGCAGAGGCAGGCAGATTTCTGAGTTCAAGGCCAGCCTGGTCTACAGAGTGAGTTCCATGACAGCCAGAGCTACACAGAGAAACCCTGTCTTGAGAAAACAAAAACAAAAACAAAAAAGAACAAAAGCATGTCCAGGCAGGGAGCAGTACCATGTCTCAATGAGTAGAGACAGCTGCTAACAGCCAGGCCACTGAGTTCACAAGTCCTGGAACCTGAATAAAGGTGGAAAGAGGCAGCCACCCACACGCCTGTCCCCAGACTTCCACAGCCGAGCCACAGCACACACCCCCATAGGCATACGTCACTACTTAAATTTATTTAAAAAAAAAAAAAAGACAACGAAGAAGAAGAATGTTCAGAGGGAACATTCCCTAACTTAGTACCATGGAAGTTCTCTCTGCAAGGGGAAAAAAAGAACCTTCCACAATTTCTCCAGCCTCAGCTGTTCTCTAACAAACATTTTGTAACTGCTCTACCTAAAGGAAGGAGAACAGGGAAGCCTGCCCAGCAGCGCTCGCCTGTCACAATGTATCTTGCCTCAGCCTTAGCAAATGCCAAAACTGCACTGACTAAAGGGGGAAGCAAGCCAAAGACACGGAGACCTGAGCCCTAAAACTGCGGTACAGTGCTTCTGAGAACGAGAAAGAGTTGATGTGTCTACTCAGGAAACAAACAACAGCTATTTATTAAGCACGAGACGCAAAGTTCATGATTTCATTGTAACAGCCTAAAGGAAGGGAACCCCTTCACTTTATATTGAAAGACAAAGACCTGGCAGAAGTTTGCCTGGTAAACCCTCCTTCTGTAAGTGGTACCCACCACCTCAGGGTTAAACCGTCAGGGTGGCATCCCTGGAATTCTGCAAACACTGTCAGAAATGTGTATATAGTGAAAGCGAAGTCCTTCTCTGACATAGGAGTCATCTTTAAAAAAAGAAAACTACCAAACAAAAGAAGATTACCCATCTAAAAACTAGGTAGCCGGGCGGTGGTGGCGCACGCCTTTAATCCCAGCACTTGGGAGGCAGAGGCAGGCGGGATTTCTGAGTTCGAGGCCAGCCTGGTCTACAGAGTGAGTTCCAGGACAGTCAGGACTACATAGAGAAACCATGTCTTGAAAAACAAAAAAAAACAAAAAAAGCAAAAACAAAAAACTTCTCAGGTGGGAGAAAGCAAGCTGGACTTAGTTCATGCATGCCACATGCCTGTATAGAAATACCACCCAGAACCACATTAATATATGCAACTAAGACATGCTAATAAAAGAAGTAAAAACAAATGATACTAGTCTTCAAAATTAAGGGTGGAGGAGAAAAACACCCAGGTACCCAGCACTCCAGGAACCTACATTTGAGGTATCTCAACACACAGCCGCCTCCTTCCTCTCTGCGGGCTTCGTTGCCAACACAAGCAGCTCAGGGGAGAAGCCCAGATGGCAGGGGTGGGTGTGCCAGAGCATCAGATATTGTTTTGTTTATCTGGATTACAATCTTGGCTCAATCGCCCTGGGGGTGCAAATAAAACATACAGCTAATTAAAATAACCAGCAGCAGTACTAATAAAACATCTAAAAAAGCAACTATTTTATAGAGAGAAGCCTTTTAGGAGCTTGCCTCCTAACCTCGGGATACAGCACAACCAGCACGCCATTAAGACTAGCTGAGGTATCCCAGTTTCTGCTGGGGGAGGATAAAAAGCAACTTAGATGTGGGACCAGGCAGAACCAAACATGACACAAAGCCATCATACTGACTTGACAGGTATCTGCAGACAAGCACCCAGCCTACAGACCAGCAAAGAAGCCACATCCTAACACCAGCAAATGTGTGGGTGACTTGCTGAGCTTACACTACAGCCAACAATTGCCAGGTTAAAAGGAGATGCCCAGATGCTGAGACTGTGGCTCGGTCTCAGGACAGACGCCCACCGAGAACATGGCTATGGGCTCCCTCGACAGCCCTGGAGTAGATGATGGCGAAGGGGGAGGGGAGAGATGTTTAAACGTCCCAGGGATGAATGCCAGAATCTGCAAGCAAGAACAGTGATGTTTTTTTAACTAAGAGCTGTTGTTTGCTATGATTTGTTTCACTCAAACAAGACGGAAAACAAGCAGAAAGTAAGTTCACAGTGGACACAGCTTCAGAAGCAATCACTTTCTGTCTTGGCTATTTTATTTTGTTTCTCATTTTATTCCAGGTCAGTATAAAATTATTGCTAAAAGCCAAGCTGGCTTCAAGGTCAATGCTAAGAAACAGCTTAAGACTTGGGCTTTCACTGCCTTGACTCACTAAATAATAGCTCGATGCCACTCTTTATGAAACAGACTGCCTGCCCTCTTTCAACTACACACACACACACACACACACACACACACACGTACGCACGCACGCATGCACGCACGCACGCACGCACGCACAAGCCTTCACCCCCATGTTGGCACCACTGCTTTCCTTAGAAGAACGGGTCTCTGCTAATCACAAAGAACCAGCCATACCACAAGCCCATCCTGCACCTCCATGTTTATCTTTCCCAGCATCCTTCAGGGAAGCTGGAGGTTGAAAGACAGGATACTTCCACACCCAACCCACATTCAACTTGAATAAGCCCCGTGCTACCCACTACCCACTTAATCCCCCTACACACAGATCTGAAATTTCCCGTTTTTAAGCTTTCCTTCCTCAACAATGTCCTTGACATTTATTTTCATCTTGACTTCCCACGTGTAAAAATAGTAGCTGAAGAGCAGTCTGGAAGGGAATCTACAGCCCTCACTTTTCCTGACCTGCCCTGCTGCAAAAGGAAGGAAGGGCCTAGGCTGGATTATTTGGGGATGAGAGTATGTCAAAAATCCGTATCCCTTCCACTCATCTGTATGAACCAGCTCTGAAAACAAAGAGCTTTTAAAAACCATTTTCTAGTGGGCCCATTGAACCCCTCTGTCAGCTCCATGCTAGCGTAATTTCTCTTTTGCTCACCACTGTAAGTCCAACTTGGGGAAGAAACTGTCACAAAGTAAGTCTTCAGATACTTGATAAGTGAATAAATGTACAATGAAGAGCATAGTTACCTGACAAACTACCAATTTCCTGTGTGTTTAAAAAAAAAATCCTGCTAAGCCAGCCAACAAAAAACGGTATAATGGTTGAGCATTATCAGAGAGCTGCTAGCTGCTTTAGAGAAACCTGTATTAATCCTCTGCACCTCCCCATTGAATCGTGTCTTCTAATAAGGATCTATAGTTTCTTCATTACTTATTTATGCCCGTGTTTACTTATCTATTTTATATCAGCCTTTAAAACCCCACAGCCAACATTTTCATTCCACATAATTTAAGACAGGTGCCAAGAGAATTGATTAGCAAAGCATATAATACGGCCCTGAGGAAAACCCAGAGGCCAGAGACTCAACAATGGATACACGGTGACTTCAGCATTAGGTTTGCTCATAGGGCCGTGTAGATAAATACACTCAACGCATGTATGGTTATCTTTATGTAGATATTTATGACAGGGATCATCTGTACAAGGTGAGTAGCAGGATTTTACCACACACAATGGCCAGGTTTCTGATACGAACTATACAGCCATAGTCACGAAGCAGCCATATCTCTGGAGTACATTGGTACACAAGAGTAACGCACACACAAACTTCCAACCGCAGCGTCTCATTACTATTGACACTGTCACTAGAATATGCCTATAATTATCAACTATCTACCAACACCTGCTTTTCAGTCTTGAACATGGCAAATATCTAAGGAAAAGCAAGCATAAACTTAAAAGGGAGGATTTATTTGTTTTCTGACAAGGCAGGCAGCATCAATTTGTTGATTTACTTAAACAAAACATCATCTTCATGTGTGGGTATAAAATTAAGATTTAAAATACTGTCTTTCGGTTGAAGCTAAAACAGAACAACTTAGCTGTTTTGGTAGTAGTTCTTGGTTGGTTTTTTTTTTTCAGGCACCTTCCCAGAGGTAACATGGGTTATGGATGGAGAGTGTGAGGCTGCCACACACATCTTCACGACTTTGAGTTAAGAACGATGTTAGGAGATGAAGCAAGAATTCTATTTTCGAAAATACAAGATGTGCATTCCTGAGATTATAAAAGCTAAAGTAATCTTGTAAATGCTGCCCAACTCCAAAGCCTCAAGACTACATCCCTACAAAAACTCCATAAATGCAATATAGCCAAGATTTATCCTTTCTTTTATAGGTCCCAAATGGGTACCTTAAAACCTGTGCATTGGTAGAACTGTGGTACAATGTTTTCTCCAGAGTCCAAATTCAATACCACTACAAAAATCACTATGTTTCCTGCAAGCATGCACGCCTGGACCTCTGTGTGGAGTGGGGTTTGGGGAGGGGGAGTGTAGCCAGCGCTCTGCACAGAAAAATGCAGGTAGAACTTTTGGCATATTCGAGTCACACCACGTCAATAGGAACGAGACATGGAACCTATAGACCAATACAGAGGCCAGCAGCTCCACTCCATGGCCCAGGTATGCTACTACAAAGGTCAAAGGGGTTTCTTATCATCAGAAAACAAGGAATTGAAAATGCCTCAAAGCCAAACATTTCCAAATTAATTTTATTAGTTATTTGCTTCTGTAAGTTAATTCCATCCTACCAAGGGATCTATAATACCGAAGCGACCCACGGCAAAGATGTTGTGCCGGGAAGCAGGACCTCAAGTGAAGGGCTGGGGATGCGTGAAGAGCAGCGTGCAAGGATGCCATGCATGCACAAGGCTCCGGGCTGATCTCCAGCACCAGAAACAGTACAAAGTCAAGTCACCTGCAGGCTGAAAACTAAGACTGGAACGATGTAGCGGCCACCTAAGATATGCCATACGTACTAATGCATGCTACTATAATTAAAATTATATCAGACAGTTTATACTTGGCAAATACGAATCAGAATTAGTATTCATCCTGTTCAGCTTTTTTTTCCTTTTTAAATAAAAAAAAAAAAAAAACAAAGCCCTCACAGACCCACATCATCAATCACAAGGAGGGTCTGGTTCTGATATTATATGAGCTCTGTCAGCCTTAATCAAATTGCCTGCCAGATCGTAGATAAGTAATGACTTGCTTAGGTTAAGCCAGGCCAGAGTTTTCCTTCTGCAGTATATACATCTCCGGAGTGAAAATAAACAGCCTCACACCTCGCTGTGGGAGCTGCGCTGGGCGGTGATTACAGCTCCGCTTTCTCCACCAGAGGAGGAGGGGCGACTTGGAGCCCCAAGGATATCTACTTTTCCCTTTCTTCTCAATCATTTCAAACCATGTCACTAAGCAGTTAATGAGTATTTTGATGATCTGCATCGAGATAAGATTCATTAGACAGGGTGAAATGCTTCCACACCAACCTGTGTCTTAGCCAGCATCACAAAACAGAAACTGTTAACAACTGTCCAAGCTGACACCACTGAATCACTCAGAGCTCACAAAGCCGGAGACCGCACAGTCACAAAACAAGAGATGAAAAGCAAAATCCAGGCCCAATATCTCCAGTCACATTTTAGATAGAAAGAATACCAGAAAGTAACTGGTGAGAGCAGAGGCAGAACAGACCAATCTAGAGATTGTATTTGTGCCACAACCAAACCATAAAGAAAGAAAATGAACTTTACTTCTAAAACTTCTCCTTTGCATTTGTTTTCACTAGAAGCCCTTCAAGTCTCACAATCAGTCAAGAGAATATATTGTAAGAGAATGTCTGAACATCCAAGTATTTTCCCTGCTCCAAAGAAAAAGGTTAAAAAGCTAGGGTCCGGGCGGGGACATAAAATACAAGACACCGGGGAGTTGATTTCAGCTTAGCAAAATCCATTTCAGTGTTTCCTGTTAGGTCCGTCGACTCTAGAATGTTGAAATTGCGGTTTAGAATTATCAAAGGCAAAAGAAAGACTCAAGAGTTTTAACAATGTTCATCTACTAGGGACATACAAATTGGCCTAAAGTAAGTCTTTCAAAGAAAGCTAGAAATTCCAAATAACACTTTGCCCAGCACTCAACACGGAGCGTTTGAAAGGCTACGCGACTGAGCTGGATTAGAACTTTTGCATCCGACACCAATGCTCACGGATGGCCTTTCCGATTTCTCTGCTTGTGAAAACTCTTACTATCTCATGCATTTCTGATAAGTGGAGAGACAGAAAGGGCAGGTGCGAAATGCTGTGTAAAGAGGGGGGGGCTCTATTGAGGTTATTTCAGAAGTGATGATCAGCATCAGAAACACAGGGAAGGAGAAAGGTATTCTACAGAAGGAATAAAAAGAACCACAATACAAGAGTTTGTAATTGCTCACCAGGGGAGCTGAGGACAGGGTGTCTGTGACTCCTCCTAGGCCTGTCTGTGCATGCACTGACCAGACTAGGTCAGTACCTCTCCTTCCCAGTCTCCTGGAGGCACCATTCTTAGAAGTCTGCAGGGAACCCGGACAGACAAGAGCCTTGCTCTGCAAAAGCGATACTTCACTCCTTTGTCCCCGTCTTATTTATTGTCAGATTCCCTGAGTGCACAGGCAGCATACACCCTAGGTGGACTGAGACACAAAAGGCGCTAGTACTTTTCAGTGAATTAGAAAGCACTTGTATACGCGCAAATGGGGAACTTGTTTGCCTATTAAATGTTAAACCTCGCCCCCCCCAAACCCTCCCATTTCAACATGATGAGAAAAAAAGAACTGTATTTGTACAATAACTGCTCAGAACAGTTTCTCACTCTGGGTTGTTGAAGAACTATAGGATTTTAATATGTGTGACCTACTTGTTTTGGTTCAATGCCTGCTAACATCTATGATTCCAACTAGTGAAATATGCTCTCCCAACTCGTGCGCGCGTGCGTGCGTGTGTGTGCGTGCGTGCGTGTGTGTGCGTGCGTGCGTGCGTGTGTGTGTGTGTGTGTGTGTGTGTGTGTATGTGTGTGTGTGTGTGTGTACAAGAATTTAACCAAATGTTATAGTTTCTGCTATTATGGGGCTAACCACGTCCTTATCTTTCCCCTAGTAATCTACTATATTGAGAAGAAAAATCCCAGACTAAGAAGTAACACACCGAGGCACCTTTAAAATAATTTTTATGATTATTTCCATGGGTGGGAGAGGAAAGTTCACATTTAGGAAGCCCACTTTGGGAGTTAACTAAAATAATTCCTATTAGCATTAGTAATATGCACACAGTCAAATCCCTAAGCTAAAATTTATCTGATGCCACAAAGGCCTGATAGCAAACCTCTGCAAGCTGCATTGTATAATTTAAAACCCCACTGTGGCCGCTGTCATAGTAACAAATGTGAAATTATTCTAAGACCTAACCACGACGACAATAGTTCTTTTTAAAATACATCCTCAAACACAAAAGAAATAACAAATCATGACAATTGTGTTTGCTAGCTTAATAGGAGACCATGGCTAACAACCAGGATTACAATGACTCAAAATTAACTTTAGCTAGCCAGGAAATTCAGAAGAAAAAAAAAAGAATTTAACCCAAATACATGATGAAATTTATATGAAAGACCTATAGATAATGACAGTCAGAGCAAGATTAATAAAATTTATTTTCAGGGCAAAATCCAACCAAACTACAAAATAATTTAAAATATGATAACTAGAGCTTAGAACCAGGACTGGGGAGAAAAAATGGATCTGCTTTATTTTTGTTATAGCCTCAAAAGTGACTTGTGTTGTCTTTTTATTAGTATTATTGGATATTTTCTTTATTTACATTTCAAACATGTCCCCCCCACCCCAAAACCCCCTATCCTATTCCCCCTCCCCTTGCTTCTATAAGGGTGTTTCCCCACCCACCCACCCACCTCTCCGCCCTCAAATTCCCCTACATTGGGGCATCTAGCCTTCACAGGACTAAGGGCCTCTCCTCCCACTGATGCCCAACAAGGCCATCCTCTGCTACATATGCGGCTGGAGCCATGTGTACTCCTTGGTTGGTGGTTTGGTCCCTGGAAGCTCTGGGGAGGTCTGGTTGGTTGATATTGTTCTTCCTATGGGGTTGCAAAACCCTTCAGCTCCTTCAGCTCCTTCAGACCTTTCTCTAACTCCTCCACTGGGGACACCGTGCTCAGTCCAATGATTGGCTGGGAGCACCTGCCTCTGTATTGGTGAGGCTCTGGCAGAGCCTCTCAGGAGACAGCTATACCAGGCTCCTGTCAGCATTCACTTCTTGGCATCCACAACAGTGTCTGGGTTTGGTGACTGTCTATGGGGTGGATCCCCAGGTGGAGCAGCAGTCTCTGGGTGGCCTTTCCTTCAGTCTCTGCTCTAAACTTTGTCTCTGTATTTCCTCCCATGAGTATTTTTGTGTTGTCTTATAAATTTGCTATTTTTCAATAACTATAAATAAACTACACTGATTTAGAAAGGAGAGCAAATCCAATTAGGATATATAGCTTGAAAATATGTTTCGGAGATGCACATATGTACAGTCAAGTCAGGAAGATACTTAATCTACCCGCACCATCTGAGCAAAAATGTGTGCTTTTCGATACAAAACACTGCACTTCCTTCTTCACGAGCACCTAAGGCTTTAAGGAAGACTAGAACCTCTCCTTTTAAACGGAATCTTAGAGCCCCCAGGAACCTCACCACTCAGGAGAAGGTGGGGGAACTGCCACAAGTCAAAGGCTAGCCTGGTCAAACAAGATCCTGTCCCGAAAATAACTGGCTGATGGTTCGGCCGGTAGAGGTGTTTATACACAGGCATGAAGACCTGAGTTCAATCCTAGATCCCACAAGGTAGGAGGAGATGGTAGCTGCCCTCTGCCTCAGTGCTTGCCATAGACACAGCTCCTGCATACCTGTACACACAGACACAGAAACAGATACACACACACACACACTCACAGGCACACCTAATAAATACTGGGATAATAAAATAATAAAATGGCGGTCACACAATAGGACGTAACTGTGAGGAAAATCCTGGCCACAGCACAGCAGTGAGTCTTCAGTGAGGTGCCACTTGGGTTTTTAAATGTATTAAGGACCTAAGCATTTCTTCTTGGGGTTTTCTAGTCCCTGGGTCGACTGGAGCTAATGTTCAGATGCTAGGACACCAACAACTGGAAATCATCTCCATCTGCGCCCAGTCTTCCCTTCTCCGCACCCTGCCACATGCACCAAATGCCGTCAAGTTGCCAGCTACCCATGGGATGGCAAGCCACGAGGCGGAACCCCTGTTATGCGTGTGGGTTCCTGGGGTTCCTCTCCTGCCTTCCTCATCTCCATCATGACAGGAACATGGGTACTGACTGATAAGTCCCCCTGTTCCAGCTAAAACTCTTCACTCCCTAGTCCTTCCGCCTGTGACTCACCGTGTTGTTATTTTGTTATACACACTCCCTGAGGCCAAAATCAGGAAGAGAAGCCAAAAGAAACGGGCAGGGGGAAGATGCCTTGCCCCATCACGATGCTTTTTCCTTTTATTGGACTGAAAAGGGACTGCCAAGTTCTGACGTCACTAGAGTAATCTTGTGGCCTGATAAAAGTGGTATTTTATCCATTAAACACCCGTTTCCCTTGCCAAATTTACCTCCAGCCAGGCGATGTGTACCAAATTATTATAAAACAGAGAATACTAATTACTGCTGTTCTGATATCACAAAAGCCTAGTAACTGTCAGAAATTCCCCTTGGCAAATAGAAGCCAGGGTGTATGTTTTGCTATTTACACACTCAAGGGAACCCCTGTAATAATAACCAGTTAAAACACAAACATGCAAAACATGACCTCAGCTCCCAGGCACTAATGATGTTACACAGAACAAAGCAAGTTTTAAATACACAAAACTGTCAAACTGTTCAAAATAACTGACATAAATCAGAGTACCAGCAGTCATTCCTGATGGTCACCTATATTTTGTTATTTTCTGAAACTTTCATCGCTCGTCATGAATGGGAGCTATGTGATCCTTCCTTGACCTAGGCATTGAAAATCCATGTTTCCACTTGACTTTTATAAGAAGAACTCTGTGTGGAAATCACTCAAGGATCTAGAGGAAAGAGCCTAGCATCCTACGACTCCCAGTGCTCCACCAAAGTCCTCAACATGGTGTTCCTCACCACTGAGACAAAACACCTCAGAACACAAGTGAGACATGGTGTTGACCAGCTCCTCCTCCACAGGCCTAAGGTGACTGGAGGCCTGTGACACAGGAGTCTGTGCTCTCAAAGCAGCTAGAAAGCAGGCAAGAGAGAAAAATAGAGCCCAAGAACTACATTCTTCGAGGGCAGGTCCCAGTGACCTACTTTCCTCCAGCAAGCCCCTGCCTCATCCTCACAGGTCTCTCTGTAGGAACCCATTCTATTAAGGAACTAACCCACTGATAAGGATAGCTTCCTCATGGCCTGATCAAACCTTCAAACTGTAATTTATGCTTTACGTTCCCCTAAGAATTCAAATGTACATCCGGGTTTTCAAGGCATAGGTAGGATGAAAATGGGCGGCAGTGGGGGAAACTGCATTGTCCTTGCAGGGCAAACTTGACAGCAGTGGATACAATTACAAGGTAAATGGCAACATAGTTGCCAACCTGGGGAATGTAGCTCCTTTGGCAGAGTGCTTGCCTAGTAGACCTATAACCCCATAAGCCAATAGCACATACGTGGAATCCTACCACTTGGGAGATGGAGGCAGGGAAATCAGAAGTCTGTGAGTTCGAAGCCATCCTAGGACACAAGAGACGCTGGCTCAGATAAGGGAGGGGGAAGAGATCCTGAAACGTGGCGTATTCACAGGACACAAAGCTGGGAATGGCAGAAGCACTGGGGTGCACTGCTGACCCTGCACACCCCAAAAAGATCTGAGTCCCAGGGAACACAGCTCAGTGACAGAACATTTGCTCGGTGTGTATGGACCCTAGGTTCAATACCTAGCACAACAAACTAGAATTCTAAGGGGCCGTCGGAGAGATGGATCAGCAGGTGAGAGAACTCACTGCTCTTTCACTGGACCTGAGTTTGGATCCCAGCACCATTGTCAGACAGCTCACAACCACCTGTAACTCCAGCTCCAGGAGACCTGATGTTGTCTTCTGTCCGCTTGCCTTCCCATGCACACGTCATTCATAACTAAAATAAGACAAGTAATTATAATAAAGAAAACTCTTTAAAGTGTAGAGACTTGAGGATTTTTAAGGAGAGCAGGCATGTGATCAAACTTAGGGTTGAGGAACATCATTAAGAAAAGGATAGATGGTTTGATGACAGGAAGGTGGTGATGAGCTAGTAACTGTTTATGAAAGGATCATGAAGTTTATTTCTTTGGGGGTTTTACTTGGGGTGGTCCCTTTACACTTTAATCTCCCCTCCAGACTTTTGGTATGGAAGCTGGAGAGATAAGGCCATGAGGGAGACCTGCTTCCAGGGACTGGAGAAGAAGGAGGGTAGCTATGTGTGTACATAAATATAGAACTGTAAGTAAGTCCTTGGGCTGGTATCAGCTCAGCAGGTCAAAATGCTGGCAGAGCAAAGCTGCAGACTGAGGTTCCATCCCAGAATTCACAGAGAGTCACATAGAATCATCATCGTCATCATCAATTAAATTTAAGAGTAAAAACTAAGCCGGACAGTGGTGGCGCACACGTTTAACCCCAGCACTTGGGAGGCAGAGGCGTGCAGATTTCTGAGTTTGAGGCTGGTCTACAGAGTGAGTTCCAGGACAGCCAGGGCTACACAGAGAAACCCTGTCTTGAAAAACCAAAATAAAAAATAAAAAAAAGTAAAAACTAAATGTACTTTCCTGTTTTATAAGAGAAATTGGTTTATAAATACCAATTATTAACATAAAATGCTATATTGTAGATAGGAATTATGCACACAGTTAAAAGTAACTGTGTATGATCCCAACCCAGGTAGTTTTGTTGTTACATCACTGGAGCTTGCCTTTTACCCTCTTTGAGTTTTTCTTTCTCTTGAAATTAAAGTTTAGAAAACTCTGGATGACAAGAGGAGTATTTGATACACTTCACATCTAATCTGTAGGAGCAAGTATGTAATGAGACTGACAGAAATACAGAAATACCATACCTGCCAAGAACCATTATGTTGATACTGATAACTCCAAACATTAGAAAACCCCATTTGATCTCCATTCTTACTCGTTTGTTTGTCTTAGTTTTAAAGACCGCCTTTCTGTATGCCGCTTAGGCTGACTTACAGGGGTACACGACCATCCGCGGCTCCCCAGTCTCCCTTACAATATTTTTCTTTTTAAGCCAGGAAGAATCACTGACATAATGGTTACTAACACATTAGGAATCTTACTTGAAATGCAAAGAGCAGGCCAAGTAGAAGCAGGCTTAGTTTGGGAAAACGTATTGATTTGGGAACAGGATACATTTCCCCTCTTTGGAATCATACTATGACAAGTATGTGGCCCAGCTACACCATGAAAACCCATTTCATGGAATCTTGGCACAAAGGCTCTTAGAGGTCACTGGTCCAGTCTCTCACCCACAACAGACTATACATCATCCTTAGCATATACAATTAGAACAGAAGGACCCACAGCCTTTCAAACGGCATGGTTCATATGAGGTGGCTCTATCTATTGGTCAGCTCTTCCCTTTGGAACATACTCTGCATCTACAATTGCCCCCATAAGAAAAGATGTAGGCTGGAGAGAGGGCACTTGTCGCTTCTGTAGAGGACTTGTGTTTGTTCCCAGCACCCACATGAGTTCACAGCCACCACTGGTAACTACAGTTCAAAAGATCTGACAACCTCCTCCAAGAGCACATGCATACATATATTCAAGCAAAACATTCATATTCCAAAATAAAATAAAATAAAATAAAATAAATCCGAAATGTAATTTTAAATAAATGAGTCACACATGGCCACTACAGCTGTCCCCAGATCTAATGACACCCCGGCCATAAAGGGCTCCTTGGGAGTCAGGGGGATCCTTCCTTCCCCATGGCTGTCTGTAAAAAATGATCTGTGTCAAGGAGCTATGAATAGAAAGATTTAATAAACTTACAAATGCTGAAAAAGATACAATGTCTCCTGAGGGGAAAAGATTGGCTAATGTCCAAGCAAAACATCCAGAAAACCCTCAATCAACATTTCTAATAACACAGTACAAACGATTCCTCTCAACTAGAGTCCCCAACAAAGTTTGAAGAAAACAAAACAAAACAAAAAAAAACCCTTCATATTCATTGCTATCACTTTGCTTTTTGTCTTACTGCTTGTGAGATAAATTTCATTTTCCATATTAAGGAATTTCAAAGAGCATAAACAGAGCGTCTCGACGTACGGAGATTGTTCAGACTGGGTAAAACTGCTCTCCACAACAGAACTGTGTGGCCGTGTTCTTCAACGTCTCCCTGGACCAGAACATCTTAGCTCTACTCCCCCCAATTTGTGATAGACTTTCTTTTAAGTCAAAAAGCAGTATCTGTACACAAAGCCACATATATGTGTGTACAAACATTCTGCTGTTACATTTCCAACTGAACAAGCAGGGCACTATAGTCGAGTTGGTCATTATTTCTGCCAAATTCTATGTATTGATAGGGGAACTTCATCTCAAACAGGAAAATCGCATCTCATATACTCCCTTCTCTCTATCCCTATCCTTCCTTTACCTCCAAAACAAAAAACAAACAAACAAACAAACAAAAACAAAAAACCAAACAGAAAATGAATGTATTATCAAAGGACTTGGTATATGCAATTGGAAACAAAGGTAACTGAGTTACCTCCAACTCAGTTTTACATTAAAAAAAAAAAAAAGTCATGGGTTTTTTTTTTTTCCTAAAATAACCACTGGGATCTGGTTTTCTAATAATGTGTGAAGAAATGTTATTTTCTTATTCTTTTTTTTCTGCCAATGACCATTTACCCCAGGTGCCAATAAAATAAAATTTCAAAACACACAAAAGACTATAACAACTTGAAACGCATGAATAAGTACTGCACCCCACAGCATGGGTAAACTGCACAGCGTAAGGACTCATTCAGGAATGCAGCCAATGTATGACTCTATCTCCCCTCCCCAAGTTCAAGAACAGGTAAAAGGATTCCACGGACGACAAGGCTGATCAGCAGCACAGCTGTTGCCTGCAGGGGGAGAGGAAGGCTGAGCAAGAACCTTCCTAGACAACTGGGTGCAACTGGTGCACGAGTGATGGAACAGGTAAGTGCTTCCCCAACTGTTCCTTTGACTACCCGCTGCACACAGGAGTGGGTACCCTTGTGCACACCTTTGCCTAGACTGGAAAAGGCTCCACACATTGTTTCCAACTGCTTTCTGCCTTTCTAACTGAAGTTGAAGAACTATTTAACAGATGAAGTAGCAATTACACCACACCGGACACATTGTTACAATCTTACAAGACTTCCTCCTTATTGAGAACTTGAAAGGAATCACTTTTGGACTAAAGTAACACTGTGCACACAGGCACGGGAGGAATCAATAAGAATGACAGCAGCTAACATTTATGGAAGTTGTACTATCTGCCAAATGTTTTATTTTCATTTATTCATTTAATCCCGTGGAGGGAAGATATCCTATCCATCCCATCCCCATTTTACAGATGAAGGATCCAAGGTGAGGTCAAGACCATTGCCGGAGCTCAAATAAACAATAAAAGGAGTAGCTGAAAAGCAAGTTCCATGTCAACCCTTAATTCCATGTCTATTACAGTGCCATAAAAATAAAACCAACTACACAGCTCCCAGCAAGGGAAGGAGCAGAATGTGTAGCCTAGGTTCGATAATGTAACCAGCTCACACGTCCTTTTTCTCAATTAAATGGCACATCCTTGGCATTCAAGAATTGAAAGCGCCTACTCATATTCCAACTCACACACAGCAGAACAAAATGTTCTATCATGGTGTTTTGTTTGTCTGTTTTTTAATTCTCTCTGGCCATCAAAATATATTATACAGCAACTAAACCGTGAAGGCAAACAGGCGCTGACTTCAGAGTTTAATCTACTTCTTAAAAGGCATGTCCAGGGTGACGAGGGGGAAAAGGAGCAAACGCGCTCTCAAAGGGGGTTCTTTATAGTCTAAACATGTGGTATTGTAAGAACCTGTTCCAGGACTACACGGGAACAGGAAGAAAAGAACGGCACCATCTACATGATTTTAGTTAGCAATAAAACATATCGCAGCGGCCATCAAACATGCCGCTGCATTCGAAATGAGCTGAAAACTGTTCACATGGTGATTCACGCTCCCAGAAGATGAGAATCAATTAACGATACCACCCACAAACTCCAAGCAGTCCTCTGTGAAAAGTACACGAGGAGTGAACTGGGCTCTAGCACACGGGAAAGTTATTCCCAAAGCAAATCGAAGGCAGAGGAAGAGGCGGACAGACAGAAGGAGATACACCAAGGCTTCTCCACAAATCTGTTCCAGAATAGTTTTGGAAATTATATTTTCGTTTACTTGGGGCTGCTGGCGAGTCGGGAGAGCAAGGGCTCAAAATACTAGAAAGCCAACAGAACTGTCTTAAATGCTAACAGAAATGAGAGACAACGTGAATTTAAATTCTCTAAGAAGAAGAAACAGAACAAGAACATATGGAAACAAAGCCATACACTAAAATATGCCTATTCAAACAAGCATTTTGTTTCTGCACAGGCAATTGGCTTGCCATAAAGACCTGCCTCTGCTCTCAAATTTTAAGTTACTACACAATACACCGGCCCTTACAGGCAAAAGCACACTGTAATACACCTTCGCATATTCATCCAAAGAGCATTCAAAAAAAAAAAAAACTTACCAAGGCTGCAAATATGTATACGCTTGAACTTAGGAGAGCAGAAAGCAGTGCCTCTCCAAGCAGCGCCTCTGTACTTACACTAGGGTTCGCTTCAGTGCTAAAGCACACCACCACAGCCCTGCCTGTAATAAAGTCCCCACTAGCAGTCTGCCTTGGGGTTGGGCTTTTCTCTTACAAGATAAGCTGTTAAGTCATGCCTTGATTTTAGATCTGCTAACATATGGAGCCTTCTAATGCAGCCTGCAGCCTGCTCTCCGCCCCCTCTGCTCCCCCTCCCATTCACCACTCAGCTCTGCCCCCTCTCCACACATACACATACACACATACAAAAAAGGCACTGCAGGGCAGAAATTCCTCAGGTGCTCGCTAATGGAATTCCCAGGGTCTAGGAGCCGCTTCGGGGATCAAGAGATCTCACAGCCCCTGCTGGGGTAAGGAGCAGCGAGTCTGTTCCATTTAATCAAATACAGCATGAATTTTCAGCTCTATTCACTAGCTCGTCTCCAGGGCTCTCAAAAGGCACCAGGCAGCTAGAATCGCACACATGTGGCCCTTTTAGGCGAGTATAATTAGTTTGATTTTAAAAAGCCACATTAATAATATCACCTCAGGACCATTATTCAAGGGACAGATGACAATGATACTGTATGTTTTAAGCCTGACAATAGGAGGGAGGGGGCCCAAACAATGAGAGAAAACTCGAAGGATTTAAAAACAGCAACAATAAAAAACCCACAGCTTTTCATTTCAATGTAACCCAGGATTCCAGTATTTAAAAGTGGCATTAAGTGACATTAAGTATATTCTTGTGCCCCATCCCTTAATTTTAACAGTAAACAAATACAGCCCTCCCCTCCTGTGCACAGTGGATGAGGGCCACCTACACAAAAGTTGGTCATGTGGAATGTTTGGATACAATATAAAAATGTAAACAAAAACAATGTAACATTTTCTAATTCAATCTAGATGAGTAAAAAAAAAATCTCTTGAAAAAGGCATCAGTCATGAATAAACAAATAAAATAACCGTATATTAAAAACAACTCTTTCAAAGAAGTACAGTTAAGAGTTCAAATTCCTATTTGAATTAATTTCCATTAAGTATTAGTGTCGTTAAGCTAAAGAATGACTATCTGGTAGGTAATTTTACTGACCTAGCTATAATTCCACATAGTAGAGATGCTGATCACATGTTAACTAATAAAACACATTAAAACAAATTTTCTAACTCATTACCCTTTATATTTTTGATTTCACAAAGATACTGTTTAATTCCTGAAATCACTTCCCTAGTATTTTACTTAGATACAGTCATCAAAGTTTAGTCTACTTGTTCACCAAAGAAACAAGCCCAGAGAACAAAAATCCTACTGCCATTAAAAAGAAAAAAAAGAAAGAAAGAAAGAAAGAAAGAAAGAAAGAAAGAGACTGTTTAGAGAGCCACGAGAGTACACACACAGTGTGGGAAACCATGAGAACCAGTTATTAAATTTTACCTGACCCTTGTGGAGCACCGCCCTGAGACACAGGTTTCTATCCCTGGACACGGCTCTCTCTATATATATGCCTTGAGGATAGGGGAGGGTCCTAGCTTAAAGGGAAGTCCAAGCCTTCCACAAAAAGTCAAGCCACCTGCAAAATCCGCCAGAGGTAAGGGCGCTGCAGGAAGCAACCAGCACAGGTTAGATGGGTGTCTGTCAGATCCGCGGGTTCTCTGTACTTCCTGCTTGAAAGTCAGTGCTGTTTAAGTACTCTGCACAGTAGAGGCTGATGGGAACCACAGCAGTCAATCAAAGCATCCCTAGTGGGTTACTACACAAACAACAGGACAGCACCTCTAGCAACTGATTTTCCTAGTGGCTAAACCATTCAGAGAAAGACTTCCCAAATACTGCATCCTGAGTTTTTGCAAGAAAGTTAAACAATATACATTTGTGTGTTTTATAGAAATATAAATGTTTCTCCTTTACATGCTGCCAAACACACACCCAAGGCACGTCTTTACAAAATGAAACAGGTTTCCTCCATCCTTCTCATGTAACTGAAAGTATGTGGCAGTTTACTCCAACGTGTGCCTATCAGAGACTACAGTATTCGGTGCCTCTCTGAGTTGCTAAGATTCTTTCGAGTTTAACACTAATTCGAAATTTTCTGAAGGTTTTCTTTCATCTCATCCTAAAAGTTCAACTATCTATAGCCCACATTTTCATCTAAAAACAGACTGGAAAGTTAGTTATTTAAAAAGTAAGGGAATGTCCAGGATTATATTAAAATTAAGGTACCTCTTCTCCAGCCACCTACCCACCTCCTTGTGAGGACAGTCCTTGAGTTATGCTAAATGTCCCCTGGGAATCGGAGGGGTATAGTATCAGTGAGGAATGGACTCTGAGTTAACTCGACCTCTTTCATCATTCTTGGCATTGGCCTGAGACAAAATCTCACGTTACCTTTTAGTCCAACCTCCTGTTTCCCAAGGTGTCTGATTTAGGACACAAAGGCTGTCTTTCTGTTAATGAGGTTCCTTAAATTTGACAGCCCAACTGGAGAACAGCCTGCCCTTAAAACACCTGCCACCCTCTGGGGTCCCCTTGAGGAAAGGCAGGCATTCTGTGGAGTTCCTTTCTCAAGAGTCTTCCACCTGATTTGGTGGCGTTAGGGGAGAACAATAAAGCGCAGGGCAAGGGAGTCTATCTATCCCCCCTCGGTGATTTATTACTGAAATTCCTAAAAGTGGAGCGAAAGCAACAAAGGTCTGAAGCTGCAGGCTGAAATAAATAGCGATGTATTTAAAGTATTTAGTAAATGATAATGCGAACCACAGAAAGCTTTATAGAAAGAGAAGGAAAAATACACTCCCTGGGGCTGGGAAGTCACTGAGTCTGTGAAGGCAGAGAAAGATACATTGTGCAGGAAATTTCTCCTGCTTCTCCCTACACATAAATCACTGTCTCTCTCCAGCACTCTGCGGGGATTGAGAGGGAGGACAGAGTAGGCTCCCTTGGGAAAAGCGCCGGCGCCCCCTGCTCCCCGCTACGCTGCATCCCACCTGCCCTGGCAGATCACCGAAGAAGACCTCAGCGTGTCACTGACACCTCACCCCGCCTCCTCTTGCGAGGTGGCTCTGCGCGCCCAAGGAAGCGGCTGTAAGCCGGCTGCGGGGCATCCCTCGGCTGCCTTTCCACCCTAGACCCCAGCGTTCTGCGGGCAAGCCGTCCCCCGCTTCCCCAGGACCTCCCGCTCCCGAGCCGCGCGGCCCCGAGCTCTAGACCCCGGGCCACCCTCGGGGACTTTGCCGAGGGACCCCCGCACCTCTCCGCAGGGCTGGCTAAGCCCCGAGACCTCCTGCACAGCAGCCGGCTCCGAGAGCCACCCCCAGGTCATCACCCCGCACGCTGGCGGCGGCGGCGGCTGCGATCCGAACGGGCCCCTCCATGCACCGGGCAGGACGGCCGGAGGGCGCGGCGCCTCTCACGCGGGGCGGGGGCACTGGGGCGGCGCGAGGTCCCCGTCTCGTACCGAGGCGCGCGAGCCGGGCACCCGGGCTCCGGGAGGGGAGCTGGGGGGCGGAGTCCCGGGGCGCGCCCCCGCGGCCGCGCTCCTCCCCGCGAAGCGCGCGGACGCCCGGCACCAGAGCCGAGGGAGGAGGGCACCGGCGGAGCCAGAGGCGGGCCGCAGAGGCCGGGACTCCCCGGCCCGCGCCCCGCCGCAGGGTGCGCGCGCAGCCTGCCAGATCAGCGGCGGGCAGGGCCGTACCACTGCGCCAAGGAGGGGGGGGCGATGCTCCGAGCGCTGGCGCCTGCGCGCCACCTGTCCTCCAGCTCTGCACCGACACCCCTGCAGACAAGTGCGGCCGAAGCCTCTGGTGCTGCAGACCTGGTGAAGACGAGCTGCCTGCGCGAGACACCGAGGCTCCCATCAGATCTGCACTCACTCTCCCCTCACCTTCGCTCGCCCCGGAGAAGCAGCATTCCTAGCCGGTGCACCCTCTGCACGTTCCCGGGTTCCCACCCATGCCCCGCCCCGCCTGCCTACCTTTTGAGAAACCACCTTGTGTTACTCTTCCAGAGTGACCCAGCGGTTGCGATTCCAGCTCCCAAACGTGTTCTTTGCCTTTTCACAAATCCCTAGGTCTAGTTCCTTAGGGAGCCTCCTTGGATTCCCCAGCTCATCCACTTTGCCTTCACTGGGACAGGTGACAAAGTTCTAAGATCTGGAAAGGCTGTGTCGCCTGGGGCAAGCATTTTACCTTCTGCCCACCCCCACCCCCAAGTCTTCCCAACTCATCGGTTGGACCTTTCCCCAAGTTATCTGAGTTCAGTGAACCTGAGTTGTTCAAATAGAAAAGGGGGGAAAGTATTCCTATGTAGGAGATGCCTGTGGAAAGGCATGAGTATGATATTCTGTGATTATTACCTACTACTCCCCGGGATCTTGGGATTGTAACTTTTAACAATAATTAGTAGTAGTAGTTTGGTTTTTTTAACCCATGGCCAGTTTAACTTCAAAAAGCTTTAATAATAATGATCCTTGGTGGTCATAGCTATTACGTACTGAGCGTCAAATGAATAAACCCTTAGCTTTTTCCTTTAGTTGGGGTTCAGGGTCTTTCTGAATACCTTGGAAAGAAAATCAGGATAAGAAAGAAAAAACAAAAAAGCTTTAAATCTGGCTTACCCTTCTTTTTTTTTTCCATAGTTTTACATTATTTGGGTAAGCTATAGAATAACATATGTGTATTCAGCAAAAACACCTTCCTACAGAAAAGTAGGAAGTTTACATACATAGTAGTGTTCTAAAAACAATCCTCTTTATCCCCTAGACACTAGCTCCACTACAAACACTTCCAGCTTCTTTTGAGGTTCAGTTGACTTTGGGCACATCCCACCCCAAAATCTAACTGCTCTGTTCAAATATCACTATGCCCATTGTTACTTAGAAGCAAACTTGAGAGACAGCCACAAGCTTGTAGATTCTTCATTAATCAACATTTGTTCATCCCATAGAAAAATATTACACATCTCAAGCCTCAGAGAACTCAGAATCTTATAAACAGACACGTACATGCCTTCCACACAATGAACTGTGGCATATAAGGGCGGTGTAGCCAACTCTGTCTAGAGTTTGGGAGCGTGGCTCTTTCCAGAAAAAAAAAAAAAAATCCCAACGGAAGTGACTCTTGGACCTAGCCTTAAAAGAGAGAAGGAACTGGCCAGTTAGAAGTGATAAAGAACATGAAGATGGTCTCAGCCCGGAGCACAGTAATACAGTTCAGGAAATTCAAGCTCTCTTTAGTGGCTTAAACTTAAGGAACCTGGCAGGAATTGATACAGGCAGCGCAGAAAGAAGCCCAAGCCAAGTCACAAACCACAACTGTACCAAGGATACAGGACTGACTTCCAGGCTTTAGGGAATCAATGCAGGGTTTGGAGTGAGGGAGAGATATAATCAGATTGTATCTGAAGCAATCGTCTGATACCAGAACAGGTTTGAGGGACTTTGGAAGCTTCCTGTTGCTATGGTATGAGTGTACCCCAAGGCCTTGTGTAGTTTAATACCTTCAGTGAGGTATTAGGATGAAAGTGTATGATAGCTGGTGTTTACAGGTGGGTGCTTTGGGGAGTGGTTAGGTTTAGATACTATCCTGGTGACTATAAATGCAGGGAGAGAGACCAGAGAGAAAGGTAGACATACATTTCTGTCTCTGACTATTCTAACCCTGTGCCCCCTCAGGGTCCTACCTGATAAAGCCCTTAGAAGCTACACTCCAGATCCATGAGCCAAAAGACCCAGTCTGTGGCTCTTTGTTATGAGTAATAAAAGCAAACATGAACTATTGTGCTGCTTTAGAACCAGCCAGGCAGCCTGATCAGAAGAGAATGAACTAGGACTAAAGTAGTAATAATAATTTAAAAAATAGAAATGGGGATAAGGTTCCAAAAACATGACAAAAATTTGGTGTAACTTGGACCACTGAGAACTGAAAAACCCAAGGATAACAATAGTCTTCTAGCTTTGTAGATCATGGTCACACTTCTCTTCTCTTCTCTTCTCTTCTCTTCTCTTCTCTTCTCTTCTCTTCTCTTCTCTTTCCTTTTCTTCTCTTTTCCTTTCTTTTCTTTTCTTTTCTTTTCTTTTCTTCTCTTTTTTTCCCCCCCTGAGACAGGGTTTCTCTGTGTAGCCCTGGCTGTTTTAGAACTCACTCTGTAGACCACGCTGGCCTCGAACTCAGAAATCCGCCTGCCTCTGCCTCCCAAGTGCGGGGATTAAAGGTGTGCACTGCGCTGCTGCTGCTGCTGCTGCTGCTGCTGCTGCTGCTGCTGCTGCTGCCCCGCTGCTGCTGCCATGGCAGCTGCCAGCACAACCACCACCCAGCGTGGTCACACTTTCTAACTCAGTGCTAACTGGGAAGAAAGAGCTGCAAAAATCTATGTTTCAACTAGGGATTGTACTCACCTAGCATGTGCAAGTCCCTGGGTTCAATCCCAAGCGCCATAGACATGCATGCACATAGAAGAACACATGTGTTGTGAAAACAGCAACAGCTTCAATTTTTAACCCTTTTCATTTGGGGTGTTAGTTACTCACCTTGCTGTTGTGATAAAAATACTTAACAGACTATAAGAAAAGAACTTATTTTGGCTCAAGATATGGAGTGATTTTAGTTCATTATTGCAAAAAAGGATGGCAGAGTAGCCCTGTTAGCAAATCAGAAATGGCAGCCTTAGGCCACAACCATGAAGTGACATGACTTCAGTCCACCTCTGCCAGCTAGGCAAGTGTCCAACGGATCCCCCCCCCCCAACCTCCACAAAACAGTGCTACCAGCTAGCACTGTTCAAACACAAGACTGTGGAACAATTTAACATTCAAACCATAGTACTGTGGATGTGGATCCCTTATGCACAAGTTTCTACGGGGTGACTAAATCCAAGCTAGAGATAAATTTGAAAGTGGTAAGTATGTTTTAGGCAGTTTTCCATTATCATAACAAATACCTTAATTAATCAACTTTAAAGGGGGGAGTTTAATTGGTTCACAGTATGGTTGGAATGAGAAGAACCCCATATGTCTGAATACCTGGTCCTCAACTGGTAGAATTGTTTTGGAAAGTTTAGGACTTGTGGTCTTCTTGTTGGAAGAGGTATGTCAACTGGGCTTTGAGGTTACAAAAAGTATGTTTCCCCCTGCCTCTTGTTTGTGGATCAAGTTGAGAGCTCTCAGCCATTTCTGCCACCATGCCTTTGTCCCACCATCATGGTCGCTAAACCTCTGAAAGTAAGACTTTTATTTAAGTTGCCTCTGCCATGATGTTTTTGTCACAATAGAAAAGTAACAATGACAGGAGCTTACAACCAGTGATTGACAGTCACCATTGCTGTAGACTTGTGCCAGGACAACAACACTTCATGGGCCAAGAAGCAAAACTGGAAAAGGAAGACACTGGGGTTCCAGAATTCTCTTTTAAGTTTTGCTCCAGTTGCTAAAAACTTGTCACTGGGTCCTATCTCTTCTTGCAGGTGCTACTATCATTCTTTGAGGGCATTCCATATCGAATCTACAGCAAGTTTAGAATAGTGTTTACATCACAAAAGTTTAAGAGACCACTCAGGAGTAACATGGAGTTCTAGAAAGTTCTAGCTTGTGATAGGTCTTTAAACCTCCAGTAACTAAATCCCCCTAAATGAAATTAAAATAAAGACTGTTTGATGAGCCCAAGCTGTGGGAGTAATGTTTGAGGAAGGTGTCAAAAGCTCAGAACATTCATTAGGATAAATAAGAGTTGAAGCATGAAATCCAAAAATCGGTCGTAAGATGGCTACTGATACTGGAGCCGTGGTTGCCAGTGAGGATTATGAATTTATAGTGACAGTTTACATGCCTGTGTGGACTTTCTCCATCAACATTGAACTACTCAGGCAGCAAAAACAGAGCCGTCCAAATTTAAAGTTTTCCTGAGGGATGTGTAGGAAGAGAATACTGCAGAGGAAGGGCAAGAAAATAATTAAATCATCAATCATAGAATCCAGACTGTGAGCTGGAAAAGGTTAAGGAAGAATGCAAGACAGGAAGAAAATGGCAGATTAAAGACATGGATGTTTCTTTCAGGTTAAAAAAAAAAAAAAAAGAGCAGTTATTACAGGACTGGGAAGGGGGCAGGGACAAAAGGTCTTTGTTATGATCAGAGTCTACATCTCAGAAGCAGAAGCTTGCCACAAATTAAAGTACAGCAATGGTACTGTCGAGTGACTGAGTGTTAAGGTTGTCAAATAGTACAGTCGTGGGGACACCGGAATCAAGCAATGGGAGAATACTAAGAAGACCAACAAGAATGCAAAAGATGTACCGTGGTGTTGAGCAATTATGTGGGAAGATATTCAGATGCTAAGATTGTGCATCCGGGGAATTCTAGACGGACCTGTGTGCTTTGGTGAGACCAAGTAAACGTTAAAACCAGTCCCCCAGAGATGACAACAAAGACTGACTACAATCAGGTTTTAATTCTACCTTATTTGTTTGTTTTCTGGAGCTTTGGGGTTTTCTTCGCTTGTTTGTGTTCTGTTGTCTTTTGAGACAGGGTCTTACTAAGTACCCTAAGGTGGCCTTGAACTTGTGACCCTCCTGTGTCAGCTTCTCAAGCGCTGAGATTAAAGGCATGCAATACCCAACTCAGTAGTGACCCTACCTCATTTAACTTTGGTAAAACCTTTGCTAACGAGTCTTGAATTCTCTGAGTATCATTTCATTGTTTGTCAAGTAGGGATAACAATAATACCAGGCGTTAATGGGAAGTTAAGATGAAGCATTTAATAGCGCACTTACTTGGCTGATAAAAGCTAGACATTCTAGTGACTGTAGAGAGTGGTTCTGATGGAACCTGTGTGTGAATGCTGAAGGTCCTGTTTCCCAATTAGTTCTTGATCCATCAATAAAGATACCAGTGGCCAATGGCTGGACAAAAGAGGTGGGACTCCTAGGATCCGGCAGGCAGGCGAGGAGATGCAGGAGTAGGAAAAGAATTTGTCATTCTTCAGAGGGAGATACAGTCACCAGTCATTTGAGATCTCCGGTAACGAGGCCATTGGTGGCTTCCCCAATTGGGCCTGAGGTAGCAGGCGGGAGATTCAAAGCATAAATAAGCTAGGGCAAATTTAGAAGTGTTGAGCAAGGGAATGGTAACCAGGAAACGTGTTAAGGACAGAGTCAGAGGTGTTGAGTAAGAAGTAAAGAGAAGGGCATGCAGGCAGAGGGAGGCTTAGAAGAGCCCAGCCACTGAGCCATAAGACAGGTTAGAAGCTAGTGTGTGTGTGAGGTGTGGTGTGTGTGTGTGTTTATCTGTGGATTGGAGGGAACCTGGCCACGGGCTGGTAGCTCCTCCTGGAGCTTAAAGCCGGGTAGAAGAACTACACGCTACAATGACAACTGCAGAAGCTAGATAGAATCACTATGGTGCTCATACTCTTTAGTAGGTGGCAAGTATTCCCTTAAATACTAGCTTGTTGGAAAAACAAGCACTGAAATATGAGATCCCTTAACTACATAACGCAGCCATAACATAGTGTCAGAGCTGGTGTGCAGACCTAGGACATCAGCGTCTAAAGGCTGGTCTCCTACCACACAGTAATAGCTCATGACAGTAAGAATGTCTTTTCTATCAGATCGGATAAAGTGCTTAATTAGAAATTTTATTGAATATAAGAAATGTTCAACATCCTTAGCCCTCAGGGATGTGCAAATCCAAGTGCACGAAATTCCATCTCATCCCAGTAAGGATGATTATTGTCTCAAAAATAAATGAACAAAAATGCTGGTGAGGAGGTGGGGGGGTGGTATTGGAGGGAAGGGAGGAGTGGGAGGAAAGAACCCTTACACATGCTAGTAGCAATGCAACTGATATGGAAGTATTGGTTAAAAATTGGTTCTAATGCTTTGTCTTAATTCAGCTCCCAAAAGCCATGCTTCCAGATGCTGAGGGTCCCTGCCCCCAGCTGGCTTTGACTGGTAAGAAAGAATTGCCATACAGCCAGTGGCTGGGCAGGGAGATGGAGGCAGGACTTTTAGATTTCCAGGGCAAGGGTCAAAGGGGAAGAACAGACAGAATAGCCATGAGGGGGGAGCAGAGAGACCAGACTTAAGGTCCCACCGATATGTAAGAACCAGGGCAAGTGGCCACAAGGGCCACTCTCCTGACTGGGTCTGGGACAGCAAAGATAAAATGTAGATTTAGAAAATGTCTCCGGGCAGTGGTGGCTCACACCTGTAATCCCAGCACTTGGGAGGCAGAGGCAGGCGGATTTCTGAGTTTAAGGCCAACCTGGACTACAGAGTGAGTTCCAGGACAGCCAGGGCTACATAGAGAAACCCTGTCTCAACAAAAAACAAAACAAAACAAAACAAAACAAAACAAAACAAAAACAAAAACAAAAACACACACACAAAGAAAGAAAAAAACAAAGAAAAGAAAAGAAAAGAAAATGTTAACTAAGGATTACCAGAGGGGAGTGTGTGCTAGCTGTAGGGTTCAGGAAGTGCCCAGCCATTGAGCTGGAATTAAAAACATCATGCCCTCATGCTCTCGCTCGCTCTTGCTCTCTGTCTCTCTGTCTCTCTGTCTCTCTGTCTCTCTGTCTCTGTCTCTGTCTCTCTCTCTCTCTCTGTCTCTCTCTCTCTCTCTCTCTCTCTCTCTCTGTGTGTGTGTGTGTGTGTGTGTGTGTGTGTGTGTGTGTCTTTCTTTAGTGAATCCAGAGCTCTTTGGAGGATTTGAACCACGTGTAACCCACCAGGAACCAGAGCAGATTAACTCTTTACCATACAAGTATGTGTGAAGGTTCCTCAAAAGAGCACAGACAGAACTACCACATGGTCCAACCACTATTGGATATATAAGCAGTATAGCCACACAGCAGAGAAAACACCACACCAAGGAACACAGCTCTATTCACAATAGCTATATACCAAATGTATGAATAAACAGTTCCACCCCGTTTTACACACACACACACACACACACACACACACACATGGGTGGACTTTATTCAGCCATAAAAAGGAACAACACTATCTCCCTTCCTTCAGGCATGGGTTTCAGGGAAATGGATTGAAATGGAGGCCATTGTATTAAGCAAAACAAGGAAAACTCAGAAACACAAATATTGCAGATTTTCATCTCTCTCTTTTTTTTCTTTTGTTTGTGGCTTCTAGTGGGGAACAGACAGCATGAACATAGAAGGGATTATTATAGAAGGGACCAAAAAGAGAGGTAATGGGGTGATTTTATATATATATTATAGTCATGTATGAAAATGTCAGATGAATGCCATCATTTTCTACAATTAATTTATTCTGATGAAAAGATCTAGCAAGACCACTTCAGAGATATGCACACACGAGCACATGCACACAGGCATGCATCCAACAGGATTAAAATCAGTATGTTGGACTCCGTGATCATTTCGACAAAATAGTTAAGACATGGAAGTAACACAATGTCCACCAGTTGAAAGGTGGGTAAGAAATCTGTGGCAAATATGCACAACAGAATATAACACAGTAATATATATATATATACATATGATATACATATATGTATATATATATTTTTTTAAATTTATGGACTTTTTGTTTTGTCTTTGTTTTGAGAAAGGCTTTCACTGTGTCTGTGTGGCACTGGCTGGGCTGGAGTGCACAGAAATCCACCTATCTCTTCCTCCTGAGGGCTGGGATTAAAGGTATACACCACCACTTCGGCATAATAGACTTTCAGAAAGAAAGGAATCATGTGGTTTACAAGGATGTTGGCAGAACTAACTGGAAGAAACCAGGTACCAACAGTTAAGTGAAATCTAAAAGTCAGTCTTAGAGAAACAAACGAAATACCTGACATCATCATCTTAATGAAAGAAAGGGTTGGTTTTGACTCACAGTCTTGGGGGTCTCTGTGAAGCATGCCACTTGGCCCTGTTGTTTGGGCCAGTGGTGACACAGTGGCATCGTGGTGTGGAATAGTTTTCCTTGCGGTGGCTGGGAAGCAAAGGGAAAGACTGGAAGAAAAGGGCAGGAGTGCTAATGTCACTTTTAAGGGCACTCCCCAATGACCTAACTCCTTTCCACTAGACCTGCCTCCTAAGGCTCCAACAACTCCCAGTAGTGCTAACTGGCTGGTGATCAAGCCTCCAGTATATGAGCCCTTGGGCATTCAAGATCCAACCTGGCTTTCAAGGTTGGAGTGGGCGTGTCCAGTTCCAGCACAGCCAGGTCTCAGGCAAATGACTTCAGTGGAGGAGGAATGCCTTCAAGAAGGAAGGAGAACTTAACTTCAACCAAGGAGGGAAGGAAGGAGGGAGCTTTTCAAAGAGGAAGAACCGGAAGTAAGAATAGGAGCCAAGGAATACAGACAGACGGAGGTGAAGGCTCGGGACCCTGAGTGGCCCTGTGGTTGAAGCAAAGGGTCACAGAGATGAGGTTATAAAACAAGTTAGCAAGAAAGAGTGGAGCTTTGAATTGTGGGTAAGAGCTCAGGAGTATTCTTGGAGTCCTAATCATAATAATTAATCTTTATATTTACACTGCATCTTATAGCTAATGAAACCTTAGTTATGTGTTCCCTTTATCTAACAGGAATAAAAAAATTACTGTCTGAAATTTGATGCCAACTCAGATTAATGTCGTGAGCCTTTGGAATATTCTTGGGCTACAAATGATGGGGGAGGGGTGGCAACTATCAGAAGGTGCTCCAGTTAGTGACAGTAAGTGTGGTCACAGGTAATCATTACCAAATTGACTCAGTCTGTTAATGCTATACTATCTAAACAGCAATTTCGCTTGTTTAGCTTGTTTAGGGCATGACTTTGGGTTTTACTTGATCTTATATACATAAAGAAAAAGAAAAGCGTTAATCAATTTAAAGCTGAAAAGGGGAAAGGGAAAATAACCATAAGTCAATTGGTTTATGGCCTTTCTTTTTCACTCTCTGCTGAAAGTACCAAAGTTCAAAACAACAGCGAAACCCCGCAGTAAGTTGGACCCAGAGGGCTAAACAATAACAGAGGTCACTTGTCTCCAATTTGGACAGTTTCCAAATTTATACAACAAAGTTTCTGCTAAATATGCAGGAAGTTCTGATTATTTATGATGTAACTTAATATTGACATGTTATTAAATGACCTGACCCCTCCCACCCCCAGCCATTGGAATTCCGTGACTAATGACTGCAGAATCTTTACTGCAGGATAACCCTCCTAACAAGGCTGGAGCTGGCAATCAACAGTTTGTTTCTGCAATCATCATCTTCTTCTCTTTCTCCTCCTCTTCCTCCTCTTCTTCCTCCTCCGATTCCTCCTTCTTTTCAAAAGACATTCCAATAGGTTGGCTGTATACTTGCTGTCTTGTATATTTCCTGAACTGCAGGAGGATTTCACGGAGAGAGGAATTTCTATGGCCTTTTTTATGCTGAACAGGCTAAGCTCCGGAGACTCACTGCCTAAACCTATTACACACAGCTCACCTAACGCTGTTATGGGTCTGTAATGCTAGATTAATTTACCCATACACCAGGTTGGAGAAAATGACTTTCCACATCTCCTTTGCACTGGCAAAGAATGTGCAGATCATTTTACAGGAAAGAGAAAGACAGGTCCCTAACCAAGCCCGGGGCTGGACAGACACAGATGCCACCTCCCATGTCACTCAGAATGTTCAGCAAAGGAGCCCCTGTCTGAAATATGAAAGAAAGCCAAGGGCCTGAAAGAGAATAGCGCGGGACTGGGCATATTTGCAAAGGATAGGCAGCTAACGAATGAGTTACTTGAGGCTGGATGGCCTCATAGAAAAAGCACGGAGCTGAGAATTGGGAAACCTGTCTAGTGTAATTTATTCCCAACCCCCTCATTATCCTCCTGTCTGCTGTGTGGACGTGGGCCAAACACTTAGTCTCCATGGTAGAATTTCTCCTTCTTCCCTCCCAAAAGGAAAATGAGCTACAGTATATCAACGTCTTTAAGGGTCTGGCATTGTCAGAGAAAATTCCAACAGCCACAATGGACCCAGTGTAGACTGAACCGGCGTGATTTTGGATTTCGGTATGATGTCTTAGCTGTGCTTAGAGAATTTGAATGTAAGGCCCTCGGGATATCTACCACCTAAAGCAGTTCTGGCCAGATGAGCCCTGGGAGTAGGAGCAGAGACCATCTGATGGGCCCACCATCTACTGTATTTACTCATGTAAGTTACTTGTCAGGAAATACTGTAGGCCACCAGCATGTTTTGGGATCTGAAGGTGTATCCCACGGATGTAACAGACACTCCGTACACAATTGCTCTGACTACTAACAGCTTGGTCTGGAGAACCACAGTTTCGTAGTCAGTGTGAACATGTCTCAGTTCAGAAGCAAAGAGCGCCACTGAAACTAAATTGCATCGGGGACAAATCCCTTTACATGCTTTGGGCTTTGTTGGGCTCACCTGTGAAATAGCGCTGACCATCTGTAACTGCCCCGAGACTAAATGCAATGAGGCTTCTTAAGCACACTGCCCAAATGCAATCAATAATAAAGCGATACATTTAAAAGTACATTAAAAGTAATCATTTAGAAATACATTAAAAGTAATAATTTTAAAAAATGCCTTCGTTTTACAATTACCGCCACCTTACTTGTGGTTTAAAAAAAAAAAAAAAAGCATTGTCTCTATCAGTAGTATGGATGTTTGCTCTAGTTAGCAATATTAATCCGAAGAAGACATAGCTTAGCAGTTATGGAGATCGGATAAGCATGGTGCATGGTAAGCACTATTGAGGTGCTTCTAAACAAAAGGAACATCATGTACATAAAAAGACAAAGTCGTCTCATGAGCTTCTACCATTCATTTTGTTTTAACATCACTTAACCAAGTGTTTCTTCTGGGAAGAATAATATCAGTACAAATAATATCAGTACCAAGAACACTTCAAAGGAAATTGACCTCCCGCGTCTGGGGCTTTGTCCTTCCACCGCACCATTCCCTCCAGCCAGCCCACCACTTCCAGATGTTTTCCGTTTCCTCCTCTCCGACCGGGGCCTTGAACAACAACTTGCTGGCCTACTCCCTGCTTCCCAGGGACTATAAGGCGTTTCTTCCTGGAGAAACGCAAGTGTGGCTGTGCTAATTTCACACTTCCTTCTGAGGCTGGGGAGAGCGCACTGAGGCTCGTGAAGAGTGAGGGGGTGCTTCAAGAACGGAAGGCTTTCTCGTCAGGGGCAAAGGTGGGAGACCCGAGAAGCTAGAGAAACTCGAAACGCAGTGTCTCCTTCCGGGCACTTTGAGTGCTAGTGTCCCCCCAAATTCACGTTGGTACCTAATAATGCCAATGTCATGGTACTGAGGTGGAGCCTCGAAGAGGTTGTGAGTTGAGAAGCTGTAGTGTCTCGTGAATGAATGACTGGGATTGGTACGCTTACTTAAAACAAAAAGAACAGACAAAAAAAAAACCCCGACAACAACAAAATTCAAGCGAACTCTGTTTTTCCTACCATCATGTAAGAAAACAAGGAAACGGTGCCGTCTTTTACTGGTTTACTATTCTTGGACCTCTAAATTTTGGTTTGAAAACTGGCCTTTCTAAGTCGAGTGTTTGTGCATGCGTGTGTGTTGAGACGCGAACTTGCTCTACGTAATCCAAATCAGCCTCAGACTCCAGGTCCTCCTCTCTCAGCCTGTTGAGTACCGTGAGCACAGGTGTGCACCACAACACCGCACAAGTCTCGGGGATTTTGCTACAGAATCCCAAAGGTGCTAACTTTTTACCGCCGCTTGGGACACATCCTTTCTGTTCACATTCATGCTAGGGGAAGGGAAGTGAGACTATACGTGCATACACACATATGTACATACAACACATATATGTACAGTCGTGAACTCTGGACTCCTGAATGAGGGAAGTTTATGGGAATTAATAATAGCCACCATTGGCGCTTCCAGTCCGCTCCCTGTGATGGGTGGACTCCTTCCTGGTGCCTTTACATCAATCGAGATCTGCTTTCTCTAATGAGTGAGTATCACCGAGCCGGATTTCTCAATATTTCTCCAGGAGAGAGCTGGGAATTGTCTCTAGGCTTTTCAGCCTGTTTTCTGATTGGAAAGTCTTACATAAAGGCATTTAAGTTAACAAGACTGCTAGTGGCTTTACAGTTTGAACCCCTAGCATCTGAGGAGGTAGACGCTCACTGTAGGAGTAAATTCTCCGCAATGAGGATCCCCGGATGGGGAGATTCTAACCGCCTCCCAGAACACAGCACCTCTTTGGCATTCTGTGCTGCCGACATTTAAAAAGACATGATACTTCCACTGCTCGCCCTAAAGCCTCCCTAAGGACCAGCAGTGCTTTGGGGTGGGGGTGGGGGCAGAAATGAGCAACCCTGCCTGTGGGCAAGGCCCCAGAGTGGGAGCGGAGGGGGAAGATCCGGAGAAGGGCCTGTCCACGCGCTCCTCGCTCCTTCCCAGGCTGGGTCCCACTCCTCCGCGGTCTTCATTTCATGGATTTGTCAGGAGCGAAATACTGAGCCAATTCCTTCCTTCCTGCAGCCAAGCTTCCCTTGGCCCCTCACAAAGGACTTCCACCTTGATTAAAGGGCCGTGCCTGAGGAGAATGTGCTTAACATTCTTCCCAGAAGGCAGTGGGGCCCTAAGCTTAGAAGGAAGGGATGGCAGCGAGGGGAGTAATGAGCTAAGCCCCAAAGAAGCTAAACTCCGCACAAAAGGTTGGGACATGGTGGGACTTTGTTCCACAGTGAGACTATTTTAATTGTTTACAGTCATCAGAGCTGTGACGGGGAGGACAGCCCCCTGCCTCTGTGAGTGAGGACAGCACAGGGAAGACAGACTGCACGCCGGAAGGCTTTATCTCTTCTCGCCCACAGGCTAGTGTCTGCTTCCCTGGACATACAACTCACGTGGTCCTTTCTAGACACAGAAGTCCCGGCTTCGTCACCTTTGAACACGGGTGTTTGGGAACCTCTCAAGTATGTTCACGTCCTCTGAACTCCTGTCTGTGGACAGATGCTGCCAGGAGGATGCCTATTCCTGGTCTTTCTGGCAACGCCAAACACTCGCTGTCTGAGATTTGGCTTATCTTTTCCTCCAGTGTCTGGATGGGTACAGGCCTCTCTACTCTACAAGCAAAATGGCTTAGACGGTTATCAACAAGCTGAGCCCCAACCCCAAGGAAGGCAGCATTCCAGCCCGGTTTTTCTCTTCTCTTCTTCTACCTGTAAAGATCAGAAATCACCATAGTTCTTAATTTTGGTCAAATTGCCACAATCTTAAGTATAAAAAATTACACATGGAGCTGAAGAGGTAACTGGGAGCACTGGTTGCTCCCCCAGAAGACCCAGGTTCCTTTCCCAGCACACACATGGCAGTTCCCAGGCACCTGTCACTGCATTTCTGGGAGATCTTTTGCCCTCTTTTGTTCTCCACAGGCACCAGGTACACGTGTGGCACACCAACAACATGCGTGTAGGCAAAACACCCACCCATACTGTACTGGCTAGTTTTGTGTGTCAACTTGACACAGGCTGGAGTTATCATAGGAAAAGGAGCTTCAGTTGGGGAAGTGCCTCCATGAGATCCAGCTGTGGGGCATTTTCTCAATTAGGGATCAAGTAGGGGAGGACCCCTTGTGGGTGGTACCATCTCTGGGCTGGTATTCCTGGGTTCTATAAGAGAGCAGGCTGAGCAAGCCAGGGGAAGCAAGCCAGTAAGGAACATCCCTCCACGGCCTCTGCATCAGCTCCTGCTTCCTGACCTGCTTGAGTTCCAGTCCTGACTTCCTTTGGTAATGAACAGCTGTGTGGAAATGTAAGCTGAGTAAACCCTTTCCTCCCCAACTTGCTTCTTGGTCATGATGTTTGTGCAGGAGTAGAAACCCTGACTAAGACACATACAAATTTAGAAATCATTCGTTAAAGAGAAAAATAGTTATAGTCATTTGTTAAACACCTAGCGTGTTCAAGATACTGTGAAGCACAACGTATCTTCTAGAGCCCCTTTGTTTCCCTCATATTCTCCTGTTGTTCCAAGAGGGGTCAGTACTTATTGCCCCTCCCCTGTCACTTTTTTAGCAGCCAAATACTGAGTTTATCAAACTTCGCTTTGTTCATCATTAGCTTGACACTTGTAGAAGGCTACAAGACCATCTCCTGTGACACACCTTTTTGGGTGAGATAAATGTGTACCTACCTAGCTGTGGTGCCTTACACTTGTGATCCCAGCACTCAGGGTGTGAAGGAAGGAACATTGCCCATTCAAGGCCAGTCTGAACTATATAATGAGTTCCAAGCCTGCCATGACCACCTACTAAGACCTTGTCTCAAACAAACCTAAGAGGAAACTTTCAGAGTATCTACTCAGTATTAGACATGGAGACATTTTCCAGAAACATTTATTTTGTACCTTTGAGGATTTTGAGAATTCAGCATCTTGTCATTTTTACTTCAGAAATGAAAAGGCCCTCGTGGCACAGAGGTGGCGGGGAACTGGGCTGGAACTCAGGCAGTTGAGTTCCAGTATCCACATACTTAGCCACTGTGCTGTTCAGCCCACCAAACTGTCAAACAGTGAAAGAGGCTCTGCATTGCACAGCATAAATAAACATTATCAGAGTCACACTGAGATGAACGGCATGGAAAGTTTCTCTAAAGAAGTCATGATGGGAGTGACGGAGGGGCGGTAATCCATGAGTGACATGCTATGGTAAAAAGGGAATGGAGGAGTCATATGGGCAAACCCAAGGGCAAAACAAGACAATGGTTTTAAAAGCAAAACGGCTGTCACCTAAATACTCTTGGAGCAGCCTTGCCATGATAATCGATAGGATGAAGTTACGGTGGCTGACGGGTGTCTTTGCAGAAGTATATGTTTTTGTTCAAGGCTGAAGTTGTCTTTGAGCAAGGTTGTCGTTTTGGAAGAATCATCATCATCACCATCATCATCACCATCATCATCATCATCATCGTTGTTATTATTATTATTATTATTATTATTATTATTATTATTGGCAAGACATAGCTACAAAGTGCCTGTAGAGGTCTGAGAACAACTTGAAAGAGTCAGTCCTTTCTCTCTACCACGTAGGTCTGGGGATTGAGCCCGGAGGGTCTCACTTTGCAACCAGAGCCTCCACCCACTGAGCCATCGCTCTGCCTACCCCTGAATGTTTTTGATGGTTCCTGTTACCAACATGAAGACCCCACCCCCTCTATACCCACTTCATGATTTCCTGGCTTTGTTTTGGTTAGAGTTTGGTATAAGTGACTCCATTTTCATCATAATAAATTTCATAACACTCATTGGCTAGGAGGTTATGGGTTTAAAGAACAAGACCTCATTCTTGGGGAAAGAATCACAGAAAGAACAGGCTTGTACTGATGAAAAGCGACTTGAAGACGTAGTTCATAGGTAGGAAGGGACGGACAACCTACAAAGAGAAGCTGAGAAGCAGAGTGGGCATTCTGCCTATGTTGAGAAAAGGGAAACCAGGTAATTTCTTCTCTGCAAAAATGTCAATAACAATAGTACGCGGCCAGCTGTCTTCAACCTGAAAGTCCCAAATGATCCAAAATCCTGAACATTTTTATTGCCGTTGTGATGCTATGTGTGGACAAGCCCACACCTAGGCTCCAATGACAGGCACACACTGAAAGTTGTATAGCATTGCCTTCAAGCTATATGTAAAAAAAGGTATCAACTTCATATTTAGACTTGGGTCCCATCCACAAGCTGCCTCTTTATGCATATGCAAATGCCTCAATCCAAAACCTGTCAGGTAAGGGATTCCCACCCGGTGCATGCCCTACAGTTGTTGTGAGTTGAACACTGCCTCGCACCTAGCAATTTCAAGTAGTTTCTACGCTGGTATTGGCTGCTCTCTTACTATTATTGTTCTTGGATGACTTGCTTCATTTCAGGACCCATTACAGTTGGGGAGAAGGGAGCCTGGCTTATATTATAGTGTCTTAGGTTAGTGACTGAAACACACTGAAAATCTTTGTTCCTGCCAAGGCAGCTCCATGCTCTCATTTCAACCCCACTTATAAATTCTGCAATGGAAAAAACGGAGCTAGCCCTTAGGGAACTCACTATAAGGGCCTGAGACTTGAGCCACGCTCTCTCTAAACCCTCTGGCAGAAGGCCTTTGGGCCACTCAGCCCCACCTGGAGGTGGAAGGTAATTAAATGGATGATCTCACCGAGTCCCTTTTGACCGGGGAGAGGGCTGTCTGTGGTCCTGTAAACAGACTCCTATGCACTGCAAACCATGGGCGTTTTTGTGGATTGTTCTTTGTTCGGAAAAAACCAGAACAGTTTTTGAGAAAGTCTGCAGAATGTTAGAGCTGTCACTTGTAAAGTAATGTAACTCCCGCTGCCCCACCGATCAGCAAAGCAAGCAAGGTATATGTCTCCATGAGTCAGGGTTTATTTAATATTCACGAGCCTGGCAGGTTTTTGACTGATGACAATGCTCTGCAAACAGGGCCAGGTCCTGTCGTCCCCCACCCCACCCCCACCCCCACCCCCACCCCCACCCCCATCCCCCACCCCCCGTGCTCCTTCCCCCTGCCAAAGGCAGAGTCCGCAGTGGCGGCGGGAGGTGGATAGGTTGACTGGATGCTATCTCCTTCTCCACATTTATTTTGCAGGCACTGAAGGAACATGAAACTGAAAGCGACCAAGAATTCTGGGAGCAGGAGCCTTGGCTTCCCGCTAGGTTTGTTGGCTTTGCGTTTGCACCTCTCAGAGGTACGCTCTGCTTGAGGCTGCTGGGAAGGCCAAGGCCTAGGAAACTCACTGCCTAGGCAGTGAGGAAACCCAGCCAACCTCAAGCAAAGGAGATCAGACTTGGTGGCGGCTTCCTTCCCCGCCTTTGTCCTCTAGCTGTCTGTAGAGAAACCTAAGGGCCCAGGGATGAACGTCCCCCAAAGCAGACAGAGCATGGAGACTCACAGGTGACTCCCCGAATAGCTAAGAAGATTGTGGGGCCGGTGCACTTTAGCTGAGAGCCGGACTCTGATACTGCACAAAGACAACAACACATCAAATCTATGGGCACAGGGGAAGTCTCTGTTTTCTCGTTCTACTAATTTCAGAAACCAATTTTCATTGTGCCTCAATCCTATTTTGTTTGTTTGTTTGGTTAGTTTTTGTTTGGTTGGGTTTTTTTTTTTGGTCTTTCGGAGACAGGGTTTCTCTGTATAGCCCAGGCTGTCCTCGAACTCAGAAATCTGCCTGCCTCTGCCTCCCAAGTGCTGGGATTACAGGTGTGTGCCACCACAGCCTGGCTTTGGTTGGTTTTTTTGAGACCAAGTTTCTCTATGTAGCTGTGGCTGTCCTTGAACTCACTCTGTAGTCCAGGCTGGCCTTGAACTTAGAGCTACGCCTGCCTCTGCCTTGGAGTGCTGGGATTAAAGGTGTGTGCCAACATTGCTTCAATTCTTGATCTTCAAAATGGGGTTAATGACAGTACCCACTTCTTGGGCTTTTATGAGAATGAGAATCCAAGTTCAATTTAAGTGTTAGCTGTTTGGCCACTTCTGATTTGTTTTTGTTTTTGTTTTTGTTTTTTCCTGTGTGGGCACAGGCATGGCTGTGGATCCTTCTTTGCTCAGAAAAAAATCCAGAACAGTTTTGAGAAAGTCTGCAGAATGTCAAAAGGCCACAGGCCAAGAGACATCCTCACCACACCTGGGCATTCCCGCTGCTGAGTGTGTTTATGTGTTGCCTGAGTGTGGCTGTGTGAAGGTGAGTCCAGATGCCTGAATTGGCCAGAGGCGTTGGATCCCTGTCACCTGGAGTTACAGGGGGGTGGGGGGGGGATGGGGTGTGTGTGGGGGGGTGTGAGTTGCCTGAGACTGGCGCCGGGGATTGAACCTCTGCAAGATCAGTATGTGCACTTAACTGCTGAGCCATCTCTCCAGCCTTCTAGCCTGTCTCTGTTCCTCTTCTTGTATGGGGCTCCCAGTACCTCCTGGGCCCCTGTTGGTTCAGCCATTAAAGCAGAATTACTACCTAAATGTTCCTTTTTGAGCCAAGACAAGTCCTTTAAAGCTGGTCCCAGAGGATTTAGAACTTTAGTACTATAAGCCTGCTAAGAAAAGGTACAGTCTCTTTATGTGTCTTTTTAAAAGTATTTAAAAAGTTGCTTGTGTATGCTGGGGGGTGGGGGGCACATGCTCTGGTTCATGTGTGGAGGGCAGAAGGCAAAGACGACGGTGTGGTAGCCCAGTCTCCTCCTCTCCTGTGTTCCAATGATCAAACTCAGGTCACCAGTCTTGGCTGCAAGTGACTTTCCCCACATTCCCCACACCTTGATGGCCATTTTAAAGCCAACTCAGATTTAGACAGCAGGATTTAGGTAAAAAAAAAAAAAAAAAAAAAAAAAAATCTGCCAAGTCAGCACTATTGTCATTCCCAAACAGAGTATTTGTCGTGGAGACTGGAGCGTGCCCTCTGTAATTTGTTCAGAAGCATGGCCGGCCTCCACCTACCAAATGTGAGCACTACCCAGTCCTCCGGTTGTGACATAACGTCCTCTTGGCATAAGGTTGTCCAATTCAACAAATGAAAATGTAGTTTATCTGGCTGCCCTCCGCTTGGGGAAACTGTCAGCCCAGGTTGAGAGAGCCCTCTTTGAAATGCCTACTGTGCTGATGCCCATTCACCCACACCGTACGGAGTGGAGCAGCCATGAACAGCCCATTCTAAAGATGAGGAGACTGAGTTGTGGAGAGGGACAGCCCCTTGCAGGCACTCGGTGCCTTCTTCATGATGTATTACGTCAGCTCAAAGGCTCTCATCTTCTTGCGGTATGGTATGCTATCTGTGACCCTCTAAGCCACCTTTCCCGTCTCATGCGGACCCTCCCATCCTGACGCTCTGGTAATTGGGACATTGGTAACATGAAGAAGGGCTGCATTAGACAATTTCCTCCAAATCCACCTCACACAGCCTTGGAAGCTGTCTCTTGGAGAGATGGCAGAGTGGAGAGAAGGGAGATGTGGGGTCCCTGCCTCCCAGATCTCCACAGCCAAACCTGGAGAGACAAAAGGCAGCGTGGTGCAGGGACATTACTGCCCCTGCTCTATCACCCAGCTCAATGGGGCATTCTGGATCCCTGCCCTCCAAAGCTCAGCGGCCTTATTAACAGACCTCAGCTGTGGCCCAAAGCCCTTACCTCACCCGAGAGGGCTCTATTTGCATGATAATGCCCTCTTTGGGGGGAATTATTGCTTAATTAAAGAACAGCAATCAATTTAATTAGCATGTCTCCTTGCTCCCTGGTACTTTGCATGGATTCAAATGAGCTCCTCATTAGCCATTGGCACTTGGACAAATCTGGGGCCTCTGGCTGGGAAGGGAGGCTCCCTCCCGGGGCAGCAGCCTCAGCCAGGCCCTCAGTGGTGGGGAGGCACGACATGGCCAGGAACACAAGCCAGGCTTTGTGAGGAGAGCAGGAGACAGGGCCCCAGGCAGTGCCCTTCGGGGCCCAGGAACCCGGCATGCTGGGAAGGCCAGGCCCTGGAGGGTGACATTGGCTGAAACTAGACAAGGGTTTCTCTTGCCTCTGTCTGCACACGTATGCTGGCCCTCTCGCTTTGCCCTTAGTGTTTTGGGTGCCTAACCCTGTCCTCACCTTTGCACCCTTCCTCTGAATCTGAATCTGAATCTGAATCTAAATCTGAATCTGAATTAATCTCACCCCAGATTCTTTAACTTTGGAGAGTTAACTTTTCTGTTCCATCCAGCAGTGTGGGAACAGCGTATACATACCACCACCACCACCACCACCACCACCACCACCACCACCACCACCTTCCTGACCCAAACTTCTCTCCTTGAGTTAGATGGCAGCCTCGGAAGCTTCACTTTCTGAGAGTGTAGCTTCACTTTCTATAGAAGAATAGCCTGGATGGATCCTCCCCAGTTGTTAAGAAAATCTAGGTTGCTATGGAAGCCACTGGACAAGCGCTGTCTGTGCGTCGGCTGTGACGGCCACCCAATTATACTTTGGCTATCTCTCTGGGTGCTTCTGTCCACTCTCTGCAACGGCCCCTCCTCTAAGACGAGTCCCCTGGGTGTTAGTGTACTTAATCTTGGATGTTCAGTCTTAATCCTGCATTAAAACACACACACACACACACACACACACACACTCATAAGCAAACACACAAACACACACAGCTCTGTGATCCACCTATCACTCAAGATAAAAGCCCACCTTTAAAGCAGTAAGGTAAGATGAACCCTAGACGCACCGTCAGGTCTGTCTTATACTATCCCTTTTCCATTTTCCCCCGAGCTTTCAAGAATTGCTTCTTGGCCTCCTGGCCCCCGAGAGAGAAAAACACAGCCTCCCAATTATGTCAGTATCTGTTTTTGCCGCTGCCCTAGCAAGCAGAGCTATCTCCCTTGTTTCCCTACTCGCACGCAGACCGCAGACCGCACTCGCCAGGGTGAGACTCTCCTATCTATTAAGTCCTCACTTGGTCTGATTAAGGAACAGAAGGTAGCTGGGAACTTGAGAAAGAGGGATGGAAAGAAAGGAGAGAGTAATTGAGATTGGGGAGAATGGGTCTCTCATCATCCTGCAGAGAGAGTAACAACAAATCAGGTAAATCCACTTCCTGGCAGGAAGCTGAGCCTGAAACCAGATGAAGCCCCAGCAGTTCAAAGGCAGAGTGACACCCAAACAAGCGAGCAGCTCTTAATCCCCATGGAAAGATGAGAGCAGCGCGCTCAGCTCCGGGAGCGAGACCACTGCGCTTTGTTTAACCAGGATTGAAAACACAGCCCTATTGAGAACGGGGACTTTGAGGTATGGACCCCGAGGGGCAGTTGCCAAGCTGAAGGCGGTGAAAGCTGCCAGCGTTCACCTCTTTAGTGCTAGGCTTGGCAGTAATGAGGCAAAGGGCTGGGACTTTTAACTGACTAGGTCAAAAAGGTTTCCTTTATTAGACGCACCGCGCAGGGCTTGGAGGTTGGGGCCTGGGAGGTTAGAACAGACATTTCCAAGAAAAGATGCATCGTCCGAAGCCTGTTCGGCCACTACTTCCGAGGTCCTGGCTTGTCACCTCCGTCCCAAACCTCCTCGGGTTCATTCTTGCCACAGTTTAAACGGGGAATGTGAGAGAATGTGTCCACTTTGCCAGAGAGAATCTGGACAGATACAACAAGCAGGTAGCTGAGGAATGAATCTGCCCTAGGCTGGGTCTTGACCTCTAGGTTAGTGCCTGGGATCAGGCGAGCAGAAGGACAGCCCACAGCCCGTGGGCAGACAGCCTGCGAGAGATCTGCCCCTCTTTAGCCCAGCTCGGTGCAGGCTGTAGCTCCCATGATGCCTGCGCCGAAGGCCCAGGCCCTCCCTGAAAGGTGTTTTTAGAGAAGCGCTTCTCCTGTGTCTTTTACAGACATCAGACTTAGGAGCTCAGATCCAGCAGGGTAAGAGAATTCCCTGTGTTCTCACTCACACATCCACATATCTCAGCTGCAGAAGCATCTTGTTTGTTTGTTTGTTTGTTTGTTTTTGGTTTTGTTTTTGTTTTTTTCGAGACAGGGTTTCTCTGTATATCCCTGGCTGTCCTGGAACTCACTCTGTAGACCAGGCTGGCCTCGAACTCAGAAATCTGCCTGCCTCTGCCTCCCAAGTGCTGGGATTAAAGGCGTGCGCCACCACCACCCGGCATTTTTTTTTTTTTTTAATTTTATTTTCTCACTGTATCTTCCTTGTAAGACTTCATTTGAAGAAGCAGTGAAACAACCCCAGGAAGTTCAAAGGACGCGACCCTACGAATGAAAAGATGGCCGAGAAGGAAGTGTCCTGCGTCTCCATTTCCATCCCTGTACCACTCAGACTTGGCGTCCGCTCTAATTCACTCAGAAGTGCCTATTGAGCGCCTCATTTGTATGCCTACTTATTCCGGCCGAGGCTTTGAAGCAGCTTGTGAAGAGATGTGTACAATAAGACAGGGTCAGTAGAAATAGAGACAAGTAACCAAACCAAAATAAACAGACACGAGGAGACGTTGAGATCAGGGAGGAGGAGCACATACAGGCAAGGAACAAATGCATTTATTCTGTTTTTAGACACCATCTTGGCTTCTGGGCTTTTCAGAAGACAGATCTCTGGGGCATTGGGGAGAGAGGGAACGTAGGAGGGGAGGGACAAAGAGAGGGAGAGAAAGAGCAAGACAGGGGCTTGGGGAAAGAAAAGGCGCTCATGTATTTAATTCTTACCCGGCTACAGAAAATAATATATGCCAACTCTGGGAGCTAGGCCTTTTTTTTTTTTTCCCATCAGTAAACTTTAGAAGAAAAACGTTATCTCAACGAACTGAGAAGCAGAATCGGCTATGTCTTTGGAGGAACACCTACAGCAATAAGACTCACGGCCTACTGTGGGGTTAGGTGGAAAATTTGAAGACAATGGCATGAAAAAGGAACTTAGTAAACGGGTATTTTATTTTAAGAGGGCACAAAGTAACAAGTCTCAAAAAAAGTGGTCTTGCATTGCTTGGGTTCAGTCAAGAACAGCCATATATCTCAGTTTGGGTTCCTCCCAAAGCAGGCCTTGAGCAAAGCTGTCTGGGATTTGATTCCAGTAAATGTGTAGAAGAGTAGCCAAGCAAGGCAGGAGAAGAAAATAAGCCTGGTCAACCCAGGAAAGCAAGCTGGGGCGTCGATATGCCACTTTCTGCCAGTCTTGGTTGAGGGCCAACCAATTGCCATCCCTCTTTGATGGAGGTCCACTTTAGGAAGCATCCGTCTCCTGGGAGCTCCGGTTTACCATGTATGCAGGCAGCGCAGGCCCCAGCAGGAAAGACAGCCGAAGGTGCATGTTGTCAGATGGGCAGTTAACATCCCACGAGACAGCGTAAACCAAGAGGCAGTGAGACTAACAGTATCAACCGAGCGACTCCATTCTGGTCACATCTGACACCTCCCACACGCTCCTCCATCTTGCCCAAAACTGCTGAAGTGGGACTATAGCTTCTCTGTGAACTATATCCATCATCACACCTGCGAGGACTCGGGGAGCGTTTCCCATTTGTACACAGGGTAGCCCAGCCAGCTACCCTGTCACATCCACTGGGCCCTGATACCTGCTCTAAACAGCTTGTCCTAACTCCTGGGCCAACTGCCTCTTCTTCCAGGCAGTGGCACCCTTACAGAGTAAGAGCAGACAGATCAGCTTTATGACCCATGCTCTACATGGTTCCCCTCACAGTTCAGAGGGACACGGAATTCTTAGAATTCTTCAGAACATCCCACTGCATTCCCAACTAAAATGGAGAAAATGTTTCTCTTCACTTATGTACAGTCCCGTATCTTTACAGCGATGCTGGTTTTGTTTGTCCGTTTTGAGGTGGGGTGTCTCAGTATATAGCCCAACCTAGCCTCAAATTCCTGGGCTCCAATAATCCCTCTGTCTCAGCCTGAGTAGCTGCAGTATGACTCCATACCACATGATCAAGTGGTTAATATTTTATTCTTTTTAAAATATATTTTTATTTATTCTTTGATAATTTAGTTGATGATGATTTCAATGAGCAACCTCTGATTTTTTTTTACATGAAGCTTCTTATCTTCCTTCTATGGAGGGAACGAACACAAAGATTATTCTGCACAGTATCCTTGCTTCTGTTCAACAAGCTATATTCAGAAATACCCTTTCCCGTAGAGCTTTCTGACAACACTTGCATCTATTTCCTAAAAGGAAGATAACTGCTTTGTGAAACTCCAGGGCTTGCTCCACTACTGTGACAGATTTGTCTTGAAATGTCTCAAATTGCTGTGGTTGATACAACCTAGAATAGAGCTGAGCATCCACCAAATTATAACAATTTAAATTACTATTAAATTATAACAATTTAAAATTCTGGTGACATGGGTAAATCCCACTTTCTTCAAATATCCTTTTACAATTGTCACTTTTGACAGATGCTAATGAGCAGATGTTTCAATATTACATTCCACTGAGAGACCCTGGGATCCTGGGATTCTTTGATGAGAAAGGACAGATGTTTGGAAAGCAGATGAGCAGGCGGCATTTTTTAATGACGTTTAGATGACTGGCCAGGACTTTCCACTGTGCAGAGACCACTGCAGTTCAGCATGGAGGAAGGGTAGATGGAGACATTCAGAGACATAAAGAATTTTTGCTAGAAACTGTGTTAGTTAGGGTTTTACTGCTGTAAACAGATACCATGACCAAGGATACTCTTATGAAGGACAACATTTAATTGGGGCTGGCTTACAGGTTCAGAGATTCAGTCCGTTATCATCAAGGCAGGAACATGGCAGCATGCAGGCAGGCATGGTGCAGGAGGAGCTGAGAGTTCTACATCTTTATCTGAAGACTGCTAGCAGAAGACTGGCTTCCGAGCAGCTAGGATGGGAGAGTAAAGCCCACGCCCGTGGCAACAATCCTATTCCAACAGGACCACACCTTCTCGTAGTGCCACTCCCTGGGTCGAGTATATATAAACCATAACAGAAGCTTATCTTTTTGTTTTTTAATTTCTAAAGGCAGTAGTGTCTAAATATAGTTAACACCGTTCCAGGTTACTAAAGTTTGCTTTTTTAGTTTAAAATAGCAAATAGTTTAGTAAATAGGGAGAGCATGAACGTATAAAAGCAAAATTAAGGGAATCAGAATATTCTAAATTATGTATATTTATATTATTCTAAACACTTAGCATGTCCCCCCCCCCTTTTTTTTTTCAGAAAATAATCCCAGGGAACACTGCATCTCTCGATGTTAAATTTTTGCTTGGTCATCACTTTATACTGTTTTCACATATCCATCAAGAAGGAGCCAAATCAAAGGTGATGAGACCGCAATCTCGTACTGGTTACTGAAAGTAAGCAAGAGATCAATAGCTTCATTGCTGTTTGAAAACTCTACTTGCTCCCCAGGCAAAAGCACTGGCCTCGAGGAAGACACAGTTACAATTTCCTTCTATACCATTTATTTTAATTTTTGAAGATATTCCATATTATCCGATGTGTTCTCCAAAGTGAGTAAGGGGAAAGCTGGAGAGAAGCGGGTGCGGTGCTCTGCAGCAGAGCGCCTGTGTAGCAGCCACGTGGCCCAGGGTGTGAGTCCCCACAGTGAGAAAATAAAGAATTGGCTGGTTAGCAATGCCAGCTGATAATAATTGGTTTGAGTGGAGTAGTGTGAATAGTTAAATAACAGATTAAACAAAAGGAATCAGGTTTTATTTAACTGGGTACAGAGCTGAGCTGGCAGAGTGTTTATTGCAGCGTGCTAGCATGCACAAAGTCTTCGGTTGGAATCCCAGCGCTGCATAAATGGCGTATGTTGCTACACACCTGTGATCCCATAACTCAAGGAGTAGAGAACGAGAAGGACCAAAAGTTCAAGGTTTTCCTCAGTACGAAGATAATTTGGGGGCTGGGAGTGGTGGCCCAAACCTTTAATGCCAGCATTCAGGAGGCAGAGGCAGTCTGAGTTTGAGATCAGCCTGGTCTACAGAGTGAGTTCTAGGGCAGCCAGGGTCACACAGAGAAGTCCCGTCTTGAAAAACCAAACCAAACCAACCACCATAACAACAAAAAGAGAAATTTTGGCTTTGACGCTGTGGGAAGTATTGGTTCTTCCTTTAACCAAAAGAAAATGTCTGGGACCGGATACTCACTTGAGAGCTGGATCTTGAACTAGCTACTGTGCAGTTCCCCACAGTCGGCTACAGCCCTGGGATTTGATGATAAACTAAGGAGCTATCAACACTCACATGATCAACTCAATCCATGCACAAAGTCCAAGGCAGCTTGACTCTAGGGGAAGGGTGTGACCTTCTGGGGGTCTTGAGCCTTGGTAGATCATTTATCTTTTCTTTCATTTGTAAAAAGAGGGTAATAACAACTTTGCAGGCTCTTGGGGGCTAGAGCTTCTGCATGGATTAAAAAAGGATGGTCTTGTTTTTGATTCATAGAGCCCAGCAAACAAAATGCTTGTTTTCATCACTGGGTGAGATGTTATTCTTTTTGATTGACACAGACCAGGAGCACATTCAGGGTATGCTGGGTCCGGATATACAATCAGGCTCAAAAAGACTTAAGGCTATTAATCAATTTAGCAATTAAGAGGACATTTACAATTAATTTTCTCCTAGAGTCATCAGAGCCCAGCTCTGAGCTAAGTACTCCAGGGGAAATTTTTTAGATTTTTTTCTGTGACTGTGTGTGGCAGTTGACTGGCAGCTTTTCCCTCTGGACATTGTCAAGGCCCCAATAAATCACATCACTCTTTTATGGTCTGCCTTTGAAAATGGAGTTCATTATTCAGAGGGACACCTTCAACATGCCAGGAGGGTATATAAAGCCATTGGTCAGAAATGGCTTGTTTTTTTGTTTTGTTTTGTTTTTTTGTTTTGTTTTGTTTTTTCGAGACAGGGTTTCTCTGTGTAGTCCTGGCTGTCCTGGAACTTACTCTGTAGACCAGGCTGGCCTCGAACTCAGAAATCTGCCTGCCTCTGCCTCCCAAGTGCTGGGATTACAGGCGTGCGCCACCACTGCCTGGGTAGAAATGGCTTGTTCTAAAGGGAAACTCTTAGAAAAGACCTTCGAGGGAAATGGAAAGTAATCTCTTAGAGGTAGGCTTATCAGAGCATCTTAAGATAAGGTGTGAAACTATGAAATAATTTCATACTAATGTTGAGTGTGTCACCTATGAATCTGACATTTAACCTATTGGGGAGGTCCTGTTATGTAAAGGTAACTGATCTGTAAGCATCATTACTGAAAGTGAATCCATGGTGTGTGTGTGTGTGTGTGTGTGTGTGTGTGTGTTATACTTACTGTACCATTCTTCCCATGTGATTTAGATAGGGTTCCTGTGTGTCCTAGTTAGGGCTACTATTGCTGGGACAAAGAATGACTGCAAACAAAGCGAGCTGGGGGGAAAGAATTTATTTGGCTTTACATTTCCACATCTGCACTGTTTGCCATTGAAGGATGTCAGACAGGAATTCAAACTAGGCAGAAACGAGCTGATGCAGAGGCCATGGAGGGGTATAGCTTCACATAGCTTGTTCCCTATGACTTGCTCAGCCTACTTTCTTACAGAACCCAGGATCCCAGCCCAGAGATGGCCCCACCCACAATTGGCTGGGCCCTCCTCCATCCCTCAGTAACCAGGAAAATGCTAGATCTTATAGCCACATTTTCTCGGTTAAGGTTCTCTCCTTGCAGATGACTCTAGCTTATAACGAGTTGACATGAGACTAGCCAGGACACTGTGTGCTCGTGTTCACCTGTGACAGTAAAGGCAGGCAGAGACACTCCAAACCCTTTTACATCAGCATCTCCTGGGAGTTGTTGAGCTCTTTGTCCCCACTGGTCAGTCAGAACAGTGTATTTCTTAACCAATTTTCAGCTAAGGTTTTCTTCTTTCTCAAGGCCCCAGAATGTGTCCCATCCTCTGTCCGAGCCAGATCATAGCATCCCAGTGCATAGGTGTCTTAGTTAGGGTTTCACTGCTGTGAACAGACACCACAACCAAGGCAACTCTTGTAAGGACAACATTGAATTGGGGCTGGCTTACAGGTTCAGAGGTTCAGTCCTTTATCATCAAGGCAGGAACATGGAAGCACCTGGGCAAGCATGATGGAGGAGAGCCGAGAGTTCAACATCTTGTTCCAAAGGCAAACAAGGAGGATGCCTGGCATCCTCGGGCAGCTAGAAGGAGGATCTTAAAGCTCACTCCCACAATGACACACTTCCTCCAACAGGGCCACACCTACTCCAACAAGGTTATATCTCCAAATAGTGCCACTCCCTGGACCAAGCATATTCCAACCACCACAATAGGTTCTAGGAATGAAACCTTTTAAGTACAGACACTCATCAGGCTCCATCTTCATCCGCTCTACATCCCCACCCTAGCTTCTTGCTCCTCTACAAAAGAAAAGCCCTTTTGCCCAATGCTTAAGCTGTATCCTTATTACAAAGAGCTGTATCCTTATTAAAGTCATTTTCCCTTTGCCAACCTTACAACACTCTCTTCGAGTAAAAATCTATCTTGACACAACATGGTGACAGACATTCTTGTAATCCCAACACAAAGAGACAGAGACACACAGATCTCCATGAGTTCAAGGCCAGCCAGGACCAATGAGAACCTGTCTTAGAGGAAAAAAAAAAGTCTATATTTTCCAAATGTATGTTTGTCCTTTCTTTGACAGTAGTGATATACCATATAAAGGGCAGCTATCAGGGCTGGGGCGATGACACAGTGTGGACAGCACCCCCTGCTCAAGCCCAAGGACCCGGAGTTAGGATCTGCAGCTAGTGCTGGGTGTGGTAGGAGGTGCCTGTAACCCCAACACTTGCAGGTGGAGACAGGGGATCTTCAGAGATCACTGGCATCCAGGCTAGCTGTCACAGTGAACCCCAGGTTTAATAAGAGACCCTATCTCAACAAACAGGACAGAGAAGCAATTGAGGGCATCCCAACATCAACCTTACACACACACATTTTAAAAGAGCAGTTACCTGTCTCTTTATGTATATGCACAGGCTTCCTCTATACATATACATATATAGTCATATTTTTATATAAAATGACTTATTTAGTGTATTATGTAAAACATTATATAATTATATTTACATAATATATTAATCAATAATTATATGTATTTACATTATGTGTGTGTGTATATATATGTGTGTGTTTTTGAGGTGATTCTAAGGTTGAAAGTCAGGACCTTGCTCTTACAAGATATGAACTCTGTCACTGAGTTATATCCATGTATATACCTAAAGTTTCTCTTTATAGCATGTGATGGCCGATTTCGGTTGTCGGTATGATATACCTGGGTAGAGGGACACCTTGGTTGAAAGAATTGTGTCTTTCAGATTGGCCTTGATGCATGCGTGTCTGTGGAGCATTTTCTTGGTTGTTAATTGATGTGGGAGGGCTGAGCCCATCGTGGGCGGTAGGTGAGTGGGTCTGCGCTCTGTAAGAAAGGTAGCCGAGCAAGCCAGTAAGCAGTGTCTTCCAAGGTCTCCGACTCTATTTCTGCTTCAGGCTCCTGCCTTGGTTCCTCTTGATCATAAGTTGTGACTTGTAAGTAGAAATAAGCCCTTTTCTTTCCAAGTTGCTTTTGTTCATGGTGTTTATCACAACAAAATAAAACTAGGATGTATGGTAAATAAGTTATGTGTATACTAAACTCATTTGTTTTATGAGACATATAATAAGAACAACATTCTTCAGTCTACTTCCAGTTTGTCCTTGAGCATATGATAGGCACTCACAGCAGAGGAAGCCTGCCCATGGGATGGTCAGAATGAGGGACAGGAAGAGATGAGGCTAGGGTCCCAGCACTCACCACCTTGAGCGGTTCCACCACCTCCCAGTGTGGCCATGGATTGGAAAGAGAGCTTTTAGTACGTTGGCTCTTTGGGGAGAACATTGGCTCTTTGGAGGACACTGATCCAAGCCATTCCATGTTTGGCCTTTGTTGCTTTTGTTTTTTTTTTTTTTTTGTTTTTTTTGTTTTTTTTAATCAGAAACTTAAGGGCACCAAATGTTCTACAGACAAGGAAAGATTTAGGAAAGGAAAACAACAATCCTTTCAACTCCCTCCTCGATTCCTAAGCCTCAGCTCCTCCAGATGACTTTCTTAACTCTTTCCAATCATTTCCTTCCTCCTTCCCTCTTACCACCTCCTTTAACAGTGTCACGGGGCTTGAACTCCCAAGCCTTTTGCCTCAGCTCATGAGTACCGGGATTACAATATATCATAATGCCCAAATGCTATATAGCAGGCTTCTGTTTGTTAATTTCCCAGCGTCCTTCCACTTTCTCCTAGTTTCTTAGATTTCCTTAGTTTAGGCGTTTCTCTGTCTCCCATAGGGAAGAAACAGATTTATCTCTGTCTCACCAAAATCTCATTCTCACCATCCACATTTCCTGCCTCTGCTCAGCCTCTAGTTTCCCCGGTATTATTAGATCATAATTCTCATTAGATCAACATTCAATATTTACCTTGACAAGAATGCACAAGCATACTTCACAGCCAAGTCCTTCATGAGTGTATAATGATTATTTTTCCTTTCTTGTTAAATTTTCTTCCCAGGGTTGAAAATCATTTTGGTTTTGTTTATTTGCTTAGCTTCCTATATAGGAGACACTAATCTATACCCCCAAAACTCCCTAGATTGAGTATGTCATGTGTTCTCACAAGTCTCCAAAATGCTGTGATGCCTTTAGTATTCTGGCCATTTCATTTTCTTGAAGAGATAGTTCCTGGATCTGTGGCTGGGCCAGTTTGGATTGATGCTCCCGAGACCTGCTGCCTAGCTGCTGACTCGAGGTCTCCTCTGCCACTTGACTGGAGATGCCTCATCTCTTGTTTGAAGCCTTATTTTCCAGGAACAATGTCTGTCTCTCTTCTTGTGTAGGGTCTTCTTTCCCAGGGACTCTGCCTCTCAATTGAGGTTCCCTCTACGTTCAAGTTGACAGAAGAGTAGCCTGCATGCATCTATAAGCTTTCTTTGCATGCACATTCTCTGCTTTCTCCAATATCCTTGCCTTCTGAGTGGACCTTGTTTGCATATTTTAATTTTTTTCAAAAGTGGGGTACTTCTTGGCAAAGGGCTTATCATCAGAATGCCAACAAGACTATAGTATTGACGAGGGAAGGCCTCGTTAGTTATTAGTTTCACTGAGCTGTGGTCTATCCAGGCCACTCCTTGCAGAAACTCTTGAAGGCATTTGGTACAGCCATTTTTTTTTATCAAATCTAATCTATATCAAAACCTTACCTAGCATCCTGCCTTAGAATATAAGGTAGCTCTGATTGTTCAGAGATAAACCATTCAAAGACCCAGCATTTGCTCTGTAAACTTGTATTACATTCCATATTCTGTCTAAGTTCCATACCTCCAGTTACACCTTCTAGCTCATGGTCTAAAATGACCTGTTTAATCATCTCTAGAGAATGGGGATTGAGATTTGCCGGGGAGGTGGGGGGAGGGAACATGAAGGATTGGAAAGGACCTGACGTCCACTTGCATGTTGAGAAAACATTCCACCAATCTTGATTTGGGCACTAAATTTCCTCTCCCCCTTCTAAAAGTATCAGTTTCACTATTCTTGAGTCTTTGGAGCTTCTGAGACAGGACTCCTGGCTGTTCATGTCTGAGTTTTGGACTTAGCATCCTCAGGCCTGCTAGGTCAGTTTCCACTAGTTAATATGGTTCTTATTACGGGTGATTTCTAGCCTCCAGACTTTTGTTGGCTGCTGTCTCTCTTAAAGTTCTCTCTTGTTTTGCTTTAATGAGATTTCGGGAAGTTAAAGGGCATGCGCTCTTGGCAATCTTTGACCAAGAAGTTCCAGCCAGTGCTTCAGCTTGAACTCCATTTTCATATCAGGGTCACTTCCTGGGCCAATCATATACAAACCATCACAATGTTCTCGGGTGAGTGTCCCCTTACCACTCTCAGCGATGCGACCCTGTCTGGCTTGTAGGCAGGCCCCTCGTGTGCTGCCGCAGTCTCCGTGAGTTCATGCGTGTGACATCCTTGTGTCTAGAAGACAGTTTCATTGGAGTCACCATCACCTCTGACTCTTATGGTCTTTCTACCTCCCTTTCAACTTAGATCCCTGAGTGTCATGGTTTAAATATGCTCGGCCCAGGGAGAGGCACTATTAGAAGGTGTGGCCCTGCCAGCCTGGTCTACAGAGTGAGTTCCAGGACAGCTAGGACTACACAGAGAAACCCTGTCTCGAAAAAAAACCAAAAACAAAAAAAAAAAAAAAAAAAAAGAAGGTGTGGCCCTGTTGCAGTAGGTGTATCACTGTGGGTGTGGGCTTTAAGACCTTCCTCCTAGCTGCCTGGAAGTCAGTATTATGCTTAGCAGCCTTCAGATAAAGACGCAAAACTCTCAGCTCTGCCTGCACCATGCCTGCCTGGATGCTGCCATGCTTGCACCTTGATGATAATGGACTGAATCTCTGAACCTGTAAACCAGCCCCAATTAATAGTTGTCCTTACAAGAGTTGCCTTGGTCATGGTGTTTGCTTACAGCAGTAAAACCCTAACTAAGACACTGAGCCATGAGAGGAAGGATTTGATGAAGACATCCCATGTAGGACTGAGTGTTTCAAAGTTTCTTACTCTCCACATGTTGTCTACTCATGGGTCTCTGTGTTAATTCTTATCGACTGCAAGAGAAAGCATCTCTGATAATGACTGAGGTGCTGATCCAAGTCCCAGCTCGGGGTGGCCAAGAACAGTAGTTTACTTCCCTTTGCAAATAAGGAAACTGAGGCACAAAAAGAAGCCATCAGATGCTGAGTCACATGGCTACAATGAGGGCTTGGAACAGGTGACTTGATACAGCTTTGACCCAGCCTGGCCTCATTTCCCTCCATTGTCTGTCCTCTGCCATCTGTCCCCCTCTATCACCAACCCATTGACCAGCTTGTTCTCATCCTCAGAAGATGCCTTTTCTTCTCCATGGGCCTCTCTCCTGTGCAAACTATTCCTTGTTCCTGGCTTCTGAGAAGGGGTGGTTTCAAATACTTTTTAGTACCAGAAATCTAATATGTGTCTAAGTTGCAGGAAGAGTCCCTCAAGGTCTAATTCCAAACCACTATGCTAGAGCACAGACTTCACATTAACTTCTGGAGGGGAGAAATCAAGAGTTCTTGCTCAAGCTGTCATTATGGCTATGTGGGAGAGGCCTGCCTTTCTCCCTGGCTCCAAATCCTGTTTTCAACTATAGCTAAGGCCTCAAAGCCTTCACTTCATGAGTACTGAACTCAAAGCCTAACACGTCAACTATAATCTGCTCAACATGGACTCACTTTGGCCCCTCACTGACATGCATCCTCTAAGCTGGCAACTGTGGAGATGGACCCCACTTCCGCTCGCTGGGTAGCCTCCTCTGAGAGTGTCAGAAGTCGGACGCCTGTTTTCTCTCGCAGTAAAATCCCCTCATTTCAGCTCTCCAGTCATCTCTCCACTTCAGCAGGTTCCTCTCTTCATTTACTGAGGAATGAGGCCCAGAGGGGCAGAAGAGGTAAGGACGGAGGGTTTGGCTCTCCACGGCAAGCTGAACCTTGCAGACGTCGCTTTAGTTACTCATCTCTAACCCCTCTTCTGTGGTGGGAGAATCGAGTCCAGAATGGTTTCTTAAGACACCTGCTGTCATTGCCATAAGGTCACTGCCGGAAAATGTGAGAACTGGAATTTCCTCCACATCTGGTTTCAGAGCAGTTGGCGATCAGATCCAAAAGAGATAGGATTCCAGCAAGGGCTCCTGAGGGAGGCTCGTGATAAGGAGGCCCAGCAGGGCCCAGGAAAAGTCTAATTATGAAGGTGGTGGTGGAATCAGAGCCACATTGGACTGGCTGGGTGATGTAAATCCCCGAATGGATGCTGTGTGAAGAGAGGGGCTGAGCAGCTAGCTAACCATGGTGGGAACCTTCATCTATAATCCCCCAAGTAAGTTGGCCTATCCACGCCACCATCTCCCCCTGCCCAGTCTCACAGTACCTGGCAAAAGCTCTGAAGCTAGGAGGATTTAGCATAAGACATTGTGGCTGTGGAGGGCTCAGTATCAGCAAAAACAACAGCAAGAAGGAGCTAGGCTAAAGCACCAGCATTCCTACACGTGGCCTTTCCCAACCCACAAAGCAAATGGTTCTGGCTGCCACAAGTCTAAAAGTTGCCCCACTGTCTTTTCCTTCCTCTGGGACTCCAGGACCAGAATAAGGGGAAAGGGCATTGGGTTAGACTGTCTTGTATTTCAGGCAGAGACTCTAATTGCTTCTGACCTGAGCCTCTTCCCTTCTCATTACCTCCTGGAGTCACTGAGTCCTTTTCATGTTTCAAGGCACCAAGTCCTCTCTCCCTCCTGCCAAGGGTCTGGATTAACCTATTCCTGACCCTCAGATATCTGCGTTCCCATGCCAGCACATGTTTGCAGAGTAGGAGTAATGGGAGGTGCCCATAGCATCAGCAAAACATAGAAAATCGACACCTAATCCGCTCTCCAATTCCAGGCGTTGCTCCTTCTGCACAGACATACCCCTGCCACCCTGTGGCCTGTACCCCTCTGTGTGTCCCACCTCACCCCAGGCTTAGAGCCCGACCCAAAGATCCTCAGAACAAGTCTGCTTCCCAGACTGTTGGGGGATAGCCGTTCCTTTCCTGTGCGTGATCTTACGTGAGTAATTCACTTTCTTTGTTCTCCACATACAGACTTTGAACTTCCCTTCCAAGTCACATATGACTGGACATAGTAGTATACATCCGCAGTCCCAACACTTGGGAGGCTGAGACAGGAGGATTGTGAGCACAAGGTCACCCTGGTTACATAAAGAGACGCTATCACAAAACAAAACAAATGAAAATGAAAAATGAAACAACAACAACAACAAAACCCATCCTTTTGGTTTTAAAAAGTTTTAAAAATTATTATTAAGACTTTCCAGAGTGGTTGTACCAGCTTGCAGTCCCACCAGCAGTGGAGGAGTGTTCCTCTTTCTCCGCATCCTCGCCAATACCTGATGTCTCCTGAGTTTTTAATCTTAGCCATTCTGACTAGTGTGAGGTGAAATCTCAGGGTTGTTTTGATTTGTATTTCTCTAATGACTAATGATGTTGAACATTTTTTAAGGTGTTTCTCAGCCATCCAAATTTCTTCAGGTGAAAAGTCTTTGTTTAGCTCTGTACCCCATTTTTTGATAGGGTTATTTGGTTTTCTGGGGTCTAACTTCTTGAGTTCTTTGTATACATTGGATATGGAGTACTATTCAGCCATTAGAAACAATGAATTAATGAAATTCTTAGAGAAATGGATGGAGCTGGAGAACATCATACTAAGTGAGGTAACCCAGGCTCAAAAGAATACCCATGGTATGCAGTCACTGATAAGTGGATATTAGCCTAGAATCTCGGGACACCAAAGACACTATCCACATGCCAAATGATGTCTGACAAGAAGGAAGGAGTGGACACTGGTGCTGGAAAGGCTCAAAGCATCAGTGTAGGGGAATACCAGAACAGGGAAGTGGGAAGGGGTGGATGGGGGAACAGGGGGAGGGAAAAGGGCATGTGGGACCTTTGGGGGGCAGGGAACCAGGAAAAGGGAAATGAAATGTAAATATAGACTATATCCAATAAAAAATTAAAAAATTTAAAAAAAGACTATAAAAGCTTTCATCTTATAGAAATGAATTTAAGTTCGTGTATCCATACATTATTCCACCTACACTCTTCAGAGCACTCTTTTTTAAATTTATTTTATTTTTTACTTATTCACTTTACATCCTGCTCACTGCCCCACTCCCAGTTACCCCTTCCACATTACTTCCCCCATATTCCCTCTCCTTCTCCTCTGAGTGGGTGGGGCCCCCTCTGTATCTCTCCACCCTGGCACTTCAAGTCTCAGCGAGGTCTGGCACTTCCTCTCCCACTGAGGCCAGACATGGCAGCCCAGCTAGAAGAACATATCCCATGTACAGAAACAGCTTTGGCATAGCCCCACTCCTGCCCCAGTCATTTGGGACCCACATGAAGACCAAGCTGCACATCTGCTACATCTGTGTGGGGAGGCCTAGGTCCAGCCTGTGTATGTTCTTTGGTTGATGTTTGGTGGTTCAGTCTCTGAGAGCCCCAAGGGTCCAGGGTAGTTGATTCTGTTGGTCTTCCTGTGGAGTTCCTATCCCCTTCGGGGCTGCAATCCTTCCTCCTATTCTCCCATGAGAGTCTCCAAGCTCCAGCCACTGTTTGACTATGGGTGTCTGCATCTGTCTGAGTCAGCTGCTGTGTGGAGCCTCTCAGAGGACAGCATGCTCCTGTCTGCAAGCAAAAAGGAGTATCACTAATAGTGCCACGAACTGGTGTTTGCCCATGGGATGGGTCTCAAACTGGGCCTGTTATTGACTGTCCATTCCCTCAGTCTCCGTTCCATCCCCTGCAAAGGCACACTTTTTAACCTAATTATAAAGATTTTTCACCCAGATATGTACATACTTCAGACTTTTCAAAAGCTTCACAGGATCCACTAAGAGACAGCATAATGTTTTCAGCTCCTTCCCTATTGATACATACATGAGAGTTCATTATTACAAACTGTGCTGCCTAGTTTTTTGACAGAAACTAGAGTCGCCTGTAAAGAGAGATCTTCAGTTAAGGAATTACCTCCATCAGATTGGCCAGTAGCCAAATCTATAGGACATTTTCTTAGTTGATTGATGTGAGAGGGCCCAATCCACAGTGGGGACTGGAATGGCAGTATCACCCCTGGGTAAGTGATCCTGGATTATTTTATATGTAGGGAAAGGAAGCTAGAGGGAACAAGCCAGTAAGTAGCATCCGTCTATAGTTCCTTCTTCAGGTAATTTCCCTGTGTTCCTACCTTGACTTCTCTCAATAGTGGACCATGCTTGGCAGCTATAAGATAAAATAAAACCTTTCATCCCACCTGGGCAGCACAGGAGAGCTAATCCTAGTCACAGGAGTGTGGGCAAGCCAGCCTGAGGCCATGAGCTTGGGGGAACAGGTCCCACCACTGGTCTGCTGTGCGGTGACGTGGATGAGGGAAAGATGACACATATACCCCCTATACACACATATCTCTTGCTTCCTATGGCAGGCAGGACAGCTGACCACAGGGTCACGAGAGAGTGAGAGAACCGGCTGTGTTCTCAACCACTACAGCACTTGGGAGAATGGGCCCTGCACCTCGCCTGGGCAGCAGTGTAGACCTTGCCTTGGTAGCGTCCCTGAGAGCAGGAGAGCGGGAGACCCGGCAAGCTGACTAGCTCAGATACCTCTCAGGCTCAGATTCAGTGCTTTGAGTTGGCCCACTCCAACGTCTACCCCAGCAGTCAGTGAACTGATGGGGCTCATGAGGAGGCAAGTCCTACAGATCCAAAACTCCATGACACAGGACAACGGGATATCCGAGAGGAGTCCCAGTGAGGTTCCAGTAGCAATGGGGTAGCAGAAGCGAGAGGCCTCATAACAGACCAACAGGCCATTGCAATGAACATTTTCAAACAAAGAAAGGTAGACAAAAGATAGACTGTGGAACCCATTGTGACACACTATGCCTTCTAAAATGAGAATTTTTTTCTCTGTTGGGGGTGAGGTTGCCAGGGTGGAGGGCAGGTACAGGGAGAAGGGATATGAGTGGGATTGGGTTGCATGATATGAAATTCAGAAAACCAATAAAAAGCTTAACACGTTTTCTTTTTTTTCATCTCCAAGTTGCTTTTGGTCATGCTGTTTATCAAGCAATAGAAATCCAACTAGGATATAAGCCCCTGCTGTGGTGAGCTTGCTTTGTGGTAGACTCGGTGTCTTTGGGAAACTTTTCCTCTTTCAGAATTCCTTAACCTGTAGTCCAAATATTTACTTGGTCATTCTGTTTCCAGGGTTACCTTGATTGGTCCTAGGGTGGGCCAATGCAGAATCCTTCCCAAGAATATTTGCACCAAATCAGGACAAAGAATAGCCTTTCCTTTCCTTTCCTTTCCTTTCCTTTCCTTTCCTTTCCTTTCCTTTCCTTTCCTTTCCTTTCCTTTCCTTTCCTTTCCTTTCCTTTCCTTTCCTTTCCTTTCCTTCCCTTCCCTTCCCTTCCCTTCCCTTCCCTTCCCTTCCCTTCCCTCTCCTCCCCTCCCCTCCCCTCCCCTCCCCTCCCTTCCCCTTCCCTTTTCCCTTCCTTTCCCTTCCTTTCCCTTCCCTTCCCTTCCCTTCCCTTCCCTTTCTTTTCCTTTCCTTTTGAGGAAGGGGTTCACACTATAGCTCAGGCTAGCCTACAAAGCTCTATGTAGTCCTGGCTGGCTTTGAACTCATGAAACCCTCCTTCCTTTCCTTCCTTGAGTACTGGAATTACAGGTGTGAGCCAGCATGCATCCAGCTTACCTTTTCTTTCTCTTTAGGTGTCTAGGGTAACAAAAATCCAGGAGCTGACAGAGGACAAGAGAACGAAGCCAACACAGAAAACAGCTAAGGATGGGACAGCGTCTTTATTAAACTAATTAATTAACTTACATTTATTTAAATGGTGCTATGATCTAACTCAAAGCTTCATTCGTGCTAAACAAATGCTCTATCACTAAGCCACATCCAGGCTCAAACTGTTTGTTTTGTTTTATTGAGATAGGGTCTCACTACGTAGCCCGGGCAGGCCTGGAATTCACTATATGGCTCAGACTGGCTTATAACTCACAGACTGGAGTTCCAAAGGCTGGAATCGTAGGCATGTGTCACCACAACTGGTCAGAGTCTGTTTTTACCCAGAAGGTAATTTATTGTTAAGGCCCCTGCGATCTCACTTTTTTTGACTGTGAGAGAGGAAATCAGAGCATGAGCCCATCCTGTCTACTGTCTAACTCCCCTCTAAATCCTGTCAACACTCCTCAACTCTCGGAAGACCAGGGATCCCTGTGAGGGAAGCCTTTCCGCCATCCTCAGTCTTCACATGTGGCTCTTCAAAATCATAAAGCCTCTCCTCTCTGAGGTGACATCCGTAACATAAGAACTAAGCTCTCCGAGAGGTGTTACCAGGAGGCACCCTCTGTATTTCCTCGTGGCTCTCAAGTGCTTACACAAGTTGTCCACAGAGGCTCCTTAAATACCTCCACCTCTCCAGGCTCCCTGGAAAATGGGGATTGAAAGATTGACAGATCTTCCAAACTCCTACAACCACCTATTTAGTGAACTTCTTTCACCCCCTTAGTTACCGACATCTCCCCAATTCCACTCCACCAGAGGCATACCTCCTTCCAGAGCCTCTACATGCTGTCTGCCATCTTCCTTTCTGCATACAAGGAGTGTGTGTGTGTGTGGGGGGGGGGGTGATCCCCCACCACTTCATAGGCGACTTGTGAGGATCTGATGAATTAATAGTGTTTTTTAACCGGTAAAAGACCTATCATCAATAACACCCACTAAGAAAGGACATGCTGGGAGCAGCGAAGAGGAGTGGGAAGGAGCAGTGGGGTGATTGGGAAGATGAACAGGACAAGCCCTAAGGACCCCACACTAAGTGGTAAAGATGCGGGGTCCAGGGCAGAAGAGCCAGGAGCTTGGAATGCAGCAAGATTCAGATGTCCATGCCTGGAGCCAGGGCCCCCCCAGCCCCAGCATTATTCATCTCCCTGGAGGTGGCGGAGGTTTCTTTGACCTACCCTGAGCAGTGGCTGTCTGCAGCCTGGCGGCCTCTCCCATGGTGCATCTGCCTGTCTATCCATCTATCTCCCCCAGCCCTGAGAAAAGAGAGGAGGCTCAGCAGGAGCCCGCTTCGTTCCCGGCTGCCTAGTTCTAAGACTTCCCAGGATAGAGCTAGATAGACAGGGGATGCTGGCTCCTCAGAGTATGCGTGCGGTTGAGGAGGGGCATGGCTTTGAGCTCTCTACTCTCCACCTCAAGGGCCACAGCAGGGCAGGGCAGACCAGACAGCTTGGGGATGTGTGGCTCCCCCCGAGGCGGGGCTGGGATATCAAAGTTGGAAGTGCGAGGGCATGTCAGTCCAGCTTTGCGAGCTGGACTCCCGTCAGTGCATGAAAGCCTTGCTCGACAAACCACATTCGCTGCGCTCCCAACCTGCATTCCCAATTGGTCACGGCCTGCCCTCCAGCTGCATTCCTGCGCTAGAGGAGGCAGAGGGCCCTGGCCTCTTTGTTCTTCCCAAATCAGGGCTCAGAACCATGACAGGCTGATCACATTACCCAGCTGAGGTCAGCCCGGCAGGAATGACCCCCCTCCCTCCCGCTCCTCCCCCACTTCACCAAGACAGAGCCCTACCATACCCCTGTCCTTACCTGCGCTGGCCTTTCATACCAGCTCAAGTTGGGCCTTTCTAGAGGAAGAAAAATTCAGAAACTACAGCTCTGCTGCTTCACCCAGAATCAGATACGAGGAGTGGTACCCAGACCCTGACTCCAAAGCTGGTCCAGTTTCAAGCCAGCGCCAAGGCTCTGCACCAGCTCCGCTTCTTCACCAGAACTGCACGTGGCTTCCGTATTAATGGCATCTCAGACCCGAGATCAGTGGCTTTAGTGTTGCCATGGAGAAGATGATCTCTATCCTCAGTACCCCCCTACCCCATTTAACCCACTGCCCTCTTGGCCCAGGAGTGACATCTTCTGACCTGCCTGGTTGGACTGTGGGCTCTGCTGTGTGACCTCGGCTGACTCGATGAACTTCTCTGGATTTTAGTCTCTTCTGTTTCAAAACTATTAGAACCACGAAGACGTCTTTTAGAAGATGCCCTGTCATAGGTTCCTGAGGTGTCGTGACTACATGACCAAAGTTACTTCTCCTGCCCTCTTCCCTTCCGTCTCCCCCAAACATGGCCTCAAGTCTCTCTCCATTCCCTTTCCAGCTTTCTCTGCCTTCCTAAAGCTTTAAGAATCAGAGCCAAGCTCCCTGGAGTCAGCTCTGCTCAAGTCTCCCAGGTTATTCTCAATAGCTCTGTGTGTGTGTGTGTGTGTGTGTGTGTGTGTGAATCTTTGTCTCCTTAATAGCAAACCTGTTAACACTTCAGATAAGGCCTTCAGATTCTGTTATTCACTCAACAAATTTGTGTTCAATAGAGCTGTGCGGGCTACTGGGGATCAGCGGGGAATGTGGGGAGAGTGGTCCAGGTTGGACCCTAGTTATTAGCATGGTGATTTTTTGTTTTTCCCCAAGTTACAATGAGCAAGAGTGTAGAACACGTCAGCCACCAAAAATAGCCCTCACAGGAGGCTCCAGGAAGGCTCCTCTGAGTAACGCGTATTTGAACAAATAGGAGGGAAGCAGTCTTTGCCAGAGCCTAAAGTGGGAGTGGCGCACAGGCCAGCGAGGAGCCCAGATCACATCCTAAGTGAAACTAGAAGCTATTGTGAGGTTTTCAGAAGGAGCACACCATGAACCAGAGTCCTTGGGAAGAAAAATGGAAGGCGGTCTGGTGGCCAAGAAAGAGGCCACAGTAACACACGGGGTGTGTTACTGAGGCAAACCCATGCTGGGGGCGCTGCTTGTCTCAGGCTGGCTTCCCAGAAGCAGTTTAGACGGGATGCACCAGGCACTCATTTGTAAGTGGGGCCGAGCTGACCTGGCAGTCACGAATTGGCCTGGCCCTGGTTAAGCAAGAGACCGGGAACACTTTCGGAACAGCTGGTTCTTCTCTGCTGCTGGGGGAGTTCAGAGATTCTTAGAACCCAGGACCTCGCTCTTTCTTTTCGCTCTCAGCCCCTGAGTTAGTGTTGATTACTAAACAAACCAAATTCATTAAATTACTAATTAACTCTGTTGCTTCGTGTTATACTACTCAGGCCTATGAAACTGTTGATCTTAGCTGTTTGGGTTGCAGGAGATTAACGCCATTCCCACGTAGAGATGATTTGATGCCTGGGTAAAACCCTCCGGTACTATGATGATGTCATCCATTCAGTTACCCTGGGGTGGATAAACCTGCCTAGGGCATCCTTCACAGCCTTAGGTGGCTGTGCCCTTGTACTGAAACATCCCAGGGTCTGTCCCTTTCCTATAGCTATGGTGATTGGACAGTCCTGCCCGGTCCATGCGCTCTTGCTTTAGACACTGCTGTTGGTGGTGTCCACTACCCCCTGCTTCTGCCTGTGAATCCTGCCAATAGCACATCCCTGTTCCTTCCTACATTCCCCTTTGTGGCCTTATTTGGGGGGGGGGTTGGTTTTTTTCAAGACAGGGTTTCTCTGTGTAGCCCTGGCTGTCCCTGAACTCACTCTGTAGACCAGGCTGGCCTCGAACTCAGAAATCTGCCTGCCTCTGCCTCCCAAGTGCTGGGATTACAGGCATGCACCACCACCACCGCCCGGCCCCTTTGTGGCCTTTTGAGTGAGTCATCTGTTTGCAAAGGACACTTGTGACTTACACAGGAGGTGGAGGAAAGTGTCCTAAACGGCTGGCATTTAAGTTGAAGGGTGAGTAGGAGCCAGTCTTTATGATGGTTAATCTTCATCGTCAAATTGGCTGGATGTAACGTTGCTATGGAAACACACCCCTGAGCGCATCTAGAAGGGTGTTTCCAGAAAAATTTGGCTGGGGTAGGAAGACTTACTCTGGGCAGCTGGGGTCTCACACTGAAGAAAGGGAGAGAGTGAAAGTCGAGCTAGTATTCATTTGTCTTTGCTTATGGTTGTGGACATAAAGTGACCAGCTGCTAGTGCCAGGCTTTCCTCACCACGGAGGACTACACCCTCAAACCATCAGCTGAAATATGCCCCCCCTTCTTAAGTTGCTTTGTGGGATGCTTTGTTCCAACAAGGAGAATGCACACTGCAAAACCTACATGATTCCTATGTGCTTTAAAACAAATATGAAAGGACTTCCCTAATTGTCATTGTTAATTCTGTGAACATTTAGAGCCTGGGTATGTCCAAGTTAGGAATCATTAGCAGAGAGTCAAAGAGGCTACACAGACCAGTGCATGGGGGGCTCCAACCCTGCCCCCAAGTCATACCCTGAATAGGAAGGGGAGAGGGTGGGCAACCCCACTAAAGGCTGTATTTCTCTCTCTCTCTCTCTCTCTCTCTCTCTCTCTCTCTCTCTCTCACACACACACACACACACACACACACACACACACACACACACCTTTCTGGAGCACTCCCATGACATGAATGGAGTCCCCATCCACCTACCCAGATCCATCCTCAGAGCCAGCTTGGCCGGAGCCTGGTGGGAAGAGTGCTTTGGAAAGGAATGTCCTGAGGTCCATCAGGCAGAAGGGGACAGCTGTCTGCAAGATTGGGTTTCGGGGATGGGGGTGGGGAAGCAAACCGAACTCCTCCTGCCTGCCAGCCCGGGCTTCTGAGTGCCTGGACACCTGCTGGGGCCACGCCAGCCCACCCTCTCCCAACCCAATTGGAGATGGGAAACTGCAGAGCTGGGAAGTGGGACTGTCACGCTCCCACCCACCCCATCCAGTCCCTCTCCCTCTCCCTGTCACCTCCAATTAGACAGTTCACGTTCATGCTTTTCAGACTGGGGCCTTCCCACCAGCTGAACTCGGCACCTGCCCATGCCCTGCCTCCCTCTCCCTGCCCTCCGGCTTCTGGGGTTTCCTTTTGAGATTCCATGCTGACCCCACCCTCTGTAGAGAAGCACCGGTTTCTCCCTCCCACCTCTGGGTCTCGAAATGCCTTTCTCTCCCCATCTATCTCGGACCCCCTGGTTCCTGCTCTCCAAACTCACTAGCACGTATCACACACCTAGTGAGAAGGGACCAACTATTATTTAAGCTATTTAGGTAATAGCATCAAATACCCTTTGTCTCTGTGCCTTCTCTGCCTACCTCTCCCAGAATGAGCCAGACTTCACCGTGGCCCTCTCAGCCGTGTCATAGGTAGATTTCTAGGTTAAGGAGGGGTAGCAGGAGACTGGAGTCCAGAGTCTTCTTTCTTATCTACTCTGCCACTGCCCTGTCTTAGCTGCCTAAGACACGGTACAGTCCTGCAGAGACCTGACACTGTGCTTCTCTGGTACTCTGTGGGCACAGCCCAGCACACAGAGGCCCCCGATGAGCCATTTAGTGATTCAATCATTTCTCGTCCACGCTCTGCTCTAAAGACAATTTCTGATACTTCCCTCTTCAAGATCCCTGGCCGTCCTGCCAACGGCCTTTGAGGCCCTGAGAGATTGTAGTTTTCAGCTTCTTAGCGTTGCTCCTGTGATTTATATTGGGGTGTTGGGGTAAAAGAAAGATCTAGCTGAGTGTCTTAGGAGCCCTTCATGAGCAAAGAACTCTCTCTAGTCATGAATAGGACTTCCCAGTCAAGAGTTGCACATTCAGGAGGAACTTTTGGTGAGGAATGTGGATGGCCTCAGAAGCTGAGAGTGCTCCTTGCTGAGAGCCTCAGTCCCACAGCAACTAGGCCTTGAGTTTGGCCAAGAACCTGAAGAAGCTAAGAAACAGATATATTCCCAGGGGGTACAAAAGGGGACACAGAGTGCTGCTAACACCACCCTTCCTGCTTGCAAAGTTGAGCAAGGAGCCAGACCAGTCAGCCTAGAACAGCTTCTGACGACCTAGGGCTGTCTGAGCTGCGGAGTCTGTTTCACTGCAATAGAAGAAACGGTGTCTTGACTGTCACAGAGGACACTGAAAGTCTCTAATTAAAATTTAACTGGAACTTTTCTTGTTTTCTTTGCCGACTGTCATTGCTTTCCATCCCAAGGAGTAAACTGGGCGTGGGGGCTTGTAACCCCAACACTTGGGAGGGTGAGGCAGAAAGACGGAAAGTCTGAAAACATCATGGGCTGCACAACACGGCTGCATCTCAAAAATCACAAAAACAAGTCCCTGGGAGGCCACGGGGTAGACTAGGCTGGAACCGGAAGCAGAGCCACTAGAATGGCCTCAGCTGGCAGAGTCTCAGCCTGGTCACGGTTTTCGTGTCTCCTCCAGCAGAGAGCAAGCTTCTCAAGCGCCCATCCAACACACCCACCCAACCTGGGACAACTTCCCTCCGACATCATGACAGGGGAAACGTGTACCTTTATTCTCACTATTCTCTGACTGATACATTTCCTTCCATTAAAAATATAGGCATTTCGAGAGAATTTTATTCAGTTGCAGTGAAAAAAAATGGAACTTAAGAAAAATCAACAAAACTGAAATTCAATGGGCTAACTTAAGCCTCACAATGACAAAGACTTCCCGTTTTCTCTCATATGCAGATCTAACTTACGATGTTTATAGATATATACAAATGGAGCGACTGTGGGTAGACAGTGAAACAGATGGGGCACAGAGTATGCGATAGCATAACAGTGTGTGTGTGTGTGTGTGCATGTGTGTGTGTGTGTGTGTGTGTGTGTGCTTCTATAGGAAGGACTCTGCATGCACAACTGCTAGCCAGTTTTTGTTGAGTTAACCTTAAATATACGCAAGACTCAGTGAGTGCCTTTACTGAGAGAAGGGTGGCGGTGGAGGGAGATTGAAATTTCAGAGACAACATCCACCTGGCCAAAAGGCTTTGAAATGATTTATCATTAGTTCTGGTTCTCTGAAACAAGAGCTGGGATTCAGGAAGGCAGATTGACTCTGGCCTCCAGGATTGCTGATTCTCTGAATAAAGCACATGGGAAAGATATAGTTCCTGTTTTTTGTGGTTTTTTGTTTGTTTGTTTGTTTTTGATGTGATGGGCAGCACACCCAGAAAGAGACCCTAAGGAGGGAGAAAGAGGTGTTAGGGAAGGGGAGAAAGCACCAGATGCATGAGGTGTAAAAGTGGAAGGGAGGTTGGGGTTGTAGAAGGTTACAGGAAGAGTTCAGGGAACCGGGAAGAAGAGAGAGCAGAGTCAACAAAGACGAACATTGAGTGAGGCCGCCATGATGAAATGTGGCCCTGCGTAGGCTAACTAAAATAAGTTTAAATTTTCAAAAAGAATATAGGGGTTGTCACCTCCATTTCCCGACTGCTGGAACAATATGACCGCCACCCCACCTCAGCTGACTGCTTTCATGCTTTCTCCACAGTGGTTGGTATCTTGTAGTCTCCAGATGACTCTGTCCCATATAGCCACAGCTCTCGTCCTATGTCCCACAAGGCCCTGGCTGGCTCTTTCCGCTTCCTCTGTCCCCTATTTCAGCCCACATGATCCAGCAACCGCCTACCCACCATCCAACAAAAAGGACAGAAATATAACATCAGTAGAGTGGGCCTCCTCCTCCTCTACACTAGTGCCACAGTCCTTCTAGTTCTGGGTCACTGGACAGTTTCGGGTGTGGGTAGGAGGCCATCCAAAAGCTTGAGTCACTCGACTAGACGGATGGATGAGTCCTGGGTTGTGGTCTCTGTGGGGAGGGCTAAGAGTCTGGCATGGGAGAATGTCCTCATTCTACTCCAGAGTCCTCAATGACCCACTGTCAGGGGAGCTAGAAGCCTGTGCCCTTAGCTTTACAGTCCTCTGTGACCATCTCGCTGCTCTTTGTCCTCCCCCCCCCCCGCCCCCATCCCCTGGGTCCTACCATCTTCCTCAGAGCACACATTTCTTCCTCCTCACCACCTGTTTTCTCTGAAGTTTGTGAGGTCAGCTGGCTCACTGAGTGACGAAGCAGTGTGACCCACAGTCCAGTGCTTGGCCTTTGGGTTGCTGACTCTGCCTGTATCATTGGCACTGGAGAGAGGGATGTCCCGGAAGCTGGGCTGATACAACCTGTGTCCACACAGCCAGGACCAGCGGCCATTCCTCACTGAGACTTGGAGGCACCAGGGAGACAAAGCCAGACCCACCTGGTAAGTTCTCTGCCCTGTGACTTGTTTGCCAGCATGCTAACAGACACTCTTCCCAACTCCTCCCACTCACAGCTGCCCACCGTGTTCCCAACAAACACCATACACCCCTCCACCTCTCTCTGCTCTGAGGACTCAGTGTCTGGGAAATCGGTATCTGTCCTCCACTATCAGCATCCTCTTCCTGCTGTTACCGAGACAAGATCTGGAACTTTCCAGAGAATAAGAAGTACGTCCGTCTTAGATGAGTCTGGAAACTTTCTTGTTAGGGAGGGAGAACTATATTAAGCATCTTCTGCCAAACACTATTTCTAGAAATTTGCCGTGGAATCTCTAGTCTGTTTTCCACAACAACCTTGTGGAATTGGCTCTCTTTAGTTAATTAATTAATTAGTTATTCTGTGTGTGTTCATAAACATGTGTGTATATGGGTATCGTCCTTAAGAACACCACCACCTCCTTTGAAACGGAGTCGCTCATTGGGTGAATCTCCTCAGTTAGGCTAGTTGATTAGCTAGCAAGCCTCAGGGCTGCCCCTGTTTCCGCCTCCCCACGGGGCTTAGTCCATTTGTTTATCTTCATTTTCATTTTTTTTTAAAATGGGGGTCAAGGTCCTCATGCTGCTCTTGAACTCACTCTGTCACCAGAGGTGAACCTCGAATCCCTGACCAAACTGCCGCTACATCCCAAGTGCTAAGAAGATAGCCTTAGATTGCCGCCTTTAGCTTGGGCCTCAGTGGTAAAGGCACTAATCCTATCCAACCCATCACGGCACAGCTGCCTCTCAAAGGCCAACCTCTTAAGGTGTTAACTGGTAACTAGGTTTTCAACACAGGAATTTTGAGGATATATTTAGGCTAGGACACCTTCCAGGATCCCCACCACACCCCACCTAATTCTCTTGGTCCCTCTGGTCCCCAGAGCCCATGGGATCTCTGTACCCTTTTGTCTGGCCCCATGACCCATTCTGCACCTGCCCTTCCTATCTCGTTCCTATTATGTTCTATCCTCCTTGAAACGGTTCTGTCCCAGAGGCAGCTCAACATGCTGGCCAGGGGGCATACTCAGGTCTACCCAGGGCTGCCTAGGTCAGCTTTTCACTTCGCACCCGAGGCCTCACCACACCTTAAGCTGAGAGACCACAGGTGCTGAGGAGGACGGTGTGTGCCCCGATGTGAGAGTCCCAGGCACTGTTTCCTTCATCTCAAACTCTTTCTTAGCTGCTTCCCTCTGCAGGTCGCCAGCCTTGATGGCAATTCCCAGGCCTACCTTGTTCAGGGAGTTAGGATGAGACTGGTAAAGAACACTATGGAAACTGGACAGGTGGTCTAAGCAGGCCTCCCCCGTGGGCATGGATGCCGGAAGCTTAGTAGAACGAGGCTGGCAAGAGCTGTCCAGTCCTGGCTTGAGGCAAGAAGAGAGACCCGGAGCAGAGAGGGCCGGCAGTGATCCTCCTCGCCTCCCACGAAGCAGCCTGTTTACATTCTGTCTGCGCACAGGGCCTTCTCCAGACTGCTGGCCCAGCTCCCTCACATGCTGTTATTGTCAACACCTTTCCTGATGCCTGGTGCTTCATGGAGAGACACTGCTGTCTGACACAGAGCTGCCATACCCCAATGCCCACTGAGACAGGACTGAGAATGATGGAACCCTCCCCACCCCCCACCCCCCGAGAGCACACCAGAGTGCCTACACTGACCTGGTCCTCGTCACGTTATCACTGAGTCCGAGCCTCTTAACGTCATGCCCGTGTCGAAGTCACTGAGTGGTAGATCCCCATCTACCCACCAGGAAAGCAAGATGAGGTATCCATGCCCTCACGAATGCTTCACCCAGATCCCTAGCCCACCTTTCCCTGAGGCCCTCGGCTGCTCCCCCTGAGGAACCATGGCTAGCTGAACAAAGCCCTTCCTCTGTCAGCGGTCTTCTTGTGTCCTGGGCAGACTTAAATCCAAGGCTTAGACAAGGGAGGGTTTCAGACGGGAAGAACGGGCACTCTCTACCCGTGACACCGTATCGCCCGGAAGCGGCTATTCTCTGAAAGTAGGGAAGGCGGAGCGCCAGAGAGAGGCTAGGGAAAGACAGAAAGAAAGACAAAAAGGGAGAGACAGACTGACCTAAACCTGGGAAGACAGACACAGAGACCAAAGTGCACTGAGAGGCCCAAATTGACACCACATGGCCGCCAAGCCGGACCCCAGGGCCCAGCAAACGAGGTTTCGTGCTGAGTCAGTTGCCATGGTGACAAACATGCAGGAAATATCTAAGATAACTAGAATAGTGGAAATAACATGTGTTTTGGATAAAACTTCCCCTGCCCCACCCCCTCACATGTATCCATCACATTTGGGGGGGGGGGGGATAAACTTGTCTTTCATATAAGGACCTTCTCTGAGAGGCTGGGTCTGGGGAGTTAAAGGCCACAGATAAAGTCTTAAGGAACCCCAAGGGCATGTGGTTGAGTCCGTGCAGAGTACAGAGGTATATATTCTGTTTCTCCCTTGCTGCATCGCTGAGTCTAGATTTGGGCACCTGGATGCTTCCTTCTGCAGTACAGAGCCAGGAAGTATCTGGATTCTTGATTGATGTCACACAGGCAGTCTGAGGAGACGGGAGCAGGGTCACAGAAAACTTCCCCTGGGGTCTTCAGGGTCTCCAGCCAAAGCCAGAGCTACGGTGAGGCCACATAGAAGAGCTGGTCCCTCCTGTCCCCATATGCATGGCAAGGATGGATATAAGTGGGAGGAAGTGCGAAGTGGAGAGAGGAACCAGGCTGGCAGAAGCTCAGGCCTGGCATGTATCCCGAGGGGTGACTTCTTACACCTGAGAATCAGAAAGCATCTCGGGGGAGAGTGGGTCTCAAGAGGGTTCCCTACCAGCTCCTCGCCCCCGCAAGGTCCCCATTCAAAGCCCAGTTAGGAGCCTGTTCCGTCAAGGCCTTCCTGCCTGCTGGGCTACTCAAGAGTGCTCACGTTGTTCTCGGCAGATTCCACAGAGTGAGTTATAAGGTCTCGAGTTAGAGGTTCTGACGCCTGGCTCCCTGCTCTGGCCCCATGGCCTCCTGAAGCCTCTGTGCTGGCCTCTGACGGGTGGAGCTAACAATTACACATCTGGCAGGCCTCTCAAGAGGAGTGAGTGCCACGGTGCACGGGGGAGCCCTTGGCACACCGCGAAGCTGCCTGTCCAACTTGTTGACTGATGTCGTGTGACTCAGGCAGAGAGAGAGAGAGAGAGAGAGAGAGAGAGAGGAGTGGACAGGCCAAGGGAGTAGGGAGATGATGCGGGCGAAGGTTCATGTGAGGAGACGGGTCTCACTAATGCTATTACACCCAAATTTTCCGTTCTAAACAACCGGCTTCAGCTGTGAGTTCCCATGGCGGAAAGTTCCTGGGAAATGATCCGTGATAAAAAATGGGTTTGGGAATGATCCACCTGGACCCGGGAGGACCTTGCCTGGCTTGGGGCACTCGCCTACAGAAGATCAGAACTGTGTCGTGACCTTTGATCCAGCAGTGGCATCCGTGAACCTTCACCACAGACCCTCCCTGGGTGATAGAGGGCCATCTTAACCCTTGCACAGACCCATGCACAGAAGAGACCCTTAGATGACCCCTGCGGCCCCAGCGACGTTCGTGGCACCAGGATTATAGAGCTGTTACCAACCCAGAGCAGATTTGCTTCTTTTTTGGCTGTTGGGAAGGGCGAAATCCACCCCGCGCATCCAAACTTCAAAACCATTCTTTGGTACCACGCTGTGATGGATGATGGGTAAAGGCAGAGCAGGCAGGGATAAGGGGGGGATAAAAGAGAGAGAGAGAGAGAGAGAGAGAGAGAGAGAGAGAGAGAGAAATGGCTCAATCCTTGATGCTTCTTCTCACACTGGTAACAGCCAAACATTGGGGAGGGATTGGCTTGGGGTCAGGAATCATATTTACCAGACCTGGAACTTGAGCGAGACCCCTAGAGAAGTAGGATCTGGCAGTCCTTTGCAAATGGATGCCAGGGAGGCATGCAGAGAGGAATCATGGCCAAGGCTGGGCCTGAGCCCCTCAGCATCCCTGACTCCAAGGAGGACAGCGGGAGGTCTGCCGGGTGGGCGGAGTGCAGCACTCCTCCCTAGCTGGCTGCCTTCTCTAGATCTGCTTTCACTCTCTTCTCCAGTTTTTCCACAGATTCTCTTTGGCCTTGGGGTGATTTTTCCAGCATTCCACCCAGTTCTATATGCCACCAAAAGACGCGGCCTCAGTGGCAGAAGGCTGGCTGTGTAGATGTGGATGCACACGTGCGTCCCTCACGGGCAGACAGATGATGGCGTGATGGAGAGGAGAAGGAGTTGGTAGCCTTGAGCCCAGCAACCCCGGTTCTTTCCCCAAACATCGACAAGCTACTTGAGCCCGAGAAGTCTCTAGCCTGTCGGGGTCGAAATGCTGATCTCCCTGGCTTCATAAGAGTTCTGAGAGAAACAAGAAAAGACAACAGCTAACATTAAGAGCCTTAACCTGGGAAGACGAACTCAGTCTCCCTTCCCTGTGTCTGTGTGCCTAGCAGGGACCCTAGGCCATGCTCCCTGAACAGTAAAGGCTGAAAGCCTACCCAGAAGGCTCTGGGGTATGTTCCATGGCTCTAGGGTCGGGGCACAGTGCTGGCAGCCCTATTTTTTTTCCCTCTGTGTGCCAAGGAGCTTTCTCCTGGGGGATTAACAGAGCCCTCCTGCCACCCCATCTGGCTGGTACTGGAGCCAGAACACCACCCTTGGCTGCCTGCCAGCCTGTGTCTGGGAGCCAGTGCTCCCTCAGAGACTTTCAGGCGGGTTGCTGGGGCCTTAGGGAAGGGGGAGGGAAGTGGAGACCGTTGGGGAGTCCCTGGGCCACCCAGCCAAGAAGGACTGACTTTGAACCTCACCTTGTCCCAGCCCTGGGCCTGTGGCTGAAGCTATAGAGTCAGGAGAGTCTCACCTGGAGGCAGGGAATAGACAGCTGATCTATATAACCTGGGAGGGACATTGCAGAGACAGTGGCTTCAGTCTTCCAAAAACAAAACCAGATCACCAATTAGAAAGGCTGAGCCTGAGCCTGAGCCAAGGGGCGGAAGTGCTTTAGGGCCTGGACCGACCGACGGCAGGGCACTGGGATGACAGCTGGATCTGTGCTGACAGGTCCCATTGGGGTGCGAAGAAGCTGATATCTCGCTCCAGACATTCTTCCCCCCGCCCCCCTCTTTCCTCCAGTACTGAAGGTGAAACCTCGGTTCTCAGGCACAACAGGCAAAGCTCTCCCACTGAGCCTCAGCCCACTCTCTCTGTGGAAACTGTGTAGCCAAGGAATCATTAAAGCAACCTCAGTCTGCAGTTAGGGAACCGGAAGTCGAGTGAGGCCGAGTTACTTGTTGACTGGAAGGCACCGAGTGAGAGAGTGGAAACCAGAGAAACTCAGCAGCCAGGCTGTCCTCTAGGAGGGAAGACAGGGCAGCCACCTGTGGAGACTCAGCGATTCCGCCCTCATGGGCGAGGAATCTCAGGAACGGAGAGGGTAGAAAGGGAACCAGAGACTCCATCCCAACCGGGACTCTGTAGATAGATGCTCAGGACCAAACATGGAGAGTGGCCCCAGCGACCCGCACGTGGCCCCCAAGACAGCCCTAGCCTGTACTTGCCTCTCCCTAAGTCCTTCTCCGCACTCCTCTGAGTAAACAAACGGCACCGGCACCGGGGCTGTGCTGTGTTGGCAAACACCTCCGACTTAGCAACCTCTCCCAGAATAAATAAACAGTGCCCCTGCACGCTTACTCACTCACACTAAAACACACTTGCTCGTGTTCTGAGCTGGAAGCCGAGCCTGCTCCCTGCCCTCCACACAGCCCCAGCCTCAAACAGGCTGCACTCCAAGCTGTACCAGAGACTGTCCCCTTCTTCCAGGGAGGTGCGACAACCTGGCACCTGGGGTGCAGAGTCAGGCCTCAGCCCCAGGCTGGTCGCAGCAGCCCAAGGGCCTGCAGGGCGTCACGCTCTCCAGAGAACCATCCATTCCCAAGGGACAAACAAAAAACGAGACGCTGGACATTTGAAGTGTCACACAAATACGGGAGTTTTGAGGTGATACATAACTGGTTCAAACGGTGGAATCCTGGGAGAAATGTGGCTTTCCCAAAGCCTAAAGGACAGATTTTACAGCGGATTAAAAACCTTCCCACTTTACAACAGGCTTCCCGACTCTGGTCTTTGGAGCATTTTCTCTAGCTGTGGCTCCGTCGTTGGGATTGATGAAAGAGAATATGATATCTCCACGGTGGGAGATACATTTTTTTTCTTTAAATAGCATGTTTGTTTGCTTTTTTTCAAGGCCGGAGAGATGGTTCAGTAGTTGAGGGCACTTATTGCTCTAGCAGGGACCAGGTTTGGGTCCCAGCACTCATATCAGGCAGATCACAGCCTCCCCTGAGTTTAGTTCCCAGCGACCTGATACACTCTGGCACCTGCACGCATGTGCCGTGTATAAACTAACACAATCACACACATATCCACACAAATAAAAACGAAATAGGATCTTTAAAATACTTTTACCTGTTCTTTAAGAATGCCACGCTTTCACATAATATGCTTTAAAAAAAAAAAGATTTATTTATTTTAGGTACATGAGTACACGGTCGCTGTCTTCAGACACACCAGAAGAGAGGATCAGATCCTATTACAGATGGTTGTGAGCCACCACGTGGTTGCTGGGAATTGAACTCAGGATCTCTGGAAGAGCAGTCAGTGCTCTAAACCACCGAGATGCCCCATATAATATGTTTTAACCATATGACCCACCGTTACATGCTCTTACACCTCCCCTCTGGGTCTCCACACCTTCCCACTTCCATGTCCTCCTCTTCTCATTGTTTATTAGTATCTTCCTGGCTCCATACACTTATATGTGGATGGCTGTTGGGCAACCCACAGCTACTCTGCATCGAGTGTCTGTCTCTCAGCAACCATCGACTGCAAGTGGCAGATTCCCGAGAGACGATAGTCAGAAAGTGAGGTCCTCTGCTTAGCTCTAGAATGACATTCTCAGCAAGTCCCTACTGGCACGGGGAATTTCTCAGGACCTGCTTTTGTCTTTTCCCTGGAAAGGGGTGGCTTCTTGTGACATCAGTTCATCAACTATGTGCCAGTAGGGCTCCCACCAGCAAGTCAGGTGGGAACAACAACTGCTGAGAGCCTGCGCTGTGGAGCAACCAGAAAGGCAGTCACGGTAGGCCAGGAGCACTGGAGCCTGAGCCCAGGCCTGTATACCAACCCATACAGGGCAGCTGAGGGGGCTGATCCAGTGCTGGATGGAGCCCAGGGCACAGAGAAGGACCCGTGCAATGTTTACAATGTTTAAAGACCAGACAGGCCAGGGCTGGGCAGAGTGGTGTGCGAGCCTCCACACCAGGCGTATCTGGTTTCTGGGCTCACAGTTTCTGTTATTAGCTGTGACATTGGTAATTTGCTTTTTTCTGTCTCCAAAGTGGAGAAAATGCTTCCCCCCCCCCTTTTTGGTGATTGCTGTAAAGATTAGCAAGATGTGGTATATAATGTCCCTAGTACTGTACTGTTATCATCACAGTGATTGACATACCTGTCATCTGCCCTGTCACGGTATGCTACACACACACACACACACACACACACACACGCACAAGGTTTTGCTGTAGGTAAAAAGCATATTTTCTAAGTTGACACAAGATCTTAGGTAAGAAAGCACATTATGATAAAATGGTTTGCAAGCCCGAGACACTTCTATTTCAAACAGTTTTACCGTCTGGATTAATCAGGCTTCTCCAGACTTCTGCAGTCCAAGCCCTATTTACTAATAATGATATATTTATATAAAATATAGTTTACCCTTAAGATTCATAAGGGATTGGTTCCAGGCCCTAGACAGATACCAAAAATGTGTAGGTTCTCAAATAATTCTTTTTAAAATATTTGGAGTTATACTTATATATAAACTATGCATACCCTTCCATACACTTTTAATCAGTTTTAAATTACATCTAATCACTTAGTAAGATGCAAAAGTTAGATAAGCCATTGTATTATATTATTTATAGAGTAGTGCTGAGGGGAAAAAAAAAGAGTATGTTCTTGTTCAGTATTGATGCAATTTCCACCTGAAGTTGTTAAGACTTTGGACTCAGAACCTGTAGACAGGACTGCAGTCAAATGCGGGTGATCGTTACTGTAAGAATACTGTAAGAATACAGCGGAGTGCTGTATTTCTCGCATTAGTTAGTAGTGTCACTTTTACTCACACCCGTACCTTGGCCAGGATGAAAGCTAGCTGTGGCTGCACACACTGGGCAGGCTCAACGGTGCATGCGAAGTTAATCATGCGTCTCGAGGGCAGGGCAGGTGTGAGAGGGGAGATGAGAGAAGAGAGATGAGCTTGGACGACCATTGTCCTTCCTAACCAACACTGCGGACCTTAGCCGGGGTTCCTTTACTACTCTGTCTTTTCCAGCTGCACGGGCATGGAGGCTGCTTTCAGGGTCGCAGGTAGCAAGGTGTACACTCAGTGTGCAGAGACCCAGTAAGATACCAGCGTGCTGAGATACCGTGTCCGCAGTAGAAGTCAGTTCCAAGCTGAGTGTTTAGACAGGGCCAGCTCCCTGGGGCTGGAGGCTCAATCAACTGCTGGCTAACTGAGTCAGGGGAGAAACCAAACATGATAGGGTGCGGCTGGTTACGGAGTCTGCCTGGGCAGGAGTCAGTCACACAGGATCCACAGCCAGGCGGCCAGGTCACGGAGCTAGGGAGGATCTGAGGCGCCACTGTGGGACCCTGGCAGCACAGTGAGGATGTAATAAAAAGGGCTGGAGACCAGATGGACTGGGAACACTGGCACTTTGCCAAGTGCTGCCTCCAGGTCTGAGTTGATGGGTAAAGGTCCGTGGGACCGCTGTATGGACTGGGCTGGTAAAGGTCCGTGGGACCGCTGTATGGACTGGGCTGGTAAAGGTCCGTGGGACCGCTGTATGGACTGGGCTGTGGAGGGTACATATAAGGTGGCTCCTGCAACCTCTGCCTGAAAGCTCCTGTTCTAAATACATATCAGTATCGATGACTGCAGATAGCCGAATATCCTCAGGGTTAGGAGCCATGTTTACAGCCTTTCTGGGTCACAAAAACACTCCCACTCCCCTCAGGAGTCAGAGGCAGGAGAATCTCTGTGAGTTGAAGGCCAGCCTTGACTACAGACCAAGTTCCAGGACAGCCATGGCTACATAGATAAAAGAGAAACCCCTGTCTCAGGTAGAGAAGAAGAAGAAGAAGAAGAAGAAGAAGAAGAAGAAGAAGAAGAAGAAGAAGAAGAAGAAGAAGAAGAAGAAAAAGAAGAAGAAGAAGAATTTTTACATGGCCTATCTGTACCTCAGTTTTCTCATCTTTAAAATAGGGATAATGACACTTAGCTAATAGGGTAATTGTGGTTGAGTGAAGGAAATGTCCTCATAGATCAGTAATGTGCTAAGCACTTGGCCTAGCCTTATGAAAACTGTATAATAAAAGCTAGGCGTTATTACCAATTATACAGTAATTGACTTTCTATTCTAGGTCACACCCTATGCTTTATGTTGGGGATGAAAAGATATGAGCACTGCTCTCAAGGAGTCTAGCTAGACCTTAAGGGTTGAGCAGAGGTTCCTGCTTCAAATGAACAGCTATAGAAAATTATGATATTTCCCCAATATGGAGCCCAACAGGAGGCGGGGGTTGGAAGAGAGCTCGTGTGAGCTTGTCTTGAGGAATCAGGAACTGCCCCCAGGAGAGGACAAGGTACGAGCTGAGCCTGGAAGGAAAAATGGAGTTTTTCTGGAAGACGAGTCAAGAAAGGGCAGCATAGGTGGGGAAGGAGCAAAAATGGGGACAAAGAGCCATGAGGAGCTAGCAGGACGGGCTGCAGAACAGCCGATGCATGGACAGGAGGCACAGAGAGAAAGCGAGGGCACGGGGGCGGGGGTAGGGGTGGGGGTGGGGGTGGGGGAGTGGCTGAACCCAACTGTCAACTTCACTGTCTTGAGAGATGCTCAAAAAATTATCAAAGCATACTTCTCAAAGTATCTCTGAAGATGCTTCCAGACACCATGGGTACGTGGGGCAGCAACAGGGGTAGAAGACATATCCTGAATGTGGAAGATGGTGCCAACCAATAGGCTGTCCCGGCGGGATGGAGGAAACTAGCAGGAGAAAGCTTTCAGCATGTCCAAGCCCAAGCTCGATTCTTCTTGAGAGGGTGCATCTGTCACCCGGGCCACCTCCTGTGGTGACTGACTCGAGCTCCTTCAGCCTGAACACAGACTCACATCAGTGACTCTCCAAGGCCTTCTGGACAGTCATCTTGTGTCACCAGTCAATCTGTCCTACGGCTCCAGCTTCTTGGACTGAGTAGCTAGCTATTAGCTTCATTGGTTCTCTACCCTGCAGGTAGGTATTGTGGGGCTATTTACTAACATCACACACAAAAACAAATGTAAAACAAAAATACGTATCTTTTTTAAAATCGCACATGGAGATTCTAGATGGGGAGCAAGTCTTAAAAAGGGTTTACCTGTTGCATTGAAGAAATGTCTTCTTTCCTGTGAGTGATGAGAAGAAGCCTCTGAAGAATTTTAAGTAAGGGAACAATGGGAGAGTTTTGTGTTAGAGAATTATCGCCCTGACTGCTGTGTGTAGAATGGACTGGAAGGGTTAAAGGGATCTGGAGGGAACAGGCAAGAGAGTAGAGCAATGGCGGGAAACAGGAACCTGAGGAAGGAGGCAGGGTTGGGGCTGGGGCAGAGCAAATGGATGCCCCAGTAATGATCCGAGCAAGGCTTGGTAGATGACAAGAGAGTTGGGGGGGGGGAGGGAGGAGAAAGCCTGGGGAAATACTGGCACCCTTCTCTCAGATGAGGTGTTCAGAGAAAGTGTATCAAAGTATATATGCCAACATCAGTGAATTTAGACAGTTGAAGAGATCTTGCCTCATGAGTCCTGTCAAAGGACGAGGCCAGAAGAGACACTGGCCAGAAGTACAGGTCTGGATGTATGGACTTGAGGGTATAGCTGCGACAGAAAAGAGAAGTGTGTCATGGGAGAAGAGAAAATAGTGTTGGAAAGTCAGGGCCAGCTATTAGAAGTCCCAACCAGTGTGTATGAATCTCCTAGAGATGGGGATGCACAAGGAGACTCCAAAAGTAGCAGAAAAAGATCCAGAAAGGTATCCCGTCAGAGTGGGAGGGAAGCCAACGGGGTTGAACGACACTGAGAAGAACTACAAAGACAAAAAAAAAAAAAAAAAATCCAACTACATTTGTTCCCTGATAATTTCACCTTTGGGTGGTGCCAACCCAGGCCAAACCACTGTGAGGAACACAAGATGAAAAAATGCAGTTCACTCTTTGGAGAAGCTTAGCTCAAAGGTAAACTGGCTGGACTGGAAGGAAAGTTTAATGTTTTTTAGTATAGAAAAGTTGTCAGTATATGTATATGCTAAGGAGAGATGGGGTCTAATGATACAAGAAAAAAATGAAAAGACACAGCAAGATCCCTCAGATAGGATGTCTTGATGACATGTTACTTCTGCCTGAAATGCCTTTTTTTTTTTCTTTTTAAGATTTGGCTCCCCCAGGAAATACTAAGATGCTGAGATTTTCATGAGAACTATTAGGGTGCCGCCATCTTGGAAATGCTTTGTGTGAGAGAGAGCAGAGAGAAGAAGGCTGAGGCTCCTGTGAAGCAACGAGGTCTAGAATAGCTTCGGGTGACAAGTGGGAGTCACACGATAGAACCACTGCATCTTCTTGAGACTCCAACAAAGACCAGATGTCACAAATCTGTGGTGTCACCAACTTCTTCCAGGCAGGGTTATTTTCCTGAGTAGGGCTCAGCCTTTCAGAACTAAAAGCAGCTGGGGGAGGGAGGACTTTGCATTTGTAGGTTCTGGCACACTTCCTGTCCTAAGGTAGGCCCAGGGAGGGGCCTGCAGGTCATGCCTCTACTTGAAGCTTCCTTTTCTCTCTCAGGGTTATTTATCGAGACTTGGCTAATGCAGCCATCCAAATGTTGAAGGAGAAGAAGAAGAAAAAAAAAACAACCAGAGTATATATCAACTCATTCCCAGAATCAAACTTCAGAATGATTTAGAGATCAGTGAGTCAGATACATGTGGATTAAATTTCCCTCTAACTACACGCTCGGTTAGAAAATCCTAGCCTGGGATTCAGAATTGATGGGTCCCATTCGGGACACCCAAGTTGTAATAAAGGGAGTGAAACCTGTGTTCATTGCCCAACTCCGGATCATCATACAAGTTCTAAAACCTTCTGCTAAAGGCTGTGTAAATTGTCCAGACTGCAGACCACTGGGACACCCTCTTACTAGGTAAGACTTGGGCACCCAGCTGAAAACCCAAGTCCAAGTTCTCATGGGCCATCTCAGAGCAAGGGCTGGCTTTTCTGTCTTCACTCACTCTTCCTGTTTAAGTGGTGGGAGGGGGTGCACAGCATGAGGCCACTAGGAAAATGCCAAAATGACAGTGGGCTGGAGGTAAATTTAGATCCCTTCTTCAGTTCCCAAAACAAGGCTTTTCTTAAATTAATGAATGCAAACGAATTAATCATTTCTATCCCTGTCTAGCTTCCAATGAATGAGACTCAGATTATGATTTATTTATCTAGCTTTTTCCGAAATTATTGGGGGATTTCCCCTAATCTAATTTCCTAATGGCTAGACTGGCTACTTTCCCAGCTGTGCTCCCCACATACTTGCTGCTTGTGCTGTCCCAGGTTATTTCTGATCCACCACCCTGTCCTTAGGGTCCATTTTGCTTGGGCAAGTGCTCCTGGTCCATCATATCTAATGGAGACCTCCTGCTCCCTCTGTCTTCTTCCTCCTTCACTTTCCTTCTTCCTTCTCTTTTCTAGGTCCTACCTGTGACTCCCAGTCAGGTAACTGAAAATCCACCTACTTCTGTTCCCTCTTGTCATTGGCCATAGCCACCTTTATTTAACCAACAGTTTTACATTGAGGAGTAAGGTTTGCACACAAAAGCTGGTGTACATGGGGATTCTCTCATCTTGGGGCAACCAGATCTTGGGGTACAGAATTTAGCATTTGAATGCATAATAGCACCAAAACAAACCCCAACAAATGAATTTAAAGTGAGTACAAAAGAAAGAGTAACATTATGTGTAAAACAAAATGCTCACAGTGACTGTAACCCCAGGTCCAGGAGATCTGAGGCCTCTGGCCTCCATAGACACCAGCACTCAGGTACATAAGTCCACATACAGACACATATGTATACATGTAATTAGCAATGAAATACACACACACACACACACACACACACACATACACACACACACACACACACACACACACACACACACACAGCCAACATAGTTCTTCATTTGACTCTGTGATGTCAAGAAGGTAACCATCATTGTAAGTTTCCCATGTCATCTGTTGCAAGATTAAAGGTTTGGATTGGATGACAACTGACCTTTTGTTCTGACCTTCCTCTGTAGGTCTAGGTCCTTTAGGTCACTTCCGTACTCATCTTTCATTCCAAAGACATGAGGGTACCGGTGAGCTAAGATGTTGACTTTTTCTTGCATGTCTCGCTCTAACTTTGGGCAGTTCTCTGTGCTACCATTAAGTCACCAAGCAGACACACCCATTGACACAGATTTCTTTCCATCACTCTATCTACAACTGGATGAAGCTTCACACAGCGATGTCCTACAGAAAAAGAAGTCCTACCAAGGACCAAGGGGCCAAAGAGCTGAGCAAACAATAGGGTTTGGTTAACTGGGAAGCCCCCAACTCCTCCTCATCTGTTACTTTGTGAAGTCCTTTCCCATCTATCACTTCTCATGATATTATCTGAGATAAAAGGAAGGAATGACCCACATCTTGACTCTGGTAAGGGTGGAGATGGTCCAGGGCAGTGAGGCTTCCTGTCAGGTGGCAGAAACTGGCAGCTCTCCACGCCTTGATCTCAAGGCTACATCCTCTCAGAGGCATGATGATGGAAGCCAGAAAGAGAGCCTTGAAATGGAATGCTAGAACTTTGGGGTTGGATGGGGCTCCACAACAGCTGTCCTGCAGATGGGGAAGAGCATGTAAGTCTTGAGTTTAGACTTCTGGAAAGGGCTCCCTTCCCCCCGTTCCTCTCCACTCCCCCCGCCTCTTTCTCCCTTGCTGTATTATGGGGTTTTGTGAGGTTTAGAAAAATAAACAGAATCTAATCATAACTGTCTGAAAGTGCTAAATAACCAAGAAAGTCATAACCGATTAGTAGTGCAAATTAAGCCTGAGTGGGAAATGGCCAGTACCCTGGGGAGCTGAGAATAGCCCACAAGAGTAGTGGTTTCCCTCCCCTAATCATCCTCTGGAATGGGCTGCTTCTGTCGACAGTAGGCTGAGTCTAACTCTCTGAGGGACCTGGGCTTAGAAATGGTGGTGGTAGGGGGAGTATGTAAGGGCTATTTCCTTGTGCTTGTGAAGATCTGGCCAAGGCCATGTAGCTTATCCATGGCTTTCAGGTAGGACTGCCTCTCATTTCTCCATTTTCTTAAAATGGACGTCAGCTGAGTCCATTTTAAGAAAACTCTCAGATGAACCAGAAGGACAGTATGTTGGTTAGTATGCCAGGAACGGAAAGGTGAATATTCACAATCTCTCCTCTATGTGGGAGAGTTGGAAAGTCAAATTCATAGAATTAGGGGGTGGGGTGAGGTGGTTAACAAAGGCTGAGGATGGGGGGCACTGAGGTCAAAAGACAGGAAGAGGATGTTCAAGAGACCCGCTGTAAACCATAGTGACGACAGAAGCAGTGTATTGTACTCTAGGAAACTGCTTGACGAGTAGGTTTTAGGTGCTGTCACCACAGTCGAAAGTGTCCGAAGTGATGTTTGCCAAGTGCCCCGATCCGCCATTTTGCAGTGTGTACATCTGTGTATCAAAGCATCCTGTCACATATTCTCCACAAATATGAACAGTTTTTATCAGTCAGTTAAAAAAGCAAAGGAAAGAAAAAGAGACAACTCTTATTGGGCTTCTAGGAACCTATTGGTGGGGCCTAAACTCGTGGTGTGTCGGCATTAAAAAGAATGTGGAAGGCAGTTCCCGGCTTTCCATTGACAAATGAACCCAGAGTGGGGAAGAACAAGAGGCCTCGGCCAGTGAGCAGCTCCCCAGAATCCCCAGACAAACCAATGCCTCCTAGAACACCTTCTGGCTGTTTCCAGCTAATAGGCCAAGCCCCTTTCTCACTATCACTATTTTCCAGTCATGAATTTGTCCATGTGCAGCTAGTCAGCAGCTGTAGCCTCTATGGCTTTAGAGTTCCCGTACCTTAATCTTAAGGTCTCCGCAGTTCAAATCCATAGTTTATACTTCCTGAGCCCCTGTTATTTGTCAGGCAAAGTGATAACCTCCAGTAACTGTGACTAGCACACAGATCCCAACCGTCAAGATGACCGGCAGCCAACAAGGAACCGTTTGGAGCTCTTTCTAACAAATATTCAGGCTTATACCCATGCCCAGATCTTTACAATACACGCAAAGTGGGTTAGGCAGTATAAGTTACTGAGGCAAGCTACAACCCGTAAAGTGCTCCTCTGGTTTCACTCACTGCCTCCCCTCTCCAGGTATCCTATGTTATGGTTTGGATATGAACTGTATCTTACGAGCACATGTATTGTGGACTTGGGTGTAAGCCACCGGCATATGGGTAAATGAGTGAGTCCTGAGACCTTCCACTGAAATGATGGATTCATCCTTTGAAGGATTTATTATATGATAGCATTATTGGGAGGCAGGAGAAAGTGGGAGGTGGGGCTTAACTTGGGCCAGTAGGTCACTAGGGTCATGCCCAGTATGTCTTGTTTTCTGTCCTTTATTCTCTCTGTTTCCTGAGTTCCATGGGGTGAGCAGCCTCAGCTCCATGCTCATACCTCCGTAATATCCTGCCTCACCTCGGGCCTAACACAATGGACCCAATCAACCATTGACCTAGTCTCTGAAACCATAAGCCAAAAGAAATAATTCTTCTCTTTTTAAGTTGTTTTTCTTGGGTCTTTGTCACCATGATAGAAAGCTAACACAATACAAAAGGGACATTTCTAGCTTCCTAACAGTGAGGGACAGGTCGCCTGGTCATGAATTATACTTCTATCAACAAGAAGAGTTAGGTAAAATGCCTCATCTTTCTGAGCATTGGCAGCCACTTTGCAAAACACTTGTGAAACTTGTTTCAAAACACTTATGAAATTCAAACACAATTGCCAACCTCCTCAATCCACGCGTGGCTCCCAGAGGCTTTGGTAAATCCAACTCATCTTCCTTCCTCTTGAGAGCTCATCTCAAGTGACCAGGCATCACCTAGAGCATGACAGATGTAGAAGTACTGAGAGACGGTCAGAGCCGATTCCCTCCCAGGGCACAGAGAAGCTGGCTGGCCATCTCCTCACTGAGTATGACTTACTGACTGACTCAACTCTGCTGGCACCGGACCCCTAAGCCTTAGCTCAGCACGACAAACCTTCCTTCTGGCCCAGCCTCTGTCCTTTGAGCCCCCCTTGCAATGGACAGAATAATCGCTCTGATCATTTCTGTTTCGGAGGGAGCAAAGTGAGAAGCTGGGTAGAAAACGCAGACTCTAAAACAAAACAAAACAAAACAAAACAAAACAAAACAAAACAAAACAAAAACTGGTCCATGAAGGAAAAGCTGCTGAGCTATACACTTCTGCCTGTGGGGTATCACAGCCCTGTTGTGCCTCTGTTTCTTTATCTGTAATATGGGAATACCGAAAGTTTTCCTTTCATTCGTGAGGGTGAAATTTGAAGATATGTGAATGTCCCAGCAAAGAGAAGAACAAAACATATATACTACTAATTTTTGTTCTCCTGTCTCCCACACACATCTTAAGTATTACTAGGCCTGGGTGGGTCAGGGAAAAGCAGTTTTATTTATTCCTAGTAAGCGACAGTATTGTTCTACCTCATTCTTTCTAAGCCACAGAAGCAAAGCTCTATGTTATCAAGTCACTTTCTTAATGTTGAGGCTGATACCCATAGATGAGGGTTGTGCCCCCTCTTGGCTTTAAGAAGCTTTTCTCTCTACAGTGGGCAGGGGTCAGTGCAGTGACTCACGACTGGTCAAAGCGCTGAGAGTAAGCGGCTCTTTATGGGGACCCTGTGCTCCCTCTCCAAGGCTCAACATCAGCGGAGGGAGGCAAAAAGAACGTTAAGAGATAGAGGACCGGAAGGAGCATCCTGTGAAATGCTGTCTTCTGGTCGTGAGGTGGACATGACATTCGTGAACTCACCGCAGCTATGGCGACCTGTACAATAACTGCACAAACATAATATGCCAACTCGATCAGTCAGCATTCCAGCAGGCAGCTTCAGGGGACTCTGAGCATTGCAAACCAAAAAAAAATTAAAAAAATAGAAATAGAAATAATACATGAAGAAAACATGTTGAAGGGTGTCTTGGGAGTAGGAGGGGTGAAGAGGGGGTAGATATGATCAAGATACATTACATACATTATATATATATATATATGAAACTGTCAAAAACAAAAACCACAAGGTCCTCCTGTCTCCACCTGAGCTGAGGGAGAACGAAAGCTAAGGGTGGATCCCAGAGCTGAAGCCAAAGCTGTCTTCTTCTCAGCGGTTTGTGGGGAGTGCTCTTGGCAGGGTTCCCCGTGCAGTGCCGAAGGTGAAATCCATCACCAGTGCTGGGGACTGAGATAAGATAGAGTGAAGTAAATCAAGACTCCCCAGATAAGAAGACAGCCCGGGGCCTGAAAAATGCGGCTCTCCTGCCAGCTGTCCACTTCTGCAAGCTGCAAAGCAAAGGTTAGGCGGAGAGCGCCTCAGACCCCAGGCCCCTCCTTGAAAAGTGGGAGGGAACTGTATTCTGCTCGGTCCCTCTAACCCCCGTCCATCTGGAAGGAGCACTAAGCATTTTTATTGGACTGCTCTTGGCAAATGCTAATAAGCTACATAACTCTGTGTGTGTGTGTGTGTGTGTGTGTGTGTGTGTGTGTGTGTGTGTGTGAGAGAGAGAGAGAGAGAGAGAGAGAGAGAGAGAGAGAGAGAGATATCTCCTCCTTCCCAGTGAAAGGTCCAGGGTCAGACCTGGACTTTTATCAGGACATAGTGGCTTACGCCTATAAGCCTAGCATTTTTGAGGCTTGGTAGTCAAATGCAGGAGGATCAGGAATTTGAGGTCAGCCTAAGCTACATAACACAACTATCTCAAAAACAAAAGGGAAACGTAGCCAGGGCCTCACCATGTTCTGCAAATGTCTTACCCCAGAGGTGTCTCTCCAGTTCTTACACTCTATGTGCAATCTTTAACCTACTTCACCGTGCTCAGCCTTGCTTTCTGAGAGGGGTAATGCAAGTGGTACTTCATAGAACTGCTTTGAAGACTAAACATGGTCAATTCCTGTAGAGCACTTAGTAGCGAATCTGACACACAGCAAGTGCTTGGTCCCTTGCAGCCTGGTTAGATACAAGACCGATAGAGCCTGAGAGCACAGAAACCTCCTTGGCTTCCTTTGCACCTCATTTGTACGGCCACCCCTTTGTATGTTCTGAACACTGTTCCCAAAATACACGTCTGCTTACCTTGGTCCCTTCTATTGAGCATTAGTGAGCAATAGCTCTCCTCTTTGTCCTCTTTTCCTAAGTCATTGTCATGAGTATCTCCAAATACAAGACTGTGCACCCCAGAGACCTGCTGAGACTGGAGCCATTACAGAGGTATACTGACCAGAAGGCTCCAGTTAGGAAGGGAAAGAAAACCGTAGCAGCCAGCTGAAGGCCTCGATGCTTTGAGGGAGGGGAGTGTCTCAGAAGACAGGGAAGAAGAGTAAAGAATGATGCAGGCAGGAGGTACCTCTGCTCTACAGAGCACCCCGCTGCTTCCAAAGGAAGACCCGCATGTCTCTGCATCCCCCTAGCCTTCCTTCGTCTGTTCTCTGATTACTATTCTTTAAGCCACCAACATTTCCTCTGTGCCTGGGGTTGCTGTGTGATAGAAGACTACGTCTCCTGTTCTAAAGTTTTCTATAGTCTAATTAGGGAGGAAAAAAACCAGACCTGGGAAGTATCTGGGGGAGTCAGGGAAACTGCCCTCGTTCCCTGAAACCTTCTCTAGAACTGAGATGGAGATAGGGTTTAGACAAGTATCGAAAAGCTAGAAAGGGTGTGCAGTAGGGAGGCTGGATTAGCACGGTAGTGAAGAGAAGCCTGCATGGGAAATGCGTGCAGAATGCTGGGGAGAGGTGAGCAGCCCACGCCAGATCAACAGTCAGGGCATTCAAGTCTTGGCTCAGCAGCCACTTACGGACTGAGCAATACTGGACAAGTTAACTTTTAACTTGGTTTTATCTTTTGGAAGCTTGAAGGTTTGTCCTGAAGGCTTGACACGACATGGAAGGCCACTTTACGCAAATGTGTGGGTTCCAGCGATGGGAGGGGGTGCACTGGGAGGAGGGCCACTGGACAACATCTGGAGGGGAGACAAGGTGGTGCTTGGTTAACAAGAAGGTGAACCTGGCGGGGGGGAGGGCGGTGGGGGTGGTGGAGGGACCATCTCCCTCTTTCTAGGGTTCCCTCTGTAACCCACTGGAGCTGGGAACACTTTGAAGAAAGTCAGGACTTTCTTCATGGACTGACACACTCCCTTGGTGGAAAGCAGACAGTGAAAGGCAGACAGCTACACTCAGCGAGTGACAGAACATGAGTGGATATACAAATAGACAAGATTAACTATCCCCATTGTAGACACAAGAGGCTTTGCTAACACTCGGCCAATTAGAAAACTAATCTAAACAGCCACCGGCTTCCTGGCTCCTCTCGGAGCACTCCGGAACAGCTGTTCCCTTCGCACTTGCTGCTGGCCCCGGCAAGTGCCAAGACTTCTTCTTGGGGCTGGTCCCCACTTAAACTTCAAGGGCTCCTCAAGAGCACGGGATTGTGTCACTTCCATCCACTGCAGACCTTCTCGGGTTCTGCTGCTGGTACCTACAGTATTCCTTCCAGGTCTATGCCCCTGAGAAGTCTTCCGAAAGCCCCCAAGCAGAGGAACCGGTACAGCACTTTCCATTGTCACACTGCCATTCATCTGGGAATCACAGGACAAAGGCAGAATCCTTTGATGTCTGACAAGTTGAAGTACAAACAACTTGATGCCTCAGCACTAAGATTCCCCTCCTTAAAAGAGGATAATAGGATAATCCTGTATGTACAGTGTTAGAGCATTCATATATATACATATATGTGTATATACATATATACATATATATGTATATATATATATATACACACACACACACACATAAGTATGCATGTGTGCATATGCATATGCTTATATCTATATGTATATTATTCATACAGTTCCTGACACTGGAAGAAATCAATGTATGACATTTCCTGTCGTTATTATTAATATACTACTACCCTTTAATTTCCATTATTACTGACTGCCAATTACCTGAGTGCCTAAGGAGCCTTGGTTGTCTCTACTTCTGGGAATTTACACTTTTGTATATCCATTGAGTATGAGTGGAACCTTCAACTTAACCAGCTAGATATGACAAAGACAGTGGGGTTCTGTCTTTCTTTCTGTGACTTTTGGTCTCTTTGTCTCTGTGTCTCTGTGTGTATCTCTCTCTGTAGCTTTCTTTCTATCTCTATCTCTGTCTCTCTTCATCTCTCTGCATCTCTTCCCCTGTCTCCGCCTTACCTGCTCCCTCTGCCATTCTCACCTTGAATGTTTTAATGGAGGAAGCTGCCATAGCAGAGAGGCCTGTGTAGCCAGGGTGGAGGGCAGCCTTGGTCAACAACAAGCCAAGAGCCGAAGCCCCTCAGAGACCAAACTCACAGACAACCAGATGACTTCAGAAGTATATCTGTCCCCAAGTGAGGCCTTAGCGCTGACAGCAGCTCTGGCCAAAGCTTTGATTAGAGCATTGTGAGAAATCCCAAGGCAGAGGATCTAGCTCAGTTCTTCTAGATTCCTGGGCCACAGAAGTGGATAATATCTGCGTGTGGTTTAAAACACTCTGTGTGAAGCAGGGCATTCTGGCGAACATCTACAACTCATGACGGTTGCGAGCTGGAGACTAACCTGGGCTGCATAATAAGGACCTGTCTCAAAAGAATAAGCTCAGAGATAGAATATGCAAGGCCCTGGGTTCAGTGCGTGGGCTCGAGAGCATGCACACACACATACACATACACACACACATACACACACACACATACACGCACACATACATACACATACACACACATACACATAACCATACACACATGCATGCACACACACATACACATACACACACATACACACACATACACACACATACACATACACACATACACACACATACACATACACACACATACACATACACACACGTACATACAGAAAAACACACACATATGAACACACACATGTGCACTATAGTAATTTATTACACAAAGACAGTAGTCAATTCAAGTTCTTTATGTTCTTAGCACAGCATAGGGCACATAGAGTAGAAGTCGCATTGAGTGGATGCATGGACAGACAGATGGATGAAAGGATGACAGTAAGAAAATTCACCCAGCCCAAGAAAGGTCTCAACAGCTAGGTTCCAAGACAGAGCTCTTTCTTAGCGCCTTCTGTCTGTATCTTTGTCCTGTTCTCATTTGTGACCCCAGGTCTCGGGGCTCCTGCTTACTGCATTTAGTCATTCTTCGAGTTTTTATTTTCCTCCTTTAAAAAGAAAAAGAAATACAACTCTCTCTAAAATATCTGATCCGGGTGAATTGGCATGATTTCTGATGGAAAGCAGTCTTGTCCAGAAGGCTTTACCCACCCTGCTTAGGAATGTGGCTGCTGCAGATATTAAAACAGACCTGCTGGCGTCTGCACTGAGTGCTGAGCCCTGCCAGAAATGACCTCAGCCTGCACAGCAGGGTTCTTACCTATGAAATGCTCTGTTCTGGGCTGGATCATAACAAAAGCCTCCTTCCCTAAGCCCTTCTTCCTCTAGACACCTCAGACTGCACCCTCTACACCAGTGCCTGAGACACTCTACCCCTTGCAAGCCTGGGGCTCAAAGTCAGGAGAGCAGAACCATCAGGATGCTAAGAGAATTCTGTGAGGCTCATGGTCTCTTTGCAGATGGCTTTGGTTGAAGGATGTGAGTCTTACGCCTGACAATCCCCCACTCTTCTTCCTTCTCCTTCCTGTTCCTTCTCCCACAGACAGTTCTGAGGGACTTCGTTCAGTTGACACAACGGTGAGTTTTACTTGTGCTATAAGGGGTACCCTCCGGGAAAGGCTGAACCAGAGACTGGAAATCCTCAGCCAAGTCTCTTCACCATGAAGCTGAGCGGCCAACCTTGGGTCTTGGGTTTCATCTTGCTTCACTCCATTCCCACTGTAAAACATGAACACATCAGAGAGGAAGTGGAGATTTGTTCAATATTAAACTTCCCGGCAGAGTCTCCACCATATCATGCCCCAGTCTCCAAACCCAGCCTAGCCTTTTATACCCCACAACAACTGTAACAGCTAAGATTTGCCCACCTCATTCTTTATGATGCGAAGCACTTTGACATTCGCGATTTCTCCCAAGAATGTTACAAACCTTTTAGCCCCATTTAGCAAACGAAAATATGTCAGCTCATGCTATACTACCCCGTGCTTGCCCTTTGACCTTTCCTTCCACGTCAGCCTCTAGAAAGCTGAACTGAGCAGCCTCGTGTGGCGAGGACTGACAGCTGTCTTCAAGTCTGGAGAACCGGATTTTAAGTTCCCGGGCCTGCTACTGGGAAGAGGGGCGACTGAGTGGTCTGCTCCGTTTGACTGGTCAAAGAGCAAGAACGGGACAATTAAGAGTAAGTACCTTTCAGCTGGAAGTGATCAATATGCAAATGAGACATAAAGTGAGAGACAAATGAGTACTTTAGGTATGAGTCCGTTGTGGTGGGAAAAGTCTGGAATTATGGGTCAGGAGACTATACTTTAGGGCCCTGCTTGACCCCTCGCTCACTGTGTTCCTGGGACAGCCTAGTTTCCCCGAGCCTTCACGTTCTCACTCATTGTGAGTGATGAAAGGGTTGAGGCTGATAAACTGGGTGACCTTTGGGGTCACTTGCTCTGCACCTTGATCCTCTGATTCGGTTTCCTCTCGGGAAGAGACAGTTTTCCAACTCAGTGGGCAGCGGTTTGCTATTGTACAATCAACGCCATCTGGAGCTTATGCAGGAAGTGAGGACCCCTTAGCCAGCTCCTCGGAAGAGGCCTGTGCCTCGTCTCCACCTAAGCGTGCCCCTCCACTCTGGCTCCTTTTCCCCAGCCTTCAATGTCCGTCATGTCATTGGAACCTCCAGCAGGTAGCAAGATGTGCTCCTCAAGCCCTGTGTCCTTGACTGTCACCAGCCAGTGATTATGGCCCAAGTCAGTTACACTCCAGACAGACTGGCACTTGGCTGATCTCTTCCGGAAGTCTGGAAGCCTGGGCTGAGGGTTAGTCAGAATCCCTGGTGCCCAAGGAGACCCAGGGGAGTCCTGCAGCTGCTCTCAGCTGTCGGCTGAACAATGCAGACCCTGTCAGGTCCCCCAGCTGAGCCTTCTTTTCGGGTCGTTCAGATTGCAGTATTAACCGGAGGCCGTTCAGCTGCTTCCTGTTCCTTGAGCCTCAGCACGGATTCCTTAGCAAAGATGCTTAGCTGGGTCTTCATCTAACCGGAGCTCCAGCAGCTGGCGGGTGAATGAGCCTCACCATCATCTCATAACATAAAGCCAGACTTCTCCCATTGGAAAGGACCCCAGGGGCCAAGAGCCTCTGTTTTCACACGTCAGCCAGGCCCAGGGACAGAAGCAGGGCTCGGTTTTCAGGAACCGTTAGTAGGTCATTTTACAGAGTCCTGGGTTATCAACAGTAGTCTCCACAGAGTCATCTATTTGTTCAAAATACTTGTGCTAGTGAATACCCTCCACCAAGGCATGTCCTGCCTGCCTCTAGAGCTCAGGGTCCCCAGGCTTAAGTGCCCTCTTCCGTTTCCATAGGAATCCAATCCTCCCAGTGGCTAGTCTAGCAATTATTGTCAGTCTCTACCCCAGTCCCCACCCCTCCCCAATACATACCCGGGAGACCCTCCCATATGTAAGCTAGGTCTCCTCCTTCCCTGTGAATTGTGGTGAGTACTTACTTCATGATTATTGACTATCACTAAGTCCCACCTGGGAGTTAACCCTCTGGCTACAGTTGGAACCCAAGGCTAATCTAAGAATAGGTAGGGGAGAATGACTCCTATTACAGAAACCATGTTTCCAAACAGCTCAGTGTAGGAATCCTCGCTGCCACCAAGTCCACTCTAGCCTCTTCTTTTGTGGGGCAGGAGAATGGACTGTCCAATAAGGATCATAGCTAAGTGGCAGTCAGACACGGAGACATGTGGAAGGGAGTGGCCGGGCACCGATATGGATGGTCAACGAATACCAGACATCCTCTGCAGGCTGGTTTCCTTAACGCTTTTCTCAAGTCCTAATGAAAACAAGTTGGAGCCGTGGCTGGGGTGGGGGCTGCAGCATGGAGTTTATAGGCACTTGCATTTTCTTAACAGCTCCCCTCTCCCTCACACATTCTTCTACGTTTCTCCCTTTTATTAATGTGGCATCCTTCCCAGGCCACTTTATGGGACCATGTGTGTTTTCACTTATGCCCTGATTGAGTTTGATCGAGTCTCTCCCTATGAAGAACCCTCAGATCTTGCTCGTGGCCCTCCTGACTTCGCCCTGCAGGGTCTCCTTTCAGTTGCTCCAGGGCTCTTGGGCTCATCTCTCAACTCAGTCCCAAGTACCCCCATGGTGTTTCTCACCGTGCCTTTGCCTTAGGGTCATACCTCATCTGGACCCCAAAGAAGACAACTCAATTTGATGACTCACCCACATCTGCAATGACTCCTGGAACCTGGCCCAACAATCAGCTCTGCCTCCTCGGAGGATGAAAAGAAAAGATTTGCTACGACTGAAGATTTTTCAAAGGAATGCGCTTCGAGCCCTGAAGGCCATTGCCAAAGAGCGGCTCTAAGAGAACACAGCTTTCCAAGGGGCCCGCTTTCAAAGGCATGGCATGCATTTTTGGAAAGTCAAGCTTTGGCGTGCTTATTAAAAAAGATACTCGTGGCGCTTGCAGCGACTCTGCACGCTGAGCTTTTCTGTCCTCGTTTCTGTCCTTCAGCCCAGTTCCAGGAACCAGGACGGAATCTAATGCTTGCTTATTCTCTTTGAGCCCCGCTTCCCTTTATCCAACCCTGATATCTGGAAGGTTGCTCTGTTTCACTCGGATATGAAGTGGCAGGCTTGGTGGCGGCCCTGTGATCGTTGAAAACATACCCTCTGGGAGCTGCAGTTCCTTCTTCTGTAAAATGAGGGAAAGAATCCATATGCTACAGAGTAGTAGGAAGAGATGAAGTTGTATCTGTTCGAGGCCTGGCATACTGGAGGCCCTGGCAAGTGTTATTTGTGGTTGTTACTAATGCTAAATAAACACAATATCTGCTGACGTGTTTGTGAATTGCTTTTATTCCATAATTGCCTATCTTGTTCCCTCTGACCTTCCCAGGATATCTGTAGACGGCATCAGATTCCCCATTCCCTGTCGCAAAGGAGTCTCTGGGTCCTTTGGAAAGTACAGTCCTGGGATGATTTTCCCAGCAGGCTCCGGGAAAGGCATGAATCCCACAAGGCTTGATGTGGGAAGTTTTTACAGGTACTGCTCATCTGGCGGGCAGACGGTGCTTTGTTGCAAGATACACTTCTGTCTTCCAGATGGGAACGTGCCTGGGAGTCCCAAGCGGGGACTTGGTATCTCTTCTTGGGAGCCAGTATGGGAATATACATGAGTCTGTAGTCTTCTGGGTGTGCATCCTTGAACCAGCTTACAGCTGGCTGTGCCTTTGACCCCTGGAACGTGCAACTCTATGATAATTTCCTTGTAACCTCCACATTCTCTCCAAATTCATTCTCTCTCTCTCTCTCTCTCTCTCTCTCTCTCTCTCTCTCTCTCTCCCCTCTCTCTCTCTCTTCCAGGAAGAGAACAATGATAGAGGAAAGGCCATGCTGGCTATTTCCCCATCAGATATGCATTTCCTTCATTACAATGTTTATCAGGGAGCTGACTCGTGACGCAGAGAACTTCTAAAAATGGAGTTACCCCACACTATTTGAGCATTTTTTTTCCTGAAGGAAGATGGAGTTAAAGAGCCTTTGTTAGTGACTGCACTGTCTTCCCCTGGTGATACCCCACTGGATAGCATCAGTTCCTAATTCTCTGCCTTAGCAGAGCAAGAACATCCCTTCCCCCTCCCTGGGGTCGTCCTGCCTTTCTAGAGTGGGTGGGGCTTCTTTGGGGTCTTGTGCTAAAGAGTTCCCTCTCTCATCACCTCTGATCAAAGTGCTTTTGTCTACAAGGGGCAGAAGCCCATTCCCAAGAGTGCATATGGAACGTGGTCACTGCAACAATAAACTAATGTCAAAAAAAAAAAAAAAAAGATGCACTAAACTTAAGTATGGCTTTAAATTAAGTACTTATTGATCATGGAACTTTAGTTTAGCTTTCTAGAACTCAATGACTACAGATTTTGTGTTTCTATTATTTCAAATTCTTAGGAGAGAAAAATGAAATAGTTGTTTCTGACTAGCACATTGTTTGGCCTAGCATATGTTCCTAGTTGGAGTAGCTGTGGTTCAAGAGTTGAATCCATGGTAAAGGTGTATTGAAGGGCCAGAGAGATGGCTCAGTGGGTAAAGACCCTTACTGTTAAACCTCACAACTTGAGTCTGATCTCCAGAACCCACAGGTTAGAAAGAGAAAGCCAGCCCCCACAAGCTGTCCTCTTATCTCTACTTAGGCATGGGACACATCTTCCCCCAACACACGTGTATATACATACATATACACATACAATCAATCAATCAATCAATGTAAAAAACCATGTTTTAGGGGCTGGAGAGCTAGATCAAGAGATAAAAAAGCACTGGCTGCTCTTCCAGAGGACGCAGGTTTGATTCCCAGCATCTACATGGTGGCTCACAACCATCTACAACTCCAATTCCAGAGCATCTAACACCCTTTTCTGCTCTCCAAGGATGCCAGGAATACATGTGGTACAAAGACATACATGTCAGCGAAACACCCACACTCATAAAATAAAATGACAAGTTATTAAAAAAAAACAAAATGTTTTTATAATAATGTTTAAATATACTATAATATATAATAAATAATATAATAATGTTTAAATAAAATGTTTAAGACAGAAGAGGCTGCCAGCATAGTGGCTCTCAAGCGTGACCCCAGCTCTTGGGGCGTGCGTGCAGGAGGACCAGGAAATGAAAGGCACGCTGCTCCATAGTGAGTTTGAAGTCAGCCTGGCTTCCATAAGACTTTGTCTCAAACCTAGACCACACAAACAAAACCGAGAGCGGGACCCGCAAACGAAAGTGATACATACTCCGAGAAGCCGCCTGCAGCGGTACCCTTCCAGACGCGTGTCTAGTACTCCCCTAATTCAAATAAAGGGACCCCTAACGTTCACCTCCCCATGAACAACCCATCTCAGTGGACATTGGATGGGAGCTCTGGGGACGCACAGCACCACTGAAGCAGCTGCTATTGCACAGCCCTCTGAGGGAATGGTGACTTTTCTCAAAAGAGTACTTGTAGAAATGCCCTATGGAGAAAGGCTTGGAGTCACAAGTTGAGGTTCTGATCCAGCTCTGGCCTTTACCCACAGAACCACCAGGAGTGGGGGGAGTCACTCTTCTTCCTCAAGGTCTCAGATTTTTCCATAATATAAAATATAAAAACAATCATGTTATTGTGAAGGATAATCAGTAAAAGGTTTCCTAAGCTTGCATCTTTGTCCTTTCCTGCTTGCTCTACACTTCACGATGGCCCAGAAATAGATTAGGTTGGGGCTGTTTGTCCTTTGTCCGGGTCTCTGACACCGCTCTTCCGTGACAACCCACCCAGCCCCCGCAGTCAGTCTCTGGCAGAGACTTTCTAGCCATCTGAGGGGGGGGAGGGGGAAACAGGGTCTTTCTGGGGGGTGAGAATAGATCTAAACCCTTTTTCTCCAGCCATACCAGTGAGAGCAGGCTGGACCAAGGGCTCATCGCACTGGAGGGTGTCCACGTGAGAAGAACACTGGGGACACGGAGCAAGAGCCCTGGGCAGGTGAGGACAGACTGTGGAGCTGGGAAGGGACAGTGGGGGGATGCTGTGGGTTCCCAGGGGAGGTGGCAGGGGCAGAGGAAATGGTTTGTGCCACTTGGCGCGAAATGAATAGCATTCAGGGACCGGTGCGAAATGCCATACTAATTGGCACCTGTTCTTTCTGGATCCAACCACCAGAGCCCATGGCATCTGAGGTTGAATCGGGTTCTGGGGCTTGCCAGGAGAGGAAGCGTAGTGCATTAAGACCCACTCTAGTGTTGAAAGATGCCCTGGTCCTAAGTGGGTTGCGGAGGAGGAAGGTGACCTCAGCCTCGGCTGCCCTTTCCCGGCCTCAGATGCTGTCACACATCCCCAGTCCAAGCCGAGGCGGCAGATGGCTGAGCATTCTGCCGGGGCCTCTGAGTATACCCTTGGCTAAGAGCCACATTCCAGAGCAGCGTATGTTTCATCTCAGGCCCACAAGGTTTGTACTTCCAAGTGGAGCCAAAAAGAAAACCTTGGCCCGGGCTGCGGATTTCTGAGGAGAGGTGGGGATCAGGGAGGCCCTCCAGGAGGCTGAAGCTCTTTTGTTGGAGATATTTGTGCGTTTGGGAGAAGCGAGGTCTCCGGATCGGCGATACCCTGATTTCCTAACGCACACATCCCCGAGTCCTGAAAGACTCCACGCAGACTTGTGAGCAGAGCTGTCTGCCCTGGCTCTTATCCAAAGGTCGTTCATGCCCGCAATCCCTACGTTCCTGTCTTCCCCCTGGTTTCTCCTCACCTTGGCCCGAGTTTCTGACCCTCGCAAAAATCAATGACACACAGCCCGAGGGGTCCATGGAGTAACCTGGAACTCATTTATTTACACAGGCTCTCTGTCCTCAGATAAGCACTTCTTCAGCCCAGCGCCAAGGCTTCATAGATCAGGGTTGAACAGAGAGCAGAGGTTAAGAAATGGCAAGGACTGAAAAGAACAAGTGTAGAAGGTGCGCTGGAGAGGACAGAGATGCAGAGGAGCTGAGAGGAGCCTCGGCTGGAAGCGCGGGTCTCTTCTGGTGGGTGGCAGCGGCGGAGCGCGGAGCAGGACCAGCGGGCGGGAGCCCTCGTCCTCTGGGGTCTGCTCTGTGGCAAGCACGGGGGTTTCGGACAGCAAAGTAAACTGTGGCGTTCTGAGTTTACCCAGCTCCAATAAGCAGCATCTGGAGTGTTTAATGTTTCCTTCCCACTGAATTGGTTGACAGGCCCTGAGCTGCAGCCGGGCCCTGTCTGTCTTTTGGGAAAGCAGAGGACCGGGGCAGTGGGTAGAGAGGGGCCAGGAAAGCAGGCATCACTGAGCCCGGTTTGAATGCAAGCCTGGAGGATCTGCTCTTGTAGGCCAGAGCTCTGTGGAAAAGGAGCCTGAAAGGCAAGCCGACGTCTTCATCCGACCGGTCCTGGCTGGGCCTGGGCACCCGTGATAGCATTGACCCTACGTGGAGCACAGCCCCAGCACACGGCCCCTTCCTCCTCCTTGTGTTCTGCATGAAACACTGCCTCCACACAGTGTGTTTCAGTGGATTGATGCAGGGGACAGTCAGGCCACAAAACAAATCAGGAAGACCCCAGAGCTCAGCACGAAATCACAAAATAAACTCTGCCTGGCAGGATGCCCAGTCCGACGTACCGCTGGGGTCTGTACTAAGTGGAGATGAATGAGATACGAGGGGAGGGGGGTAACTACTCCGCTTCTCACCGGGAAGACGGGCCCGGGGGGAGGGGTGGGGGGAGAGAAACTGTTGCTTTTTGATGAACTAGACTGCGGAACTGAGATGGAAAGGCCATCCAATGAACACAGAGGAGAAAGGAGGAGGGCCCAGGAGGAGCAGCAGGTGATGTTCAGACAGCAAGGCTAGAGAAAAGCGGCAGGCAACAGCTTATGAGGAGAGGAAGGAGAAAGGGGCTGTGTCTCTGGGCAACTGTTGCCTGTCCTCGTCGCATGTATAAAGAAACGAGAGAATATTCTGGAGCTATAACACAAGAGTAAGTGACCCCAGGGCGAGGAAGAGAAGTAGTCGCAATGACATCAGGCAGCAGTGAGGCCAACGACCAGAAGATGGGATCCCTACAAAGTGACTGGCATGTAGAGAGGAGAGCAGGACGATAGTAAGATCAAGGTGTTCCTCTCAAGGCCTGGGAGCAACACGGCTAAGGGAAAGGGCTTTGCTGTGTAGCCTAGCCTGGCCAGGAACTCGCCGCTATCCTCCTGCCTCAGCTTCTTAAGTGATGGGATTGCAAGTGTGCACCGCTGTGTGTGCCCAGCTCAAAATGTATTTTTAACCAAAAAAAATTTTAAAGATCAGATGGTGAGACCGAAGAGGTGGCTCGGCCATTGAGAGCGCTTACTGCTCTTGCAGGGGACCTGGGCTCACAGAACCCACATGGTGGCTCACGGAGACCTGTTACTCTAGTTTCAGGGAATCCAGTGCTCTCTTCTGTCCTCCATGGTCTTCTGCACACACATGGAATGCACCTAAGCTCATAAAGGCAAACTCACATATACATGAAAAGCACAAAAATGGGAGTCCTTCATTGCCCAGGAGACCAGAGAGAATTTAAGGATCCTGGTGTAATGATGAGAGGTGGATAAGCCAGGAAGGTGACTCACTCGACTTCGATTTACGTTCATTTAACTCAAGCATATTGTCCTGGGTTTCATCTCTACTAGACAACGTAAAAATAACCAGGGATCTGGGCACGGTAGCTCAGCACTTGGGAGCTAAGGCAAGAGGACTGCTGTAAACTTAAGGCCCAGCCTGGGCTACAGAGTGAGATCTTTTAAATAAGAAAATAACAACGAAAATAGCCAAGGGAGTAACATAGATTAGCAGCTTTAATAAGTTCCACGGAGCACCAGAGGTTGCTAGATATCAGCAGGGTACAGGGGGAGGCACGGGAAGGGTGGGGGAGAGAGAGCTCGAAGCATGCAGGGCCCTCGTGCCCACCTCCCCCACCCCTCAGCCCCCACCCCGCTTTAATCACAGCTGTTGTATTGTTGGCTGTCGTGTTTGAGTGTGCACCTGTGCAACAGTTCCTCGAAGGAAAGACTTACTACTGTATGCCCGTAAAAGGACTGGTTGAAAACCACAAAGGTATGGTTTCTCCTGGGAGTCTCCACCAGCTGGGAGACCCACCCCCCTCAAAAGGGGTCTCACAGAGAACACGTGGAACAAGTTTGGGGCCCAGATCCCAAGCCAAACATTCCAGCCTGTGGTCAGAATATTGGCTCTTGTGTTTGGCTCAGAAACACACACACACACACACACACACACACACACACGCAGAGCACAAGCATTTGCTGTTCTTCTGATTTGGTTCGGGAATGGGAAAAACTGCACAGATAGTACAGACCGCTTTGCCCAGGGCTAGGCCCACAGCTGGCACCATGAGTCAGTCATAACACGTTGAATAATAAATTGCAAACACGAGTCACAGGCTTGGGATCTTTCGAAACAGCACACAGTTACCCACGATGGGGGAGGTTTGGTACATGAGCTAAAATCTCAAAGGCTAACCCAGATTCGGTTAGTTAGCTCTAAAAATAAAACCCCACCTTCACCACCCACCCTGGTATCCTTCCAGGGTCCCGGGAGAGCCGGACCTATTTTCAGCAGACAGGTAGGCCTGGTGTTCAAAAGATGAGACTGTCAGCTTGGTCCTTAGCTGGAGAAAGAGACACGTAGCCCAGAGAGCACATGGCCAATTCCCACACCTTGCAATCTTTTCAAGGTTCGGGGACTGTTGACATACAGAGCTTTGAACTCCAGCTTTCTATCTTCAGACTGTTCCCATCTGTTTATTCTCTACACTTGTGGAAAAAGAGATTTTGCAGGAAAGCTGTAAAAGACTTTGAACTTGTTTAAAGGGGAAACGTTAAAAAAATGGGGGAGGGGGCAGAGATTGATCTGGGGTCCAAATGCAGAGTTCGAGCTGGCCAGGGAGGGAGCACACCCCCTGCTGGAGGTGTCCAAAGAGAAGAGCAGATGGCCTTGGGGCAGTTCTGGAGGTGACGGGGTAAGTGAAACACGTGTGTGTGTGTGTGTGTGTGTGTGTGTGTGTGTGTGTGAGAGAGAGAGAGAGAGAGAGAGAGAGAGAGAGAGAGAGAGCATGTGCCATGCCACAATTGTGGAGGTCCAAGATAAACTTTGTAGAGTTTCTGTTTCTCCCTTCACTTGAGCTCCAGTGATCAAACTCAGATTGCCAGGCTTGCTAGCACCTTTACTCCCTGAGTCATCTCTTTCTCTCTCTCTCTCTCTCTCTCTCTCTCTCTCTCTCTCTCTCTCTCTCTCTCTTTTAAACAGACAGCGTTATCTTTGGAAAAGAAGTTGTCCTCAGAGTGTCGAGGGAAGCAGCCGGGCCGGGCTCTGCTGCTTCTGCAGGCCCCAGTCACCTGTCAAGCAGGAGGCTCCTCAGGCAAGCTGCCGTGTGTTGGTACCATGGAGAAGTCATACCCGCAGGTCTCTGCATCCGCTCCGTAACGACGTGGGATCCGCTGCTCGGCTCACCGCTGTCGGTGTGTAGCATGGCGTCCTGACACACGGAACGCCCTAGGAAATATTGGTGGGAGACAGAGCTTCTAACTACATTGACCCCCAAGCCTCGGGGTTTACAAGCATACTCCTGCGCTGAATGACCAACTGAGTTTAGCCCACTGTTGGTGAGGACGTGGCACCCATGCAGACCTGCCCGCAGAGGAAAAGGAAGGTGCTGCCAACCGTTGGGGGTGGGAGACATCTCGTGCCTCCCGTCTCCCAGAACCTTCCAGAACTTAGAAACCCAAGGCTTGTCCCGTTCTGCTTCTCTCCTGTCCTCGTGCTCACTCACTGAGCTGCAGTCTACCCTAGAGACCCTTGGTGTCTTCCCTCCCTTTCCCCTCTGTGCAAACCCTCGAGAGAGCTTATAAAGAGTGTCCCTGCAGGAAATGGAGATGCCTTGAGTGGCCGAGGGAGAGAGGGCTCTGGTCATTTGTGGAAGTGGCCAGTCTCTGCCCCACTGTCCTTGAAAAGGATGATGGCGTCTACCCTAGGTCCCTGGGGTCCTACTTCCAGTCCTCTCATCCCCTAACACAGACCTGCCAAGTTTAGGACAAGGGAACAGGCTAGGTCCCCTCTGGGAAGCCCAGGGGGGTGGAGCCGGGCCTGGCTGGGCCTCCAGGTTGGCCTGCCCTAGCCCCAGGGTTTAATAAACTCTGAGAGGGGTTTTCAAAGGCCACTTGATCTTCCCCATCAGGCAGCTCCTGTCTCCCTTTCAGAGCCGCAGGACTGGAAAGAAAAAAAAAGCTCAGTGAACAAGGAGGCAGAGAAAGCTGAGCCGCGGGGCACCTTCTATGAATTTCTGATGAGCACAAGGCCCTGACTCCTGGGTCCCAGCCCAGTGCAGTCAGGGATGTTAGTTTAAGTCATTTCGCACGGTTCACTGGCTCTCTGAGAGCAGCTTGTCTCCAGCCCGGGCCTCACTAACAAGCTCTTTTCACTCAGGGTTTCTCTGAGCAGAGACCTCAAACAATAGCAGCTTTCAAGGGGCTGGCCCTCCTCTGGCAGCGTCCCTCTGAGCCCCAGCCTCCTTCCACTAGCTTGCTGGCCCACCTGATGGTCCAGAGCCAAGGCCTGGCCAGCAGAAAGGCTCCTGCTTCTCCCTCCCACCTTTCTGTTTTCCCCCCTCTCTTCTTCCTGTCCTTCCATTCTTCCTCTTTCCTTCTTCCTCTTTTCCCTACCTTCCCTCCCTTCTTTCTTCTCCCCTCCCTTTCTTCTCCCCTCCCTCCTCCCCTCCTACCTTCCCTTCCCTCCTTCTCTTCTTCCCCCGCTATGTTCTATCTTCCTGTGAATGTGCAGAAGGAGTGCCCAGGCGCTCCAGAAGTGGTGGCCACTTCAAACGACACTCTAACCCAGTGTACACGGTGCTCCCAAGTACAGTGTAGCACCGGTCAAGAGCAGCTAAGCCTGCCGCTCCAAACCTATTAAACCTGTCAGCTCTCCTGAATTCTGAGCAGCGCCTCCCTCTCTTAGGCAGAGTAGGGCTCTGGCTTCCTTCACAGAGGGCTCTCCACACCTGGTCAGATGGATGAAGGAGAGGGGAGCTGGCCTGGAGCATTGGCCGTAGGGTCTCCTGGCAACGCAATGACCTTTGGCTTCTTCAGTTAAGGGCTCTCTGTTTTCCACATCTGGCTGCCTGTCCTCTGCTCTCCCTGCAGGGGATTGAGGAGACAGTGTCTACTCTCCATCTTACCTCTGGTTTTCTCACCTGAGCCACTCTCACGGGTCCTCAGAAGAGACTCCTGAGCCAAGGAGCTAATGACCCAGCACGGGGCACTTATCCCCTCGCCGTGGCCTACAGCAATGGCCAAAAGCAAACACGGTTCATACTGAGAGAGGGTCAGTGCTTCTATGTCCTGAGAGTCCATCTTTCATTTCGATTTTTTGACAGTGACTTGTGGTCCAGGGAGCTTTGAGCTGCCGTTCCCTGGGCATTCATTCCGTCCAGGGGTTCTAGCCCCCTCCCAAGGCACCTGTCAGTAATTAAACGCACCCAGGCCAGTGACCAAGACCTCGCTCCAGGGCCATGGGTTTTTCACCCGTCAGAGGCCAAGCTACCCTCTGTTGGACTTCTGAGGTATTCCAACTCAATCCTCCTCCTCTTCCTCCCCACCCCACCAGATCCACCAGACCCACCAGACCGCTAGCTAAAGCAGGATGTCTGGGGTAACACACAGCCTGATGACTGAGAGCGGGTGTCCCAGACATTCCAAGGGTACAGCGTTAACCGGCTATCTGCCTGTGTGCTCAGTTCAAAGCCAATTTAGCTCCTTTCTGGGGCGGGTCACCCAGGAAGCTACTAGAACCTGTCCAGGCTCCTAGCAAGTCCCTGAGATCAGTCCTGCCAACTTCAGGTTCACACAGCGAATTCTTTTAGCGTGGGGCTAATCACTTCCCATTACCACCGCCATCCCCCCAAGAGCCCAGGCCTCCAGTCATTGAAATTTGGTCGTAGGGATGAGCGGTTATTGTGAGAGCTGATGCCACTGCTGGTACTACGCAAATATCTGACTGTGCAGGAGATGGAGAATGTGGGAGAAACACATCTATTGAGTGCCGGCAGTTGGGTGTTGCTGGATGGAAAATAAACCCCTAAAAGCCTGAGGGGCAGGGGTGCTGTCCCTGTTCTGCAGCAGCACTGCCTTGGAAGGTCCGAGGATGACCCGTGTGACGCTAGGCAGCTCAAACGCCATTCTCTGCCTTCCCTCACTCCTCGGTGAGGGTGGCAGGGTTGGTCAGGGAAGCAGAGGGAAAGAACAGGATGTGAGTGGAGGGCCTCTCCTCTTCCTCACTCCCTGCAGCCCTGGGCAACTCAGGGGGAAAGAGGGAGGAGGAGGAGAAGGAAGACGCCACATCTGGACTGAGTGAGGCTCCCAGCGGGAGTGCAGGGTCTTGGTCTGGCCCCCTTGCTGGGGGCGGGGGAAGCAGAGGGTACTGGCACAGGCCCTGGCTGGCCCAAGAATAGCAGAGGGGAAAGTGGTTGGGGTTCGAACAAAGCAAATAAACAGAGAGGCTAAGGCGATAATAATAAAGAGGGAGAGCCATTAAAGTGAAGAATGGAGATTGTGTCATCCCTAAGACAAACAGAAAACAAACGGCCAGTAGATCGCTGTACAGATGTTTTACGGAGTGAAGACAGAGTAAAGACGTGTGGAAGATGCCAGAGTCCGCCAAGACGCCCGCCACCAGCAGCAGCTGGAGAGCAGGTGGACAGGGACCTCGGCCAGAAAGCCCTTCAGAGTCGAAGGGAGCCAGCCGCGGAGACCATGACAGCCTCGAGCAAGCAGGACTTAACTGCTGTGGGCGACACCTGTACAAATGGAGTCGTGGGGAGGGAGGAAGCGCGCCCCCTGCATACGGCTGGCGCTCTGTGTTTGTGCGGACTCACGCTTACAAGAGGGACCCGGGGCATCCCAGAGTGGAGGAGGCCACACATAGCTAGCTCATCGCTGTCTCTTCGCTGGTTGGTGAATGGTTCTTGACTGTGTCCATTTCAGGGACTCTCCGGGGACTCAGTCTCTTTCTTGACAGCTCAGTTTCCGGTCTGATCATGTTCTCCTCTAGCATGAGAGGCAGGAGAGCTCAATGCCTAGGGTCTCATCTACAAGTAGTTCGTATGTCCGATACTGCAATGCACTACAAAAGTGAGCAAGATAGCTTTCTTCCCCCACATAATAAGAGCCTGAAACTCTGCGCTGCAGTGTCTTCAAGCCGTATGCCTTACAGATTGCTCACAGGAACCCTGGTCAGTAGGAATGCTTTCCTCCTTCTTACAGATTGGAAAGAAGAGGAAATTTGGGGCTTTTTCTTTGTTTCAGAGTGGTGTGAGCATGTGTGTGTGTGTGTGTGTGTGTGTGTGTGTGTGTGTGTGTGTGTGTGCCTCTTCTCTCTGTCTCTGTGTCTGTGTGTGTCTCTCCTCTCTCTGAGTCTTTCTGTCTCTGTCTCTGTGTGTGTGTCTGTGTGTGTCTCTCCTCTCCCTGTGTCTTTCTGTCTCTCTCTGTGTGTTTGTGTGTGTCTGTGTGTCTGTGTGTGTATGTCTTTCTCTCTGCATCTGTGTGTGTGTGTGTGTGTGTGTGTGTGTGTGTGTGTGTGTTTCAAGGCCAGAGGGCATTCAATGTCTACCTCTATCAGTCGTTGCCTTATTACTTTGAGACAGGATCTCTCCCTAAATCTTGTTGTTTTCCGCCACATTCCTGGTCCGCAAGCCCCAGTGGTCTTCCTGTCTGTCTGTGCCCCTGCACCCCGCACTGGGATGGCATGCGCAGAGACAGTGCCCAGCTTTTTGTGTGGATGTCGGAGCCCTGAACTCAGGTCCCTGTACCCTCATGGCAAGCTCTCTCACCCACCGAGCCATCACCTCAGCTCCCTGGTGTGTTTTCCATAGTTGCAAAGCTAGGCAGAAAATACTCTAGCATTCACGCTTAGAATTCCATCAGATTCTAAGCCCAGTGCTGTTTTCCTAATACCACAACCATAAGGTGAAGCAGCTTTTGACAACTTCAATCCCCCCCACCCCTTGCAAAAAGAATTATGTGCTCTTAAAAGATTCAAGAAACTGTTCCTGTCTCACACCCACCCCTGCTCCCTGCCCCCTTAATTAGAACCAAACTTTGGCTTTCTTTTCTCCAGCAGGGAGGAGCTAGTACATCCCACTGGCCAGCCAAATGCCTACAGGTGTCTGAAGAATGCTAATGCTGTGACCTGGGGGAGGGTACACAGAGATCCTTCTCAAGCATTCGCTTCCCATTAAGCCTCCTGCTCTCTGGACCCTCCTGCCCCCTCCAGCAAACATGCAGTGTTCATGGGCCAATTATCTCAGCCAGGTTTTCCTGTCCTTCTAGAGTCACTGACACTGCTAACAAGACACAAATGCTGTAAGGCGGGCCCTTGATATTCATTGCAGAGCCGGGGGTTACTTTGCCCTAAAGAGCCTTAGGTAGAGAAAAGCAAGGCTGGGTAGTCCCGGTCCAGCATCGGGCTTCTGGGAGAGTGTGGCCCTGAGGAGTGCTTACGATGGATTTATGAGTGGTCTTGGATCAGCTAGCTGGCTTGTACCTTGCAGTAATGAGCAGGGGCAGAGGGTCCAAATAGGAGAGGCAAAAAGACCCAGCATGAAGTAAAGATGTGGGTCAGAAGAGGGTCCCCCAAACATTTATTAACACGCAGGCATCTGGAGCTGAGGTAACTGAATTCAAAACAAATTGTGTTCAAACCAGCTCAGACTGGAACCCTGTGCTTCTCAGGCCATCCGGCTGCTTTACCGTACTCTGACTATTAAATTTTTACTTGACTTTCAAGTCTGTTTTCTATGAATTTTCCAGGATGTTCCTAGACAAAATTAATCTCTCCTTTTGCTTTGATCCCTTGAAATAACTAGTTGTGTCTCTTTAAATTCATTTTTTTTCCAGACGTATTCTTATGTACCTACTTCTAACGTAAACTTCTAATGTTTTTGTTTGTTTATTTTTAACCTGAGGATAAATGTTTTCCATCAGTTTTGGAACGTTAAATGACTGTTCTGCTATTTTCTATACTATTTCCCTTCTGTAGTTATTTGCAAATGTGACTTTGACCCTCTTGGTCTATCTAAAATTCTAGGTTCTCTTTCACTTACTCTTTCTATCTTCCTGTGCTGCAATTGATGTAATTTCTTCTACTCTGTCTTTCAGTTCACTAATTCTCTGCTCAACTTCATCTTATCTTCTGTCTGATAAATCCAATGAGCTTTTATGGTTGTTAGCCTTTTTTTTCTTCTCTCTGAAACATCCACAGAGCAAAATTTTATGTCAGTGATTATCATTTTCATTTCTAGAAAGTTCGATCTGGCTTTTGTTTATTTACTTTTGCAAATTGACTTGCTATCTTTCAAAATACCCTTTCTTCGGTGTTCCTTTCCTGGTCTTTTACATTCTTTTAAACAGTCGTTTTACTTTCTTTATGATTGTTATTTTATGCCATTGTAATATTAAACTAGTCTGGTGTGCTTGCTGACTTTACTTAGCAGCGTGCCATCGTCTTGTGGTTTGTAATTTCTTTGTTATTAGAGCAACTTCAAAGGGGATTATTTTTTTCCTGTGAAAATGCTGTTGTTCTAGGATACATTCCTTCTGAGTAGTTTTATGTCCCCTCTTTTGATACTCTCTCTGAGTTTTATTGGTCTGAAATCTATTTATACATTGATTTCTCAGCTTGGCACAGACACTGTTTGGAACAGTCACACATGTTCCAAGCCTAGAGCCTCTGTCTCTCAGAGAAGACACCATTTTCTATTCAGAGTCCTACCCTATGTCTGAGTTGTTAGTCCCCAGACCTCTTGGGGGAATCTCAGCTTTTGCAAACATCTTAACACTAGCTGTCTGCTTTGGAGGGACTGAAGATCATGTACCCTCCCCATAGTTCCCCACAGAGTCAATCTGACCTTCCCAAGGTACCACCACGGTGGCTTCAACCGTGGAGCTAACCATTCGGTCTTCTGGTTTTATGTCTGTCTGCTGGCACTTCATTGTGCTTTAAATTCGAGTTCATGTGCTTGTAAACACAGATCAAAAGGCCTGTCTAAATCATTTTCACTTCTCTCATAGCGCTCAGCAGAGTCCTGTGCCATCGCCCACTTTGTCTAACTGCTCCAACACAAAGCATCCACAGACACCCACAGCAACCCTCGAATATCTGCAGAATCCTGCAGTGGAGGCAGCGTGCGAGGCTATAGGTGGAAGAGAGAGGAGGACCGGGAGGGGTGAGCTCCTGACCGAGGAGTAGCCTCCTTGCTTTCTTCTCATATCATGCTCTCTTAAGATCCATGGAGATTGTGTTGCAGGTCGTAGGAAATGTTTGGGCTGAGAGCTATATCTGCCTCTGCTCTAGTCTGATCTCAGGTCTTGTGAGCCCATCTTAAGAGCGAGTGATGAGGGCCGGGTGGGGGTGTGTATTTTCTCCAGCTAGCAGACGCAGTGACCTGGCACCTAGGTGCACAGACGCCCCCCCCCATCTGCCTTAAGCTTTGGGGGCTGGACTGGAGACCTCGCATCAGAAGGCGCCTCTTGAGCCAGATTCAGAAACAATGAATCAAAACCAGCTGGAAGCTGCCCTCCGACCCAGCTAATGACTTGTTTATGGTCAGAGCAGCAGTGTGTCATATAAGGGAATTTCAAAGTGTCACTAATTGGCAGAGGGCCAGTAAATAGCACCATATAAATCTGAAGGTGCTATCCACTGGATCCGAGGATTGTGGGTCAGGACAAAGGGAAGAGGGGTCCGTGGACATGACCGTGTGTCCAATGCTATATACCCTATCAGTCAGTGGCTGCCACCTCTATGCTGTGTCTTTACGATCCTGTGGAGCTAGAGTGGCTGTCTCATGTCTGTAGAAGAAAGGCAGAACAAGTAATGCCTCTCGGTGCATCCTTAGTGACGCCATGATGCCACCACTAGCCCCACCGCATCCTATGAGAGAAGTGACCTACTCCTTGGAAAAAGTACAACTCTGGATCATGTTGGAGTAGAGTTAATGGATTGGATAGACAATAATTGTAAACATGACACATTGCACAAAACGTTCTTCCTCGGGCTGGAGAGATGACTCAATGGTTAAGAGCACTGACTGCTTTTCTGAAGGTCCTGAGTTCAAATCCTAGAACCACACGGTGGCTCACAACCATTCGTAATGAGATCTGACTCCCTCTTCTGGAGTGTCTGAAGACAGCTACAGTGCACTTACATATAATAATAAATAAATAAATTTATATATATATAAAAGCAAAAACAAAAGAAAGTTCTTCCTCTAGTGGGGCTCAGTGACAGGATTTGGGGGCCTGGGGAGGAAAAACTAAGTAGATTAAAAGAAGCCTCTACTGAGAGCAGGACCAGAAAAATGGGCCGGCCTGGGGGCGGGGGCGGGGGCGGGGGCGGGAGTAGCGGGGCCAGGGAATCAGTGCAGAAAACAGATGTCCCTTGAATCCAGATGATCTTGCTGCCTACCCCTGCTCCGTCTGCAGTTTCCCACTAAGACAATTTGAGGAGGAGAGAAGGAGGGAAAAATCAAAATAGAAAAAGAGCAGAACAGGAGGCAAGTTACTTGACTTTTCGTCCCAAGGATCAGACAACAGACATGAAGCCCCTCCAGGGAGGAGGGGTGTCTTGCCCTACAGCCCATCACAGAAGGAAAGAAATGGGGTAGGCAAGGAAGTGACTGGTCACGTTGTCACACTGCATGAGCGGTGTGCGGGCAGACGGGACAGGAACTGGGGCTGAGCTGTAAAAACCTCTGGGTTTACCCTTAAACCCTCCTTGCGAGGCTCGACCTCCAAAATGTTTCAGGACCTTCCAAAGCAGCAGCACCACCTGGGGATGGGTCCAGACATGACAACCTGTGGGGGACATTCCCATACAAACCTGAGCAAAGGGTCAGCATTGCAAGTACCGTCAACCTGCACAGGAATGCGTGCTCCCCAGAGGCTTCGTTCTTCCCTCTGGGGCTATCCCCAGGTACGTCTTTCTGATTGCTCCCAGGCACGCCTAGCACAGGGAGTCTTTGCCTCAGGGTCCACCACGGAGAATTGAGACTTACATCCGCAGTGGGCTTACAGCATGGCAAAGAACGCCGAATGCAGCCTCGCTGAGATCTCACCTGTGGGGGTCCATTATCTCAATCCCCATTTTACAGGTGGAAAAACCGAGGGGCAAAGGAGAGGGGACTATCAGTTCCTTCTTAGGAGCTTTTAAGGCCTAAAACCATCTTCCTCACTTGCAAATGATGGAGAATGTGTGATGGGCTGAGTGCTGCATGTATCCGGTACTGACTGGTACACATACTAGAGCTCCAGTTCATGCAGATGTTCATGAACAGCTGTCTTGTGCCCTAGGTCTTCAGAGCTAGAAGTAGAAAATGGTACCTAAGGAAATAAGGATACTATAGAGCATGCTATCGAAAAGAGGTGGAGCAGGGGGATGACCAGCAGTGATGTGAGCAGACAGCTGAGTGACAGGGTGAGTTCTGGCCTGCTAGGAACTAGGAGAGTCACAAGAGGGAAGGAGGTGACCCTGCCTAGGGGAAAAGACACATTTTTTTCTGTTATTTATTTTTTTGGGAATCGGGAGAGGGCATCTGTGTTTAAGTTTAGGGTTTGACTCACAATCCTTCTGTCTTCTGGGTGCTGGGATTACCATGTCCAGCAAAAATACACTGGAGAAATGCCCACTGCAAAAGCAATAGCAGCCTGAGGCTCCCTTGCCTAGGTGAGACCACACTTGCCTGCCGTGTTTAGAGCGTGCAGTTGCTGGCAGCTCATGTCTGGACAGGATGGCCAGCGAGCTAAGACACAGACAGAAAGTGGCCATCGGCAGAAATTACTTCAAGGAGATACACAGGACTCCCTCTGGCTTTGGGCACCCCAAAGTTCCAGATCGCTGACCTGTTCTCCTCTGGGGAACCCTCCCAATCCGTCTTGTGTAGTCGAGCATCCCGAGGGCTACCGCTAAGCTCTGAGGACTCTGTTACTCTCCTAGCTTTAAATGCTCTTATTTTATTAGTTTTGTCTCTGAACTGAGGACACTTCCCTCTGGACACAGGCACCTGGGTGTCCCACTGCAGAGGTCATCAGGGCTGTCATAAGAGTGGGGTCACCATCCTGGTAGTCTGCCCAGTAGTAGCCTCTTAATGGTTTCAGAAAGTGCTCTGGCTAAAAACCGGCTGCTGTAGCCTTAAAGCTATGTTGACGACTTCACCGAGCGATATTGTCGCTGTGTGTGATGGTTTTCTGTCTCTCTCTCTCTCTCTCTCTCTCTCTCTCTCTCTCTCTCTCTTTTTTTTTTTTTTTTTTTTTTTTTTTTTTTTGCCTTCCCTGATGGGGGCAGAGACAGAAGCTTTGGGGACCTGCCCACTCTGAGCTTGCCTTGGCAGAGTCACTGCAAACCTTTTTCTGGAGACAGGCCGAGAGCTACTGTTGAGGTCAGGGAAGAAGATGTAGCACCAACCTCACCACTGGGGCAGCTCACGTGCACACTCGCCCTCACTCTTACAGGTATTAGACTTAGGCAGCATTATAGATGTGGCGGCTGCCTGAGGAATCCCAAATCAGGCTGACTGGCAACAGCATACGTTGACTTCCTTCTAGCCAAAAGCCCAAAGAGAATTGATTAACTAAAACCATAATCATTTTATTTTCATTTTAAGTGTTTTGCCTTCGTTGTATGTATCTGTAGCGTGTTCACTCAGTTCCCACAGAGGCCAGAAGATGACAGCCCAGGCAAGAGGATCGCACCTCAGAGACCAGGGTGGACTGCACAGTAAGATCTTGTCTCAAAAAAATAAAATTATGAGACTGGAAAGTAGTTCAGATCACTGGCTGGTCTTCCAGAGGACTGGAGTTGGATTCCTAGCACTCACACGGCTGCTCAAAACATCTAGGAGTGGAATCCCAGTCCGGTTGAGGGGGTGAAGGCAGGGGGAGGAGAGAAGGTCTTCTTCAAGAATCAATGTTACAGCTTTTTTAGATCTCTAACGAAGCAGCCCTCTGAGACCATCTTGGCTTGTTCATATTTCTTTATTGTGGGTACGTTGGAACACATGGACTCTATTGGGGATGAAGCAAGGATTATATAACTTGGGGGAAGGGTATGAGAATATCCAGGAAGGGAAGGTCATTGACTGAAGGCTAAGGCTACTGAGAGGCCTCATTGGCACGGAGAGGTTCTTGTACTTGATTGACTGCTTGTGATCACCTTGTCGGAGGGTCGTGGTTACGTGTCTGAGGGCAGGCATGGGAACAGGAGGGAATCAGTTCTCTCTCTCTGCTGGTCTCAAATTCTGAGACTCTTGGGGTTTGCGCGTGCTCCACCTCACCAGCCCCATGCCCATTCCTCTGGTGGAGCGGTCCACATGCCCTCCAGAGGTTCACACACGTTCCCCACCACCCAGCTGGTAGATGACAATCCCAGGATTTGAACCCATGCCTGTCTGGCTGCACAGCGCTGACTCTTCTCCACCACACAACTGTTTCTAGAAAGAAGTATAAACCATGCTGAGCTTCACAGATTAAAGTCTACAGGGAGCCTGCACAAAGAAAAGCCTAAAGCCCAGCCTCCCAATCAGGCAATGATGGTGTGTGCCTTTAATCCCAGTGACTCTGGAGGCAGGGGCGAGCAAACCTCTTTAGTTTGAGGCCAGTCTGGTCTATAGATCAAGGTTCGGGACAGCCAGAGTTACACAGGATAGGAAACCCTGTCTCAGAAAACAAAAACCAAACCAAACCAAACCAAACCAAACCAAACCAAACCAAACAGCCAGTCTTTCATTCATGACACGGAGAAATCTGCCAGCAAAGAATTTCTTCAGAGATTTTCCAACCCAGTCCAGACTGTGCACAGAGGACTGGAGCTGCCATTCAGGAGATAAGATGGAGAGACTCACTGTCCTGGAGCTCAGCAGTCAGTAGCTGCTGTCGTGCTGCCTTATAAAGACCTGCAGAACAGCGCATACCCACAGCCCGTGTGAGGGAGGGCAGGGCCTGTGTGCAGACAGGCTTCCAAGGAGAAGCTTAGCCATCATGCCCGACAGAGATGATTGCGCTAATAAGGGCAGAGGTGACTAGCAGAGCCCTGCCTTGGCCCCAAGCCTAGGGTTAATGAGACTTCCCCAAAAAGAAAATGTCTCTTGGGAGAGTCGGGGGTGGGGGAACGGGGGCGACAGATCAGCTGGAAGCTAGCAATGGCCCCGGCTGTTTATTAGGAGACAAAGAAAGAATTCTGCTCCCCGGAGCTGAGGTCAAACTCCAGGTATCCAGGGGAGGGCAAGGGGAATTTATGAAGTGAGGAGGCAGCCCCGTTTGACAGGCCGTCAGCTGGCCCCGCCCCAAAGCTGGTGCCTCCGCCTCCCTCCTCTCTAGTTTAAGTATTCACCTTGGTGGCGCAAGATTCTCCAAAGGGCTGATGGGAAATGCTGCACACGGCCACACTGAAAGGGAGAGGACAGTGACAGCTTTTCCCAGCGGTTCAAGCCACTCTCCACTCACCGCCCAGGAGATGAGGGAGTGGCCTCCAAAGACTAAGTCCCAGTGAGGTGACCAGGAGAGCACAGATGAGGAGGGTATTTCCCATAGGCCATTTCCTCCCTAAAGTCCTTGTTCATAGAGGGAGGGATACGGAGCTTATGTAGCACAGAGGGAGCTTTCCGGGACTCCGGATAGGGAGGCATCCAAGCACTGCATTTCGAACCAGTGAATAAACAGGTGGAAGAGGACATATCACGTTCATGAATGTAAATTCAAACACACATTCCCCACCCTGGGATACAAGTGGTAGTGTTCCTGCGGAATCAGGCTTCTTCTTTTTTTGTACATGTAAGAGGAAGGTCTATGTGCCTGCATACATTTGAGTGTGACTGCATCCAGGATGGGTATGGGCATGACTGAGTGTGGCGTGAGCTCGTGTGTGCACATGAGAGTGTATGCACGTGGTGGGTGTGTGCATGTGCATATGTAAGTGAGGCAGGAGTGGATAATTGTGCATGACTGTGTTTAGGGTAGGACACGGGATGGTGACAATATGCCCTTGGACTTCACACCCCATCTCATCATGTCCCTGCCCCCCACTTGCACCTCATACCACCGGAACTAGGCATTTTAGAAGGAGAAACATGACCAAGATGGCTTCTGGCTGTGTCCCCCTCCTACCTGGAGTCTGTTCTTCATCCCCCCTCCCCCCAGCTCCTCAGCGGCAGGGGAAGGCGCTGACACCCTCCTCCTCACATCCCCAACCCCTCCCAAGCTCCCAGGAGCTCTTTGGCCTCTGCCTGACCTCACAGTGCAGAGAGAGGCCCAGGACTCCAGCAGGGCAACTGAAGCTACTGCCAGGGCCTATCCATCAGGGCCCGCTCAGCCTCCCTCCTCTCCGCCCCCACCACACAGAACTAGTAAATGTCTGGGTCCACTGGAAGGGACCCCCGTGGTCTATCTGCCGCCACTCCCCCTTGGCTACCCCTTCTTTGTGACAGCTCCTGAGTGAGGAAAGTGATGGCTCCCCTCCCCACCCTCCGTCTAAGCCGAACAGCCTTCCCCCACCCCCACCTGGTGACCAGCTTGGATCCAGGGAGACCAAAGCATCAGGTCAAAGATGAAAGATGCTGGGCCTTTGACTAAGACACAATAATGGGCCAGTCTGCCCGTTGTTTACATAACTACTCAATGCCGAGATGGGATGATCACAGCAGTGCTCCCTGATCCCACAGCAGTGCTCCCTGATCCCTGCCATCCCCAGGGCTGTCCCAACTTCTTCAGGCCCTGCTGAGCCCAGAGTTGCTTCAGGCTTAAGGTGGCACAGGACAGGCCTAGTCTTGCCCAGGCACCTTCCACCGCCCGGAGAGCAGCCCAGGGGCACATCTGCCAGTGGACCCTGGTCTCTTTAATGGTTTTCACACCACTCTGAGAAAAGCCAAACCCTAGCCTGCTGCCTCCCCCTTCCTGCCCCCACAACTTGCTGTGTTTGTGCTGAACCCCAGAGGACATAATGAGAGGCCCATGTGGCCACAGCTGGCTGCGCCCGGGCTCCAGCGAGGGTGCAGGGAGGTCAGCGGGGTAGGTCTGGAGAGCAGGGGGAGCACGGCCAGAGGGCAGAGGCCTGGGGCCTGGCGGTAACAGCTTACACATGACTCTCCTCCCTGCAGTGTTCTCCACTCCCAGCTTGTGGCCCTTGAGTCGGAAGCTTCCAGAATGGTAACAAGCCTTAGTTTATGCACAAGCAGCTGCATTTTCCTACTACTGTTTGCACAAAAGGAACCCGCCCAGCGTCCTCCCTGCCTACCCGGCCTCAGCAGCGGGTTCAAACTGGTTCCTATGAGAGCTGGAGAGAGAGTGTGTGTGTGTCTATACAGACTGCACAGAACAGGCAGGCCCTGACCTCCTGAGTCTGTCACTCAGTACTCTCTACCGGGTGCCCCCATTCCTTTGGACTGAAGGGTCACCTCTCTCTACTATCTCTCATCGTACCCAATTAGAAACACAGAGGAAGCCAGACTTTGAGGACAGCGAGGCCAGAGATAAGTCACTTGCAGCTAAGACTCTCTCCGGTCTCAGTGACCGAGAGTGATACACGGGAACTAGGCACATTCCTGCCCTTCCCGTGTCCATCTAGGCCACCTCCTCAGTTCTGCTTTCAGGGAGCTTCTCCTAAGGCACACAGACGGAAACAGGGCCCCTCCTTGGGGACAGTATACAAGAAGAATGGCCTGGGTGGGGGGTGGGGGCAGAGGTGGCACGCATCTTTAATCCCAGCACTTGGGAGGCAGAGGCCAGCGGATCTCTGTGAGTTTGAGGCCAGTCTGGTGTACAGAGTGAGTTCTAGGACAGCCAAGGCTACACAGAGAAACTCAATCTCAAAAACCAGCAAACAAAATAAAATAAAATAAACAAACAAAATGGTGACCCATGGGAGAGGGAGAGGGATAGAGAACAGGAGACAGACCCAGACAAATTGTGACAGGGACCTCAAGAGACCACCAGGGTATGAGTTAGCCCAGGCCAAAAAGGCAAACTCCCAGGCCAAAAAGGCAAACTCCCAACCCGGCTCACGTAGGACAGGCCAGACGAAGGCCCTGCTGTGCTGTGCTAAGGGAAGGCCTAGCCCAGCTTACCCTAGCCACTGTCTGGTCCCAAGGTGACCTGGAAGAGGAAGGTGACTCCCAAACACAGTAGAGCTAAGCTCAGCTCTTGTGATCTGTGGGGCCAGAGGCAGTGATCGTATTCCTTAATTATCCCTTCCAAGTCTCCAGTCCTTGTTAAGTCACTGGGAAATACAGACAGGAGGGTAGCCTGTAGCAGTCGGGGGGTGGGGGTGGGGGGGAAGGGGGGCACTGGCCAGAAGAAATTGACGAGAATTGGAGCCAAGTATCTGACTCTTTGTGTGAACGAGTCAGTTCATACCCCTGTGTGTCGGTGTCTCCTTGTACCTTTGGGATGAGAAACTCATTTCTTGGGTATTGGGATGGCCTATAAACTGGATGCCATATGCTGGCAGGAGAGAACTGACTTTGCAGAGTTACCCTCTGACCTCCACATAAGTGCCAAGGCACTTGCACACACACACACACACACACACACACTCACACACATACATACACACTCACACACACTAAAAAAAATATAATTTTATTTTATGTTAAAATATTTTTCTTTATTTTTGAGGTTCTAATATAATTATATCATTTCTCTCTTCCTTTCCTCTCTCCAAACACTCCCATATGCTCCTTTTTATAACATTATACAGACTGAGCAGGGTACATTTAGAAACATATATGCATACATATATATACATATACATATATGTATATGCATACATATATATATGTACATACACATATGTGTATGTAATAATTTTTAAAAGGCCACGGATTTGATAAACTGAACTCTTAGAAGCCCTCAGTTCTTTTAGCATCTGTAACGCCCGTGAGGTGGTTTGAATGGGCGTGGCATCCGTGAGATGCTCAGGAACGGCAGCTTTCGAGAACTCTCCGGGCTGACACACCGTCGTCGCACACTGCGCGACGGACCAGGACGACCTCCCAGCCCTCCTCAGACCTTCTCCAGAAGCAAAATCCGACAAGCCCATTCCTCCGCACCGCCCACCCCCCAGCTCCTCACTCCCTTCACCCTGCTTCCCAGCGCCTGGGAAGAAGCTTCAACCTTGGAGGCTAACAAACTTGGCTTCAAACCAAGTCGTCCAGAAGCAGCTGTCTGCGTGACCCTGAAATGTCTCTTGTTATTGTCCTGCACGTTAAAATCCCCGGCTAAAGTGTCTTTCATTCCTGATAGGACCATGGACATGAATGCACCTAACAGCCAGCAGACCCTTAGGTAACAGGGTGCCAACCTGGGCTAGCTGGCAAGAACCTGTCTCAACATCTGCCCCACCCCATCCCCAAAAATACAGAGGAAAAAAAAAAGAGAGAAGCAATAATATCCACGAGGCCTCAGGGTGATGACAGGAGGACTTCATCTTTTGCTCTGTGTGAATCTGGAACCCAGACGTTCCTGTGCACTCTCCTGAGAGATGGCCAGGCCTCAGAGTGGGGCCGTTCAGACGATGCCTTTTATGGAGAAAGACTGATGGCACTTCAGCTTCACCCCCATGTGGCTAGCTTCAGGTGGCCTCAGCAATCACTAAACCGCCAGAGGACAACATTCTCTCCTGGTGTGCACAGTTGGCCAAGGTCCTTCCAAAGAGGTCCTTACGGTCAAGCTCCCATGGCTTGATCTGCACACACACACACACACACACACACACACACACAGCCCTGTGTCTATCTCTGAGTGTGGCTGCAGACTGCCTCCCACTGCTGAAATCTAGGCAGCAGCCCGGGGAGCTATGGCTGACCCAGGTCTCTAAGCCCCTTTGTCCTAACCCTTTCCCTGCAAGAGCAACCTGGTGGGTAAACAAACCAAGGAGTCATTATCTGCCCCCACCTTCCACCTTCCAAGGATTCCTGCACAATTAAAAGTTTCTAATCCTGACTGAAAAGTAAACAGGAGCTCTCTCTTGTCAACACACACACACACACACACACACACACATGCCCTAATCTTGCTCCTACTATTAATACAGATACTCAATTAAAAAATTTTTGGAGGGTTCAATAATTGGCTCCTCAAGACAGTGAGATCCAAGAAGTACAGATATATCTGGAGACAGCGTCGGGCAAACAGGGAGAGAACAGAGAAGGGGACACCTAGAAGGTCTTCACAGCAGTCATGGGAATGTGGAAACACTCTCCAATATTTGTGTGTCCGCCAACTCTGGCTTCCTGTGAACTGCTCCAAGAGAGACGTCTTTAAAATCAGACCGTGGAAGCTGCTGGGACCTGCTTGTCATTGTCACAGCAACTTCCTCCAGTCTGCAGCTCTGTCACATCAGCCTGGGTTCACTGAGGGCAGCATCCCCTCCCAGACACCTAAGTCAAAACACTAGGTCTATCTGGGCCACCAAACCCTGCTAGGACCCCTCCAGTGTGGGTGGGAAATGCTGAGGCGCACCACGCTCCCCTTTCTGCAGCTGCTTCTCGGAGCAGTGGAAAGGCGGTAGTGCCTTGTCCCAGTGGGAAGGTGGGGTGTGGGTGGGGGGGCGGGAATTTTGTCCAGGTCACCTGCAAGAGACAACCTCTGAGCATGATCAGTCCCGAAGGCTCTCTGTGGCCTCCCAATTATTCCTATTCCATTGCTTCAAATCAAAGGTGGAGAATGGGGCTGTCTAGCCTCTGGGCTCAGCTCCAAGACTAACCTGTGGGAACCCAGTGGGAATAAACTCCTCCTCTTCTTCCTCCTCCTCCCCCTCCAGCTCCCAGGGATCAAGCACATTGCAGTCTCAGAAGCCTTCTCCTACAAACCCCAAGAGAGAAAGAAGATGCAGGGCAAGGGGAAGGTCAAAGGTTAGCAGTTTCTTCTTCCTTTCCCCCTTCCCTTGGTTCCACCTTTAAAGTCGGCTTGTAACCAGGCTTGGGGGAGGTAGGAGGCCAAAGCGTGAAGCCATCTGGTCCTCGGAATTAAAATCCCAAAAGCTCTCTTGACAGATCTTCCTGGTTGCATGGGGTAGATTCCTTTAGCCCAGTATAGACCTTAACTGGAGATCTCTGTCATGACCTCTAAACAGAGGACAAGGTTGACTGGAAAGGGAAGATGTGAGGAGAGGGGTCAGGAGCCCCCTCATTTAGAGCTAGAGCTAGAGCTAGAGAGAGAGAGAGAGAGAGAGAGAGAGAGAGAGAGAGAGAGAGAGAGAGAGACTCCTGGAAAGCTGGTTTGAACTCATGGGGTTGGCATCCTGAGAGGCCCCATAAGGAACAGAGGAACCTGGATGTTAGAACACATGCTTCCAGGAAGATGACAACGGAACAACTCCTGGTTTTCCTCCTCACATAACCTCACAGCTCAAAGCCATGGCTCCCCGGCAGTGTTCCAAAATCTTATCTGTCAGACCTTCCCTCAAATGCTGAACAAGCAACTCTGAACCCGAGTTCCAGAAGGACTTGTGCGCTATAGTCAGCTCGGAGATGCTAATCCGTGCCATCGAAAGCAGGAGGAAGTCTCACGCAGGCCAGGGCCTAGGGTGCTCAGCACAACCAGAGGTCATCCTGTGGAGGCTGTGAGGAGGGAGAGCAGTTTAGGAGACACTCCTGTGGCTGGGAGCCCAGAGCAAGAGCTGAGCCAGGAGCTTCCAAGGGAGTCTGGCATTGGTATTTACGAGTCTCTTGTTCCCATTAAAAAAAGAAGGGCTCTAGGCCTCAAGTGTTCTGCAGAGGATCATTCTATAGCAAAACACGGCGCGTAGGGAGGCTTCCTTGAGGGGCGCTGTGCTTTCCCCTCTGGACGGACGCATGCTAGCCAACTCCTATGCTCCTGATCTAGGAGAAAGCATGCTCAGAAAAGAAGAAAGATGTATGGAAGAGAAAGGGCCGTGTTGCCTTGATATTGAGGCCGAGAAGAAGCCTCATCCCATTTAACAGTGGTAGTGAAAACCAGGAGTGCTGCAGTTCTTGTGCCGTCTGACTAGAGATTGATAAAGTCCCTAGGCAGGACCTTAATGTCCTTTCAGAGACTTGAATGTCCCTTTTGTTCCAGCCCATCATAACCCAAATTAGGCTAGCATTGTCTCTTCTCTATGTCCTATACTATCACTTTGTGCTCCCATTAACATATTTCACTAACCTCAATTCTGGCACCAGATTGTCAGACACAAGGGGTCAAGGGAGTGCCGAGCTCTATGGGGGACCCAGTCATGTTCAGACTGGTGCTGCGGCTGCTCCTGAGGATGGCGACGGCGGTGATGCTCAGGGGGAAGATGGTGAGAATGATGGTGGACGCTGTGGAGGATGGTGGTGGTTTCTCTTGTATGTGTTAGAGTCGTCCTTCCCTATGCATCCTGCTTGGGAACAGTCACATGATAACTGGGTCTGCCAAAGAAGGGAGGAAAACGTAAATGATCCACTCCACCAGGAAACGGGCTGTTAGCAGAAAGGCGAAGAACAGTGCAAAAGGAGAATCTAGAGTAGCCTAAAAATGGAACAGACACTGCTGGGACCATTTGCGGAAACAGGAAAAGGAGAGAGAGAGAGAGAGAGAGAGAGAGAGAGAGAGATCCCTCACTGTGGCTCTGTGGAATAAGATGTGATTCCACAAGGGCAAGATTGCTGGGGCTCATTCTCAGTGCAATTAAAATGCCCTAGAGATGATGGAAGTGTACCTTCTAATCAAGAGGCCCAACCGACTACAAAATATTTACCTAACTCTTTTTCTCTATGGCAAGAGAAAAAAAAAATTGTAGGGAGAGGTGTAAGGCTCTCCACCCCTCTGCTTGACAGTCCCATCCCTGCACATTGTTCTTGTTTTTGTTCTGTTGCTCACCAAAAGCACCTTGGAGAGGAAGAGGCTTACTTGGCTTTCACTTCCAGATCCAACTCCATTGTTGAGGCAAGCCCAGGGAGGACCTCCAGGGAGGACCTGGCGGCAGAGATCGTGGAGCACTGCTCGCTTGCCTGACGTTAGCTTCTGCTCCGCTAGCTTTCCTACACGGCCCAGGACCCACCCTCCAGAGGCGGTGCCGCCCACTCCAGACTGAGCCTTCCCATATCGATCAAGACAGCTCCACACGGACTTGTCTGCAAACCAGTCTCATCTGAGCAGCTCCTCCGTTGAGGCTCTTTTTTCCCAGGCAACTCTTGGTTGTTTCAAGCTGACAATGAAGACTAATACGCATACATCCCATCCGCCTAGAAGACCTCCCCCTCTATCTCTTGATCTACCTGTTCCCTGATTCTCACTCCTTACTGACTTGGGTGGTTCTTGTCTATGTTCATTGGGTTCTTTTTTTTTTTTTTTTTTTTTTTTTAGATATATTCTTTGTTTACATTTCAAATGATTTCCCCTTTCCTGGCTCTCCACTCCATAAAAGTCCCATAAGCCCTCTCCCCTCCCCCTGTTCCCCAATCAACCCCCTCCCACTTCCCTGTCCTGGTATTCCCCTACACTGCTGCACTGAGCTTTTCCAGGACCAGGGGCCACTCCTTTCTTCTTCTTGGGCATCATTTGATATGTGAATTGTGTCTTGGGTATTCTGAGCTTCTGGGCTAATATCCACTTATCAGTGAGTGCACACCATGTGTGTTCTTTTGTGATTGGGTCACCTCACTTAGGATGATATTTTCCAGTTCCACCAATTTGCCTAAGAATTTCATGAATTCATTGTTTCTAATAGCTGAGTAGTATTCCATACTGTAAATATACTACAGTTTCTGTATCCATTCCTCTTTTGAGGGACATCTGGGTTCTTTCCAGCTTCTGGCTATTATAAATAGGGCTGCTATGAACATAGTGGAGCATGTGTCCTTATTACATGCTGGGGAATCCTCTGGGTATATGCCCAGGAGTGGTATAATGGGGTCCTCCATTAGTATCATGCCCAGTTTTCTGAGGAACCACCAGACTGATTTCCAGGGTGGTTTGGTCATTGGGTTCTTGAGTGAGTTAGCAAATGCGAGATCCTTAGATGGAACCTGGGACGGAAGGATGCAATGAATGTCCATTGCTGTTGTTGCTGTTGTACCCTGCCACTTTTGGACCTCAACATGAATTATGTGAGTTGGTGTGCATGGGAGCTTACCTGACTGTGAGGTCTTGGTTAGCAAAGTATTCAATGAACATGTTAGTGTGCTTATTATAGCTTGGGATACAGTAAGCGGTGGAGTACCGGGACAGTTCAGAGACTGGCATAGGCTAAGTTGAAATATTGAATAAATAGATACATGAAAAACGAATGCCTATGAGCTGTCGAGATGCAGTATGAAGAAAACATGTGCCTGCCACCGGCAGTGGTCATGTTTGCTCGGACATGTGTTCCTTCGCCCCTTACCACGGCTCCAGGCTCTCTGCCAGAAGCCTGTGGTCCACTCTCTTTGGAAGGAGTTCATTTTGCTTTGTTCCAAGGCAGCCAACATCAACAGCAATGTGGAGATGGAAAGCAGACCAGGACCAATGAAAGTTGTTTCTTCTCCAGCTGAGGCTCCAACCCGGTTTCAATCTGCTAATGAGACCCAGGTCGGAGTAATCAGGAAGTGTCTAAAATTAGCTGTTTTAATTTGAGAGGGAAAGGACTGACTCAGAACGGGGCGCAGGCTCCAGTGGAGAGCAGGGCCCTGGGAGCCTCCAGAAAAATCAGAGAGTCATCTGGTTCTCCAGTGCCCAAGAGAACACCCAGGATGAGCCAGGGTCCCTAGGCCCCAGCACCTGGTCTCAAATTTTAAAATTTCATGGTCTGTTTGCCCAAGAGAATCCATTGTGCTTCATGCTGGAGAGCGGGGCTGTGGGCTGCCACCTGCAAACCATTAACCAGGGTTGATTATGAGAGTCCTTTCTCCTCCCCAACTTACCACTTTCCAACCTCATTATTTTGGTTCTTATTCCCACCCCCCCAAGAAACTAAGCATCTCGTAAGTGTTTCACTGCCCTTGACAAATGTCCTTGGCCCTTCTGGCCCATAGGAATCCCTATGTGTTTTGAACATCTAAAGGAAACTCATTATCTTACTATCCATGTATCCATCTCACTATGTTCGTTGAACATGTTACGAGCTAGATTACGAGGCCGGGCTCAGGGGTTTACACAAAGAGGAAAAGGACCCGTTCTCTTGTTGAATTTATTTAAGGAGATCAATTATTAATTATTAAGGAGATCAATTATGAGAGAGGCAAACATGGAGATCAACAAGTGCAAGGTCATGGAATAAGTGCTCTCTGAGAGGCAATGCATTGTCCGGACCAAAGAGCAGGCTGTCCTTGAACTTGGGGTCCATCTGCCTCTGCATCTCTCGAGCTGGATAACACATGTGTCCACAGATCTATCACTGCCTTTCCTTTGCGCTTTTGCTACATCTGCACACGAGCAAGTTATGGTCAAAGAATGTGCCTTTTTGTTCTTCTTGGCTGCAGACTTCACATCCTGGAAGTCCAGTGCATGTTTTTCATTGGCGAATGCCTATGAATATGGGGATCTTGTATTACAGAAAACGATGAATACTTCCATTCCTTGAAGAATCCACAAAAAGTCGGTTGGAACTAAAGAGGAAAGGAATTAGAATAATGCCTTCCGACCCTTCTGACCTGGTCTCTCACTGGGTCTCCTTTAAAATGCTTCAAGAGAGGCTGGGGGAACATAGCTAAGTTGCTAGAGTGCTTCTACAGGATGCAAAAAGCTCTGGGTTCAATACTCAGCAATCCCAGCACTTGGGAGGCAGAGGCAGGTGGATCTCTGAGTTTGAGGCCAGCTTGGTCTACAAAGTGAGTTCCAGGACAGCCAGAGCTACACAGAGAAATCCTGTCTCAAAAACAAAAACAAAAACAAAAAACAAACAAACAAAAAACAAAAACCAAACAAACAAACAAAAAAAAAAACAATACTCAGCAATAAGCCATGTAAGCCAAATACTGGAGGTAAAGGAAGAAAAATCAGAAATCCAAGATCATCCTGGGCTACATAGTGAATTTTAAGGCCAGCCTGGTCTCAAAATTTAACAAATAAATAAATAACAAAAAATTTAGAAAAAGTTATCATTGACTACATAACAAGTCAAAACTAGTCATGGCTACAATGACTTTCTCAAAAGCAATAAATAAATAAATGCTTTAAGGATTAGCAAAGTCTTTCCTACATCCATAACAATTTAGATATGGTTGTCTGTAAGAACAAGAGATTAGAGAACATTTCCAGGAGCCTTGGTGTGAGAAGGCAATGCTCAGATACTGTGAGAAGGGAGTCATATGCCCACCACACCAGCATATCTCAGTTGCTACCATTCTGAACTTTGCACTGCTCCCTAGACTCAACAGGATCTCCACATGTGTGTTTTAGATGCCCATCTCCCTTTGTCTGAGAGCCCCAGTCCATCCTTTAAGTCCCGACTTACCTCAGGAAAGGATCTCAACATTTCCCAGTAGATCCCGGCACTCGGTCCTCTTGGCAACTCCGGGTTTCATTTCTATCAGTGTGGTGACACTAGTCAACTTGTGTTGCAAACATCCTAATTAAGCTGCTTGAGCAATAAGACGAAAAGCCACCGGGATTTTAATACCCTGGAAAATCTTCATGGCCTGGCTGAGCTCACATATCAGATGGAAGGACAATAGAAACGCCTACGTACCAGTCCCTCCTGACAGTCTGTTGCTGGATGCCTCCCCTAAGCTTCTCCGCTGACACCCCTCACTCTTGTACCCCACCTCCACCCATCTACCCTGCAATCAATGGCACTGAAAACCTATAAACCAGTGGTTCTCAACCTTTCTAATGCCACACCCCTTTAATACAGCTCCTCATGTGGTGGTGAACCCTCCCCCCCAGGGCCTAAAATCATTTCATTGCTAGTTCATAACTATAATTATGCTACTGTTATGAATTATAATGTAAATATCTGATATTAAGGATATCTGATATGCAACCCCCAAAGGGGCCATGACCCACAGACTGAGAACCACTGCAGTAAACCAAAACCTATGTTTTTGCTCTGCTCTGTTTACCACCACCTTCTTCAGTGGTTCTCAACTCGGGGTTTACAGCATACTCACCTGGAGAGTTGCTAAACTAAGTCTCCTCTTCTTGAATAAGGACCATACCTCTACCATGGGGCCAAGGCTGTGGCAGTCTGGGCCTCACCAGCCTCACCAGCCTCACCTCTGGCTTCTTTTTCTATCCTCCCCCATACTGGTATCCTTGCCATGATTTGGATGTGGCTTGAATCTGTCCTCGGAAAGTTCATGCTCCGAAAACTCATGTGTTAGGGAGATGATGTTTGGATGTTGCAGACAGAATCTTTAAAAGGCCATAGCTGGAAGTGTTGGTGCACACATGCAACCCAGCATTTTAGAGGCTAAAGTTGAAGAATATTAAGTCCTGTATACATCCTTAGACATACAGAGAGAGAGAGAGAGAGAGAGAGAGAGAGAGCATTGTTCTCACCACAATGTCACCTGTCATGTTGTAATGCAGCCAAAAGATGCTCACTAGAGGCCACGCACACAGGGCTAGCCTTGGACTTAGCTTCTGTCTTAGTTACCTTTCTAGTGCTGTAAAGAGACATCAGGACCAGTGCAACTTATAGTAAGAGTTTATTAGAATCTTGCTCAGAGTTTCAGAGGGTTAACCCATGGCCTTGATGAAGGCAGCATGGCAGCAGGCATGGTGCTGCAGCAGTAGCTGAGAACTTTCACCGTGAGACAGCTACAAAGAGGGGGCAGAGTGCTAGCAGGAAATGGCCTGGGTTTTTGAAACTCAAAACCCACCCCAGGGACAAACTCTTCTGGCTAGGCCACACCTCCTACAACAAGGCCACACCCCCTACAAGGCCACACCTCCTACAACAAGGCCACACCTCCTACAACAAGGCCACACCTCCTACAACAAGGCCACACCTCTTCCAACTAGGCCACACCTCTTCCAACTAGGCCACACCTCTTCCAACTAGGCCACACCTCTTCTAACTAGGCCACACCTCTTCCAACTAGGCCACACCTCCTAGTTCTTCTGAAAGTTTCACCAACTGAGAATCGAGCATTCAAATATATGAGCTTTTTGTGACCACTCTCATTCAAACCATCATAGCCTCCAAAACCTTGAACTAAATAAATCTCTTTTCTTTATAAAGTGCTCAGCATCAAGTATCCTATTATAGCACTAGAACATGAAATACGCCATGTACCATGACTTCTTCCCTTCTTTGACCTTTCTCGGGCATCCGTCCTTTCCTCTATGCAGATTTCCTCCCTTTCTCCCTGCCTAGGCAACTTCTCCTTCCGTGCCTCCTCCTTGTCCTCCTCCTCATCCAGTCAAGGGAGGTCAAGAAAGCAGGGGAGTAAAGAGCCCATATTCTGATTTTACCTACATGACCGTACCTGTTGCATAGGTGAGCCCATTAACTCCTCGAAGGTGAAGTTTTGTTAGGAAATGTTGCTGCTCAGGATTCAGCATCGGGGGTGACTGTGGGTCCCTGGTACCTGTGCCTGTGTTCAGCACTAAGAGGCGCTCAGTGCACATTGAAAGAGCACAACCGTCCTAGCAGACTCCCACCTGGAGCTCCCTCTAGACTTCTGGGATCTGAGGTCCTGAAGCTAACCCTGTTTTTTCCCAAACTGGGTAATTTACAGCCAAAGAATCGTGACTTCCCCCTCCCTGCCCCCATAAAAGAGCAGAAAGCAAGTTGAACATCAAAAGCCCCTTTAAAACCAACATTTTGATGACTTAAGAGTATACGAATGAGAAACATACGGCTTGAATTTCCTCTACTATACACAAGGGCTCTTTCTGGACTCGCTTTCCATCGCTGCCAAGCTAATGATGAGAGTGGAAGTTGCCCAATTCTCACATCATCAACAGATGGCTCCCCATATTTGGAAACATTTCACGTGGCACAGGAAGAAAAACTGCCAGCTCCTCCAAGTAGTCTCATGCCTGGCGGTGACCGCGTTTGCATATCCCATCCGGGGTCAAGCGGAAATTCCAATCCCATCATCCTCGAGGCCTGAGGAGGTAGGACCTGTCTTTCTAGGGCTGGCAGTGGGTAAGCTAAAAAGGATCAGGGGAGCGGGCAAAGATCCTAGTCCAGGATCTAATCCAAGCTTTCCCACTGATAAAGCAACATAAGCTTTGGTTTCCTTACTGGCAAGGTGACCTTGCTTTGTCTCTGCTAAGAATGTGAGGATAAATGAGATGGACATCATAACAGTGTCCAGCTCAAGACACAGCTAATCATCGTCACCTCTAAAAGGGATAGAAACAGGACACAACCACACTCTTCATTCTGTGAGGGACAAAGCAACAACTGGCTTCCTCTGTCCCTCCTGGTTGGGACAGTTTAGACTGTTTTAGTCTGACAGCAGTACAATCCAGAATGCTTGGTCCTTGATTTTGGTACTGTAGGGAGGAACCCCTACCACAGGAACAATGTTTGAATGTTGAACCCAGGACACATTTATTCTCAGTGCAATGGTAGTCCTCATTTTTGAAAGGCCAGTCCTCACTTTCAAAGTTATTGAGGATTGGATGACATCTTTACAGTTGTTTATTACACCTGCTTGCTTGTCTGTATGTGTGTGTGTGTGTGTGTGTGTGTGTGTTTGTACATGTGCACACATGTGCACGTGTATAAATATAGGTGTTCGATGGATACAAGTGTCACAGTGCCTGTGTAGGAGGCAGAGAATACTTAAAGGAGTTGGCTCTCTTCTTCTACCATGTCAATTCTAGGGTTCAAACCAAGGTCAGCAAGGGCTCTTACCTGCCTGGCCACCGTGCAGGCCCAGAGTGACATCTTTAAAATGTTTCCAACACCCACTTGCTTTGACATAGAAAGATGCCTCAGAGTCCCAGCTGGACCGTGCAGGCAAGGCCTGTAACAGGAAGCGTTCCACCCCCATCCCCAGGCAAGCAGCAAGTGAAGTCTGTCTGGGCTTCTGTGACAGAACCAGGCCTGGTGGACATATAGCTGACCACTGTGCGTCCAGCTTCCCCACTAATATTTCTTGATGATGAATAGGGCTGGAGAGATGCTCACCAGACAAAGAAAGCTGCTGCCAGGTCTGACAACCTGAGTTCAATCTCTAGAACCCACATGATAGAAGAAGAGAACTATGTGTGTTGTCCTCTGGCTTCCACATACATGCTGGGGCACATGTGGACACAGACATAATAAATACATAAATAAATGAATAGATAAGCCAATAAATCAATAAATGTAATAAAAAATTTAAAGGTGTCACCCAAACTCTCAGCCATCCACTAAAACACTTTGAAAATGAAGAACGGCCTTGGGAAAATATAATTATATATTTAATATATATTTTCTATTAATGTAATATATAATTTATGATTTTTGTTGCTACTTTGTTTCCAACCCAATTCCCCGGTAAAAGAAATCTCAACTCAATAAGTAACAAAACAAGCTATAAGCCTAGATTGGGCAGATCTCCCACTACGCTACTCTATTCCCATGTATATTATCTCATATAACGTGCGGTTTCTCCAGGCAATGAGCTTCTCTCTCTGCAGCCTCTCCATCTATATCCCTCTTAACTCCTCTCTGTCCTGTTGATCCTCCATAGCTCCTCCCCCTTCCCCTAGCAATCCTTTTCTCCTCCCCTAAACTCTCAGCTCCTCCCCTTCCTCCTGCCCAATCATTGGCTCAAGCCTTTATTTGAAAAATTAAGGTGGGGAGAAAGTTCACAAGGCAACTCCTCATCTGCAGCCCCTCTGAGGAGTGGAATTAGCATCAAAGTACGAGCCCAGAGCTATCCACAACGTATGACAAGTGAACACTGAACAAGAACAGGAGGGTCAGGGTGGGGAGAGCCAGCACAAACAGATGAGTAGCTTCTGCATGATACAGAAAGGCTGCCCACTGACTTTCGTAAGGAAGTAATGAGAATCACTACTCCACCTAGAGCTTTCAAAGTCTATGCATAGACTATTAGGAACCTAACCTCAGCTGGATAAAACCCTGTGAGTAGCAAATAGGACATACAAGGACCTTGCCTTCACGAAATATGTGATGCAGAAGGTACTACGAATGTGACAAGCACTTGGAAGGAGATGGCTGGATACGCCAGGAACAGGTGGCACCTGGTCGCGGAGACCTTGGTGCTCAAAGTAGGCTCTCAGGAGAAAGTGGGTTATAAACTGAGACTGAGCACCAACAGGGTACCCTAGGAAAAGGAATCTTAAAGTCTGGGGAGCTGTTGAGAACAATCAGATGTAGGAAACTGCTCAGGCAATGGTCTTGGTTGACACATGTCTTAGGGTCTTACTGCTGTGAGCAGACACCATGACCAAGGCAACTCTTACAAGGACAACATTTAAGTGGGGCTGCCTTACAGGCTCAGAGGTTCAGTCCATTATCATCAAGGCAGGAACATGGCAGCATCCAGGCAGGCATGATGGAAGAGGAACTGAAAGTTCTACATCTGCATCTGAAGGCTCCTAGCAGAATACTGGCTTCCTGGCAGCTAGGATGAGGGTCTTAAAGCCCACACCCACAGTGACACACCTATTCCAACAAGGCCACACCTACTCAACAGGGCCACACCTTCTAATAGTGCCACTCCCTGGGCTGAGCATATAAAAACCACAGCAATACATTTGCTTGGAGAAAAATCTTTTAGATGCTTCATTTGACCTTGCTGTATTAGCAAGATACACACACACACACACACACACACACACACACACACATACACACAGTCTCTTTAGGTTTCTGGGCTTCTTCAAAATTATAGTGTGTGACAAGATATATTTAGGAAAACAGTGACACAGTGAAAGTCTGACTGACACCTGTACTTTTAATGTATTTCTTTATCAGTATCATCTCTGAAGCTCTCCTTCCCATCTCTCACTGATATAGATGAGGGCATGGGGCTCTGTGTTCTAGCAGCTAAGGGCATGCATTGGAACTGAGCGTGGGTTCAGATCTCTTCTTTTTTTGTTTTTGCTTTTTCAAGACAGGGTTTCTCTGTGTAGCCCTGGTCGTACTGGAACTCACTCTGTAGACCAGCCTGGCCTCGAACTCAGAAATTCGCCTGTCTCTGCCTCCCAAGTGCTGGGATTACAGGCGTGTGCCATCACCACCCGGCAGGTTCAGATCTCTTCTGATCTTGGGAAAATTCATGCCTCATCCTGCTCCTTAACCTGTATAGTGAAGTTCATATAAATGCCTGCTTCAAACGGTGAGGATTAGAGGGAGGCAGATGTACGTGAAGGAAGAGGTCAGCCCTGGTGGATGCTGAGTATATAGAACGCAGGCTGGAGATGAGAGTAACTTCAAACGCCATTGGCTTGCTGGTCTCAGTGGGCTGGACCCGTAGCCAAGTTAGTTGAGATGAAATTAAATAAAATGTAACATGCTAGACCCTGTGCTTAGACTGCCCCTTTCTCTCATCATCTCATGCACATGAGTATGTGTATGCACACAGGTGTAAACACACACATACATATATGTGTACATACATATATGTAGATATACACACACATATATGTGAACACACAGAGGTTTCAGAGAGGGTGAGGGAAGGCAAAAGGGAGTTTCTGAAAGAAAGATCTGGATTTTTATTAAATTACAAGCACAAGAGGTTACTAGTTTCCTTTAGCTGCTGAACCATCAGGGTGCTGTGTGCATAGGAAAGTAGATTCTATATGACTCACACCACTCTGGAAAGTTGCATTAAGTTCTGGTGTCGCATTTTAAGAGGAAGACACTGGGAGCAGCTAAGGCAGGAAAAGCACCAGCAAAGAAAACCAGGTTGCACCAGGAATGCCTGGAGGACCCGGTGTTTGCAGCCCTGAGAAGGGCCCCCCCAGATGTTGTCTCTCATTACAAATGAAATGTCAAGTCAGTGTCAGGTCATGTTTGATGTGTTGCCACAACAACCAGAAACCCTCTAAGTCAGGTTAGAGTGCTTGTTTAATGTGCACAGGCCCTGGGTTCAATTCTGAGAAAAGAAAGAATTGGTTTTGAAAAGACAAAAAAAGAAGAAACCATCTTCAAGGTGTTGGTGGGTACTGAGATTATCCGTCTGGCCTGAGTCAGTCCCATTTTCCAGTTATTGGCAAGTTCAGTTGGTGGCTCATGCTGGGCCTTGCCAAGGATGCCTTACCTAAAGTGGTGTGAAAGAGAGAGGCCCGAGCTCCTGGACACAAACTGACACCCAGCTCAGGATGCCTTGGGGACCATATTTACAACAATGGTAGAATCTATCTCTCCTTTGCCAAATTCCTCTAGTTCTCTTTAAAAAAAAATAAGGTTGTCTCCTCCATCAGTAGTCAGTCTAGAGGCACAAGGGCTACACATAAGCAAGCGACCTCAACTCAGATGGTACGGTTAGGAATGGGGAACACAGAGTGATATAGGTACACCCAGGAAGAGCTATAACACAATGTCTGAAACTGAATAACTTATAAAGATTTACAAATTTGTTCCAAAACAAAACACACACACACACACACACACACACACACACACACAAAAAAAAAAAAAAAAAAAAAAAAAAAAAAAAAAAACTTAGCTAGGGCAGCTGGAGAGATTGTCTAACACTGGCTATTCTTACAGAGAACCCATGTTCCACACTCAGCACCAACACAGTGGCTCACCATTTCCTATAACTGCGGTCCAGGATCCCAGTGGATCCATTACTCTCTTTGGCCTCAGTGGACACAGGCAAGCTTATGGTACACAGACATATATGAAGAAAAAAAAAACCATACACATTTTATGTGTGTGTGTGTCTGCCTGTCTGTCTGTGTGTCTCTCTGTGTGTGTATATGTGTGCGCACACACATTATGCTTTTGGAAGCTGGGGAGTGAAAAAAACATAGGGTCAGTTTTGGCTGCTTCTAGTTAGGACTTTCCTGTATATGAAACACAGGGCTAGAATGCCACCTTAGACCTCTCCCTCTCCCTCTCCCTCTCCCTCTCCCTCTCCCTCTCCCTCTCCCTCTCCCTCTCCCTCTCTCCCTCTCTCCTTCTCTCCCTCCCTCCATCTCTCCTTCCCCCCCCCCTCTCTCTCTCTCTCTCTCTCTCTCTCTCTCTCTCTCGTTTGTTTGGCTTTCAAATCTCTAATGCTGTTACTTATCCTTACGACCTAATCTAATTATTTTCCAAAGGCCCTGACTCCACACACAATAACATATGAATTTGGGAATTATCATTCCGGATATGTGAACTTGGAAGGGCACATTCAAAACACAGCACATTCAAAACAAGGGGGCTTCTTAGAAGACGTGAGCTGATATGAGAATCAATATGGAGAGCCAGGAGTGGGCAAAGTTTATTTTTAAGACTGAGGTCATCCCACACTAAGAGCAACATCATCTTTACTGAGAGCCCAAGGTTGTGCTGACCGGACCTCAGGGAAGGAGTCTGGCTCTGCCTGGCTCCTGGCTGCCCCTTGGATCTCTGCTCAAGGCTACAGGACAGAATTCTTAGTTTTCCATTGCTGGACACATCAGAGATACATCAGAAGAAGTAATCTACTTTGGAGGGATACAGTTTTCTTACATCCCATCTAATGTGAATTTGAGCTCAGAGATTAAAAACTTATTCCTTTACAGGAAATCAAGAGTTCTGCCAGGACCGCCCAGTTGAGAAAATCAGAACAAGATGCCTCATGCTGTTGATGAACTCCCAACTCTTAGAGCCTCGAGGGAAGGCAGGAAGATGGGCCAGTATCCCAGGCACTCCCTTGTTTGTTCTCAGCTGGGCTTCACCTCCAGAATGTGGGAAGTTCCTGGCTGCCGTGGCATCCGCAGCTATAAACCATCCTGGGTCCTGTGATTACAAATTGTCTCAGTCAAGAGGCAGAAGCAGGGGACACCAACTGTGACTGAGGGTGAGTCCACTCAGATTTTTTTAAATTTGTTCTTCTTGTTGTTACTTTATGGATATTGTTTATTTTTATTTTTTTCCTGGTGTTGGAGATCAAATCCAGGGCCTCACATATGACCTACTACACGTGTTGTACCATCAGCCATGGGTCTTGAGGTTTTCATGTGTTTGTTTAAATGGTTTGGTTTGTCATTTCATCCACGCAATGAGATTATTGGTTTTATGACCTAGACTTGTAAAAAAAAAGTTTTTTTAAGGAATTAAGAGAAGTTTACCTATGAACGGACTCTTATGGGATAACTGGGATCTCTAACCCAATGAAGCTTCCTTTACCTAAGACCATCGACCACCCAGGGAAGGCAGCAACATGTCACTTCAGACCCTTTCGATGATGACTACCTCTGGATCCAACCAAGGTGAGCTCAGTCTCCCTGCTGGCTTGGTAGCAAGTTGAGACATGTCGTACCTGGAATCTCTTGCCCGAACTCTTTCTATGTTCCCAGCACAGATTTTCTCCATAGGACAACATTGCATCCACTCTTTCTGCCAAACTGCCTTAAAATGTAGGTGATGGTCACCTTTGATGGAGTCTGCAATGCTTTATTAGCACCAATCTTAATTTAGGGGTGATTATATCGGCTTAATCAGCAATCAGACTGAGTGATTGCTAACTCACATGCCAAAGAATATGAAATGGCTTCTACTGTGCAGAAAGACACAAGGAAATATAGAATATGATTTCTCTACTATAAAATTTTTAATTACTATTATTTTGTTTGTGTGCATGATGTTTGGGTAGGTTGACATACCATCATGCATAGGTGGAGGTCAGAAAACAGTGTTTTGAGGGAATGAATTCTCTTTCCGCCTCGATGTGGGTTCTGGGGAATCAAACTCAGGTCATCAGGTTGGCATAGCAAGCGCCTTACCCACTGAGCCATCTCACCAGCTCTAATTATTTCTCTTGCCTGTCATCATAAGCCATACCGGATTGGCAGTTCCAGTCTTCCTATGCTAGGGCTTCCCAGGTGGTCACATTTCTCTTCAGTAGCTCAACTAGAATAGGACTTTCTCATACAGATGCTCCTTAGGCAGGATATATACTTTTTTGTTCTTTCTTTCATATATATATGTATATATATATATATATATATATATATACATATATATATGTATATATACACACACACACACACATATATATATTAGTGTTCTATCTGCATGTACACCATCATACCAGCAGAGGGCATCAGATCCCATTACAGATGGTTGTGAGCCACCATGTGGTTGCTGGGAATTGAACTCAGGACCTCTGGAAGAACAGACAATGCTCTTAACCATTGAGCCATCTCTCCAGCTCCGTTCTCTCTTTTTTTGAGGTACTCCATGACCTGTTTTTATTGTGTTGCAACAGAATGCTCCACATAGAGTATGATTACAATTATACAAGTGTGTAACAGAGGGGTTAATGCGTAGACACAAACAAGACAACTTGATTCTTTGCTTTAAATGAACATAACAACACAATTTGGCTCTTACATGAGTCTGGACTTGAGGTCTGCATGGTAAAACTGCCTTGCTTATGAACTCGCAATGATGTCGTGAACTCCTGTCCCAGTAATCAATACATGAAATTGAGGTACCATTGGTTAAACATGATCACTGTAAGCTCTTAACATAGGGCCTTTACCATCCCTCCACAGACATGTTCTGTACAGAACTAAGTTAAAATTCCTCCAGGGTCAATAGCCCATAAAAGTTAAGAATATGGGGCCTGGAGAGATGGTTCAACAGTTAAAAACAGTGGCTGCTCTTCCAGAGGTCTTGAGTTCAATTCCCAGCACCCAAATTGCAGGTCACAATTGTCTGTGAGATCCAATGCCCTCTTCTGAAGTGCAGATGTACCTGCAAACAAAATATAGATAAAATACATAAAATAAATAAATCTTTTAATAAATAGCTGTTTCTACTGATTTCCTCATTTCCCAAGGATGTATACTTCTGCAGATAACAGCTTATTACCATTACAGCCACAATATCTAGCAACACTTCATTTTCCACAAATGAGTATCACTTTTGAAAAAATCATATAGAAGTAGGAAAGACTGTCTTAGTCTTTTCTCTGTCCTAGAACAAAACATCAGAGGCTGAGTAAAAGAAAGAAGTGCATTTTCTTCATAGTAAGGACATGCTGGTGGGTAGTATCTGGTCCACTCTGACATACTGAGGGTACACGTGAAGCGGGGACATGAAAGTGAGGGTAGAGGGCCGGGAGGAAGAAAGTCGCATGGAGCTATGTGGGACCAGGGAGCCATGTGACCGAAATAGAGGGGCAGGCTTGGAACAAGAGTGGGATTGAGAGACGTCCTAACCCCAGAAACCTCATCCTGAGATCAGCAGAAGTAGGATCTCCCAGCCCCTGCTGCCCTAGGCCTTCATGCCCTGGCACATGTAGCCCTGAGCCCCATACCTTTGTCTCGACAGAGGAGATCACACAGCCTGCAGCCAAGTTAAACCTCTTTTGCCCTTATAAGGTCATGTCCATCAGCACCTCGAATTCCTCCTCATTTGAAAGAGGCACCAGCCACACCCTGACCCCATGGCTCCTACCCACCCCCTAAAGGCTTAAATAACCTTTGTTCCCCTCTCCGCAATGAACTGAAACCTGTCTTCCAAGAGTCTGCCCTCGTCGCCATCCCCCTGCCATTTCCCTCCGTGCTCCCCGATCTCAGCATCTGCAGCTGTGACCTCCAGCTGTCAGTCCCACCATCACAGGCAGGGAAGTGAGGATGGGAACAACAGAGGAATCGGAGGCAAACGAGACTCAGAGGAAGCACCAATATAACAACCCAGTCTCTGCAGGGAGAGAGACAACGATGTGTAGGCAAATGGTCGGATCTGGAAAATACCATCCTAAGTGAGTTAACCCAATCACAAAAGAATACACACATGAAATGCAATCACTGATAAGTGGATATTAATGAGCCCAAAAGCTCTGAATACTCAAGGCAGAATTAGCAAATCAAAAGATTCCCAAGAAGAAGGAAGGAAAGGACTCTGGTCCTGAAAAGACTGGATCCAGTTTTGTAGGAGAGTATCAGAACAGAGAAATGGGGGGGGGGGGGTGATTGGGGAATGGGTGGAGGGAAGAGGACTTATGGGACATATGGTAAGGGGGGAACTGGGAAAGGGGAAAGCCTTTGGAATGTAAACAAAAAATAAAGAAAATAAAAAAATATATATCAAAAAAAAAAAAGAAAGCCATGACAAAAAAACAAAACAAAACAAAACAAAACAAAACAAAAACAAAACAAAACAAAACAAAAACCCACAACCCCATTGTCTTATTTAGAATTTCTATGGCTGTGATAGCAACATGATCAAAAACAACTTGTGAAGGAAAGGATTTATTTCGCTTACTGTATACATCACAGTCCATCATCCAGGAAATTCAGGGCAGGCACTCAAAACAAAGCAGGAAACAAGAGGCGGAGCTGACGCAGAGACCAGGGAGGAGTGCTGCCTGGTGGCTTGCCTAACTTGACCTGCTCAGTCTACTCTCTTAGGTACCCTAGGACTATCAGGTTCCAGTGGACTGGGACCTCCCTCCTCAGCAAAATGTACCACAGCCGGTGGGGGCGTTTTCTCAATTGAGATTTCCTCTTCCAAAAACGATTCTAGATTATGTCAAGTTGATCTAAAAACTAGCCAGCACACCCTCTTAAATATCTTTTAAGTATCTAACAACCACCCCCATAAGACCCTACCTTTTAAATACCCCACAACATCTGAACATTACTATGGTAGGGACCAAGCTTTCAGAACACAAATTGTTTGGGGACATGCTCAAACCATGGGGACTAATATAGGAACTGGCTACCAACTGTGGTACATGTGGCTCAAAGGGATGTGTGTTGATCACGTCCTACCCTGTCTTAGTCAGGAAGTTAGGCACAGCATAGCTGCGACTCAGGCTTCTCACAAGGTTACAATTAAACTTTGGCCAGGGTTAGGGTCTCATCTGAGGCTCGAGTGAGGAGGGATTGTTTGTTAGCAGGATTTAATCCCTGAGGACTGCCAGTCGGAGACAGCCCTCATTGTGTCTTGTCAAAATGTCAAATTCCTCAAAATAGCTCACTTGCTTCATCAAAGTGTAAAAACCAAGAGGGCAACTGAAAGAAGTCAGCCAGCAAGAGGTAATCCCCTGCCTCGTGTGTCTTTGGGTTTCTATTGCTGTGAAGAGACACCATAACCATTAGAACACTTAGAAAGAAAATCATTTAACTGGGGCTGGCTTACGGTTCAGAGGTTTATCCTCATGGTGGGAAGCATGGTGGCGTGCAGGCAGACATAGTGTTAGAGAGGTAGCTGAGAGTTCTACATCTGGATCCACGGGCAGCAGGAGGAGACACTGAAACACTGGGTCTAGCTTGAGCATACAAGACCTCCAAGCCCACCCTCAGTGACATACTTTCTCCCACAAGACCACACCTACTCCAACAAGGCCATACCTCTTAATGAGCCTATGGGGGGGGGGACATTTTCATTCGAGCCATTCCCTGGCCTCCAGAGGCTTATGCATATATCATAATGCAGAAATGCATTCAGTCCAACTTCAAAAGTCCCCACAGTCTATCAGTCTGAACCCTGTTTAAAAGTCCAAAGTTCAAAGTCTCTTTTGAGACTAGCAATCTCTTACTTGTAATCTGCTGTAAAATCAAAATTGAAAACCAGATCACATACTTCTAACATACAATGGCACAGAATATTCATTACTATCCCAAAAGACAGGAAATTAATCATAGTGAAAAAATACTGGACCAAAACCAGCAGGACAAACTCCAAATTCTGCATCTCCGTGTCTGATAGCAAAGTGCTCTTCATCTCCAACTCCTTTCAGCTTTGTTGACTGCAACACACTTCTTTCTCTTGGGCTGGTTCCAGTCCCTGTTAGCAGCTTTCCTCAGCAGCTATCCCATGGGCTCTGGCATCTCCAGTATTTTGAGGTCTCCAAGGCAACCCAGGCTTCACCTTCACAGCTTTCCTCAACGACCTCTCTAGACCTTTACGTAGGGACACTCCTGATACATGCCTGGCCTCCGCGGCTTTCTTGAGTCACAGAGAGCGGTTCCATAACTCCTTTCTTGTATCCTTGACTCTAAAGCCAAAACCACGCAGCCAAAGCTGCCAAGTTCTACTGCTCTGGGGCTGGATATGGGTCCCTCATTCAATTACATTTTCATTAGCTTTCTGGTTTTGATGACTTCCTTCACTGTATATGTTTGGTTATTCTGACACTCACTCTCTAGACCAGGCCGGCCTTGAACTCAGAGATCCTCCTGCCTCTGCCTTCCCAGTACTGGAATTAAAGACATGTACCACCATACCTGGCCCTGAGCTTTTCTTCAATTCCTTTTCACTAGTTGGAAGCTTAGCAGGATGGGTTCTGGCTCTGAGGTCACCGCTCCCTTTATTCTACTTAGCATCAGGCTTTCTTTAACCTGTTTACACTTCCTGGTTCCCCTTTTCTTTTCAAACTGTACATTTTGTATCTTTTCCTTGCCCAGCTTGCTCCTTTTCATGGTAGATCTGCATAAGACGAGTCACTAAGAGGCACACACCATAGTCAGTGCTAGGTTGTTTTGAAATATCTTCTGCAAAAGCTATTAATCCCTAATTCTTCAGTTTGGCCTCAGGCAGATTTCTTTTGGACAAGAGCAGAAAGCAGCTACATTCTTCACCAAAATATCACAATATCACTAGGCCACATTCTTCTCTTCTGAAACCTCTTGAGTCACACCACCACAGTCCAAATCACCCTCAGTGCCATTGTCTTCCATGCTCCTACTAGTATTAAACATTCTACTGTTTTCTGAACCTGATATAGCAAAGTACATTCCTCCAAACAAAAACAAGGTCTGGCTTATCACACATGGCAGCTCTTAAAAAGGAAAACATTTCGTTGGGGCTGGCTTACAGGTCAGAGGTTTAATACATTATCGGCATGGCAGGAAGCATGGCGGCATAGAGACAGACTTGGTGCTGGAGAGATGCTAAGAGTTCTACATCTAGGTTGGCAGGCAGAAGGAAGAGACGGTGAGACAGCGTGAACATCTGAGACCTCAAAGCCTGCCCCCAGTGACACACTTCCTCCAACAAGACCACATCTACTCCAACAAGGCCATACCTACTAATAGCGTCACTCCCTATGGGCCTATGGAGGCCATTTTTATTCAAACTACCACATCGTGTAGGCGAAGAAATGAAAGCCTGTCATCTTGATAAAAGTGACATCTGGGGCCTTACCCATACTCAAGAAGGCAAGCGTGCAAATGTGAATACCAGTAAGTGGGGACCACTGGGCGGGGGGGGGGTGGGGATCACCTCAGAGGGTGTCTGCCCTAAGAGAGGAAACAGAAAATATCCATTGAGCCTCTGAAGAATGTCACAGGCAAGCACCAAAGAGACAAAGGTCCCCTGCCAGACCGAGTTGGGGGTGTGCGTGGTAGAGTTGAGATCCAGAGTGAATGCTCTGCTCTGCTTTCTTCCTCCCTCTCTCCCTCCCTCCCTCTCTCTTTCTTTTGCTCTTCCTTCTTCCTTCCTTCCTTTCTTTTCTTTCTTTTTAACTTGGCACAAGCTAGCATTACCTGGGAAAAGGAACCTCAACGTCAATGTCAAACCTCTCATTCACACAAAGTATGTCACCGTCCACCAAAAGAACTCTTGAGCCTAGAATGCTCCCAACACATTGGAGACACTTAAGAAACAAAAGCAAACAGCTGCCTACCCTTACACCACTCAAAACATAAAACAGAGCCAGTTTATAAAGGAAGGGTCCAAAAGAGATCCAATGGAGGGGCCTACACCTCCAAGGTGTGCACAGCAAATGCTCAGGGGAGAATTACAGAGAACGTATCAAGCAAAGGATCTGGAATGCCCCTCACAGAATGTCGTATCAGCGAGCAGCTGCAGACATATCTGCTTTATATTCACAATGAAGGGTCTTAAGCATAGTTAACCTGGCCAAAGCTTCACAGCTTAGGCAATGTTCTGGGGTGGAGAGATGGACAGGAAGAGAGAAAGAAAGTGTTAAGACAAAGGAAGCTTTCCAGCAAATGGTGCTGCAACAACTGGGTATCCACTGGCAAACATAGAGCGCTGCCCGCTATTTCATGCCCAAAACAAAATCATTGCCAACTGATCAAAGTCCTAAATGCGACAGCTAAGCCTGCGTGACTCTTCAGTGAAACAGTTCTTAGAGGTAAGCAGAAATGTTGTGGGGCCTTATTCACGGGTAGGATGGAAGCCGGGGCCTCACACGTGCAAGGCAAGCGGGTAAGCAATGATCTCTGACCACACCCTCGCTCCCTCTGTGATTCCGAACTAAACATTTTCTTCAACACCGAAAGCACCAGCAACAAAAGGAAATGCAGATAAATTGAACATCACAAACATCTAAACCTTTAGTTGCCTATGGCAGCAACCGAAGTTATAACCCCAATACTTAGAAGCCTGAAGCAGGAAGATTTTGAGTTTGAGGTCATGGTGACATAGCAATACCCCACCCGAAAAAACACAAAATAACAACAACATGAAATAATAATGATAATAATAATAATAATAATGTTATATGTTATATAATATATATTACATATTATATATCATGCATTACATATTTTAAGCATCATATTTTATATTTATATCATGTGCTATATATTATAATCTTATATAATTATATGTAATATATTATAATTATATATTAAATGTATAACATATTATATAATATGTAATTATAAAAATATTATATTTTTCTGCATCAAGGAACACTAGCAAGCAAGTTCTGGAAAATATAAGCAACATAATAGGAAAAATGTTGCAGTTCATGTATCTCTGGGACTTCCATATAAAGAATTCTTATAACCCAATAATAAAAAGATAAATGATACAATTCAGAAATGAGTTAAGCATCACATGAACATTTCTCCAGAGGATGAACCCACGGCCAGTAAGCACACCCAAATATTTTCAGCATCACTGGCAACCATGCAAATTCAAATTAAATCTACAACAAAATACTATTTTATGCTGCAAGAGTGTCTAAAAAGAGGATGGAGAGGAAAGGGAGGAGGTGCTGGTGTTGGTACGAATGTGTGTAAAAAAAAATTAGGGCTGGCATAAACCTGCTAGCAGGCAGATAAAATGGCCCAGCTTCTCTGGAACGACCAGGCAGTTTTCCAAAGGCAAAGCCAACGTATCATGTGGCTTACACCCAAGACGTGAGAGCCTCAGTCCACAGGGAAGATGATTGTGCACCAGTGATCAAAGCAGCATTACTCATAAAGGCCCCAAAGTAGAACCTTTCCAATATCTGTTCATTTGTCCATCTCAAAAGAATGACTAGAAATCATGGGCTGTATCCATCCCACGGGGACTTCTCAAAAGGCATGAAGTAAGTCCTTCCCGGTCCAGCCACAGGGATGAGCTTTGACAACATCAGGCTGCAACTAAACCACGAAAGCAGATTCTGCTTGCATAAAATGTCTAAAATAGGTTGATCTTTGGGCCTGAAAAAAAAAATGAAGAAAATGGGAAGGTTAAAGGTGGCAGTTGCAGAAATCTGTGGATATACTGACATCCACAAGAGTTTTTCAAAGGAAGAAGGAAGAGAAGGGGGCAGACTTACCTTCCTAGGATAGCAATAATTGACTTGGGGCCCTGAAGCCCCTAAAAGAACCACATGAGAGGATTTGTGTAGGGTTTTGTTTGTCTGTCCTCTCTTTAGAACTACAGCTTTCCCCCCAATTTCCAGAGTCAAACCGTAAATCACAATCCCTGCCTTCAAGCTAGCCTGGAAGGACTCTGAGGACTGTGGGGACATCCCCATGAAGTCCCATTTGAATTGCCCTCCTGGTTTGCTGTGAGAGGGGCAGACTTCCTCTCACCTCTTCTTCAAGGTCAGATTTCATTTTCTGTCTGTTTGTTTAATCTCCACTCAGCTGTGTGGAGTTGGGGTTAGCCAAGGAGCCCCCAGGCTCTCCCTGGTCCCTGCCCTTCCCCCTCCCCCTGCTGTGATGGTTATTCAGCCTTCTCCCTGCATAAACCTGCCTGCCAGATACCCAAGAAATGGATAGCTGTTCTCTTTCCAGCATTAAAGGGGAGTGTAAGCAGCTGGCTCTAAGGCCCTGGTCTCCAATGCTGGAGTGACCCAAAAGTAGGGTCACACTTCTGGTCAGCTGCAGACAGTCTTGCTTCTTTATTTTTATTATTTTTTTTGATATATTCTTTATTTACATTTCAAATGTTATCCCCTTTCCCAGTTTCCCCCTTCCTGGGTAGTCCCTATCCCATCCTCCCTCCCCCTACTTCTATGAGGGTGTTCCTCCACCCACCCCCTCCCACCTCGTCGCCTTCAATTCCCCGACAATGGGGCATCTATCGAGCCTTCATAGGACCAAGGACCTCTCCTCCCCTTGATGCCTGACAAGGCACTCCTCTGCTACATATGCAGCTGGAGCCATGTGCACCCCTTGGTCGATAGCTTAGTCCCTGGGAGCCTGGAGGGTCTGTTTGGTTGATATTGTTCTTCCTATGGGGTTGCAAACCCCTTCAGCTCCTTTAGTCCACTCTCTAGCTCCTCCATTGGGGACCCCGTGCTCAGTCCAATAGTTGGCTGCAAGCATCTGCCTCTGTATTTGTAAGACTCTGGCAGAGCCTCTCAGGAGACAACCGTATCAGACTCCTTTCAGCAAGCATTTCTTGGCATCCACAATAGTGTCGGGGTTTGGTGACTGTATATGAGATGAATCCCTAGGTGGGACAGTCTCTGGATGGCCTTTTCCCTCAGTCTCTGCTCTACACTGTGTAGGCAGTCTTGCTTTTAAGGCATGACCGGGGACTCCAACCTTCATTCTCACAAAATTACCATGGTCTAAGGCTCATTTGTCTCCTCAACCAAAGGTGAATGGTTGTGGCGGCCTGGGAGCAAGCTCTCAGCTGTCCCTAGACTCGCCTGTCTCAGTGACCGGCTTCAGTCTCTTGCAAACAGCAGAAGGATTATGTGTCTCTCCAGGCATCACTTCCCACCTCATCGAAGATCCTCAGAGAGTAGGGTCCTCAGCTCCCACCAAGCAAAGCGATTCTGTTTAAAGACTAAGGTTACATTCCTCAACAGTCCGGGCAAACCTTACCCTTTTCTCCCTGAGGCTGAAAAGTCCTGCCTAAATCCTCAACACTTTTTCCTCCACCCCCACATAAGGCCTCTCTCCCCTTAAGGATCACAAACCACATCTTTTAACATGTTATAATGTAAGCCAGGCATAGTCACAGACACCTGTAAAGCCAACACTCAGGAGGGCAAGAGAGTCCCTGCAAGCCTACCGTTTCCGCTACAGAGTAAAACCTTATCTCGAAGACATACAATCCCCAAAAAGGAGAAGGAAAAACTCCATTTTATATTTCTAGCGCCTGGTAAAGAGTGGGTGGCCTTGCTTTGACTTGTTTGTTTGGGTTTTTTTTTCCCTTATGTTTTCAAAACAGGGTCTTGCTGTATAGCCTTGGACAGCCTGGAACTTGATATGCAGACCAAATCAACCTTGAATTTTTGATGATGCTTTTGCCTCTACCTCCCAAGTTGTAGATTAAAGGTGTATCACCACGTCCAGCTAAGAAGCCTTGGCACAGTTAAGCTAAAGGTGCCAACTTATTGTATAAGATGACGATGATGACGATGACGACAGACCCTGCGTGTGGGTAGCCTGAAGCCACCCTCCCCACAAAAGTAGGACTAAGAAGACAGACCTCACTGAAATCTCCATCCAGAGTCAGGCAACAACTTGCAAGGCAGAGGGAAGAGACATCACTTTCTTTTTTCAGAATATCTTGTCTGTCCCAAGTACAGAAAGAACCCTTCACGAAGTCTATTTCCTCGGTTTCTACCAGAAACAAAGTGCTCTTTTCTGCAGAGGTATACAGCAAAGATGGGGCTGCCCGATTTCATGTCAAGGGTTCTTGTTATTTTAACACACCACTGTGAACACCACAGACATCTCCAGTCATGGAGTGTTGTCTTTAAACACAGTGTCCGTGGCTGGCCCCAGGACCACAGTTAGAATAGAATAAGACAATGATTTCTTGGTTCACAAATACTGGGTCCCTGGATGCTATTGGCTCCTACTGCACAAAGTGTGTGTGTGTGTGTGTGTGTGTGTGTGTGTGTGTAACTATGACATTGTTTGGAAGGAAAACTCCCAGAGTCACATGGAACCGTTTCCAGATCTCAGTTCTGTTTCCTCTTGGGAATCTGTTTGCTCTCCATCTCATTTTGCAATACTGATAAAGCTGTTATCACTCAGGGTTATTTGGCGGGTCTGATACGGACGTGTAGTATAGAGAGTCAGGCACCAGAGCACTCAGAAGGCAAGGGCTGGCTTTTTGCGTGCGCGCGCGCGCACACACACACACACACACACACACACACACACACAGAGTTTACCAGTTAACCTGAGGCCGATTGGTCTCACTTTAGGACCTAAGACCAACATTGCTAGGCATAGTTGGTTGAAGAATCTCCATGGGAGCTTTGAATTTTTTTTTTTTCTGAGCTAGGGCGTTGGCTCAGTGGATAACGTGTACTTGGTGCATGAGCACGGGGACCTAAGTTCAGATCCCCAGACCCACATGAAAAGTTCGGCATGAGAATGAGAATCTGTAATCTCTGCTTGGAGAGGTCGGAGAGACAATGATCCCAGGGGTTCATCAGCTCAGTATAGCTAGCATATAGGTAGTATATAGCTCGTCTATAGCTGGTATAGCTAGTGTATAGCTAGTATATAGCTGGTCTATAGCTGGTATAGCTAGTATATAGCTGGTATATAGCTGGTATAGCTAGTAACTGGTAAGCTCGAAGTCCAATGAGAGATCCTGTGTCAAACAAGGTGGAGATTGATAGAGGAAGACACCAGACACTGACCTCTGACCTCCGCGGGCACACGCATGGACACTTATTCATTCCTCCTACCCACAGGCACATCTATTGCACACTCATGCAAATAAAAATAAAGTTCCAAGACTCGACCCCTTGACAAGAGGCCTGGGAGTTTAGGTTTTGGAAGCCCCCAGGTTTGTGCTCACACCTCCTCTCGAATCCAAAGCAGCCATTTTCCTACCAAAAAATCCTGTGAGGGGCAACAGAGGGTCGAGGATCCACTCACTGCTAGCCTGTACCCTCTCCTCACACTGCTTCTCTCCACTCTGGCCCTGGCACTCTGGCCCCGACTGCGGTGGGTCTCTTCTGAGGGAGCCACCGCTCTAAATGAAAGGCTAGACTGACAGGAGGGGTCGAAGTTCACACAAGCGGCACCGCCTTCTGTTTCATTTACAAGTGGCAGTCACCTCATTAAAGCGGGTCTCCCTTCACCCCACCCACCCTCACCCCACAGCCCAGCCCTCACGTCCTCCACCCAGGCCCCTCCCTCCTCAGCTTGGCTTGGGCAGCAATACAGAACGGGATTAGATATTCTGGGGCCCAGAGGGAGACAGAAGGACTCACAGAGACATCTGCCCACATCTTCTTTGGCAAGCTTGCTCTACCTCCAAACGTTCCCAACATCTGGCATAAAGAATGCACTCAACAGATGTTTGCTAACTCAAGTATTTATGAGTGCATATAAGTCGCACGGTGGTGGCCATGGCTTAACCTGACCTTGAGAGTCAGCAAAGAGTCCTTCAAGTAGAGTCCCTCAGAGCAAGAAGGGCACACGCACCTGCAGGGGGCTAGACCCTGGCGGTCTGCCGTGTGCCCCTGCCGACTTTTCCTCTCTTCGACCCTTTTGATCTGTGAAGGCAAGGTGCTGTGATGATGAAAAGAAATAGCTCACAGGAAAGAACCCAGCTTGGCATGGCACACTGTAGCTAGTAGACAAGCGCTGCTCCCCGGAATTCCCAGCCGTTGAAGGGGACAGAGCACCACACGGAATGGGCTTCAGTTCTGGGACTGCACGAAGGCCCCTGGGGCTGGTGAATGACACAGAAAGACCAAACAAGCCTAACGTGAGACCAGGAGGAGGGGTGTTAGCCAGGCCAGGCACTGGCAGAGTTGTTGCCAAGCAGCCATTAGTGAGGCTTCAGGCTGGACATGGGCTGGCGGGCACAATGCTCTCAGGGAAGGCATACCTGGTGTCTGGACCTGAACCAGAGAAAATCCAAGAGAGGTCACCTGGATGTACACACAGCCCCTCCAGGCCCTAAGGACGAACTCCAGGACAAATGTGTCCTCCTCCCCTGCGGTGCTCCCTTTAGTCTCCGTACCAGTTCACCAGCCAACCAAGGGCTCCATACCAGCCCTGCTCCAAGAACCTCTCTTCTGATCTCTGGATAAAGAGATGCCGTCTCCCCTCAAGCCTCATACACCAGCCGCAGGAGAATGCCACCTCAGCTCTGCCTCCTGGGGCTCCGTATAAGGGTGATGTCAAACTTGAGAGGGCCAATGAGTACTAGTCTGCAGGAGGCCTCAGCTGAGGGGCTGCCGAGTAAACGGTTCAGTCTGTCCTTATGTCTGTTTGGGGAGGGTGGGCTAGATCAGGAGCTAAGGCACACCCAAGCCCATAGAGTGTACCTGCAACATTCTGGAGTTTCTGCAAAGGGTATTCTTTGGGCTGTGGCCAGTGAAGCAAACGATTCCCCTAGAGTCCCTGAAAAAGCACAGCCACACCCCATCATCCATACTGATTCTGTACACACACCTCCTCACCAGCTTTGTGCATGTAGGCTATAGTGGGGCCTCTCCTAAGATGGGCTCTCCCCAGGGAAGGGGAGAGGAGAGGGGGCATGGGACTCCACCCAGAGTAGGGGGGGGCAACAAACTTTAAGAACACAGTCACATCTGGATGTGCTCACGTGAGACAGAAGGAACAGATGAAGAGGAGAGCTGTGAAGAGGAAGCAAAGGGCACTCAGTAGGAGGAAGGTGCTAGACTAGCAGAAAGGGAAAGAGGGACACTGCTACATCTGCAGGCAGCAGTGGAGGCAGGGGGCTTGGAGAGGGGAAAGAACAGAAGAGGGAGAAAGGGAGAAGGGAGGAGTAGAGGGAAGGAGGGAGAGGGGAGCAGGTAGGGGGAAGAGGGAAGTGAGAGAGGAGATTAGAAGGGGCCAATGACCGGGTGGTGGTGGCGCACGCCTTTAATCCCAGCACTTGGGAGGCAGAGGCAGGTGGATTTCTGAGTTCGAGGCCAGCCTGGTCTACAGAGTGAGTTCCAGGACAGCCAGGACTACACAGAGAAACCCTGTCTCGAAAAACAAAAAAAACAAAAAAAACAAAAACAAAAAAAGAAAAAGAAAAAGAAAAAGAAAAAGAAGGGGCCAATGAATATAAAGAGAAGTGTCACTAGCAGGCTTTGGAGGTCATCCTGCTATGGTCGGGATGGACATCTATGGGCCCTGGAATCAGAATGGAGGAGTGTGCCTCCTTTCTCACCTTCCCAGTGGGAACAGCTCCAAGCCTTCCCCACTTTTTCTGAGGTTCTGAGAATGGACAAATACCCTTGACACAGGCTGTCTGGATCGCAGGTCTGGGAGGGCCCACAAAGAGCCAGTCTCGTAGGACAAAGGGCTGTCAGCAGGACACTATGAATGAGACTTGTGGAAATTATAAGAAGGGCTCCAAGAGCTGCTGGCCAAACTCTTTCCACCACTACAGGGGACCCAGCTGTGAGGATGGGAGACCTTATAGCCAAAAAGGTCACTGCAGGAGAGGACTGCTTCTACTGCAGGCTCCACGCTGCAGTGACATCAATCCACATTCAGACCCACGGTGCTGCTCCTTCCCCTGGGGTATCCCCCCCCTTCTACCTAGAAAGCCATGAATTCTCCCCTCCCACACTGAATGGCTCATTCTTCGATGTCTCTGTGTCCTGTGTGTACCTCCTGGGATATACCTGAAGCAGAATCATTTGCTGGTGCTCCCAGGATACACAACATAGGCAACAGGGAGTTGGACCCTGGGTGACTTCGATGGAGAGTTAGTCAATAAGACCGTAAACCACACCTCGCTGCTCAGTTCTGTACTTGATTTCTGTCTTTTCAAATGGACTGCAAGTCCCGGAATGCAGGGATTGCATTGCTCACTCCTTTTATCTCTCTTTATTCAGATAATTTCTGCAGAGGGGTCAAGGCTCCACAGCACTCAAGGTAACCCTCCGAATTCTTCAGATACTCCCAAGATCCTGAGCTTCAGGCACCAGTAAGTAAGTAAGTGTCAGGTCTGTTGGGGCTTCAGCCTGTTCAAGGGACTGCAAAGCTGGAGACATGCCCCCCAATCCGTTTCTAGGACCCAAGAGTCTGGCCTGGCGTCCCCTCAGATTTCACAACAGGCAGAGAAAAGAGAGAAAACTGGAGAGCTGGTGATGAACTTTTCTGAAAATAATGAGGCCACGAGAGGAGCCATGAGCAGGAGCCTCTGCGGGCGTGGGGTTTCCTGGCAGAGCGATGCGGTGCATCAAGCAGCCATTAACTCCATACCCTGGGGAGAGGGCCGCCTGCAGCTGCCTGGCCCTCGCCTTGGCCCCATCCTAGGGTGGCTACCTAGCCAGATGGCTTTGAAAAGAACTGGACTAAGACATGGAACTTGGAGCTCCCAGTGTCCGGAACCTTCTGGGCAGGCAGAAGGGAAGGGACACTCCAGGTGGGTTCTGCTTGATCAAGGCTATTGGGTATTTGGCATAGGACATGGAAGCAGGGCCCATGCTCCTCTCTGGTTGGGAAAAGGTAGCAACGAGTGTCCCGCATGTGTGAAGGCCACCAGGCTTGACGCCAAGCTCTTCTACCCAGCGAGCCTTCTCATTGGCTTACAGTCTCAGACATTTGCTGTCACCTGCCTAGCCCTGAAGCTTGCTTTTGTCATCTCTATTTGTCACCTTCCTTCAATGGAAGAAGGAAGATCCCAAAGTCTCCAGGGTGAGCTTCCATAGACGCTCATACTCTGGCTCCAATGAGCACTCAATGTGCAGTCAAAAGCGGTTCGGGGCCTAGGCTCTGACAGCATCACGTTGGGCAGGCAGGACAGGGATGGAGTCCCTTGCTGAAGAGGTGCACAAAGGTGGCTGTGTTCCTCTCCACCCCTCCTCCCATTGGTCCTCTCCAGGAATGCTGAGCTCTATGTATGGCATGTTCCGTGATTACCGGGACAAGACAGCAGCACTGACAGCTCTTGTCACAGCCCACCCCTGATTTATTCATATTGAAGAAGGGATAGCTTAATTCCACGGCTCAGACCTAGGGCTGCCCGCCAGATACTGTGAGGCCAATTGTGACCCTTGTCCCTCCCCCGCCTAGGAACTGGACAAGGAGAACAAAGGCCCTGGTGTCCCCCTCTGCTCTCCTTACTATGACCCTTTCTTTCCCTCTTCCAAATAGGTACCGATAACAGCTAAATTGTCCAGGGATGAGTGATGCTAGGTGCTTAGGAGGATGGGAAGAAAAACATCACATGTTTGGCATAGCAACCTCAACCCTCCTCCATCCCGCCATTCAGAGAAAAGGGGAGAAACTGATTTTAAATCTCGGGGTAGGGGTTCCCTTAGCCCCAGGGTTCTGGGCTCCAAATATGAAAGCAAAACCATAGTGTCTTCTTTGTGTAGTAGTTTTAAGCTACCTCCTTGGTCTCAAATACACATCTCAAGGAACTTTCAGACAATTGGGGAGACTGTGTGTTTCATTATATTGCCTGCTTCCAGAGTAGGGGGGCTCAGTTGGATATCACCCAGGTCCTCTGCATCCTCAGCTCCATCTTGGGTGGGTGGGGGGGATCCTTATTCTCAGGGCTACCTCTCAAGCAAACTTGGGCGCTCATCACATTTGGTCCCAAATAAAAGCTGTTACATGCCAGCTTGGACCTAGGCTCCATGCCCACCGGGGATGAGTACAGAGCCCCTTCCTTTCCCTTTGTGTTTCTTCTGATCCTCCCCCAAACCATCAGGGCTGCTCTGCCTTCTCCCCAAGACTCTAGAAAAACACAAGACTGACTCCCCCCCCACAAGAACCTAATCCCGAGACCCCATCCTTTCTAGAAAAGTTGGTGGAAATCATAGAACACCTTTCAAGATACAGTGCCTTGGCACACAAGCTCCCATCACATCCTCCTCATGGCAACTCCGTTTTCCTGTCTCCAAAACGTCTCCTTTTGTAACTATGAGATTTATGAAGATTTAACAGGACCTCTCAGATATGGCACACACCACCTGCTACGACATTTTGTTGTAACAGCCCTGAGTGCCATCCTCAGTGTGAACCCACAGTGTTGAGAATGGAGGGGCATCCAGGCACGGCATAGGATGGCCAGGACCTTGTATGTGGGACCCACTTTGGAAACCAAACGTACAAGCAGTCAAGATTCCAAGCTGAGTCTGAGTATCAAATTCAGTTCTGTTCTCTGAGATGCTGGAATTACGAACTCCAGGCTAATAGCTGAAGGTATCATCCTTTCTCCCTAATAAATAATAATTTCAACTACCAAACTCATGGCCTTGGAAATAGAAGGGACCACAGGGATTACATTATCTAGAGACACAGATCATAACCTCCGTCTCTCCTTCCTGATTGATGGACAAGGACCTTGAGGCCAAGAGAGCCAGTGGCCCAGCCGGCCAGCAGCAGAACGGACATAGAGACAAGACTGGCTTTGTCACCGTGATAGATAGGACTCTCCTTCCCGCTCTGGCCACACACCTGCATCTTTGCTTGGGGCTCTGCCATAGCCAGTGCCAAGCTGATCTGAAAAGATGGGGAAGAAATTGCGAGAAACCTGTTAGCTCCTGCCACACTTAGACCATCAGGACACCACAGGCTAAGAACAGGGATTCCACAGTGAATGCAAACCTAGTTCTGCTTCATACAGACGTGGCTTTCAGATACCATTTGGCCCCTTTTGGGCTTTATGTTTCCCCCTCAGTGAAATAGTATATTCCTTGCACAGTTATTATTGAGAGCCTTAAGTAAGCTATCACATTTAGGACATTATGAACAGGTAAGGGATGTCAAATACTCAAATCCAATTTCCATTCATTTTCAGGCCTTGGTGAGTGGGGATGGTCAGGCTCCACTGAGATCGCAGGCCCTACAAGCTTTCTTCCCTTCTTGGCTTTTCTTCCTAAGTCATAGAAGGAGGAAATCTCGTTTAAACTCAAGGAGGGGGCATGGAGATCCTGGAGAGTTGGCTCAGTGGTTAAAAACATTTTCTGCTCATCTAGAAGACTCGGGTTAGGTTCCTAGTACCCTGGTCAGGCAGCTCGCCACTGCCTGTTAACTAACTCCAGGAGATCTTAAACCTGGCCTCCATGAGCACCCATCCTCATGACACACACACACACACACACACACACACACACACACAAATCAGGAAACGTCTGTAAACTTGAGACAGAGAAAGAGCTGACTCCCAGAGCTACCCCCCACCCCACCCCATATCTGCCCCTCCATCTCCTTCCCTGCCCCTCCCTCTGCCAGTGAGGGTGGAGGTCCTCTCTACTTGGTGAGTCCCTTGCCACTGCTTGGGTGTGGTCAGGCCTCCTAGGTGCCTGCTAGAAGCAAAGGTAAAGGATCCCAGTGTCCAAGAGAGCACCCCCTCCACACACTGGGATGTCCCACTTCCCAGGGGAAGCTGTCTTCTCTGGTTCTAAGAATTGGGTGTTTTCTGCATAAAATGCTCACCGTGTACCCACTTACGCCCACTGTAAACGAGACAGGCAGGTGGGTCTGGCTGCCATGTATGGCCATGCACTGTCGTTAGAACTGGGAGTCCCACAATGCTGCGGGGGTGCCATCCCGGGGCGGGGGAGGAGGAATCTGGTCACAGAGAATCAAGAGATGAAAGGGGTGATGAAGACAGACTGGCGGCTTCCACAGCAGCCCTCCCCCCCCACCTCCTGCTCCTTCCCTGACCTTGCGACTCACATCAAAGCGGGGACCTCTTCCCACAGTCTGAACCGTCCAGGTCATCACTCCTGGCTCCTTGATGCCGCTGACGGACAGGTGGTAATAGCTCCCAGAGTGCTGAAAGGGGATGCAGGCTTCAGGTCAGACTTTCAGCCTCCACCCGGCTCTGTGCTGGGGCAAACTGCCGTCCCACTATCTGGGTTTCCGGTGCGTTCTCCGGGTGCCCTGGGGCCATCCGACCAGCTGCAGATGAGAACGCTTCGCTTCGGTAGCACTGAACCCAGGGGTCAAAGGTCTGCAGATGAGATGCAAAGACCTGAAGAGCTGAGGAGCCCTACGTTCCTGTCAGACTGGCATTTGGAGCAGCAAAGAGCCTGTGGAGAGGAGCCCAGTGAGGCCTGCCTGGAAGGCCTCCCACACCCAACCCCCATCCTTACATCAGAGGCGTTGCCACCTTTATTCTCCCCTCCGCTGTTTACTAGATGATAAACTAGTCATTTGTCTGCACGATATTACCCAGTCAAAATGCATACTTATCTACCAACTAGTACCTGTGATGGAGAGAGAAGGCATCTTGTTAGACACGGGGCCCTGGTCAACTAGCCAAGAGCCAGGGACTCTGACGTAAGCTGCTGTCGCCCCGCAGCGAGCGCACATGCCCACGAGGCCTCCTGTTAGTGGAGACCAGCTGGATCAAACTCTCCATATTTTCATATCACGAACCTCTTTATCACTGAGTCTGAATCGAATTCTATTTCACATCCTCTCCGGCAACCCAAAGCACGGCCCCTCCCTATGAATTTCACCTCTTCACCGTGGAACAGAAAAATCAGGTCCAAGTTAGCCAAAAAAACAATAATAGAGGAACAAGATTCACAGCGCTGGAGTAGCCAAAGTCAAGTTCATCAAGAGGGCGAGAAAGACAAAGAATGATTTGTGGAGGATATTTGGTGTTTGGTTAAAACCTATTCCCACTTTTGGGAAGGTGGAAATAAGAAGTAGGCAAAATATGGGGCACTACTGCCATCTGGTGGCCAATATTAGAAAATTCACGGCACAGTGTTATAATAAAATGAAATCTTAACCCTATGACATTGTTTATAATTCAATCCACTGTAACCTTCAAACAAAACTAAAGAAATGTTGCCACAACAACACCAAGAGGTAATAAGATTCTTCCCACAAGTAGCTTTAATATGATTGGCTGCCTAGTCAGACTCCTCTTTTACCCCATGCATGCAAATGAGCTCAAAAGGGCTGAGAGACTTAAATGTGCTGAAGGAAGACAGTCTTTTTTAAGGTTTATTTATTTTATTTTATGTATATGAGTATGCTGTAGCTGTACAGATGGCTGTGAGCCATCATGTGGTTGCTGGGAATTGAACTCAGGACCTCTGCTTGGTCTGGCCCTGCTCGCTCTGGCCCAAAGATTTATTTACTATTACACTGTCGCTGTCTTCAGACACACCAGAAGAGGGCATCAGATCTCATTATGGATGATTGCGAGCCACCATGTGGTTGCTGGGATTTGAACTCAGGACCTTTGGAAGAGCAGTCAGTGCTCTTACCCGCTGAGCCATCTCACCAGCCCAGGAAGACAGTCTTAAAACTAAAGAAGAGCAAGTCTCTATGGTTTGTGTCGGCCAGCAGTTGCTGAGAAAAAGCAGAGCTGACAAAAGACAGAACAAACTCATCCACACAGAAACACTTTCATATTACAAGGTGTGGTGGTTTGAATAGGCTTGGCCCAGGGATTGGCACCATCAGGTTGTTGCCTTGTTGGAGTAGATGTGGATTCATTGGAGGAAGTGTGTCAGTGTTAGGGTGGGCTTTGAGGGGCTCCTCCTCGCTGCGTGGAAGACAGTGTGCTGCTGGCTTCCTTTGGATGAAGATGGAGAACTCTCAGCTCCTCCAGCACCAGGCCTGCCTGCACGCTGCCGTACTTCCTGCCATGATGGTCCTGGACTGAACCTCAGAACCTGCAAGCAGCCCCATCTAAACACTGTCCTTTCTAAGAGTTGCCTCGGTCGGTCACGGTGTCTCTTCACGGCAGCAGAAACCCTAACTAAGACACGCGGTATCGATGGGAAAGGAAAGGCAAGACACAGAAGGGCGGAAAATATCCTCAAGGTATGTCCTGACACGCTACGGTATATACGGAACATATTAATAATAAGAAGGCAGACCAATTAAAAACGAACAAAAGGGTTAAGTAGATACAATACAATATCGAGGCGGCTAATGAGTGCCCGAAAGACGCTCGGTGTTATCGGTCATGGGTGAGATGCAAATCTTTGGTGTATTTTTTTAAATGGCATGACAGTCCTTGTTTTCCCTGGGAAGCCTGCCCTTCTCTGAGGAGAAATGGAGGAGGAGTGGATCTGGAGGAAAGGGGAGTGGGATGGAAGGACTGGGGGGAGAAGGGGGGGAAACAGCGACTAGGATGGAATATGTGCAAGAAGGATAAATAGGAAGAGACATGAGAGCGGAAAGGTGGGGCTGCTGGGAGTGAGAAGTAAGTGGAAGAAGGGGATGCCGGGAGGACACGACCAGAACTTCACCTTATGTCCATGTATGAAACAAAGAATACACTTAAAGTAGTTTAAAATAAAAGAACGGATGCAACGGGGGAAAGCAGGACTGGAGAGATGGCTCAGTGGCTAAGAGCACTGACTGCTCTTCCAGAGGTCCTGAGTTCAATTCCCAGCAACCACATGGTGGCTCACAACCATCTGTAATGGGATTCCTTACCCTCTTCTGGTGTGCGTGAAGACATCACACACACACACACACACACACACACACACACACACACAGTTCAATTCCCAGCAACCCTATGGTGGCTCACAAGCATTTGTAAAGGGATCTGATGCCCTCTTCTGGTGTGTCTGAAGACAGTGACAGTGTCCTTTTTTTATATAGAATACACAAATAAATCTTTAAAAAGAACCTTCAAACCCATGCTCCCAGTGACCTACTCCTCCTTCAAGACCCTGCCCCTCCTAACGGCCCATTCATCTATGAACTCTGGTGGATTAACCCATTGGTGAAGTTAGATCTGTCCTGATCTAATCATCTCTCAATAACTAACAGTTGGGACCAAATTTTCAAGACACGAGTTTTTGGGGAAGGGGATATCCTGAACATCCAAATGGCAACACAGACCAATGGGATCTGGGGACAGGTGTGAGGGAAGACAAGACTCTAGTGGCAAGATTCAACTATGCCAGTGGTAGGGGAGGAGGAGGAGGAGGAGGAGGAGGAGGAGGAGGAGGAGGAGGAGGAGGAGGAGGAGGCTGCCGCCTGTGGTGAGGTAATAACTGGTCTGTATGCGAGAGATCAGATCTGGGTTCAGACTCCATCTCAGAGAATCTGACCTAAGGTTGAACTCGAGTTAACTAACAAACTGGCACCTGGCACCAGTTTCCAGGCTACTCCCCAACTAGACCTGTGCCTAGCACCAGTTTCCATCCAACAAATCTGCACCTCCAGGTTCCAAGCCTGCCCCCCTCTCCTCCGCCTACACTTCATTTCCTAAAAACCACCAACCAGGAGAAAAGCAGAAGTTTAGGGTTTGGCTCCCAGCACCAGCCAATATGTTAAAGGGCCCCCTTATGATGTGTATCAGGCTAGATACCCCCTTCTTGCCTCTAGAAATGCTTGCCTAAAGCTAGGCTCAGGGCCCCACCTACCTGCTGTGTCAGGGCTGGTGGGGAGCCCAAGATTGAGCTTGAACCAAGAGACCCTAATGCAAATTGCATCGACTTTAGCTCCTTGGTGCTCTTTTGGGAGTTTGCAAATGTTTCCTGGCACAACACATGATATGAGAGAGCCTTTGGTCAGTTCCCTGAGTACCGTGACCATGGCAGATAAACAAGGAGACCTAGAGCTCAAAGAGAGACCCAGGGAAGAGACAGACTGTGTCATCGGCACACAGGAGGAGGCTTCCAAGCTCACCTGTATCTGCAGGTCAAAGTGGAGCTCAGCAGGGTGTCCGCCTGGAACCCCTCTAAAAGCCTAGATGCCAATCAAATGAGAAGGCACAGCATGCGCTCTTGAATCAGAGCAAGGCAGGAGCCCTGAGCAGGAGATCCACTTATCGGATATAAAGACACACGTAGTTTGAAGGCTGAAAAAGGATTTGTGGGCTTAGGTTGAACATTCCCAGGCTGTGAAAATCCCAAACACCCAAGAGGCAAGGTACTGCTCTCAGAGTGGGCTTTGGGTGAGCCACCTACCCACTTCAGACTCTGGAGAAGGAACACTTCTCGGAGACACAGATGGCTCTGTGAGGTGGCTCTCATGGAGAGCTAAAACTGAAGCTCCACTTGAGCAATGAACTGGCATTTCTCATCATAATTTCTCATTCGCTAGCTACGTGCATGTAGAACTTCAAGGGGAAAGAAAGAAGGAAACACCATCTTCACACATTAATCGCATGATTTAACTGCCGTTGATCAACATTCTAAGCAGGCGAAGTTGATGTTAGGCATGACACAGGTTCCTGTGCTGTTTAACTCCAGTTTCTCAAACCACACTAACAAGTCCTCCTTTTGTATCTGTGACAATTACAGATGTCACCTTATGCAGCAAGACCCACTGCTTAAGCAGGCCAACCCAGCAAGGATCGGACAAATATTTAAACCCTTCCTCAGGTATAAGAGAACATAGAAAAAGGACTTCATTGTTTTCCCTGCCCCAAACACTGCAGTGAGGGGAAGTTCCAACTCTCCCTAGAAGATAGGCACAGCCTCGATGTGTTCTACATCCAGGCTGGCCCCTGGGCCATGTTTATCTGCCTGAGCCTGAGAGTTCTCCTAACAACTATCAAACCAGGGCCCATGCCACCTGTTTCTAAATCAAACCCAATTAGTGGTATTTTCTAGGTGTCATATTCTTGTCCCCGTATCTTGAGACGCACAGATGGCCATGGTTTTAGATGATCAAGTGTTACTGAACCTTTTCTTCTTTGCCAATAGAAAAGGTGTCTAATGAGCTGAGGACAGGGGGCAAGGAAGAAGATTATTCAGAATGCCAGCCAAAGGGGACGATGCCAGGCTGTCTCCAATAAAGATCATCTTAGCTTTTTATGGTTTGGGCCCTTTTATCCTTAAGCAAGGAGGAAGGACGGGGGCTTATGTTGAGAAACTTCTACTTGCCACTCCAGTGATTCCCAGTGAAAGCGGGACTATCCTCATAGTTGCTATGCTTGGACTGCCTTCGTAGATACCGAAAACATCTTAGTGGCTCTTATTTTGGATAGGATAGAAATAATCCATTGGCCTTTGGAGCCAAAATCTTCCTGCCCTTCAAGATGGGAAAGAGAAAAGTTTAGGACTTCCAATCTTGGACAAACACTTCCCTAAGTGATGAACATGTCTGCATGCGGAGCCGGGCAGACATCTGGGTAAGTGGATCCAGTATGAAGAAAGAGATGCCAAGCCTTTAATCATCCTAGCCATCCACAGACACGTGTCTAAATGGGCACTGCTGTCAGCAAGAAAGCCTTCGCATCTCTGAAAGGTGACGTAGGCAACCACCGCCATAACCCACATCAAGGCGACACCTACATCAAAGCCAGCGCCAGACTGACGTGTTGCTCAGCTACGTGACCACCAGATTTAGTGATTTTTACGACCAACTGAAATCAAGTCTGAGGGGCAGTTTCTCGATTAATAATTGATGTGGGAGGGCTCCGCTCTCTGTAGGCAAGCTGTGTCACCCCTGGGCAAGTGGTCTTGGGTTGCACAAGCAAGCTGAGCAAAGCCATGGAAAGGAACCCTGTAAGAGTCGTTTCTCTGCCTCAGTTTCTGCCTCCAGGTTCCCTTGATGATACTCTGTAAGCTATAAGATGAAATAAACCCTTTCCTCCCCAAGTTGTTGCTTTTGTTCATGATACTTATCATCAGAGGAATGGATACAGAAAATGTGGTACATTTACACAATGGAGTACTACTCAGCTATTAAAAACAATAACTTCATGAAATTCTTAGGCAAATGGATGGAACTGGATAATATCATCCTGAGTGAGGTAACCCAGTCACAAAAGAACACACATGGTATGCACTCACTGATAAGTGGATATTAGCCCCAAAGCTCAGAATACCCAAAATACAATTCACAGACCACATGAAGCTCAAGAAGAAAGAGGACCAAAGTGTGGTCCTTCTCAGAACAGGGAATAAAATACTCATGGGAAGAAATACGGAGACAAAGTGTGAAGCAGAGACTGAAGGAAAGACCATCCCATATACAGTCACCAAACCCAGACACGATTGTGGATGATAACAAGTGCTTGCTGACAGGAGCCTGATATAGCTATCTCCTAAGAGGCTCTGCCAGAGTCTAACAAATACAGAGGTGGATTTTTGCAGCCAACTATTGGACTGAGCACGGAATCCCCAATGGAGGAGTTAGAGAAAGGACTGAAGGAGCTGAAGGGGTTTGTAACCTCATAGGAAGAACAATATCAACCAACCAGACCCCCAGAGCTCCCAGGGACTAAACCACCAACCAAAGAGTACACATGGAGGGACCCATGGCTTCAGTCCCATATGTTGCAGAGGATGGCCTTGTCGGGCATCAGTGGCAGAAGAGGTCTTGGTTCTATGAAAGCTCCATATCCCAGTATAGGGGAATGCCAGGGCAGGGAGGCAGGGGTGGGTGGGTGGGCAGTGGAACACCCTCACAGAAGCAGAGGGAGGGAAGATGGGATAGGGGGTTTCCATAGGGTGGGGGTGGGGGAGACCTGGAAAGGGGATAACATTTGAAATGTAAATAAAGAATATATCCAATAAAAAAAGGAAAAAGGAAAACTAAGACATAATCTGAGTGAAGACCCGTTTTTAGATTTTTTAAATAACTTTTAAAAATAAAAGAGTAACTCTTAATATACAATAGAATCATGCATCCAAAGTCATGTCTTAAAGCCCTGTGGTGTTCTGAATGAGAAATGTCCCGGGTAGAATAGGCTTGGGTATCTGAATACTTGCCTCCCAGTTAATTGCAGTTTGGGGAGATGGTGTAGCAGCCTCGCTGTTGGAAAGCACATCACCATGAGCAGGTTCTCAGTATTTATACTCTCAATCTACTTTCAGTTCCTTTCTCTGCTTCCTGCTTATAGTTTTTGTTTTGTTTTTTGGTTTTTTGAGACAGGGTTTCCTTGTGTGGCCCTGGCTGTCCTGGAACTCCCTCTGTAGACCAGGCTGGCCTCAAACTCAGAAATCCACCTGCCTCTGCCTCCCAAGTGCTGGGATTAATAAAGGCATGCGCCACCACCGCCCAGCCATGCTTATGGTTAAAGATGTGATCTCTCAGCTTCCTGCTCCAGCTGCCTGCTGCAGTGCTGCCTGCAGGCTGGGGAGGACAGGGTTTATCCAGCTTACACGTCCATGCACTGTTTGAAGGAAGTCAGCAAAGGAACTCAAACAGAGCAGGACCCTGGAGTCAGAAGTTGATGCAGAGGCCATGGAGGAATGCTGCCTTGCTGGCTTGCGCTGGCTTCCCAGGCTGCTTTCTTCTAGAACCCAGGGGTGGCCTCACCCGCAATGGGCTGAGCTCTCCTCTGTCACTCACTAAGAAAATACCGTACAGCCGGATCTGATGGAGGCATTTTCTCAACTGAGTGCCGGGAGACCCTGTATCAGAAATAAAAAATCAAATTTTGAAAGCTAACAGACAATAGCAGTGTGGCCTTCATGATGACACTTCGTGGTGACACTGAGCAGGACAGCCAAGGCAGCAAGCTCTCAAGCCAGCCCTGAGGTTGTGCCAGTCTAGGACATGGCAGCACTGGTATCATCACAGTCATGAATTAATCAAAGCCACTCCTAGAAAAGCCAAGCACTGCATACAGCACAAATGTCAAACACAACTTTTAAGAAAGTCTCTCCCTAAATGTCTAAATCACCCAGTTAAACAGATCCACAAATCCAGACTACAAATATGTGCTTAGCTGCCTACGTGTGTGTGCCTGAGTGCATGTGCCTGTCTGTGTATGTGTGGGTGCGTGTGTGAAGGCCTGAGGATGACATGGTCTTTCGCAATCAAGCGCTAGAGTTTTAGACAGCCCCCGGGATTCTTGTCTCTGTGTCCTCGGCACTGCGTATTACTGTGCCTGGCATTTAAATGGGCATTGAGGAGGGAACTCAGGGCTTCAGATTTGCACAGCAAGCACTTGTGCCTGTTCCCAGCCTCGGTGTTTTACTAAGCTAAAAGAGCATACATCCTGCTACATTCTAAATAGTTGTCTTTATATCCACAGATAAGAGTTCTTACCCCTCATCAGGGAAACTTCTTTCCAACAGATTAATACCATTACAGAAAACCACAACCAATCAAAGAGTTTCAGAGCCCAGTCCCAACAGATAACATCGTACAACACAACCCCTATTCTTAAGTTTCAAGGATCACTGAAGAACATGGGAAGGAGACTGTAAAGGCAAGGGAGTCAGAGTTTGCTGTGAGATCATGTCTCTCAGAATTGTCAGAAGCGCTGGGCGGTGGTGGCGCACGCCTGTAATCCCAGCACCTGGGAGGCAGAGGCAGGTGGATTTCTGAGTTAGGCCAGCCTGGTCTACAAAGTGAGTTCCAGGATAGCCAGGGCTATACAGAGAAACCCTGTCTTGAAGGGAAAAAAAAAAGTAAGTCAGAAGCTACATCCATGAAGTCTTATCACCATGGCTGCCGAGGATGACCTGAACATGGATGACACCAGCAGACATGCTAATGTGGAAAGGACAAAGTGTGAGGCCTTAACCCTACCCAGAAAACAACAGGCAACTAAACAATGCTGGGGGGGGGGGAGGGTGGGGGGGGAGACAGAGAGAGAGAGGGAGGAAAGAGCATATCCACTGGCTATCCAATAGCAAATGGTCAGCCCTGAAAACAGTACAAGGAGCGATATACAGACTTAGCAGGCTGCATTTATGTATTTAGGATTGCACACAGAGAAACAGACACAGGCACACAGACACACCAAGTAAAGAAAAAGAGACCATGGATGTCAAAGACTGGGGAAGGGCAGGGTACATGGGAGGGTTTGGAGGGAAAAGGGAATGATGTAATGATAATCTCAAAAATTAAAAACATATTTTAAAATGTTTTTATTTAGATAGCAATAGATTGAGAGATTTCACAGAAATATCTGCATTTCCTGGTTCTTTAAAAGAAAATAGTAAATTTGCCCACGGGGCAACAATCACCTGGAGCGCATAACCCTTAGACAGTTTGTGTGTGTGTGTGTTCTGTTGTCCCATCTACTGCCTTCCCTCCCTCCCTCCCTCCCTCCCTCCCTCCCTCTCTCTCTCTCTCTCTCTCTCTCTCTCTCTGTGTGTGTGTGTGTGTGTGTGTGTGTGTGTGTGTGTGTGTGTGTGGTCTGTTGTCCCATCCACTGCCTTCCGCCCTGCCAGCCTCACTCCTGTTAGCTGCCTGTCATTTACCTCACCCAAATAACCCTTCCACAGCTTCACTGCTAGGTGACAAAATCCCTGGGTCCTTGACATTTTTCCAAGGGAGCACTCCTGAGAGCTCAGCTTTCCGTCCTGTTGGATGAGGACAGTTCCTGAACACAGATTCCATCCTTTGGCTCTCCTTTACTGGTTCAGTCTGCTGCCGCCTCGGCTCTCCTCCATCTTGGCGACCTACAGAGGAGACTTCCAGCAGGCTTTCCCACATTACAGTCCAGCTGCCACAAATAAGACTTCAGTCTCCATGAAAAGTCCCGAAGTGGCCAAGTGTTGGCTCTTGCCGTCTGTTCCGAGTGAGACGGTAGCAGAGCCATGAAATACATCCAGCAGAGATCTGGTGCCCAGCAGTCTTCACTGTGCCTCTCCACACCTGGCCTCACTGCCTGGGTTTTGATCCTGATTTGGTATATGTAAACCCAGCCGGCGCAGAGAACATGCGAAGAAGTGAGGGAGCCTGCAGGCCAGGAGGAGGTCCTCTGTCCGGGCGCCCAGAGCAGGCAGGGTGAGCTGCCTGGCGTGCAGGTGAAGCGGGATGTAGCGGGCCTTTGACTGCTGCAGCCCCAGCTTCTTCAGGGTGCCAGCCGGAAGTTTCTACACAGAGCAAAGTCAAAGCCTTGTGAGCATACCCAATGACTGCCAGTCTTTAACTAGCAAAGCGCTAAGCCCTGAAAGATGCAGGAATGGCTACCCCGCCTAGGGGGTGGCGGGGGATGTCTAGGAAGGGCTTAGAACCTAGGTAAGAAAAATCCAACCATACCAGAGAAACTTGATGAGTTTTCTGGCCTTTTAAGAAATGGGTGTTAATATCAACTAATAAAGATAAAATCTCCCCCTGGTTTTTCAGATAGCATGAAATGTAGCTTTTACTTTATCACAGGTTCCCAACAATATCTAAGGTTATGACAACATATCCCAGGGCTCTATGAAGACAGTAACAACTCTGATACATTTAAAAGTTAGAGAATGTTCCAGAGTCTAGATCTAGAGACAATACTTCTCTGTCATGACCTACTTCAGGGTTTTAATAAATAAAAAAAAAAAAAAAAAAAAAGTAAATTTGCCAAAACATGTGGGCTTTGTAAAAATCTTCTAAATGTCTTGAAAAATCATTTCAGAGCATTGAAAATTACATTTATTGCCATTGTTAAGACACTTAAATGTCACATTTCTTGAGAACCCTCAATTACTCTAGGGGCTGTCCTCCTCCTAAATGTATATATATATATATATATATCTCCCTCTTTCTTGATGTCCCCATTTGTATCTATAGTAAAACCTTTATTAAGAGATTCCAATGTTGCCAGGCAGTGGTGGCGCACACCTTTAATCCCAGCACTTGGGAGGCAGAGGCAGGCGGATTTCTGAGTTCGAGGCCAGCCTGGTCTACAGAGTGAGTTCCAGGACAGCCAGGGCTACAGAGAGAAACCCTGTCTCAAAAAACCAAAAAAAGAAATTCCAATGTTGCTGCAAAACAAACAGGAAAGAAATAAGTTCTTCCTGCATATAGTGGCCCCACTTTTTTTTTTTTTTTTTTTTTTTTTTTTTATTTTTTCGAGACAGGGTTTCTCTGTATAGTCCTGGCTGTCCTGGAACTCACTCTGTAGACCAGGCTGGCCTTGAACTCAGAAATCCGCCTGCCTCTGCCTCCCAGAGTGCTGGGATTACAGGCGTGTGCCACCACTGCCCATCTTGAGCTCACTGAAAAAGACCAAGGGGCCTCCAGATTGACAAGCTGAAGGCAAGGGCATTTATTTGTTTATTACTTCAATAAATAGTTTCTTCAAAACAAAAAACAAAAACCATAAAAACCAAGGGGGGGGCTCCCTCTCTTATTTTGTTAAGTAGGACACTGAGCTAAAGCAACGGTGGCTGGAAAGATACATGTCTGCCCAGAGTCTTGGGCTTCTGAACATTTGGTCCATAATTGGTGGTACTGTTTGGAGAGATTTAGCTATTGTGAGGACAGTGGTTCTAAACCTTTTTAATGCTTGGACCCTTGAATACAGTTTCCCATGTTGTGGTGACCCCAACCATAAAATTATTTTTGTTTCTGCTTCATACTGCAATTGCTACTGAGCATTATCTCAGTTCCTAAGACCATGGGAAAACATGTGTTTTCCGATGGTTGTGATGACCCACAGGTTGAGAACCGCCATGCCAAAGGAAGCGTATCCCTAAGGCGGGCTTTGGGAGCGTAAGGCTTTGCTCCCAGTTTGCTCTCTTTCTGCTGCGTACTTGTGTCTGAGACGTGAGCCACCATGCCGGCTGCTTGCTGCCATGCTTCCCTACTACGACGGGCATATATCCCTCTGGGACAGTTGCCAAAATTAACTCTTTCATATATAAATTGCCCTGGTCTTGGTGTTTTACCACAGTATCAGAAAGCTAATACAACCAGTATTACCTGAGGGGCCAACCTATTCCAGTCTGAGTACTTGTGGTCACCAAGGATTGGGCAATCCAACCCAAAGGACAGGTGAACTCGGAGCTGATGTTTTATTCCTTAGGAGAGAAAGGAAAGAACTTATGAGGACCAATAGAAATGATGTTATTGATACTTGCTTAAAGTCATATTAAATCAAGCATGGTAGACTAGCAGCACCAACTACAATAAGGAATTATGGAGGAATCAAAGCTGTGAAGTACCATCGCGTTAAGAAAATAAACGTATGTACAGATATTACCATGACCTTACTGTCTACTATTGCCCCCACTTCTTAATAATTTTACTATATAGTCGTAAACTATTATTTTGCACATTTCTTTCTTTTTTTGTAGCACTCAGAATTGAATCCGAGGCCTTGTATTTCTCCCTCTGGCTCCCATCATTCTATTTTCTCTATAAATCTGCTACTCTAAGCACATCATGAGAGAAATCGTACAGAATCTGACCTCTATGTCTAACTTAGTTCACTTAGCATAATATTTTCAAGATTCATCCATGTAGTACAGGTCACGATTTCATAATTCTAAGTCTCTGATATTTCTCCATTGATCTATCCTGGGCTACTACTACAAACACAGGAATGTAAATATACCCAAATATACCTTTATGTACCCAGGGTAGAATTACTGGATCAAATGGCTTTTTTTTTTTAACTTGAGAACCGCTTCATATGTCTTTAAATAACACTATTCAAATTGTGTTCTCTTGAAGCTGGGCACAGCTTCCTATAATTCCAGGACTTGTATGGCTGAGGGAGGAGGATCACCATTTCAGGCCAGTGTAAGATATAAAATATATTCCATCTATTCTGTTTCACACAATCATCCCCACAGAAACCTTCAGATCTGCACCAGAAGCACAGGTCACACAAGTCAACTATACCCACAGCCTAGATACAGCATCTGTGGCTCAGAATAGGGAAGGATCCAGCACAAGGCCCTGGAGGAAGCATGGCGGTCCTTACCAGTGACAGGCTGCAGCTCCACAAGGGCAGAGGAGGGCGTGCTGCTAAGCACCTGGTACTGCGTTACAGCGACCTGCGCATCCCGGCTGGCCCGTACCTTTACCATTTTCCCATTGTCCAGACGGTAACTTGGGGACAGTGTCATCTGAAGCCAAAGAGACCAAGATATGACTCCCGAGAAGAGAGAGAAACCCATGCCTCAGGAGGCAGTGAACCTACCTTGTGGTGTTGCTGTTGCCCGGAAACTTCCTTCTCCATGATGGGGATATCCACGACTCCCGCCGAGGGCAGGGGCACACGCACTGTGATGGCCCTGAGGGTGACACACATGGCTGCTTGAGCCACAAAAGCCAGGCAGAGTTGCTGGGAGCTACGGGCTTAGAGCCTTTCTCAATGGGCTGTCTTCACTACACTTTTACAGCTTCCTGTCTATGTGAAAGAGATTTAGAATAGTCCACTGAATTATGGCTATAGTTTCTGTCTTTTCTGACTAACACATAGGTAGGGACAGTCCTGTGAGTTTTTACTATTTCACTCTGTCAGCCAGTAACCTGTTTACTCACCTCGTATGTGATTATAACCTACTACCATTTATAATCAGAAGGGGAACAGAATATTAAATCCTAGTATCTTTGTTTTTCTCTTCATGGTACATATCCATGAATGATAACTTAATTTCCCCCCCCCCAAAGTATTCTACAATCAGTATGCATGATTTCAGCTTAGAAATATCTAGCACTGAGGCTAGGCACTATATGATGAAAATCATGTGGGGACCCCACCCCCACCATTATTCCAGTAATTTGTGTATTCCATTTATTTACAGAACTGGCTATACTTTCATACGAGGATCAAACTCGTGGTCTCATGCATGTTAGGTGCCCTAGCTCTATCATTAAGCCTTGAAAACTTTAAAAGGCCTAGTGCTAAACTCACAGATATCAGATATGAATGAGAACCACAGTGGATGAGTCACAAACATATAGATTCTCCCCCCAAAATGTAATATTTTTATTTCTGTGTATGTATATCTGTATCTATCACAGGCGTGCAGGTGCCCACAGAGGCCAGAGGTGGTCGATGGATCTCGTGAGGCTGGGGTTCTGCGTGGTTGGGAGCTGTCAGTTATGGGTGTTTAGATCCAAACTCAGAATATCTGAAAGGGCAGCAAGGGGTCCTAACCCCTGAGCCATCTCTCCAGGCCCCTGATCAATTTTTAAAGGGCTCCCCTGATTACAAAGTTCACGTACAATTTCTGAAACAAAATTTATGAAACAAAAAGGACAAAATTCAAAGCATAGAATAATACTATAAATTAAATATGAAATCATAACCCAATAGGAAAATAGCCAAGGAGAAATAGTCTCTTTTCAGAAAGGGAAATTCAAACAGAAAATAAACACAAAAGCTTTTTAAAAATGCCTTGCCAGGCGGTGGTGGAACATGCCTGTAATCCCAGCACTCTGGGAGGCAGAGGCAGGCGGATTTCTGAGTTCAAGGACAGCCTGGTCTACAGAGTTAGTTCCAGGACAGCCAGGGCTATACAGAGAAACCCTGTCTCAGAAAAAAAAAAATGCCTTGACTGACATAGGGGGAGCCTGTATTCGCCACTGCTGGTGAGAGGTGAAACTGACACAACATTTTTGGAGAGTAGTTTAGGCACTGTAAAATTTTAAATATGAGGCTGGAGAGAAGGCTCAGAGGATAAGAGCACCTTGAGAGGCTTTCAATTAGCAGTCCTCATATGGCAGCTAACAACCATCTGTAAGTCAGTTCCAGGGATCCAACGCCCTCTTCTGGCAAGCATGTAGTGTAGAGACCAAAACCCCCACATCCACGGGAAATAAAAACAAATTTCAAAAGAATACTAAAAAATGTTTAACATGCATACTATTCAAATCTGCAGGTCTGTTTTAAAAGGAATATGCTCTAAAAAACACTGCTGCAGAACAAGGAATGGTGATTTACACCTGTGATTCCAGCACTCAGGAAATAAAGGCAGGAAGATCAAAGTTCAAGTTCAGATCAAATTCAAGGTCAGACCGAGCTACCTGAAACCTGTCTCAAAAAACAAGTCAGTAGCTATGGAGCTGGCTCAGCAGGTGGAGGTGCTCGCTGCTAACCCTGACGCTCTCAGCTTGACCCCTAGAACTGACATCATGGAGGGGGAGAGCAGACTCCATGAGCAGTGGCGAGCATGTGCCCAAGTATGACAGACAGACAGAGAAACACAAATAAGTAAATGTTTAAAAACCAGCACTGGGGGGCTGGAGAGATGGCTCAGAAGTTAAGAGCACTGACTGCTCTTCCAGAGGTCCTGAGTTCAAGTCCCAGCAACCACACGGTGGCTCACAACCATCTATAATGGGATCCGATGCCCTCTTCTGGTGTGTCTGAAGACAGCGACAGTGTACAACAAACAAAAAACAGCGCTGGGTACAGCTGTGTAGACCGTTCTATCCAGCATTTGGGAGGGAGAAGCAGGTATATCTCCAGGATTCCAAGTCTATTCTGATCTATGTAGCAAGTTCCGGGCCAACCAAGTTACAAAGTAAGACTTTTTATCAAAACTAAACAACCAACCAAAAGGGGCTGAGGAGACGGCTCAGTGGGTAAGTGCTTGGTGCACACACGCGAGGAGCTTAGAATCCCAGCATCCATGTAAAGCCAGGCTTTAGCAGTTCACACCTGCAAGCCGGGTGTTCAAGGGGACAGAGACTAGCAGAACCTGGAGGCTAGCTAGTGAAGCGGTGAGTTTCAGGTTCCGTGAGCCACCCTATCTCAATGAAAGAGAACAGGGAGTGATGGAAAAAGAACCCTGACTGCAGAATGTATACATATGTGCCTGCACATAACCACCATTGTATCACTCAGCATTCTAAGTACCAAGCTATTTCATCTACTCTTTCTATCATCAGGAATTCTAGTGCAGTGACCTCTATTAACAGCTCTGCAGTACAGTAGACAGACAAAAGGGATGTCTTCCTCCATCCCACCCTACTGACAAGACTGGCCTCATACCAGTACTTCTTTTCCACCTGGCGGGTTCTAAACAGCTCCTGGACTTGATGTGCCATGTCCTTCTCCCAAGCCAAAACCATTACACCCGTGGTCTCTTTGTCCAGACGGTGGCACAGATGCAAAGGTTCTGCCTTGTGGCCATGAAGCATCTTTGCCAAGATGGGCAGTACATCACTGATGCAGAGCTGGACTCCAGGGCCACCTGCGAAGGAGAGAGCCAGAGGCTGAAGAACTCTACCTGAGAGAACAATCTCTCAGTCTCGAGACAATAACCACCTTTCAATCTGGACAAAACAAACAATCGTCCCCATTTTCTACAGTTGTGCTATGAACACATGGCAAGGGTTACTAATATTAACAGACCCAGCGATCTCAGCTATAAAATGAAGCGCAGGCCAACCGGTTCCAGACTACAAATTCACAACTTGTATTTTAACGAGCACTCCAAGGCCTCTCAAGCAATACGTCTGGGAAACACCGTGGCTTTCTCTTCAGTTTCTGTGGGGCAGAGGAGCTCACTGGAGCATTCCGCAGAGCAGGAGGGCTAAAAAGCTAAGAAGATGGGTTCCAACTGGGTGATGGCGGTGCATGCCTTTGATCATAACGCTCTGAAGGCAGAGGCAGGGGAATCCCTGCAAGTTCGAAGCCTACAGAGCAAGTTACAGGACAGGCAGGGCTACACAGAGACCCTGTCTCAAAACAACAAAACAAAACAAAAAAAGATGATGGGCTAAGATCAGACACCCCTGGATTTTACTATCTGCACTCACCATCTGACCTTTCCAGCTTTGTTATCTATAAAATACAAATATCCAAAACAAATTATCCTCAACAGCTAAAAACCTAAGCAGAGTAAAGCAAGAACCCGTGAGGAAATCTAGGAGGAACTGCCACGAACAGTCATTTATTCCAGCTAAAATATTTTTTTGCTAAAATATTTACTTTCCTCCTGCAGATCTTTGACAGATGTATTTTTTTTTCCCCCTTTCCATTCTGATTCAGTTCAGCCGTCCCCATCAGAGCCTTCAACAGCATCAGGACAACTATTAAGTTCCTGCCCCTCTGGGGCCGTGTTAGGTACAGTCCAACATATAAACACACTGTTACTCCGCCCCCCCCCCCACACAACCTTGTGTATTATCTCCTCTTTCCCAGTTTTGTTTGTTCTTGTTTTTCTACCCCTCTCATTTTGAAATGAGGTTTTGCTGTTGCTGAGACTGATCTGAACACAGGATCCTTCCCCAGACCTGGGATGACAGTTGCTCACTGGTTCCCTTTTTTTTTTTTTTTAACCATTTTGATGGAAAACTGTTAGACTGCCAGCAAACAGCTTTTTGTGTTTCTCTGCAGTAATTTTTGTGGGAGGCTGCACACAGCCCACAGTCCAGAACTCAGCTTTTGTATTTTTCTGCAATCATCCCTGTGGGAGGCTGCATACAGCTCACTGTCAGATATCTGGAAGTGGGGGCTAGACACTGGTTTGTGTTACCAGTAGTCACGTACACGGGATAATAAGGTTAAGTTGACTTGAATTCAAGAGTGTCTCATAAATAAGGCTTCAGAGGTGACCCTAGGAGGAAGAGGAAGCAGCAGCAGGTTCCTCTCCTTTGCCCCTGTGGTTCTTACCATGGACAGGGAGACCATAGGGTTTATTAATGACCACAAGGTCGTTGTCCTGGTGGAGAATCCTTCGGCTCAGTTCCTTAGCCAGCACATTGGGGTGCACTCGCTGAAGCTGCTGTGTGAACCGCACTAGTTCCCGCACCCTGCGCTGAACGGGGTTTGTAGGCACCTAAGGAGAGAGAAGGGTGGAAAAGGCTTAATGAAGAAGTGAAGCGCTGGGAATGGCCTTAGGTGAGATTTAGGTGGAAATTCGTGCGGGGAACGACTGTATTGTAGAGTTTGATTCGTGTTTCCTTTGGGGCCATACATAGCCGTCTGTCTCATCTGCATACCCACGCGGTGTTTGGGGCTGAGTCTGGCAGTGGCAAAAGTGTGGCACTCCGACTATCACAGAGAAAAATCTCAACACTGCCGGGCGTGGTGGCGCACGCCTGTAATCCCAGCACTTGGGAGGCAGAGGCAGGCGGATCTCTGAGTTCGAGGCCAGCCTGGTCTACAGAGTGAGTTCCAGGACAGCCAGGACTACACAGAGAAACCCTGTCTCGGAAAAACCAAAAAAAATCTCAACACTGATTTACTTGCTCTTACACGACCCGGCCTACCGTACCCGACACTTGAGAAAGCCGTGAGAGCATCGCCTCTCGGGAGTTGAGTCTCTCCAGACTCACCCGCACTTCCTTCGCCTTTTGCTCTTGTTTCTGGGCCCGGAGCTTCTCTGCCAACCTCTGAGCATTCAGGGGCTTAGAGGAAGTAGCGCTGGAACAGAACGACCTGGAGCCGAGAGCGAACAACCTCCCGGGACGCGAACTCATACTCAGGACCTGGAGACCAGGCGCACCCAGCCAGGGCGCCGCCATCTTGCCGAGGGCGGGGCCGGCCAACCGGAGTGAGGTGAGGAGGAAGGGGTGGGGGTGGGGGGGCTCTGCTGATCACGTGGGCAGGCACCCTGCGGGTCACGTGGGGCGATGCGCGCTCAGTGCGGCTGCGCCGGCCGGTAGCTGCAGCTGGAGCGGTGGCGTTTGGAGCAGACGCGGTGAGTGTGTGGGGAAGCCAGGCTAAGGGCTGGGAAATGCCGGTGCCCCAACGGTTTTCGCACGGCCCGGATCTCCCTTCTTGGAGAGCACCGCCCTGGCAAGCGTGTCTCGCTTCGGGGCACGATTCCTCTGAAAGACGCTTCCCCGCCCCCGCGTCCTTAGCTGTGAAGCTGGCTGTTCCTCAGTCTCTACCGGCACCTGCCTCGCCCCTCTTAGCAACCACATCCCCGGCGGGTCCTCAGACGGACGTGTGGTGTTCTTCCTCATTAACTTGCCGCTCGCCCTCTGGAGATCCCCGGGTCTCTCATATTCCAACCTCCCTCTTTGCGACTGCCAGCCCCTTTGTTTCGCGTTGTTGGTAACCATTCCTTCTCCCGAAGATGACGGCTCTTTTCCTTCATCCAGGACCCCCCACCCCGTATGTCCTACCTCGAGAGCGCTACGGCTTTATTCTGACCTTCCTCTAGAGTTCGTTTCTTGGGGTCTCCTCTTTCTTCCCTTCTCTACTCTTTCCAAAGAAAGTTAAGTAAAGAGCAAAGACCTTTTCCCTTTTGCCTCCTTTAGTTTTCCCTTCCATAGCTTGAAACTGTCGAGATCTCTCTCTCTCTCTCTCTCTCTCTCTCTCTCTCTCTCCCCCTTTTCTACAAGAGACTCCCGAGCTGCAAACGACGACTCTCCTCTCACCAAAGGGCAGCTGGGAATATGAACAGCTCTCTTGGAATGGTAATCTCGAAAACACCCTGGGATGCGCCTGCTGGTTTGCTGGGGACGCTGATGCTAGAGGGATGTCATGAGAACTAGTGACTCTTCTTTCAAGATAGCCAGATTGCATTTCAGTTAGAGAATGAGTAACTGAATTAATTAGTCGTGGGTCTTTCTCCCTCCAATACGGACTAGCATATTACGTGTGAAACAGTTGAGCAGGTGCATAACCTCAGAAGATTTGAAGTTGAAGAACTTAAACTTCATGTGATAGTTAGGTCTTTGAAACTTCTTGAGAAATCCCTTGAGGTGGTATTGTAGAGAGGAGTATGGTAATATAAAGCAGGACAGATCAAAGAGTAAAGTATATCGGGGAAACCAACTAGGCGGCTGTAATGTAGATGATCATTAATGAGGTCATGCCCCATTCCTCGGTCTTTTCCTTCCTGCTAAGTACTGTCCTTGAAATGTGAATTACTTAACTTTTTTTTTCAGCCGGGCCGTGGTGGCGCACGCCTTTAATCCCAGCACTTGGGAGGCAGAGGCAGGCGGATTTCTGAGTTCGAGGCCAACCTGGACTACAGAGTGAGTTCCAGGACAGCCAGGACTACACAGAGAAACCCTGTCTCGAAAAACCAAAAAAAAAAAAAAAAAAAAAAAGAACTTTTTTTTTCACCCCCAAACCTGTTAATATAGTAAGCTCACAAATATTTATATGACTGCAGTATTTCTGAGTTAGGTTGGTTTGGTGTTGTTGTTTGCTTTCTGTCTGTCTGTCTTAAAGGTCTCACTTTATAGACCATGCTAGCCTCAAATTTACAGAACTTTGTCTCCGCTTCCCTAATGCTAGGATAAAAGACTACACCCCCACAACCCAGCCTGTTTGAACAGGCATTTTAACAGTTATATTTCTGTCAGGTTTTTGACATGAAGAATGAAGACAGAGAATGGTGGGAAGACTTGTCTGTATTTCTGTAGTAAAATAAGTGATCTGGATGTACAGTTCCATGGGAACAGTTTGGGAAACACTTTTTTCTGTTAGTGGCTTTGTCCCCTCTCGCTGATTCACAAGGAGAGCACATATATAAAGGTTGAGAAATTCCACTCTAAAAGAATTATCCTTGCCGGGCGTGGTGGTGCATGCCTGTAATCCCAGAACTTGGGAGGCAGAGGCAGGCAGATTTCTGAGTTCAAGGCCAGCCTGGTCTACAGAGTGAGTTCCAGGACAGCCAGGGCTACACAGAGAAACCCTGTCTCGAAAAACCAAAAAAAAAAAAAAAAAAAAAAGAAAGAAAGAAAAAAAAAAGAATTATCCTTTCTAATAAGCTCCAGTTCCTGTTCTAATGTCAGTAAACTGTTGAGGATCATATGTTAGTCACATGAAAGTCACATGTTTTTCCCAAGACACGGACATCGGGACTTAAAATCACATCATTACATTAGTTACACTCCTATACTAGGTATAGGACCTTTGTGGTTTGGAAGAAGGTTTGGAAAAAAATGTTTATACCTTTACCTTTCCTGCACTGTTCAAGAATTAACACTTGTATTTACAGAATTGGCCTTCTGTGGCAGGAAACAGAGCAAAGAAACAACTCAGATGTCATTGTTAGTGATACAAAGCTGTGCTCTTAGTTTTAGACCCATTCTATAATGCCTGAAAATAAAGACACTAGTCACTGAGAGGAAAAGACTTAGTCTGAGAGTTTCTAGAAAGAATGTAAAAATTTCAGTTTTGCTGTTTATCTCTACATGTGATTATAAAAGTTACAGTTTCCTTAATGCTTCTCCCGTGAGTCATGGCATTTCACGATTTAAAATAGAGTTAGGGCCTGGTGTGGCAGCACACGCCTTTAGTCCTAGTCTTCAGGGACAGAGGCAGGGGCATCTTTGTCTTAAGCCTGGTCTACATAGCAGGTTACAAGATAGCCAGAACTACATAGAGAGATGGTGTCAAACCAAAACAGTGTATGCACCCACATCCTTCTTTCCTTCAAACCTGTATTCTCTTCCTCGTCCCAGCCAGAGCAAATCGAGGCATTCTCCACTTCCTCACCCATTTCATGTTGTCTTTTTGATTAGAAACACCTCTTGTCCAAAAGGTCTTTTCAGCCTAAGGAAGGGAACATTGTTACTGGGTCATCACTTTTGCAGAGTTCAGATCTAGTCAAACAGCTTATTTATATAACTACATAAAGAACCTGACTGCTGGCCCAGCTTGTAAAGGTACTTGCCACCAAGCCCGACAGCCTGCGTCGCGTGCAGAACTGTTGTCTTCTCACCTCACATGTTCGGATGCACTGAGCACACGCAGGCTCGCACACATACAATAAATAAATAAAAAAATTAAGCATAATTTTAAAAAATAACTTTTATAGGATGTTTTGTAAAGCACAAAAGCTGCCTTAGTATTTCATAAATATAGACAATAACTGATTAATAAGGAACCTTAAGCACCGTACATGGAGGACTGGTTAGTTGCAGAATGCTGCGTTGTGCTCCTGAAGCAACAGTTTGCCAGTTTTAGATTAACCAGGGATTCCATTTGCCTGAGAGCAGGAAGTACTTGGACATTGTTTTATGGTTTTAGGAAGATTAAGAGAAGCGATTAGAAGAACTCGCTGGTGGTTTCCTGGAAAGTGCAGTCCTGGGAGCTTGGCAATACTGAGCTAGTCCCCATTAAATTGCTATCAACTTGACGGGTAGTTTTTGTTTTTTTTATTATTTAACAGTTGACCTTTTTTATACAACTTTAAGTATACCTTTAAACGTTATTAAAGAGCACTTCACCACTTCTCTTGACCTTAACAAATGAAGTTTATTTCCGGCTTCCCTTGAATGTATTTAGCACCGACACAAAGGATCTAGATTTTGTTCCTCCCTAGCGTCTCCTCCCCCATTTCACTCTACTGAGCTGATGTTTGTGTTTGGGGTTTACCTTTTACCTAACGGATGCTACTAGGCTGATGCTTAAGGTTTCCTCAGTGGGTGCTCTTGGGGTAGACAGCCTGTAAAGGTGCCTGGTCCCTCAACTCCATAAGGTAGAAGGAGAAAACCTACTTCCTAAAGTTGCCTTCTGACCTCCATGTGCTCCAGTGGCACACATGCCACACCCCAACACACAAATAATTAAAAAAAAAAAAAAAGACTTCCTAGGCCAGGTGTGGGAGCACACATCTTTAATTCCAGCACTTGGGAGGCAGAGGCAGGTATGTTTCTGAATTTGAGGCCCACCTGGTTTATTTATATAGTGAACTCCAGGTCAGCATTGTGGGACCCTGTTTCTATAACTTTACAACTTTTATAACTTTATAAGGTAGGTTGTGGATGTGGATAGTAATTATTTTTTTTCAAAGCACCTTTTTTTTCTCCCTCCCTCCCTCCCTCCCTCCCTCCCTCCCTTCCTTCCTTTCTTTTTTTCAAGACAGAATACCTGACTATGAAGTCCATGCTATCTTAGAACTTAGACTAGCCTCAAAGTCTTGGTCTTCCTCAATCTGTCTCATAGTGCTAGGATTACAGGCCTGCTGCCACACCCAGCCACAGACAAGCACTTCCTTTGTTCTTCTGTTGCCTCATACTTTTATCTAGTTTTTTTGTTTGTTTGTTTGTTTGTTTTGTTTTGTTTTTCCAGAAGGGGTTTCTCTGTGTAGGCCTGGCTGTCCTGGAACTCACTCTGTAGACCAGGCTGGCCTAGAACTCAGAAATCTGCCTGCCTCTGCCTCCCAAGTGCTGGGATTAAAGGCGTGCGCCACCACTGCCCGGCTTTTATCTAGCTTTTGACCAATGATCCAGAGGGTGTAGCTTAAAGTAGTGCTTCCTGGACTTTGTCATTTCATGAAGCATGGAGGTAGTAGCTTTGTCACTAGAGAAAGCTAGAGGTGGACCACATGAGGCTACTAGCCTAGGAGTCCAGTCTGTCCACAGTCTCCAGCCCAGTAACACCAAAGGCTGGAGAAACGCATCCCTGCCCTGAGATAGTATGGCCACATTGCACATTCCAGGTCCTTACTGAACACCGACTGTGAAGATGTTTTTCTCAGCTTCGTCTCTTGTTTGCTATGCTTATGCCCCTACTAATTACGCTTGGCTAGTTTCTACTTACAGGCCCTATGTGTTCTAGTACAGTGGCTTTCTATCAGGGTGTGCATAGCAGGTAATGGATTGAAAAGATGAAAAAATGTTTTGTTTTTTTTCTGTTGTGTGAGACTGGGCACAGTCTTGGCCTGCGTGTTTAAAATCAAAAGTGATGTATTAGGAATAAGTGTTTCCATAGATAATTTTATTTTATGCTTTCTATTATAAAACTAATAGTCATAGAATGGATAGTACAACAATTAAAACTGGGAGCATTCATAGTTCTCATCAAACCATATTATTATCATGGCCTTTCTCTAGTTTTTTATGTACTCTTTTTTCCTTAACTGTGAAAATTTAAACAAGCAAATAGAAGCAAAGTTGGTGTGATGTAGGACTTGCCATTATTTTCATCTCAGATCACCAGAGGCAGCAGGATGTAAGAGGTCAAAGGCCAACCTAAGTAAGCTACATAAGATACTCTCAAAAAAGCAAGCAAAACAAAACAAAACCCCTCGGGTGTGGAAGGGCGCAAGTGCTAAACTCCCATCTATGGATCAACCAGTTTCAACAATTAACCAACATAGGACCAGTCTTATCTAAACCAGTGTCTTCCCCACCCCCACCCCTACCCCACCCCAGATAGTTCTGGCTCAAATCCCAGATAGTTTATTTGAAACTTTGTTACCCATTTGTAAAAAGTAAGATCTTGTTTTTAGCACAACCACAATACCATTACCACACTTAAACAGAAAACAAAATTGTTAATGTTGCCAAGCAGGAAATGTTGCTCTTTTTAGCAGCTGAATAGACTAGCTGCATCCAAGAAGGAGCTCCACGTCTTGTATACACTTGTTTTGGTGGTGATATGAATCACATTCAGAGATTTATGATGTTAGCCAGCACCTATGCACATAAGCTTTTAATTAGGAAAACAATATATTTTACATTAGAAAAATAATACAGAATGGTGATCCTGAAGAGACTTGTGGCCTTTAAGTCTTGTAGATGACAGAGTGCAAGGTGGCCAAGAACCATTTGGAGACAGGCAAACTGGTTTCAGTGTATGCATTTTTATATAATTTAATTTTCCACTTTTTGTTGCTTTGGGGTAATTTATTGGTGTTTTGAGATAAAGGTCTTACTGTGAGCCATTGCTTGGCCTCGTAGACGCTTGTAACGGGCTAGCCTCAAACTTGAGTTGGTTCTCTTGCCCAGCTGTTTCCACTGTTGTTTTGATAAGGTCTCTGTAGTGGCTATTCCTGGTTGTCAGCTTGACTATATGTGGAATGAACTACAATCTAGAATTGGAAGGCTCACCTATGATCCTAATCTGGAGGCTCAGAGATATAAGTTTCTGACCTGGACTTAGCATGGAGATCTTGAAGCATGGATTCCAGTTCAAGGTCATCTGGGATTAAAGGTGTGGAGACATACACCTTTAATCCCAGATTTCAAGTTCATTTGGGATTAAAGGTGTACACCTTTAATCTGGGCTACACCTTCTACTGGAGACATATATAAGGACATTGAAAGAAGGAAGACTCATTCTTCCTTGCCGGCTTGCTTCGTGGGACTGAGCAACTGCAAGATCCTTGGACTTCCATCCACAGCTGCTGCTGACTACTGTTGGGGAGTTGAACTACAGACTGTAAGTCATCGACAAATTCCCTAACTACATAGAGACTGCCCATACGATCTGTGACTCTAGAGAACCCAGACTAATACAGTCTCATTGCTTATAGCCCAGGCTGTTCTCAAAGGCAAGATCCTCCTGCCTTAGCCTTCTCGGTGCCAGCAGTAGAGATGTAAGCCTTCATGCCCAAATGAGTATGTTACATCACTTGGTCTTCACACAAGCTAAACATGTATCTGTCCATTAAGCTGCATCTGTAACTTACATTAGTGTGTTTGAAACTATGGCTGTTAGCTGCTTTTTGGCCACCTAAGACTTAATGCATATTAAAACACTTTTGTAAAGCCTAGCACACTGTCAGTATATAAAGAATATCAGCTAGTCTCGACCTATAGAATAGGACTGGGTGCATAAATCCTTCTTAGATTGTTTGTAAGTGAGCTAGGAATCAAGAAATACAGAATGGAGAAATTTGTCTCTTAGGTGACTTACTTCAAAGTTTTGTGCCTTGAGTTTTTCATCCAGAAAAGAGGATAGTATAACCAACTATACGATACTGAAATTCCTGTGCTTCAAGTAAACAGATTGATATTTGGAAAAGTAGGGAGCTTTGAAACATAGATTGGGAGGGCTCAGTGATTTAGAAAACTTGTAGCTCTTGCAGGAGTCCTAGATTCAGTTCCCAGCACCCATCTGGTGGGTGCATCTATAACCCCAGTTCCAGGGATTCCAGCACCTTCTGACATCTGTAAGCACCAGGTACTCAGGTGGTACACGTACATATAGTCTGTCAAAACACTCATACACACATACACAAATTAGATTTTGGTTGGAGACTTTGTCATTGATGAACACTGAAGTTTCACATCCTCAGTCTTCATTTGTCAAATGAATTAATAATACCTACATATCTTGTTGTACTAAGCAGCAAGATAAATTTATATAGTGTCTAGCGTGCATTAGGTACTCCAATTATTAGTCTCAAATTATATGTGCCTTGTGGCACTGTGATCAAGTACCCAAGAACAGTAGCTTAAAGGAGGAGAGATTTGTCTCATGGGTCCAAAGGTAAGTCCATCATGGTGGAGGGAGCCTGATGGAGCAGTTATGTTGACCAGGAAATAAGGAAGAGTCCAGAGTCAATTCAAGCAAAATTTTGGTTTATTGGGAAGCAGCAATCAGGTCTTTGGAGTTTACTGGTCCCAAGAGGGGGCGGGCATGTCGGTGAAGTTGCTCCTGCCATGGGTAGGAAAACAGGGGAGGGGAAGAGAGAAAGCTTGATCCAGAGAGAAGAGGCAGAGGAAGTGGGGAGACCAAAATGTCTGCATTAAATAAGGAATAGCTTCTTGGGGAAGGGAAGTGCAACTCCTAGGCTAGAAAGTTCAGGGCAGAGGGCAGGGTATCCCCTGTAACAGGGACTGAGGGATAATGGGAGAACCTAGAGGACGGGTCTGCTTTGGTATGTAAAACATGTACCATACTGGCTGGTTTTGTGTGTCAACTTGATACAGAATGGAGTTATCACAGAGAAAGGAGCTTCAGTTGGGGAAGTGCCTCCATGAGATCAGGCTGTGGGGCATCATCTAGGTTGCTGATCAAGGGGGGAGGGCTGCTTGTGGGTGGTGCCATCCCTGGACTAGTAGTCTTGGGTTCTATAAGAGAGCAAGTTGAACAATCCAGGGGGAGCAAGCCTGTATGTAGTAAGTAACATCCCTCCATGGCCTCTGCATTAGCTCCTGCTTCCTGACCTGCTTGAGTTCCAGTCCTGACTTCCTTTGGTGATAAACAGTAGTGTGGATGGAAGTATAAGCCGAATAAACCCTTTCCTCCCCAACTTGCTTCTTGACCATGATGTTTTGTGTGGGTATAGAAACCTGACTAAGACAAGGGATGCAGACCCATTAAGAATGAAGGTAGCGGGGCAGTGGTGGCACACGCCTTTAATCCCAGCACTTGGGAGGCAGAGGCAGGCAGATTTATTTCTGAGTTTGAGGCCAGCCTGGTCTACAGAGTGAGTTCCAGGACAGCCAGAACTACACAGAGAAACCCTGTCTCGAAAAAACAAAAACAAAACAAACAAACAAACAAACAAAAAAAGACCCTCTTCCTTTTAGGCTGGGTTGTGGTGGCGCACGCCTGTAATCCCAGCACTCTGGGAGGCAGAGGCAGGAGGATTTCTGAGTTCGAGGCCAGCCTGGTCTACAGAGTGAGTTCCAGGACAGCCAGGGCTATACAGAGAAACCCTGTCTCGAAAAAACCAAAAACCAAAAAAAAAAAAAAAAAAAAAAAAAAAAAGAATGAAGGTATGGGTCACTCCTCCAGGAAAAGAGCCAAGATCTGCTGAGGTGTTGGCAGAGGGTGGAGGAAGTACAGAGTGTATAGTAGAGGAAGGTAGTTATAAATACCAGCTACGGCCACATAACCAGTTACAGAAGTGAGTATTATAAAGTAATATGAATGCTTCTGTTTTATTTTGTTAAGAACATATTTGTCTTTCCAATTTCTTTAACATCACTTGGTATTTAAGTTGAGATACTAAAAGAATGTTCTCAAGGGACCTTGCCTATTGTGAATTTACAAATGTATTTGCTATTGTACAAGGAATCATGTTAGGCATATTCATGACCTTGTTATTGTTGCGTGTGGACATGAGATATTTGTGTCAGGTTGACAAGGGGTGGATTGTAGTGGCATTTCTGGTTCAATGATATCTGGAATGAACTATAATCCAGAATTGGAAGGCTCACCTGTGATCCTAATCTGGAGACTGGGAGGTACAAGTTTCTGACCTGGATCTTGGCATGGAGATCTTGAGGCATAGTGGCTATGAATCCCAGAAGATTTAGACAGGGAGATCTCTGAATTCAAGGTCTTTTGGGACAAAGCAAATCCCAGATCCAGGCCTGGTGGCACACACCTTTAATCTGGGCCACACCTTCTGGAAACCTACATAAGGTCGTTGGAAAAAGGAAGATTTGCTCTTTCTGCCCGCCTACCTTTTTATTTCTTAGGAGACATTGCTATGTTGTCTTCTGGAAAAGGTTATTGCCCTAGAGACACCATTTCACATACTTTATACATGATCTTATTTATTTTTCTCCCTCCTTGGAAGCTATGAGGATGCCCTCTGTCCTGACACTATGTGGTTTCATGGTAGTATCTAATGAGGCGGGCTTTCCTCTGTTCGTACCATGGTACAGTGGGCCCATTCATGCTCTTCAGCTCTGAGGACCACATGAGCAGAGCAGGAAGAGACCTGAGACCACCTCCCCTGATACCAAGGTGACTATCTCACTAATGGCATATTTCCCAAGAGACTTATTAATCTCTTTGAGACTGTTTTATTTATAATACAGGAAGCTTTCTTTTTGTTTTTGTTTTTGTTTTTGTTTTGTTTTTTTCCGAGACTGGGTTTCTCTGTGTAGCCCTGGCTGCCCTGTAACTCACTCTATAGACCAGGCTGGCCTCAAACTCAGAAATCCGCCTGCCTCTGCCTCCCAAGTGCTGGGATTAAAGACATGCACCACCACCGCCCAGTTATTTGCATTTTCAAAACTGTTAAAAATATATTTTAAGGTATAATGTAAAGATCTAAGTATTCTTTGTTTGCTTGTTTGTTTTTAATGCCCTTTAAGTTTTTATTTGTATAAAATTGATACATGCTTAAAAGATCAGCCAGGCGGTGGTGGCATACACCTGTAATCCTAGCACTCTGAAAGGCAGAGAGAGGCAGGCGGATTTCTGAGTTCGAGGCCAGTCTGGTTTACAAAGTGAGCTCCAGGACAGCCAGGGCTACACAGAGAAACACTGTCTTGAAAAAAACCAAATCCAAAATTACACCCCCCCCCAAAAAAAAGATGAAAGTATTCTTATGGGGAAATGAGCATACTCCAGAAAGCATGTACTTTCTAGACTATCAACAGAGAAAAGTTAAGGACTTTTAAAACCACATGTTAGATAAAAACCAGATGTTAAGATCCTAAGAAAGTTAAAGGTGTATTTTTAGCAGCATTTTCCTGTTTGTAGGAAATTTAAGTAAGAACAAATTAAAGATGTGTATACTTTCATTGTTAATGGCTGGCACATGCTGCTAAGCTTGTCCTGGTACCGTTGTTATATGTAGTGTATGTTTCACTGGGTGGTGGTAGCACAGTTAAACTATTAACTGATTTAGAAAAAGTGATCCGTTCAAAGTTTACCAATCCCAGAATATTGGTCCCTACATTTCCGAAACGTGGTAAGAGTTACTTGGGGGCACGGGCATGATGGTTCATGCCTGTCTACTTCCACTTGGGAAGTAGAGATAGGAGGCTTGCTTTGAGTTCATGGCCAGGCTAAGCTACATAGTAAGGCTGTTTTAAGCAAGGAATCATTCGCCAGATCTCTGTGGTAGAGATTCTGATTTGGTGACTTAGAGTCCAGGAATTAGTTTCTTTCCCTTCTGCTTGCCCAAACTAACATTTTGTTTATGGATATACCAGACAAAGGTAAAGTTCCTAAAGCAATGTAAGAAAAGTAATGGCCAGTTTTAATTATTGCTACTTTATGACTCTGCCTGTTGAGCCATGCAGCGTCCTCCCCCCCCACCCCCCACCCCCGGTTCTGTTTAGTTTGGCCTACACTTCAGTTTTCACCTGCCTCTGATATTTCTCCCCACAAGTGTGCCAGCATGCTTCTCACATGCTTATCAGTCACATTGTGAGCTCAGCAGCATCACGCCCATCGGCTGGAGCCCTGCCTCTCCCGCCTACCTTTACTGTTTCTTAGGAGCATGCCCAACTGCTGGCCTGGGCCTGCTTTTCTTTCACCTCCTTCCTGTGTGGAATTGTGTCCTCTTCTGGCTTATCTCCTTGATTTATTGACGCACACACCCCAGTAGTTTCCTGAGAAGTATTGGATGACTTGGTTCTGCCTGCCTTCTTAATGGTTCAGCAGCATATAAAAATGAAGATTTGAAGTAATTCTCACACAGAAAGTTGAGACATTGCTATGCTGTCTTCTGGAAAAAGTTATTGCCCTAGAGACACCATTTCACATACTTTATACATGATCTTATTTTTCTCCCTCCTTGGAAGCTACGAGGATGCCCTCTGTCCTGACACTATGTAGTTTCATGGTAGTATCTAATGAGGCGGGCTTTCCTCTGCTCGTACCATGGTCATGGTACAGTGGGCCCATTCATGCTCTTCAGCTCTGAGGATTGTCAGCTTTTCTCCATGCCTTCTGTTCTTTGTGGCTGTTCTCTCCCTTCCTTGTCCTTCCCTCTCCTCATTCTGTCCCCTCTTCTGGTTTTCCTCTCTCTCTCCTTTCTCTTAACTGCTGCACGATCCTGGTCTCTATCCTCCCTTTCTCTCCACCCCTTTCCTCTCTCACCCTCCCTCCTTTCTCTATATCGTAAACTGGCCTTGAACTCACTAGCTGAGTAGTCCTTGAACTTTAAGCCTCCTACTTTTACCTCTTAAGTGCTGGGAATTACAAACCTGTGCTACCAGGCCAGAGTTTCTTTTCTTTAAGATTTCTTTATGCATGTGAGTTCACTGTAGCTGTCTTCAGACACACCAGAAGATGGCACTACAGATGGTTGTGAGCCACCCTGTCATTGCTGGGCATTGAACTCAGGACCTCTGGAAGAGTAGTCGGTGCTCTCAACCACTGAGCCAGTCTCTCCAGCCCCTGAGTTTGCTTCCTTTTTTATACTATATGCTCTTGGTATATGGATGTGATAGGCTGCAGGTGGAAGCATTGCAGTCTTTAGATTTTTCTCAGATCTGTGTAGTAGCTCCACTTCCCACAAGTGACTGGAGGACTTTCACTGGAAACTCTGCCTGGTGGATGTATGTACCTTGCCTCTGACATGCAGTGACATGCTCCTTCTTCAGGTTGGCTTCAGAGCATCTGGATGAAGTGTTCTCTCTGTAAAAGTCAGGCGCCCCATCTCCCTTTCCCTTCTCTGTTTCTAGGAGTATTTCTTACCTGGTTTAGCCTCACCACTACTGTGGACTCCACCAGGGCTTGGGGGTTTGGTTTGGTTTGTTCTGTTCTATTCTCCATCGTAGAGAAGGGCCTTGCACTTAGTAGACACTTAGTAATTTGAGAAACAAACTCTTTTATGATTTCTTTAGGGGTCTAATGATCCTAGCTGTCATTGACTCATGTAATTTCTGATATCATTTTAGTTTTCTCTAAACCTTTGAACTGGGAGGTAGAGAAAGTGAGATTGTTTTCTGGCTTAGCAGAGAATTGTGCAGTGAATAGACTTCATGCATATATATATATATATATATATATATATATATATCTGCATCTGTTCTGTTTTCCATCTTTAAAAAACGTCATTGAAAGTCCCCAGCTTTTTATAGTTTGCAAAATGATTCTCTTGTTATTTTAATGGGAGTACTAGGAAAGAGAGTATTAATTACATAAGGACCAAAGTCATCAAATTCTATGAAGTATTATGGAAGGGGACACAATTATCTGTACACAGCAAGAAGAAACCAAATTACCAGACATTTCCTTAACCTTTTCAGACGTTTATGCTTCATATCTTAGTTATGTTTAAGTTCTTTGAAGTCAGTCAGCCTTTTAAACTCTGGCTGAAAAGCTTGATATTAGAAGTCACAAGTTAGTGCTCTGTTAATAGCGTTAATAGTGTTAGAGAATCCATCGGCATCTCACCCGTGGGATGGAGCTGGAGAGCACCTGTCAGCTGCCTTCTCCCTGGGCTCCCCCGCATCCTGGTGCCTCACAGCCCCATCCAGTTGTAGAATGTACTGCTGCCCAGTCTTGCCACTGCTTGATTTTGTTCTTGTAGTTATGGAGAGTATTCTAGGTAAGTTCTCTACTGCTGAACTATACAGATCTTTGCCCCTTTCTCTTATAGAAACAAGACTCTTGCTAAGTTACCCAGGCTGGCCTTGAGCTCCCTTGCTTCTACCTCTATACCTGGGATTATAAGTAAGTACCACCACATCTTGCTCTATTTATATCATATTTGTTCACTTACGACAGGGTTTCTGTATAAAGCAAACTGGCCTCCACCCTTAAAAACATTAGTTACTTTTATGTATTTGAATGTTTTGCCTGCACCTGTGGACATCCATCCACCACATGCATGCAGTGCCAAAGGAGGTCTGAAGAGGGTACAGAACCCCTGGTACTAGGGTGACAGACTTTTGTAAGCTGCCTTGTGGGTGCCAGGAGTCAGTCTTGTGTTCTCTGGAAGAGCAGCCTGTGTTCTTAACTGCTGAATCATCTTTCTAGCCATATCCTCCACTTTTTGATGTTTGGCCTTGGTTTCCTTGGGTGCTGAGGTTACCGTGTACACAGCCATGGCCAGCACTGATTTGTTTTTAAAGGTTAATTTGCTAAGATACTAATGCTGGTGAGGGAGGAACTGGCAGGAAAATACTACAAAAGGGATTGTAAGAATAGGACAAAGCGGGCTGGAGAGATGGCTCAGCGGTTAAGGGCACTGACTGCTTTTCCGGAGGTCCTGAGTTCAATTCCCAGCAACCACATGGTGGCTCACAACAATCCATAATGAGATCTGATGCCCTCTTCTGGGGTGTCTGAAGACAGCTACAGTGTACTTACTTACATATAATAAATAAATAAATCTTTAGAAGTGTTTGCATCGATCGGAAGATGGGGCCATGATTATAGGTACTCTAGGCATCCTCTAAGATCTTTTGCCCAATAGATAGGGTCTGCGTTAGTTTTCTCCACTGGGGTGAAAGGGTGTTTCCCTTTTGCTTCCCCTTTTTAAAAGAATTATTTTTTGTGTGTGAGTATTTTGCCTGTGTGTTTGTGTACCATGTTCATGCTTGATGCCTTTAGAAATCAAAAGATCTCCTGGAACCGGAGTTACAGTTATAAAGCAAGATGGGAGTGCTGGGAACCACGCCCCAGGTTTTCTATGAGCAGCGAGCTAGCCCTCCAGCACTCTTGCTTTTTGTTGTTGTTGTTGTTGTTGTTGGATTTGGTTTTTTCGAGACAGGGTTTCTCTGTGTAGCCTTGGCTGTCCTGGAACTCACTCTGTAGACCAGGCTGGCCTCGAACTCATGAGATCCACCTGCCTCTGCCTTCCAAGTGCTAGGATTACAGGCGTGCACCACCACGCCCAGCTTCCTCTTGCTTTTTTTTACATAAATATTTCTAACTTTCTTCCTTGTGCAATGTATATGGGATCTGTTCTCCAAGGAACAGGAGAGGTGCCAGCTACCCTCGGGGGCTGCTTTCTACCTTGGAGTCCCTTCCTAGTCTTCTTCACTGACCAACTAAGCTCTTTAATAAACAGCGGGTTTTTAGGTTTCCCTAACTTGCTTTTCTCTGGTAGTTTTTCCCCTTTGGTTACTTTCTCGGGCCATTTTGACACTATTGTTGCCTGCTCAACAAAGCAATGCTTTTGGAGCTTTTTCTTCCCAGTTCAGACTCTGGGCTCTATGGAGGCAATACTCTTTGTTTTTGTGGCACTTTCAGAGTCTTTTTTTCTAGTCTAAATAATGCTTTTGACTCTCAGCTTATGTGTATATCATAAAAAATACTGTAAATTTTTTTTTTTAAGTTGATTTTTTTTGTTAGGACAAATCCTGCAGAGATTATTGTGACAGCTGAAGTCTTTATTCACATCTTAGGGTTATTTTTGTTTCTTTTGTTCTTAAAGAATTGTTAAAATGGTTTCTACAAAGTCAATACATTAATTTGGTAATTGCCGGTAATTTTAACATTGAAATATCATCTCTGTTATTCAGAGGTCTGTGTTACACTGTAATTGTTAAACTATTTTGACCTCTAATTTGAAATATTGTCTGTCTCAAAACACCACATATGCTTAGTTGAAGTCTCACTGAACTTGAAAGTTGTATCTCATGGGCCTGAAGCTCGCAGAGACATGAGCCAGGACTCTTGTCAGTCACTTGGTACTTTAAACCACGTGAATACTGTAGTGGGAGGGAAAGAACTGTGTGGAGTTGGAGGGGGGCCTTCGGACCTTCTACTTGGAAGACTAAAGAGGGTGATTGATCTTTTCACTAGGGGGATAGAAGGGAAACTAGAAAAAAATAAGAATGGAATTAAATGTTAGATTCATTGGTAAGTAAAGAAAGATAAACAGCAGCATTGTTTCAATGAATTTTGTCTCCAGGATTTCGTTTACCATAAAGGGTTCCATGATATCACATGTCATTGTGTCATAATAGGGTTGACTTTGAAGTCAGTACACTATGTCTGCTGTGCTATTACCACTTTGTATCTTAAAGTTGACTCTGCACTTAGTGTCTCCTGACTACTGCGTAACAGGTAACTTAAGCAAGCTGCTTAATCAGTTGTGTTATCTGGGGTTTTTGTGATACATAGTGATAACAGAATCTTCCTCAGAGGAGAGTGGTGTTAAGGAAAATATAAATGTTGTGTAGCGTTTTGGGGGAGGTAAACTGGATGCAATAATGATAAGCTTACCGCTACGCCTGACATTTAATATATATTTCAACATGAAAAGTCAACAGCTTGTGACTAATAAAATTATTGTGTTAAATTCTATATAGGCATATGCAGAATATAATCAAACTAGAAATGGGCTGAAAGCCAGGCGGTGGTGGCGCATGCCTTTAATCCAGCAGTTCGAGGCCAGCCTGGTCTACAGAGTGAGTTCCAGCACAGCCAGGGCTACACAGAGAAACCCTGTTTGGAAAAACAAAAAAACAAAAAACAAAACCAAAACCAAAAAAAAGTTGGGGGGGGGCTACGTTGAGTGCTTGTAGCTCTGGTTCATAAAACACACTAGCAGGTGTGGCTGGTTTGTAGGTTCTTTTTTTTTCATTTTTTATTCTCCTGGTTTTATCCCCTTAGCACTGTATAGGAGAGAAAGGATAGAAAAGAGAGAGGGAGAGGTAATCCCTGAATCTAATCTCTTTGTTTCTACTAACACACCATAGCCAACCCCCCGAATGACCAAGAACCACCAACCCTGCCTCTCGGGGCTGTAACATTTATAAACACTCTGAAAAGTTCCCAGAATTCCAAATGTTCACCACCACAGAAACTGCAGCTGGCAAAACTATGCCTCTGCTAGAGCACGAGGCAAGTCATAGTCAGCTGCTGTGGACGTCCAAAGCAGCCCCGTGTCCCCACACCCAGGGTTAAAATGAAAGCACATTCTTAAAATATTTCTGTATTTTTTTTTAAAGAACCAAATTCCAGAATTCTCAAAACTATCACTACAGGTAGACTGTGTGACCTTATTTTCCTTTCATGTAATTAGGAAGGAGCAAAATGAAAGCTAAAGAAGCTTTAAACTGGTGGTTGGTGGTGTCAGTCCAGGACGGTAATTGGTTGACATGAAAGAAAATACTGTAACTTTACCTACTCATGTTGGGATTTTACAGTTTAGAACATTTAAACTTGCCAATTTATCTCCTAGACTTCAACTCAGTAGTTGTGCAATTGTTGAAGCAGCAAATATTTGAACATTCATTGTGCTGCGTAAAACTAACTTGGGAAACTAACTTGGGAAGAGGATGATGGAACTTGATGCTAAAGAAGAGCTCTTCTTGCAGGAGAGGCCAATAATTACAAGTGTTAAAAGATACTAGTAAGGCAATTTGTAGGTAAATGGTTAGACCTGGAAAATATCATCCTGAGTGAGTTAACCCAATCACAAAAGAATACACATGAAATGCAATCACTAAGTGGATATTAATGAGCCCAGAAGCCCTAAATACTCAAGACACAAATAGCAAGTCAAATGATTCCCAAGAAGAAGAAAGGAGAGGACCCTGGGCCTGTAAAGATTGGATCCAGTTTAGTAAAGAAACCGAGGGGGGAGGGGGAATGATTGGGGAATAGTTGGGAGGGAGAGGAACTATGGGAAGTATGGTGGGTGGGAACTGGGAAAGGGGAAAGCCTTTGGAATGTAAACATAGAATATAGAAAATAAAAATTAAAAAAAAAAGATACTAGTAAGGGGTCAAAATATAACAGAGGTACTTGAGAAGGTGGGTGAACAGGCAGTATTAAAATCGGAGGGGCTCAGTAAGCAGACAGTTCTGGATAGCTGATGATGATAGATTGGGAAATATATATATATATATATATATATATATATATATATATATATATAGCCATGATGAAGAATTTAATTTTATCGATCAATCACAGATGAGAAGTCATGAAATGCTTTTATTTAACTCAATTTGTTTTGAGAAAAGAAATACTAGTTTCTTGCCCCCGCAAACTAATGCCCCTGAGTTTCCCGAAAGAATGAGTTCTTAGGAACCCACTCTTGGTTGTAGTGATGCCTCAGTAGGCAAAGTGTTTGCTGTGCAAGCGTGAGAACCGGTGCTGAGATCCCCAGAGCCCATGGACGTCAGACACAGTACAGCATGTCTGTCCAAGATGGGAGGCAGAGAATCCCCAAAGCTCTGACACTGCAGAGGTAAACAGGCAACACTGTGTTAAACAGGGTGGAAAGGGAGGCAGACACTGGAGGTTCTTTGACCTCTGAACCCACATCACGACACATCCTTGTCTGTACTCTCACACTCATACATACATTAACAAAATTATAAATTTTCCTTTGAACTTGGTGGTTCATGCTTTGTGATCCCAGCGCTTGGGAGGCTGGGGCAGTTGAACTGTTCAAGGCTAGTATGGTTTGTATATAGAAACCATATCTAAAGCAAAACAAAAAAGAATCTACCTTTAAAAATCTGTTTACATCGTGGATATTCAACTTGCAAAAATAAGGTAATTTGGGGATAGGATGAGAACTCAGTTGGTAAAGTGATTGCCATGCAAGCATAACGACCTGAGTTCAATTCCCATTAACCACCTAAAAACCGTCATTTAAAATCCCAACACTAAGCCGGGCGTGGTGGCGCATGCCTGTAATCCCAGCCCTTGGGAGGCAGAGGCAGGCGGATTTCTGAGTTCGAGGCCAGCCTGGTCTACAGAGTGAGTTCCAGGACAGCCAGGACCACACAGAGAAACCCTGTCTCGAAAAACAAACAAACAAACAAACAAACAATCCCAACACTAAGAAGGCAGAGATGGATTATTGAGCCAGTCAGCCCAGCCTAATTACTTAGCCCCAGGTCCTGGTGGGAGACTTTAATCTGATTGAACCAGGTGGATAGATTGACTTCCGACCTTTTGTGATGTTTACTGCATTAAAATTAGTAATAGATGTTTGTTGTTGTTCACACCCCCTTTGAGATAGGGGACGATCTCTTTTCTCCAGATTGATATTAAGCCCCTGGGCTTAAGTGATCCTCCCAAGCACTTGTGACTGTAGACTGTTAGTGTGCCTGTTTAGCAGAGGAAACATCTCTGATTCATCCCATCATTCCAACCATGGAATGACACCTGGTTAGTTCTTTTGGTAAACATATGAATGCCTTCTGTGCACAGGCACTGTTCCACAATATATTTACGAACTAAACAGACAGAAGGTCTCTGTTTTTTAGGAACTCATCTCCCAATGTAGGAGTCACGTAACAAAAACAAGTATAAATACATTTCACTAATAAGTAGGTGGGATAAGGTTTGATGTTTTGCCATGAAATCAAAAGTCAGAGGACTGAATGTTGGAGGATTGGACTGTCCACCATCAATTCTAACCAGAATAGGGTTGGAATTGATAGGGTAGCTCAGATCATAAGGTATAATTTGAATAAAGGTTCAGTGACCTATGCATATGGACAGAGAAGAGCATCTGAGGACAGACCTCAAGGCTAGAAAGCACAAGCATATTGGAGGGATTCTATAGAGGCTGCAGGAGGGAATCAAAGGTATCAGACTTCTAGAAACAAGTTTCTCCTGAGTTAGTTTTAAAATGTTCATAAGCCAAAGTAGATGAGTAATTAGGTGTGCAACTTCCATTCCACAAACATCTGCAGATGTGACTTTTAAATACCTACATTCATGTCTTCACTTGAAATCAGGCAGTTCCAGTGTATTCAGTTCAGTTCCTGGATGAACAACCAGGTTGATTGATAATCGCTGTAAGTAAACAGGCTGAATTGGATTACATGCTTATAAACCCACCAGTTAAAACAAAACCTCCAAAACTAAAGATTCTACGGTTTGAAAATTGGGATGCATTTGGGAGGCAGAGGGTAGAAAAATGGGTAGAGTATATGCCTAGTATGCTGTAGGTTCTGGTTTTCATCTCTTGTAAAGGGGTGGATTTGATCATTTAACAGATTGCCTGTTTCTGCCTCCTGGTTCTAAGGTTACAAGTGTGTACCATCATTTCTGGCCTTTTTATGTGGGTTCTGGTGTCAAATTCATGTCTTCTTGCTTATGTGGCAAGCGCTTTACTAAGCTGTCTCCCAGTGTGCTGGAGCTCCTGTGTACACGTGTGTGTGTGTGTGTGTGTGTGTGTGTGTGTGTATAGTATAGACTATTTTCCTTTACATTAGTTCTAAGAATAATAGTGAAACAGCTCAGCTTTATAGCTCTACTACCTTCTGTCCTTGCTTTATTAATGGAGTTTGGATTGCATACTGAAATGCAAAGATAAGATATTTTGGTTGATATTGCCAATGAATTCACTTGTTCCTTCCTGTAGCCAGTTATGTTTAGGAGTGTCAGCTTTGGTGTTGGAGACAAGAGTCTAAAACTGGTGATTCTCCTGCCTTAGTCTCCTAAATTCTGCGATTATAGGCATGTGCTACCCACTAATTACAGGGTAGTTTTTAATGATAAAAATTTGCCAAATTTCATGTTGTCAAAATAAGAAGTTTTTAATTATCAAAAATTTATTTTTGTAATTTTCATTACTAGTTAGGTCAGAGATCCCCAAGAAAGTGAAATGGGTTGAGAATTATTGGGATATATGTAATCATTTTGATTTATTTTTTTCTTGTGAGAAAACAAAGACTTGTCAATATTCAGCTCAAGGAGATACTGCCTAATTAATGGTGGCCTCTTCTGGTATCCCCCAGACATCACATCTACTCATTTGTGTAAATTGTTTGTGTATACACAGTTGGCATGAAATGTTAAGTCATTGAAGTTAGCAATATACATAACTCACTGTTTTAAAAGCAACAGTTTATGCCGGGCGGTGGTGGTGCACGCCTTTAATCCCAGCACTTGGGAGGCAGAGGCAGGTGGATTTCTGAGTTCGAGGCCAGCCTGGTCTACAGAGTGAGTTCCAGAACAGCCAGGGCTATACAGAGAAACCCTGTCTTGAAAAAACCAAAACAAACAAACAAAAAAGCAACAATTTAATTTTTAAGGATTTGCTAAAACATACATATTTGGGCTTAAAGATTTTTTTTTTCTTCTCTTGTCTGCTTGCCTGCCTCCTTCCTTCCTTAATTCTTTCCTTCTTTTGTGATGCTGGGAATAGAATTTTGGGTCTTGTTATCTTAGGTGTACATGTCCTGGCACTCTAGAGAGAGAAACAAAACTGATTGATTAGAATGCCTTACAGCCTATGGCCAACTAATCCACAATGGCTTTCTACCAACTGAAGGTCCAGTAGTTGTTCAGTCCATGAGGCTGGATGTCTCAGCTGGTCTTCAGAACACTCTGGAGCCCTGAAGAAGTAGGTTCTAATGCCAGTGAAGGAATGGACATTCCTTATACAGTAAAGTCACCAACTTTTAATTCAAACCATACTTTAATTTCAGTGTTCCGTTGTTCCTCCTTAAATTGTTTTTTTCCTTATGCATGATGTGTTATGTATATGCATGTGTGCATTCATGTATTAAGGTGCAAATATACATGTGTGCTTGTGGAAGTTAGAGAACAACCTTGACTGTTTTTCAGGGTCTGTCTACCTTGATCTTTGTTTTGTTATGAGAAGGGTCTCTTTGACCTGGTATTTGCCAAGTCTAGGTTAGCTGGCCAGCAAACCACAGTGGTCTGCTGCTTTCTGTCTCTCCATCTCTGGGATTAAAAGTGTATATCACTCCGGGCGGTGGTGGCGCACGCCTTTAATCCCAGCACTTGGGAGGCAGAGGCAGGCAGATCTCTGAGTTCCAGGCCAGCCTGGTCTACAGAGTGAGTTCCAGGACAGCCAGGACTACACAGAGAAACCCTGTCTCAAAAACCAAAAAAAAAAAAAAAAAAAAAAAAAAAAAAGTGTATATCACTATGCCCTGCTTTTTAAAATGGAGGTTCTAAAGGATTGAAGTCAGGTCCTTATGCTTGCAAGGGAAGCAAACTGAGCTATCAGTTTAGCTTTATAAATTAAATAATTGATAAAAAGGGCTGGAAAAATAGATAAGAGCACAGGCTGCTCTCATAGAGCATCTGAATTCGATTCCCAACACTCACATGGCATGTCACAATGTCTGTAATTCTAGTTCTAGGAGATCTGACACCCTCTGGCTTCTGGGGACACATGGCACATACAAGATGCTCACACATACATGCATATATGGTGCAGAGAAAACACTATATATATATATGTATATATATATATATATAATATAACTGATAATAAGAAATTTAAGATCATGAGTCTAAAATTTCAATATGATTTCTTTGGGGCTTGAGGGAATGACTTCCTGAAATCTTGGGTTTGCCTGGTAGTTCTGAAGGCCTTTGATAAACCTTGCCACTAGTGAGTTTCTTTCCACACTGGATGGGAGTGAGTGTTGGTAAAAAACAGCATCAAGCTTGTATGATTCCTGTGTCAAGTTTTCAAGAAATGAGTTTGATGAAGCTTTTATCTGACAAAAGTAAAAGGTTCCTGGCAGGCATGCTTAAGAATAACGATAGGAGGCCGGGCCGTGGTGGCACATGCCTGTAATCCCAGCACTTGGGAGGCAGAGGCAGGCGGATTTCTGAGTTCGAGGCCAGCCTGGTCTACAGAGTGAGTTCCAGGACAGCCAGAACTACACAGAGAAACCCTGTCTCGAAAAACAAACAAACAAAAAAGAATAACGATGGAGCTAAGATTGACCATGGGTAGAAGAACATTTTAAGCCTGGCTGGGTGAAAGAGAGTAGTCAAATCTCTATTCAGCTAGACATTGGTACACTATTCCTGTGAGTCTTAGGAGGATATAGCAAGCTTGCTCTACACTGGTAGGAAAAGCTATAGCCACATTGTGGACTGTATTTATCAACTCTCCAGGGAAAATATTTTACTGAATATGTTTGCTTCAGTGAGATTGTGGAATGCTCCCTTGAAGTACCTTCCTTATACTGGGCATCCTTTCCCTCCCCACTCCCCACCACAGCTGCTAAAACACAGATGTGTTGGAATTAGTCCAAAAGCCATGACTTGAGGAGCTTGGGTATTTCTCAAGACATGGGATGACTCGTTTTACTTAGATAGATGGATGGGTGGATGGGTGGGTGGGTGGATGGGTGGATAGAGTTAACTCTTTTCTGTTTTTTTTTTTGTTGATGTTGTTGTTGTTGGTTTTTTGCTGCAGAAGAAAAAGTGTTCTGTATCATGTCTCATAAACAAAAAATAGAGACGTTCCTACTGAGATTAACTAAGCTTGCCTCCTTGTTCAGCTGTATGGGGTCACCCTTCCTCCCTATCCAACTATATAATAATAAATACTGAGCATAGGGGTATATAATAAACAACATATTAAGCTGGCTTTAGCTTCTCTACTGAGCATCTGCCTTCTATATTCTGTTAGCCTTGAAGGATTTTTCAGTGGTTTCAGAGACTTTGGAGTAACAAGGAAACCCACCATCACAGGTAATGCCTCTATTTATATGTGACAGAAAAGTGTTTCCACTTACTATCACTGCATTCTCCAAGGCTTCAGAGATTGACCCGGCTAAGGCAAAAAGAAAATACAAAATAAGGAGAGAGAGAGAGAGAGAGAGAGAGAGAGAGAGAGAGACAGACAGACAGACAGAGAGACAGAGAGACAGACAGACACAGACAGACAGAAAAGATGGGTTTGCTTGGTCTAGGCTTTCTAATGGAGAAGCTAAAGCCAGCTCAGTCAGTATGTTGTCTATTATATACCCATATGCTCAGTATTTATTATTATATAGTTGAACAGGGAGGAAGGGTTATCCCATACAGTTGAACAAGGAGGCAAGCTCAGTTAATCTCAGTAGGAGCAGTCCGTGTCAGAAGTCTTCAGGTCATAAATATCTGATGGTAGACAGCTACAGTGGACATTATGTATGCACTTAGATCCCAGGAAGGCTTTGCAATTGAGCCTTATCTGGGAGAGGCTTTTCTTCTCTCACTAGGGTCCCTGAAAAGTCCTTGACCTGGCCGTGCCCATGGCAACAACACACATTCATTCAGGACTCCACTCCGCATACATAGCAAATTCCACCTAGCTGAAAGCTCAAATAAGCATAGGGCATAATTCACGTGTGAACTAGGTAGTGGATACATGTTAGGACTTCTATACCAGACTCCCATACTTACCTCTGAGGCTCTTTAGCAGCACTGCATATTTATTGTTCAGGATAAATGCTGAAAGGGATTCCCTGCCTGAGGATAGTACTCTAGGATGAATAAGATACAGTTTCTTTTTCTTTTTCTTTTTCTTTTTCTTTTCTTTTTTTTTTTTTTAATGTTTTTCGAGACAGGGTTTCTCTGTGTAGTCCTGGAACTCACTCTGTAGACCAGGCTGGCCTCGAACTCAGAAATCCGCCTGCCTCTGCCTCCCAAGTGCTGGGATTAAAGGCGTGCGCCACCACCGCCCGGCAAGATACAGTTTTAATAACTATGCACATATCTCATGTGACACATCCCTTGGCAGAGAGAAAATCATTTAGTTTGCTCAAAATCAAGACAAATGGGTGAACAGCTGGGATAAAGACATACAAAATAACTTTTCATTTAGCTTCTCAATAATAGCACCTAAAACATTCCAGTCAGAACCAGTTGTTTTAGTTTTCTTAAACTACAGCCCCTGGCATGAGCCTTCAGAAAGGTTCTATAGAGAAAAGCATCAGAAAGTAACCAGTAGTCAGGTTGAAAATACAACAAAGCAAATGATTCATTTCTCTGATTCCCAGAGAAAAAGGTAGGACTAGTCCAGAGTTATGTTAGTGGTCAGTGGCAGCGAGAGGTATTTAACCAAGAGTTCTTCCAACTTCCAAACCTAGCAGTCTGCATAGCGCATACCGCCACTATGACTCATTGTAGAACAGCCATCAAGTCAGTCTGCTTGCTACAATGTTAGCACTTAAAAAATTAGTTTTGGACTTGAAATATTTTAAAGCTAAAAAACTTGCAGTAGTGTTGAACACTGCATTGCAAGCAGAGTTGCTGTGATTTGCCTTCTGGGCCTACTAAGTACCAACTGATTTTGTGTTGTAGTTTCCTCATCTGTAAAGTAGGTTTATAATGCAGCTTGAGACCTGGTCCTTTATCTGAAATGTCTGAGACCAGAAGTATTTCAGGTTTGGGTTTTGTTGTTGTTATTGTTCTTGTTCTTGTTCTTGTTTTTTTTAAATTTGGGTTCACACAGTGAGGCATCTTAGAAATGAGGCACAAGTCTGAAACACAGTTTTAATTTATTTTTTTTTATGTAACACAGCCTGATGGTCTTGTATAGAATATTTTTAGTGTACCTGCATTTTTACTGTATCATGTTGTCAGGTATGGAGTCTGTACTTGTTGGCATCTTATCAGAGGTCCAAATGTTTTCAGTTTTAGAACATTTTGCATTTTAGATTTTCAGGTAAGAGTTGGTCAATTTATAATACACAATAAGGTTTTAGGAATTAAATTAACTAATAGTTACCGATTGTACATATCTTATAAGTACTATGTTTTGTTTTGTTTTAATTTGTTTTTTATTTTGTCTTGGTTTGTTTGTTTGTTTGTTTGAGACAAGATTTCTCTGTGCAGCCTTGGCTGTCCAGGGACTTTGTCTGTAGACCAAGCTGGCCTTAACTCGGAGATCCACCTGCCTCTGCCTTCCATGTGTTGTATTACCACTGCCCAGCAATTTTTAAATTTTTAAACAAAACCGACTTAGTATTTGAATTGAACACAAATCCTGAATATTCCAGGATTCAAAACTTATATTAAGTTCCATTTACTGTACATTTCTCAGTGCTCATTGGCTTTGCTTAGGTTTAATTTGTCTAAGTAATGGGCTTTTGCAACCATGTTTATGGCGGGGGCGTAAATATGTTTGCCTTTCTTAGTGTTCCTTTAAATCATATCCCCAGAGATTGTGGTTTGTGTGAAAGAAGTTACCAGTTGTTGTTGTTTGTTTGTTTGTTTTTTATTACTGGTTCTCCATAACATAGATGTTAGGCAGAAAATGACTTCTGTTATATAAATTAGAACTTGTTGAAAATATTTCAGAGATGGTCAACCCTGACTGTCAGCAAATAGAAAACTTTGAGACTCTAAGAAATGAAACACTCTTAAGAGGAGGAAGACTGGCCGGGCGGTGGTGGCGCATGCCTTTAATCCCAGCACTTGAGAGGCAGAGGCAGGCGGATCTCTGAGTTCGAGGCCAGCCTGGTGAGTTCCAGGACAGCCAGGGCTATACAGAGAAACCCTGTCTCGAAAAACAAAAAAAAAAAAAAGAGGAGGAAGACTGATGGTGGTGCCCCTCTTGTACACCCAGCATTCACAAAGTGTTTTGGGTCTAGAAAAGATAAGTCTGATTTTATTTAGCTGTCCCCCAGAGATTCTTTTCTTCGGAAACATGTACTTTTGTTTCAGATTCACTTTATTTTTAAAAGTTTACAGTATTCTTTTCACAGTCACACCAGATGACTAAGTTAAGGCAAGATTTTTTCCAACTTTGGTGATTGACCTATGTTCCCAGGGCCTTGCTTTCTGGAGATCAGAATCAAAGATTTGACCAGAAAGGTGATCTGTGTCCTTACTCTTGTTATTTTATGACTTCTAGTTCCATAATGACTCTAATATCAAAAAAAGGGTCATTATGTGAAATGGAATATGGGCTTAAGGAACTTGGCCTTCTGTTTGAAAAAAAAAAAAAGAATACATCACAGCGCTTTAATAAATAACAAAGCTTTCTAATAGTACAGTCCTGGTAGTGACAGTAGGGCATAATAACATATCCAGAACTCTACTTTTATTATCTTCTATAGTGTCATTGTTGAAATATTACTGCTGATGAGATGGCTCGGCAGGTAGAGATTGCTCGGCAGGTAGAGGCACTTATTGCCAAGCCTGACAGCCTGAGTTTGGTCCCTGGGACCCACATGGTGGAAGAGACCAGACACCAACATATGTATACTCATATGCACGCGCGCGCGCACACACACACACACACACACACACACACGTGCTGATATCAGACTTCAAATGTCACCAGCTTACTAAAGTTGGAGCAGCTAAAACTTCCATTATAGTTCTTTTTCTAATCCTTGTGACTCTCGGGCTGGTTTTCCTGCAACTGGTATTTGTGGTCGTTCACATATTTTTGCTTATGCACATATTTAAGCTACTGTTTATCACAGTGGCTTGATTAAAATCTCCTCCTTGTTTAGAGAAACATGACTACAGCCTGTGAAGACAGCTGTTAAGAGCAGAGAATGTCTGACAGTGAGCAAGTTGTGTGCTTGTTGTGTTGCCAAGTGTAATTGAGTAATTAAGCGCTCTGAGCCCACTCAGCTGTGGGTGGTTTTATGTCCTCAGTGGTTCCCAGACCTCCTTGTGTAAATCACAGTGATGGCCAGCAATTTCACATGAGTTGACAATGCTGCATTTTGGTGGGAGATGGGAGGAAGGGTTTCTCAGGAACAGAAGCAGTGTGGCAGTGTGCAGCACTGACACAGCCAGAGCTGTAATTTCAAGATGACTTCCCTTAGGCTAATTTCATTCCTTAATCATGTTGTGCTTGTTAACTAATAGACTTCTGCTAAGCAGAGGACATCCCACAGTACCTTAATTGGGTATATGGCTTATTAAAATGCTTAATGTATGTGCTGTTGTAAATTATGTGCTTTACAGATCTAATCATGGTACATGATGTTTAATCTATTTTAGAAACTGGATGGCTTCTACAGGGAGCCAGGCCTCTGATATAGACAAGATTTTTGGATTCTTCAATGATGGCGAACCCCCCACCAAAAAGCCCAGGTAAACAAGAGAAAGGGAATCAGAGGAATAGAAAGTTAACTGTTAGTGGGAGGTGCTTACCCTGTATCATAGGTGTATCACTAGCTAATATGGCCTTCATTTCAAAAACTACATTATTTTTACTTTGGATTTAACTTAATTAAGGTGATTATGTACATAGTTTCAAAATTTTGTTGCTTTAAAGCTCATCCTACTCAGTGATAATCATTTTCTATTTTTTCTAATCTTGACATTGTTTCGTTTTGTTTTTGACTGTGAGATGGGGTCTTGTTGTATAGCCCAGGCTGGCCTAGAACTCTTGCCTCAGGCTCCCAGATGGTGAGCTTGCAGGCATGCCCCTGACAGCACACATTTTAAATGGTATGTGTGCTGCTGTGTGCTCTCTCTGGTAATAGAAAATGAGGACTTCATTTGCTTTCCTGGTTCTTGTCCCTGTATTGCTGCCCAACAGGCTTCACGCTTATCTTCCTTATGTTTATCTCAGTATTTGATCAACCAATTCTCAATATTTACAATATTGTGTCTTTATAAGTACTCCGCACTCAGGAGACAGAGCCCCAGTCAGGCAGACCCCTGTCTGAGGCCAGCCTGGTCTTCCTCACATTTCTTACTTGGCGATAGGGTCTGTGTGTGTGGCCCACCCTGAGTGCTCCAGCTCCCTCCTCTTGCATCAGCCTCCTGAGTGCTTTGATTATTGGATTGATTCTCTTTGCCTGGCTCTGATGGTGGTGTTGTTTTGTTCTGTTTTGTTTATTTCAGTTTTATTTTCTTAAAGGTTTTCTTGGTTTTTCTTATGGATTTTTAAATTTTTCTGTTACATTTTAAATTTTCTTCAGTTTTGTTGTTACTGTTTTGTGTTTTGAAGACAGGCTAGCTTACAAATGTAATCGTCTTCCCTTTCCTGCTTTAACGTCCTGAGTGAGTCCTCTCTACCTACTTACTAGCTTGTTCGTATGTACCTCTTATCATGTGGGCCTTGTGCAAGTCAAATGACCATAGTTTGTCTATTCCATATTTAAGCTACTGAGAAGCAGTTAGGAGTCTGTGTGACTATGGATATTAGTTAGCATTCTCTAGAGAAACAGAGAGGATAGAATGAATATATATATTATTATAATTATAATATAATGTTATATTATATAATATTAATTATATCATAATTAATATGTATTAATTAAAGGGGGATGTATTAGACTGGCTTATGTGTGTGATCTGGGTAGTCCGGTGGTAGTTACCATCCCATTGGAGAGGCTAAGACCCAATAGTTTTCAGCAGTCTCAGTCTGGTGTTGAAGGCTTGAGGGATTCCTGGAAAACCACTGGTCTTCAGTCCAGGAGAGGGCAGAATAAGGTAGATTCTGATGTCTGTGAAAAGCTGCAGCAGTGCTGGAGTAGCTGAACTTGTCAGCGGGGTGACAAGGTGGTGCCAACCTCCTTTTGGTCATCAGGCTGCCACCATAATGTGCCACCCACATTTGGAATGGGTCTTTCCCCCTTGAATAACCTGATCAAGAAGATGCCTTACATAAGGTGTGCCCAGGGGCTTTTCTGCCCAGGGGCTTTTCTCTTAGTTTTTCCCAGATTCTGTCACATTGGCCAGCAGTGTTCACCATCACAGTATAATGATGAGCTGTCCTCTGAACATTAGCCTGAAGCAAGCCCAGCAATTGAGGACCCCTCACTGGTCTGAAGCTGTGGGTCTTTCCTGACATAATGACCATTTCCCCAAAGAGAAATTCTTCAATCCCTTGACTGCATGGAAACTGGGTCCTGAGAAGAATCGTAGTGTCTGGAGCTTGCCTCAAGGGACACTTACAAATCTTGGCATCAACGTTTCATTGTCTTCATTGCCTTAAATTTCTCAACAAACAAAATCATCTTGATTTGTATGAAAATATTTTTTTAAAAAAACAAACATGTCCTTTTGAAATTACTATTGACTTAAAGTATAATTTAGTTGGCATACATAGCAAGTTCTAGGACAGCCAGAGCTGCATAATGAAACCCTGTCTTGAAAAACAAAACAAAACAAAACAAAACAAAACAAAACAAAACAAACCATAAATAGTATTAGTAGCCACGTCTAAAGTCTTATGATTATATTTCCATTTATACTCTTTTTTAAAACTTCTACATTACTAAATGTTGTCTTAAATTTTTTTGTTTTGCTTCTATTTTTTGTGTTCCTTTCCTTTTCAAACTGACAGAAGAATTAGTCTATAATATGCTGGAAATGTTTAGAAACTTGCTAGTTTAATTGACTCCATGGATTCTTACCTCTGGCCTCAACCATGCTGGCGTCAGCTCCTTAATCTGCTCTTTATTTTATTATATACTCCATTTTACTGAAGCATGCTTTCAGGTACCTTCCTTGGTAAGAATACATGGGAAGATAATTGTTAGGGATTAATAAACATCTTTGTCATGTACATACATGCAATGGTATGGTTGAGAATAAAATTTTTGTGTAGGAAAATGGTTTTTCTTAGACTTTTGCTAATACTTCTGATTTCTCTGGTGACAGAGATGAGTATTCTAAACCAAGATGGATACTGTTCTGATTAGCAGTTGTTTTAGAAATCACCTTAGAAAGGAAGTGTGGTAATTTGATCACGATTTTGGTTTATGGTCGGTTGGCTCCATTGCTTTTAGAGTATTGTGAGGTAGAATATTGCCCAAGGACATGTAGAACAGAGTTGCCCACCTTTTGACTGCTGAATCGGAGAGCCAGGGAAGGGTCCAGAAACCAGATAACGTTCTCTCCAATTCCGTCTTAGTGGTTGCCTCCAAGTAGGCCTTGTGGTTGGGAAGTCTTAGATCTCATACAGAGATTCTTTCTCCATCCCTCCCACCTGGCACTGTTCACAGTGTTCTCAAATGCAGGCCTCTGGCTGACCTGCTGAAGATAGACTGACTGCTGGGTTTGTCACCTGCCTACCCACCTGAACATGCTCCTAACATTCCTGGGCTTCTTCAGAGGAAGTTGGGTTTTCTTATGGAACTACTAAAGCTATGCCACCTTCTGGTGTCTGTTGTCTGCTCTGCTGTCATCCTGCCTTACCCTACTCTTTATGCATGCTGTGACAGGAAGTTCAGTCTAGCACTGCCACCAGCAGCTGAGGACTTACACTGCAGAGACCTCCATACAGCAGAGCTGCAGGAGAGAATTCCAGGACAAGTGAAGCTTTTACCTTATTAAGACAAGGGATGTTACATGGTTTGAATTTAGTATGGGCAGTTATGGGAAGGGGCTTCTTAGGGAAAGGACAGTGTATGCTCACTCAGTGTAGGCTCCCCAGGAATTGTACTGAGGTGTCTTTATAATGGCTATACGTAATGATTCTGTGGCTTTTTATGTTATATTTCTTGGTATAATTTACAACAGGGATTAAAGATTACATAAAACTTAAAAATGAGTAAAATTTGAGCTGAGTGAAGTGATATGTACCTGCATTTCCCACACTTGCGAGATGGAGGCAGGAGGATCAGGAGTTTAAGGAACTTCCAGGTTACCTGAGATACTATCTTAAAAGACACACACACACACACACACACACACACACACACACACATTTTGATTTAGGAAAATGAGCTGATTTTACTTATTTTACTTCTCTTGTTGAACTACCTGTTAAGATTTGTCCATTTGTATGTGTAGATGTTTTGTCTGCATATGTGTCTGTGTGAGAACTCCAGATATCTTGAACTGGAGCTACTACAGGCAGTGATGAGATGCCGTGTAGGTCCTGGGAATTGAACCTGGGTCTTTTGGAAGAGCAGCCAGTGCTCTTAACCACTAAGCCATCTCTCTAGCCCCTGAACTTCCCTTTTTAAATGAATTTGCAAGATAGTTTTATAAGGTCATTTGTCTAGATTTAGGTATGGAAGAGGTATATTACTCTCTAAAGTCAAGATTAAAACCTAAGTAAGTATGTAGTTAGTTCATTTGTTTTTAAACATCCTTGTTAGGTATAACTCTTAGAAAAGAGAATATGGTCTCTATGGTGAATCTTGGATTTATGGGGACCAAGTTTCTGACACCCAGCTTCTTCCTATGTCCCCTTTATTTTCCCCTCTCTATCTTGCCTTAATATTTTCTTTAAAAATGACTATTAGGGCCATCATGAATGCTCTGCAGATAACACAAAGCCTGATGACCTGAGTTCAGTCTCTGGGATCAACGTGTCGAGAAGAGCAAACAATGCCAAAAGTATTTGTCCTCTGAGATCCACACATGCTCTGTGGCCTGTGCCCACACACAGACACACAAAATAAATAATGCGTGGGTGGGGTATTTTTTTTTAAGTGGGTTATGTTGGGATCATAAGGCACAATTGCTATTTTTTTCCTTTTTTTGAGAATCTTTGTGAAAGTATTTGATGGGTGTGTATATTTGCATGTATTTATGTATCATTTGCTATTTTTTGGTTTTGCTTCTTAGGATGGGCTTTCCTTTAGCTGGTCATAAATTTCTGATCCTGCTGTCTCTGCCTCCCAAATTCTGGGATTATAGACTTTGGTCATCACATTCAACTTTCATTCATCATCTTGATTCTTCATTTTAAAATAGTGCATTATGTGCTCCTAATAGCTTTTAATGCTGTTCCCCCCCCCCCAGGTGAGGAAACACACATACATCCCTAGTATCTGTGTGTTTTCAGGGTTCTCCTTATTAAATGAGCAAGTGTAGGAGCTGAGAGTGGAAGGCAATTCTGGGCTGTTTCCCACGGCTTCCACACTGATCAGGTTTCTGTTTGTTCTATTTGAAGAAGGGGGTAGGGCAAGTTGAATGTAGTCAGAGAGTTGGTGGGGGGGAGATGAAACATGCCTGTCCTCATGCTGCTCACACCAGGACTCTGCTCTGTGCCGTGAGAAAGGGCTGTTTGTTGTGACAAAAAGCATGAGACTCCCATCTTCTCAGAAGCCTGCTGAGCACCCCTCCAAGTGATACAGAGAGCAAAACCATGCTCAGATTTGTCTCCAGGTTTGTCTTTCATGCTGAGTTTTATCTTTGATTACAAAATTTGGCGTCAACGTTTCATTGTCTTCATTGTCTTACATTTCTCAACAAACAAAGTCAACTTGATTTATATGAAAATATTTTTTTTGAAACAAACGTCCTTTTGAAATTACTATTGACTTACAGTATAATTTAGTTGGCATAACTGCAGCTGTAATACACTGGAATCTGTTGTAATGTTAGTGGTTTTCTTAGCTGGAGAAGACTTTGAAAGAGAAAGTTGATTTTAAGATTGTTTTTCAGGGTTCCTCAAATAGTTTATTACTTTGTCTTCCAACAAAAACTGAAATAATATTATGGTCTTTCATTTAATCTAATCTGGAGAAGTCTCAGAAACTGGAATCCTCATCTTCACAGCTAAAAATTATAAAGTACATGCCTTTAATTCCAGCACTGGGGAGGCAGAGGCAAACAGAATTCTGAGTTGAAGGCCAGCTTGGTCTGCTTAGAAAGTTCCAGGCCAGCTAATACTTAAACAGTGAGACCCTGACTCAGAAAGCAAGCAGCAGGCGTTACAGCTGTTGGATAGTGAGAGCCAGCCACATCTTTCTCAGATGTCTTCCCGTGGGCCCCAGGGTCTACTGGACGCTCTAATCTTTTGACTTTTCCTTTTTCAGGAAGCTGCTTCCAAGTCTGAAAACCAAAAAGCCTCGAGAACTTGTGCTGGTGATTGGGACAGGCATTAGTGCTGCAGTTGCACCGCAGGTCCCAGCCCTGAAATCCTGGAAGGGGTTAATTCAGGCCTTACTGGATGCTGCTATTGATTTTGATCTTTTAGAAGACGAGGAAAGCAAAAAGTTTCAGAAGTGTCTCCATGAAGACAAGAACCTCGTCCATGTCGCCCATGACCTCATTCAGAAACTCTCCCCTGTGAGTAGTTTGCTGTATGCCGTGGCATGTGACACTTCCTGAAACCGTTATTAGTATGCTTACTTAGCAGGAATGTTTGTTTATTCCTGTGTATTTATAACATTTGGCTCTTCTGAAAAGTAGCTATTTTTAGAGCCTGTTCAGAGTAATCATCCTGACCCCATTTCACTGTGATGTGCTGAGAACTTTATGTGTATGGAGACAAGGCTACTGACACACTTTTGCTCTTTTCAATTTACTTTTTCTATTCTCACTGTAAACGATTTCCCGACATCCATGACTAAGGAAGTATTAGGAAGATTTAAGTTGGGATTTTTCTGGGGTTTTGTTTTTGTTTTTGATTTGTTTGTGTTTGTTTGTTTGTTTTTTGAGAAGGGTTTCTCTGTGTAACCCTGACTGTCCTGGAACTCACTCTGTAGACCAGGCTGGCCTTGAACTCAGTCAGGGATCCGCCTGCCTCTGCCTCCCAAGTGCTGGGATTAAAGGTGTGTGTCACCACTGCCTGGCAGGGATTTTGTGTTTTGAGAAAGCATCTTGTGCATCAAATACTGGCCACAAACCTGGGTGGTTCCTGGGTGTTAGGAGTATAGGCATGTACCCTTGCCAAGCTGGAGATAATTCTTACTGTGTAATGGATAAAGTAAAAACACTTCATAGTGTTCTTCTTAGAGGCTGCAACTCAAGATATCTACAGTGAACTTTATCAAACTAAGTTATCTAACTTTCCAAAGAACCTAATTGTCTTTCTCGCTTCACCGTAAAAATTTCTTGAAAATTAGGATTCACTTATGCTAGGACTAGTTGTTATATGTGCTTGAAATATTACATCAGTGAAAGCCAAAGGATTGTGATCTCCAGGCCAGCCTGTGATGCATAACAATGTCATGTCACATACTGCGCACACCGCTGGCAGTGGGTGTAGCTTGTTAGATACTTACTTAGAATTTATATATGCAAAGGCCCTAGGTTTGACCCTCAGCACCATCCCACTCAAAATTTAGAATGTTTTGGCTACTATATTATTTCCAAAGATATGGTAAATAAAGCTTCATGTGGTTTGTCATTTTAGACAGTCTGGTGTATGGTCATCCTCAAGCTCAGTGTGAGGCCAAGGACAACCTGACCTAAAAGGCCTGACCCTCCAGTCGAGATTTCAGGCTGTGTTGGTAGGCTGTAATTAACTGCACCTTGGGAAAAGGGGGTGGGCACTTACTCCTTAAAAGTTAGCTATCAGGAATCAGGTGGTGGCCGCACATACCTTGATCCCAGCCCTCATAGGGTTAGGGGAGTTGAGGACTAAACTTCAAATAAAGTACTTAAAACACCCAGCAGAAAGTGACTGAGGGAAACTCCTTTTAATGCAGCCAGTTGGAGTTTCCTGGGAATCCTGGGCAGAGCAGAGTGCCTCCTCCTGCGAGGCTTCCAGTACAAGAACAAATAGCAGCAGATACAGAGAACATTATCAGATCAGTCATTGATGCTCATGACACCCAGAGGCAACAGCCTGGGAAGCTGAGGGAGTCCACACAGACTCTCAGTTGAGCTTTCTTTCTGTGGCTGAGCTTCCCATAACTGGACTTCCAGCTGCTCTCGCTTTCCCACTGTTGATGCTCCCTTATGGGATCAACAGTAGTAACTTCTGTGGAAGTTGTTGCCTCACTATTCTCAAGAGCATGGTGTTTTATTCTTGGGCTGTTTTACTGCTCTTTCCTATCACAGAATTATGGGGGTTACTGTTCTTTGAATCACAGAATTATGGTGGCTAGCCTGTCTAGCCCAGACTTGGAGGACACTTTGAAACAAGTGTGCTTGGGTCTGAAATAGTGGAGCTGCTCAGTGACTTTCAACAATGTGTGGCAATTTACCAACTGTGTACATTATGCCTCCCACTGTCTCTTATGAATATCAATGCAAGGATCTTTTTTTTTTTTTTTTTTTTTTTTTTTTTGGTTTTTCGAGACAGGGTTTCTCTGTGTAGTCCTGGCTGTCCTGGAGCTCACTCTGTAGACCAGGCTGGCCTCGAACTCAGAAATCCGCCTGCCTCTGCCTCCCAAGTGCTGGGATTATAGGCGTGCGCCACCACGCCCGGCCAATGCAAGGATCTTTTAAAAAAGGATATATCCTAACTTAGTGTAACATATAAAAACGAATTGTGCATCATGAGCAAGTGTGACTATTCCTAGGAATGCAAAGTTGATTTAACATGTAAATGTCAGTATAATGTACAAGGAAGGTCTATAGACAGCAAGTAAGAAGTCAGGTTTGTATATCAAAGGAATCTTTTTAAAAGAAGACTTATCTTTATTTTTTATACATGAATATGTTGTCTGCATAGATATCTATGTAACATGTCTATATGTCTGGTGCCTGTGGAGGCCAGAAGAGGGCCTTAGTTCCACTGGAACTGAAGTTATAGATGGTTGTGAGCCATCATGTGAGTGCTGGGAATCAAACCTGGATCCTCTGGAAAAATAACATGTGCTGCCAACCACTGAGCAATCTTTCCAGCTCAGGGCTCTTTATCTTTTAGGAAACACAATGAAGTATGGGTGAGATTATTTAATACTTTAATATTGGCTCCCAACAGCTCAGTGAAGTTAGAAAAAAGTCATGATGCATGGTGGTTTAGGTTAAACTAGATTGGCCATATGCCATGATTGTTCAAATTGGGTGATTGGGCAAGTATGTGGTAGGGCGAGGTGCTCATTTATTTATTTGCTTTTTTACTGCAGTACCGTGGACTGAACTTTTCACATTTTAGGCACGTGCTCTGCTTCTTTTTACTTTTGTGTATTTGGGAAAATATCAGTATCAGAAAAGAGTGTTAGATGTCCTGTTAGTAACACAACATGTTTAATTGGCCCCATTGATTGGTCCAGCTTCATGCAATGAAGAAGTGACATTATGAAATCTAGGTAGCGAGCTTGGCAGTCAGAATCAGCAAGATTTTTCCATCTAATTACCCTGGAATCCTCTGCAAATCAGCTGACCTCTTACCGTTTGCTTTTGTACAGTAGACCTGGGGCCAGGACTCCTGGAGTCACTCACTGCCTAGAGCATGATGGGGGGTTGAATCCTCGGCACCACAGAAGAAAAAAAGTCAAACATCTGTGGTGTCACATAGTCATGTGGTTTTGTGAAGAATAAGTGGCGTTAGCAATGCTTGCGTGACTATTGGAATTGAAGTTGGAAGGGCGGGGCAGCCTGGCCACCCTTTTTCATCAAACATCATCTTTACTTGAAAGGATGGAACTAGTGCTCAAAGTCAGTGCAGTAGAAATGTTAGTAACGTTGAAGGAGATGGGTCAGGAATGCTTGGGTTTTCATTTATTCTGTGTGGGACTAGAAAGATGAGTTATAGGGTAAAGTAAACGATAGTATGGTATTTACTGTGCTGTTTTGAGTGAAGGGGGGAATTCTTAGGGCCTGATTGGAGTCTGACACTTCCTTTCAACTTCTGAACTCCCTGTTATGAAAATTCCTGGAAATTTAGTTCTATGGTTACCTGCTCTAAGACAAATCTTTGATTTCAAATCTAAGAAAATCGATACAAAAAGCATCTTTGTTGTTTGTAAAACAACATCTCAAACATTCAATTTACAAATGCAAAGGCTCAGGAGCCAGACACTGTGGTGAAAGCCTGCTAGCTCAGAGAGACAGGGAAAGCACCCAGCTGACCTTCCTCTTCAAACAACATCCCAGTAGAACAGTTCTCCTTCTCCATGCTGTCTTAAATACCTTTCAACTCAGAGACCCTCCTTTCTCTTTCCTGGGTTTTTTATCTTCACTCCCTGTCAACTGGTTACTTGCTCTGCCTCTTGACCTGTCATTGACTCTATTTAGCTTTTGTTTACAGAAAGCTCTTGGGTTAAAGGTGTGTGCCAGAGCTGAGCCACACCACATAAAGAAACAGATTTTCCCAGTTCACAGCCTTGGGGTTCACAGTGTGGTCAGATATCCTGCAGCACGTCTTTCCAGCCCACTGTGGTGGTTTACACCTATAATCTCAGCATTTGACAAGCTAGAGGATCACAAGTTCAAGGCTACCCTGGGCTAGAATGTGAGGCCACATCTTAAAAGAGAACAAATAAGCAGAAATCCTCATTCTTTTTAATATTGCTATACAAGATTTGATAACTCACAAAAGTGGGACAAAAAGATACGTAGCTAATGCAAGTGACTCAAGGAATTTCTAAGTTTCAGTCTTTTCGTAGAAAAAGAACAACACTACCACCAACAAAACAACAGTTCATGTTCTTCACCCATGACTCAGTCAGGGTCTACCCATACCCTTCTCCTTGTGCTCATAGTAACCAAGCTGCTATGGGAATATAGTGTGTATGATGGTATATATGCATGGGCAAGTACAATATGGAGTTACAAAACACAACAAAGAACTTCTTAGTAAGCAGTCACTATATTTAATAAATACTGCTTTTTGGAATAAGTATTGATATACACATTGCACCAATCAAAAGGATGTGTAGCTGTCTATATCTGCTGACATACCTTGTTTCTGTTGATGTGTTTCTTATCTGCCCTCTGCCCTCAGCCACCATTCACACAGTTTCTCGTGTGTCCTTCCAGCTTTGTGAATGCTAGCGGAAATGAATGCATCCTTCCCACACGGTTGCCATCTCTCAGACAACACACAAGATCCTCTAGTTTGTTTCTAACAGTAGATTGTGGAAATCTTTCCATACCATTCTCCTGTATATAGTCTAAGTCAATGTTGTCACTGTGGCCAAATTCCTAGTTGACTTCTAAAAAGGGGGTGGGTGGAAGGAGGTTCCACTCTATGGTTAGTTATCCCCGTTGTTTTGTGTTTGTGGTGAGATAGTGCCACAAGACAGGAGCATGTGGTATAACAAAAGTACTTGAAAGCTAAAGGAAAGGGCCAGGTCCCCCAGTCACCTTCTAGGATATACCCCAGTGACCCAAGGACTTCTCACTTGGTTCTAAAATTTCTTAACAGCACAACTTCTGTTTTCAAATCTTTGATACTTTGGGCTTTAGTGGTACATTAAAGATCCAAATGATAGGCTATGGTCCTGGGCAATACTAGTCTTCCATCTGTGGACTGGTAGTCTGTTGCAATTGGAGATAAGCAGGGATAGACTTGTGTGTGCCATTTTATCTGATTTCAACTATACCTTCAGGACTCCAAGAAGTGGCTGCTGCATGTTAGGGTGGGTAAATAGACTTGTGAATTTGATAAATAAGAGAGCATTATGCTTCCTTAATAATAATCTGGCCGGGCGGTGGTGGCACACGCCTTAATCCCAGCACTTGGGAGGCAGAGGCAGATGGATTTCTGAGTTCGAGGCCAGCCTGGTTTACAGAGTGAGATCCAGGACAGCCAGGGCTACACAGAAAAACCCTGTCTTGAAAAAAAACCATCATCATCATCATCATCATCATCATCATCATCATCATCATAATAATAATAAAAATAAAAATCATCTGGTACTGGGTACTGGCATTTAGTAGTAGTTGACTGTTGTGTGTAGTGACTAAGTAGAGTTGATACACACTACTGTTTTGGTAAGGGGTAGATTTTTAAAATTTAATATGAGTTTTGCTTACATGTATGTATGTACACTGTGTGTGTGCCTCGGGCCCATGGAAGTCGGAAGAGGGCATCAGATCCCTTGGAACTGGAGCTACAGGTGATTATGAACTACCATTTGGATGACGGAAATCTAACCTGCATCCTTTGGAAGAGCAGCAAGTGTTGCTAATTAACTGAGCTCTCTCTCCAGCCCCCTCTTCACTGATTTTGGTTAGGTTATTAATTTAATTAAGTAGTATTAGAGTCTCCTATTGACTGCCTCTGTGCTATAGTGTGATATAATTGTTATTGTGTAATGAAACTAGATAAACTTTGGATACAATGATCTACATTCTTAGACAAATAAGTTATAGATCCTTCCATCTATTTACACACTAGGAAAGAATTCCTTTAGCTTCTGACAGTAGGGCCAGTAAGAAGCTCTCTACTGTGTAGTAGAGCAGTGTAGCACCATAATGGACAGAGCCCATTAAACTTTGGCTTGTTTCTAGCAGGGCAAGGCATAATTTTAACTGTGTTCTAATGTTTTCACAAAGGAAATAGCACTTATTTGGTAAGTAATGACTTAAAAAGATTGGTTATTGTATAAAATGCTGTGTCACATTAGGAAAGGAATATTGACATGCATTTATGTACCTGCTTGGGTGATTCCATGGAAACTTAAACATTTCAGTATTGATGGACAAGGGAACCTGGGAAGCATAGGAGACTACTTCAAGGGAACCTAGAGGAGCTGTCTGTTCCCAGGAGTTTGAAATGGACTCCCTGGTAGCTAGGCGCAGTGACTCACAGCTTCCGCGGGAACCATGCATGCTGGCCTGCACCAGTAGCCCTAGTGTGTCTGGATGCTGAGAGAAGATCATTTGTGTCTAGGAGTTCAAGGACAGCTTGAGCAATGTAGCAGCTCTTCTTCTGAGCTTAACTAATGGTGTAACATCAAGAATAGAGTAAGGATCAAATATCTGTTACTGTCTTGTCCCAGGGTCACTGTGTCCTTGGTTGTAAAACCAACTTCTCACCTGAAGTTGGTTTATATATTTCCTCAGTCCTTGGGGATACATAGTCATTCATTGTTTAGCAATGATATACATTCTGAGAAACATAGGCCTTTTTGCTGCTATGCAAGCTTGTAAAGTGTACTTATACAAATCAAGATGACTGTGGTATCACTTAGTTGATATGTTGTATATTGTTATGCAGCAGAAATCATTTTCATACACCCTGAGTGAAGCCAGAAAGGTAATTAAATCCATGTTAAATGGATTATTCCAAATTGATTAATTGTTAGTATTTACTATTATTTTAGATTTTTCTTTTTTTTGAGATAGGGTTGCTATATGTAGCCCTGGCTATCCTGGAACTCACTATATAGACAATCTGGCTTCAAACTCACAGAAATAATGCCTCTTGAATGCTGGGATTGCAAGTGTGTACCAGTACACTGCTTCTTTTTTTCTTTCGTTTCCTTTTTTTAAAAATTTTTTTTTAATTGTATATGTTGGAGTGTTTGGCCTGCTTATATGTATGTGTACCACATGCATCCATGGTGTCAGCAGAGGGCATTGGATCCCCTAGAGCTGGAGATACAGGTAGTTCCAAGCTACCTGACGTGGTGCATCAAATGCCCCTAACCACTTAGCTATCTCTCTAGTCCAATGAATATTTATTTTTAACTGCATATGTGGGTGTGAGTGCCTGTGGGTTCAGACAAAGGTGCTGAATTCTTTGGAACTAGAGGCACAGGCAGTTGTGAGCCACCTGGCCTGGGTACTGCAAACCAAACCTAGACCTCTGCAAGAGCAGTACACAAGCTTAGCCTTGGACCGTCTCTTCAGTCCCCGAGTTTAGTGCTTTAATAACGGAGAGCCATGGATGCAGTCCAGCAGTACATGTAGCAGCACACACCCAAAGCTCCGGGTTCCATCCCCAGCACTGTAAAGTTGCAGAATGCAAGTTTTTAATTATGAAATTATTTTAAATCTATTCATAATTTTGTCGTGTATTAGGTATTCTTTATAGCAAGCCTATAAACAGATTGCTGAATTAGGTCAGAGCAGAACACTACAAGGAAGTATTAAATGTTATTTAAAATTAAGCAGCCATAAGTAGCCAAGTATCTAGAATTAGAAAAAGAGATGGTAGTGGATATACAGGCAGTTCAAGTGCCTGCATCCTACCTAGCACTTGGGGCCAAAGCCAGAGAATCATGAGTTTGAGACCAGTGTCAGCCAACTGTGACGTCAAGCTAGCATGGACTGCATGTTGTTCCTCTTTATTCCCTATTGTCCCTCTGTCTTTGTTAGGGTTCTGTTGCTGTGATTAAAACACTACCACCAAAGTAACTTGGGGAGGAAAGGGGTTTATTTTAGCTTGCAATCCATTGTCCACCTAAGTTAGGGCAAAAATTCAAACAAGGCAGGAACTGAGGCAGAGACGTGAAGAAGTGCTGCTTTCTTGGTTTGCTGCTTATGGCTTTAGCAGTTTGGTTTTCCTTCCTTCTTTCCTTCTTTCTTTCTTTCCTTCATTTATTTAGTTGTTGTTGTTGTTGTTGTTGTTTTGTTTTGTTTTGTTTTGTTTTGTTTTGAGTCTCCCAGTGTAGTCTTGGCTGTAGAAGACCAGGCTAGCCTTGAGTATCACTGTCCCTCCAACCCCTAATATAGGGTGGGCCCTCTCATATCAGTCATTAATCAAGAAAATGCCTGTAGACAGTCTGGAGGTGTTTTTCTCAATTGAGATCTGTCTTCTGAAACAAATCTAGCTTGTGTCAAGTTGCCAAAAACAGCAACTAGCAGATCCTCTCAAAGATAAAGGGAGAAGGGGAGGAGAGAAAGAACACTGAAGCACATTAGGTCTGCGTGTTGTCTTACCAGGTAATTGTTACTTTCTTTCTGCCCTGTCCTTTAGTCATGATCTCATGTCCATTGCTTCTTTTTATAAAATGACAATTTAGAAGTTGGGCATGATGGCACATGTAATCCCAGCACCTGGGAGGCGTAGACAGGAAGATCACTGAGAGAGTAAGTCCAGCTTGGCCTACAGAGAGAATTCTAGGCCAGCCAGGAATCCACAGCAAGACCCTTTCTCCAGTTCTCAAATGCCTGTTTAAAAGGCTTGTGCTCATTTGCATCTGATGTGGTAGTGTTGATCACTTACTGTTTGCTAGGCATCGCATTTGGTATGTGCCATCCTATTTTCCTTATTACAGTGAGAGTGTTAATATTTTAAGTATAAAGTATTCAAAATGTGTAATCTGCAACTGAAACAACAAAGCAATTTGAATCGGATTTTGTTTTGTTTTGTCTTTCAAATCTCCCACACCTGCAGCGTACCAGTAATGTTCGATCCACATTTTTCAAAGACTGTTTATATGAAGTATTTGATGACCTGGAATCAAAGATGGAAGATTCTGGAAAACAACTTCTTCAGTCTGTTCTCCATCTGATGGAAAATGGAGCCCTAGTATTAACTACAAATTTTGATAATCTCCTAGAACTCTATGCAGCTGACCAGGGAAAACAGCTTGAATCCCTTGACCTTACTGATGAGAAAAAGGTATGATGCTAACGAGTACCTTCAGGGTAGTGGATTGTCTGCTCCTCAGGAAAGCTGCCTTCTGGTCAGGAAGTCAGGATTTATGTAGCAGGGGTGCTTTTCCAGTACTCTTCACACTGCTGTGACCAAAATACCCAAAAGAGACAACCTAAAGGAGGAAAGGCTTATTTGAGCTATTTCATGGAGTTTGGGGTCTCACAGTAAAAGCACAGTGGAGAGGCTCCCTTTCCTGGTGGGAGCTAGAAAGTGGACCATAATCAGGACCAGGGTATAACTTCATAAATCTCTCCCCTAGTGGTCTATTTTTACTGGCAAGGCCCCACCTCCCAAAAGAGCATCATGAGCTGGGGACCACATTCAAACCATAGCCTATAGCAGATATTTCTATTTAAAAAAGTAATAGTAAGAAAGGAAGCTGCTTTTCCCTGCTTGTACTTTGGGGCTGGTTGTGTTTTGAAGTAAAATTAGTATACAATAAAATACAAAGATTTTTAGTTATGAATATTGACAGTTTTCCTGATCATAGGGTGGGATTAGTTGTTTGAAAGACTAGAACAGGGTTCAGTTGGTGATATGCTTGACACAGGGAGTGGCACTATTAGGAGGTGTGGCCTTGTTGTAGGAAGTGGGTCTGTGGGGGTGGGCAATAAGATACCTCCTCCTAGCCACATGAGAGCCAGGCTTCTCCTGGCAGAAGATGAAGAACTCTCAGCTCCTCCTGCACTATGCATACCTGGACATTGCCATGCTCCTGCCTTGATAATAATTGACTGAATCTCTGAACCTGTAAGCCACCCCTAATTAAATCTTCTCCTTATAAGAGTTGCCTTGGGGGGATGAAATATGTGCCTTCCATTAAGTATGGAACCACTGGGGGTAGGGTAGGAAGATAAAGAGTTGCCTTGGTCATGGTATCTGTTCATAGCAGTAGAACCCTAACTAAGACAGAAGTCAGTACCAAGGACTGGGGTATTGCTGTGATAGGCCTGGCCATGTTTTTGTTTGGAAGAATGTGGATTTGGGGACTTTGGATTTGGAAAGCCATGGAATGCTTTAAATGGGACTTAATTCACTAGGAATATTGAAGATGGTGGTGCTGAGGGTGACTTGAACTGTGTAGGCCTACTGGCCCAAGAGGTTTCAATGGAGAAGAATGTTAGTATGTGGCCTACAGACTGTTTTTGTGATATTTTGGTGAACATGGCTGCCTTTTGCCATTGTCTGAAGAGTCTGCCTGAGGCTAAGGTGAAGAGAATTAGATTAATTGCTTTGACAAAGGAAGCCTCAAAACAGCCTGGTATGAATTCCATTGTATGGTTACTAAAGTTCACTCTCAGGAAGAGAATTTTAATGAAAAGTTGCAAGCTAAGAACGGAGAAATATAAAATGTATAGTTCAAGTAATAAATGGGCACCAGGAAGTGAAATGGAGCTGAATCCTATATTCAAGGAGAAAAACATGAAGGAAATGGTGACTTTAGGGCAAGAGTTTACCCAGCTAAGCTTAGGCCCAGGGATGGTGGTACGGACCTTTAATCCCAGAAGACAAAGCCTAGCAGATCTCTGAGTTCAAGGCCAGCCTGGGCAAGTTCTAGGTGAAGAAAAGCACAGGCATAGTGGTAGACACCTTGAATCCCAGCATTCAGGAGACAGAGCCATGCAGGGCTTTGAGTTCAAGGTCAAACTACAGAGTAAGTTCCAGGATAGCCAGTTTAGGCAGTAAGAAAGTTGGAGAACAGAAAGGTGGTAATAGAATAAGGGGCAGGGGGCATTTCAAGCCCCAGCAAGCAGGCAAGGCTGCCAAGTTTTGCTGTGTGGCTCAGGCTTTAGAGTCAAGAATAGAAGGAACTACTAGGACAATTGATGCTGGTTAGCTGGAACTAAGAAATTAGTGGTGATTAAGAAGAGATCTGTTTTCTGAGAGCACAAAGAAGCTGTATTTCAGAGATAGCCAAGGTTGTACCTCATGCTGCACTTGGTAATGTCTAAGAATCAACCAAGTGGTACTAGTTTTGAAGATATGAAGGGGTCATGAAGAACAGCTGAGGCTTGGCACAGTGAGAGGCCAGGGAAGGCCATTGGTGAAGGTGCAGCCTTAGTTGCAGTTGATGTCCCAGGACTGAAGGGGTCACGCAAAGAAGTTGAGGTTTGGCACCATGAAGAAAGCCCATGAGAGGCTAGGTGAAGGCTAGTTGTAGTAGAAGACTCTGGAGTATTGGAGATGCCGGTACCATGGGATGGCCACCAAGAACAGCAGCTGCAGTGGAGTGGAATCAACCAGAGCCTACAGTGCTACAGAGGACAGAGCCGGAGATGTCACCCAAGCTCAGAAGATCATGTGTGGATCCTAGACACTAGAACAAGAAGCTGTGAAGTTGACTTGGAGACCCCAAGATGTTAAAGATGCCAGAGCTGTGGGATACCTGCTGAGGAAAACTGCTAACAGGGAGTAGAACCAGCCCTAGGAGAAAGTTTGTAGCAGTCAACAAAGATGAAAAAGAAGTTGACGGTCTGAAGACCACTTTGACATCAGACATGGACAAGTTTGCCCAGCTGATTTCCTGTTTTGCTTTAGGGATTACAGGTAAGTGATTGAATGAATCTCAAAAGAGACGTTGAACTTTGGACTTTTTTAACATTGTTGAGACTGCTATAGACTATGAGGACTTTGGAGGTGGGACTAAATGTATTTTTTATTATGTTATAGCTAGATATGGCCCCCAATAGACTCATGTGTTCGAACAAGCCTATGGGGGCCATGGAGTGGAATGTGGTTATTTGAATATGCTTAGCACAGGGAGTGGCACTGTTTGGATGTGTGGTCTTCTTGGAGGAAGTGTGCCACTGTTATAAGAGTTGCCTTGCTCATGGTGTCTGTTCACAGAAGTAAAACCCTAAGATAGTTGGTAAAGTGTATGCCTTACAAGCACAAAGTTCCTGGGCTTGCAGGTCAGTTATCTAAGCAAACCTTGGGAGTTCCAAGCAAGTGAGACAAAGAAGTCTTAACTATAGGCTCCACCAAAATACTTTCTTCCTTCAAGAGGGAAAACTATCAGGGCACAGTCAACAATCAAAAGCTAAATCAAACTCTTAAACTTCAATATCTGGGAACCACTCACAATCTTCTGCGCTCCTTCAAAGGCTTGGGTCACTTCACCAGAGCTTTGTACAAAGCTGCCCTTTGTAGCACACAGCTTGTCTTCTAGGCTCCAGCTGCCTCTACTCCACTGCTGCTGCTCTTCTTGGTGGCCAGTTCATGGTACTGGCAACTTCAAAACAATGCTGTCTTCTGCTGCAACTAGGCTTCACCAGTAGCCTCTCATTAGGCTCTCTTCATGGTGCCAAGCCTTAACTTCTTTGCATGACCCCTTCAAACCTGAGCCATCAATTGCAACTGAGGCTGCACCTTCACCAATGGCCTTCCCTGGTCTCTCACAGTACTGTGCCTCAACTGCTCTTCATGACACTTTCATGCCTTCAAAACAAGGACCACCTGGGTGACTGTTACACATTACCAAGTCCCGCTGCAGAACGAAGTACAACCTTGGCTATCTCTGGGACATAGCTTCTGTGCTCTCAGAAAACACTTCCCAGAAGATTTCACCACAATGACACTGGTCTCTTTAATCACCACTAATTTCTTAGCTCCAGCTAACAAGCATCAATAGTCCCAGTAATGCAAAGGTTTCACTTTAATAGTTCTGGTATCTTGTTAATCACAGCTGATTGTTTAGCCCCAGCTAACCAAAAGCACAGAATCAAAATAGCAACAGCCCTAATAAGAGTCTTTAATCTTCCCTCTGAAATTTCACAAGCCAGGCCTCCTATCTTCTGCACTGTTCTCAACATTATCTTCCAAGCTCCTGCAGAACATCCCACAGAGCTCTTAACATCCCAATGGCTCTTCTATCTCAAAGTTCCAAAGTCCTCCCATAGTCCTTCCCAAAAACATGGTCAGGTTGTCACAGGAATACCCCATTCCTGGTACCAACTTGTTTTAGTCATGGTTTCTATTCCTGCACAAAACATCATGACCAAGAAGCAAGCTGGGGAAGAAAGGATTTATTCAGTTTACAGTTCCACATTGCTGCTCATCACCAAAGAAGTCAGAACTGGAACTCAAGCAGATCAGGAAGCAGGAGCTGATGCAGAGACTATGAAAGGATGTTACTTACTGGCTTGCTTCCCCTGGCTTGCTCAGCTTGCTTTCTTAAAGAACCCAAAACTACCAGCCCATGGATGGCACAACCCAAAATGGGCCATCCCACCCTTGATCACTAATTGAGAAAATGCCTTACAGCTGGATCTCATGGAGGCATTTCCTCAAGGGAGGTTCCTTTCTCTGTGATAACTCCAGCTTGCATCAAGTTGACACCCAAAACTAGCCAGTACAACTACAGATTGGGGATTGAGTCAGGTGTGGTGGTGCATTGCTGTAATCTCAGGTGAGAAGAGTTAAAGTGGAAGGCCAGCCTGGATTAAATAAATAATGAGCAAAACAAAAAAGAATGAAAACAGTTGGGCATAGTGGTACACACTTTTAATCCCAGCACTCAGGAGAGAGAGGCAAGGTGGATCGCTTGCATTTGAGGCTAGCCTGGTCTACATAAGAGTTCCAGGACAGCTGGGGCTTCAATAGAAAGATCCTATGGATGTTGGAGGAGAGAAAAAGAGGAAGAGGGAGGAGGCTTGTACCATTAGCAGTGGAAACTTATTATTATTCAAATAGGTAAGATTCTAGTTTCTGATAGTGACTTTCAAAGAGAAGTCACTAGATTTGCTACCATCATTCCTGACAGTCATACCATAGGAAATTGGACACATCAGGTTTTCAAATTCTTGTCCTCTGATTCCTTGAAGCTGTGGTTATGCCAAAAGTCTAGTCCTCAGGCAGCCTCTTATATACTGTGACTTTAAAGCAAGTGCCACCCTGGTCAAGCTGTATATGTATTGTGCAGGTCCTGGAGTGGGCTCAGGAGAAGCGGAAGCTAAGTGTGCTACACATCCATGGGGTCTATACCAACCCTAGTGGCATTGTCCTCCACCCAGCTGGCTATCAGAATGTGCTCAGGAACACTGAAGTTATGGTAAGTCAACTGGGCTTGGCTCTGGACGAAGCTCCTGAAGCAGATTCTAAGTATTAACAGGACATGTACTTTTCAAAACAAGTAGAGAGTCAGACCTTACTCCATTGTCTCTCAGCACTTGGATGTGTGTACCATCCTGGGGAATGCAGAACTTTAGGTGTCAGATCATAGGATGGGCATTTATTTATCTGCACTTGGTAAACAAGCAGCAGATGGCACTCCCTCATTGGCATCACCTTTACATACCAAGAATGCAGTATCCTCCCTCATCATTGGACTTCTTAATAAGTCTATGCCCAAAATAATTTAGGCAGCTTTTTAAAAGTCCGTTAGAGTTGGTTCATAGATTATAAAAAGACCCTTGACTTACTTACACCTGACTATTCTTGGAAAAATTGAAAAACAGTTTGATTAGGATGACAAAATGGAGATTTTCTAATTTTGTGTTTGCTGATCTTTGGGTTTCAAGTTTTGGACTTGTACATATTTAAACCAGAAACACTTCTTTGGTTTAGCTCAACGCTAGAGGTTTTCAGGATAGGGTCACATGGAGTATTTACAAGCCAGGGCCCTAGAAAGACAAGGAAGTGTGATGATTTCTGAAGTATAAGGGCTTTATCCTTCCCTGATATCTACTGTAATTATGACTATCATTGATAGAGGCAAAATCATTTCTCTCTCTCTCTCTCTCTCTCTCTCTCTCTCTCTCTCTGTGTGTGTGTGTGTGTATGTGTACTATATGCAGATACACACAAATGTACATACATGCACAGTGATATTTTAAGTAATCAGAATTATGTTTTCTGATGAGCAGTGGTTCCACTTTAAGGACAATAAAGAACAAGTGGGTACAGCACTTGCTACACAAGAGATCAGTTCTAGCCCTAGCACTGACATGAATACCAAAGACAGTAGCATGCATCTGTAATCCCAACACTTGAAATGGAGATGGGAGGAGATTCTCTGGGTCAGCTGCCTAGTCAGGGTAGATGAACCTACAAGTTAGGGTTCAAATAAGAGACTTGACTCAATATATAAAGTGGAGAGCAATAGAAAAAATTCCCAACATCAAAATCTGGCTTCTACATATTACATATAAAATGTAACATACATACTCAGAAAATCAAAAAATTAAAATTAGCAAATTTTGTCCAGAAAGTGGAAAAGAGGTAAAAATACATCAAGGACTCATTGGTTGTCTAATTACAACATAAATCTTTAAAAAAAAAATTAGACCTGAAAAAACAGTGCCAAAGGGGTGAAACTACAGAAGGCCCGACAGATGGCTCAGTGGGTTAAGCACTTGTGCAAGCAAACCTTGCAGTCTGTCCCTGGGACCCATGGAAAGATGGGGAGGAGAGGAATGACTTTATAGTTGTCCTGATTTCCACATGCATTCTATGATATGCACACACATATACATACACCATACATACAGAGTAATATTTTGTTTAAAAATGAAACTTTCAGAAAAATGTCATGTAAAAAGTACAATCCTAGAACAAGCATCACATTGTAGTAATAACTAGGAAATCAAGCCTCATAATGTCTTACCCTCTTAAATCTTGATCCGTGGGTCACTACAGTCTGCTAAATGACAAGCTGCTGACTTTTTGCTTAAGCCATATCATGTGTCTGTCTTCTGAGTCACTAACATGTTGTTTTCTTTTTCTTGAAGAGAGAGATTCAGAAACTCTATGAGAACAAGTCCTTTCTTTTCCTGGGCTGTGGCTGGACAGTGGACGACACCACTTTCCAGGCCCTGTTCCTAGAGGCTGTCAAGCATAAATCTGACCTAGAACATTTCATGTTGGTTCGGAGAGGAGATGTAGATGAATTCAAGAAGCTTCGAGAAAACATGCTGGACAAGGGAATTAAGGTCATCTCCTATGGAAATGACTATGCTGATCTTCCAGAATATTTCAAGCGACTGACATATGAGATCTCCACAAGAGGCAGATCAGGTAAGGGAAGGCCAAAGACCAATGACCCAGCTGGGCGGTGGTGGCGCACGTCTTTAATCCCAGCAGTTGGGAGGCAGAGGCAGGCGGATTTCTGAGTTCGAGGACAGCTGGTCTACAGAGTGAGTTCCAGGACAGCCAGGGCTATACAGAGAAACAAAACAAACAAACAAAAAAAGACCAATGACCTTTTGTTTGTGATGAATAAAATTACTACCAAGATGGGGAATGTGTTGTGTATGACCAGTCTGGGAAGGTGTGAAAGTGTCACTTTGATAATGGGAAAGGAAAATGTAAGGATTTCTATCTTCAGGTAAACTTTCCTCAGCAGGTAAAAGAAATTGCATATTTAGCCTAACTACCTGAACTCAGTCTCTTAACCTACCTTGGAAAGTAGTCCTAAATTGGTCCTTTGACCGCCATACATGTGCTACGGCACATGCATCACAAACACATAGACACACACACTAAAAAAAAATATCACTGAAGGGCTGGAGAGATGGTTTGTCATTAAGAACACTTATTGTTTTTCCAGAGGAGCCAAGTTCAGTTCCAGCAACCACATCAGGAGGCACACACACACACACACACACACACACACACACACACACATTTTTGAAGATGCTTAGTTCAAGTGAGATGCAATTAAAATTTAGATTTCAAAATGGAGATAGATGACCATTCAGCCTTGGCTGTGTTTATCGTGAAATTTTCTTCATGTATATATCAAAAATTTCAAAACTTCTTGTTTCAGAAATTCTACTGCTATAATTTATCCCATAAGAAACTTTTCCTAAGGAAAACATGTGTTTGCACATGCTGTTTAAGATATCAAATGTAACCAACCATGGTGATACATACCTCATGGTATAATCCCAGCACTTAAAGAAGTCTTTAGGGCTGGAGGATCGAAAGGTCAAGGCTGGGCACCATAGCAAGATTCCAGCTTGGGGGGAGGTGTCTGTTGTATAGTCATTCTGACTCTCCAACCCAATTCTAAAGACATGTTCTTGTTATATACTGTTGTTGTTTAAACCTGGTTTTGGGGTGGATGGGGGAGGGGGGAGAGATTGTTTTGTTTGATACAGTGACTCACTATGTAGCTTTGTTGGCCTAGAACTTGCTGTGTAGACCAGGCTGTCTTCAGAGATCTACCTGCCTCTGCCTCCTGAGTGCAAGCTTTGAATTCACTATGTAGTCCAGGTTGGCCTCAAACTGAATCCTCCAGTTTCAACTGCACAATTATTGCAACTACAAACATATACCCACAATGCCTCACCTGCTTCAAGCATTTTTATATATAACTAATAATTTTATGGTCATTGCTGTATTGCCTACACGTGTCTATGTGAAGGTGTCAAAAGTCCCGGAACTGGACTTCACAAACATGTGGGTGCTAGGAATGGAACCACGTCCTCCAAAGAGCAACCAGTGCTCTCAACTGCTGAGCCATCTCTCTAACCCTGCTTACATTTAATGAATATTTTTATTATCAATGTGAACATTTCTTAGACAACATATTAAAATACAGGTAATCTAGTTTGTAATGTCCTTAAATCTAGTCCCAGATTTCTTTTCTGAATCCGATGACTCCAAGTAGAATCCTAATGTAGTAAAAATTTCTTTTAAGTTCTGTCAGAGCAATGCTTTGATGGAATAAGTTTTTTTAAAGCCATCATTATCATTATGGTGGCTCATTCCTGTAATCCCAGGACTTGGAAGGCTGAAACAGGTTTGTTGAGAATTCTGGGCTATAAGTAGGAGACTTGTAGTTTAGTTAGAACACTGTCACTGTAACCAAATATTGAAGGCACCATGTACTCTTCCCACTTCTCTCCAAAAATTTAAAAAAGCAACACTTCAAGCTTGTCTCTTTCATGAAATCATCTGCCATCTTTTTCTTGAAGACAATTTTTCTGGTGTCCCGCAGCATAACAGACCTTTAGGCTGATGTCTGCAACACTAACTAGGTTAAATTTTTCTGTTGCATGAGCTCTGGTTATTTTAAACTAGGGACACACACTCAAGGTCTACAGTTGATCCACACTGAGATCCTCTACCAGGAAAAAGTGCTATTATAATAAAACAAAATCTGGACAACAGTACCTTCTGTTGCACTCAATTATAGGTTAACACCCTGAATGTTGTGGAATGGTGCAGATAGTTACTGCTGTCAGGCTCTCCAGAGTGGCTTCCACAGCTGCCAGTCAAGCCATTCAGTTTTTAAATCAAGGGTTTTCCATATGGCACTACTATACCAGAAAGTGTTTTAGTATAACTTGTTATTTAGTAAATAACTGATTTAACCAATAACCAACTTAACCAAATAACTGATTTCTGATTTAACCAGTCTTGTGTACTTTTTAAAAAACAAAAATCACAGGGTTTTACTCTATGCTCTATATTTTCCTGAAAAGAGCTCTGTAGCCCAGATTGAACTTACTCCTCAAAGACCTGAGTTTACAGACATGCATCACCAATGCCCTGCTTTGCATTCATTAAGTACATACATATTGACAGCACGGAATACAGCTAGTGAAATTATGTATCTAGCTCTATATGTGAGAACCTGTTGGGAGTAGTGAGCAGCTATGCTTGTCTATGTGAAATGTTTAGGGGCTGGAGGGACAGCACATTTGATAAATGCACTGAATGTTCCAGAGGACCTGTGTTCAAATCCCAGCATCTGTATGGTGGCTCACAACTGTCTATAACTCCAGTTCCAGAAATCTGTGACCCTCTGGCCTCCCTCAGACACCAGCCATGTAGATGGTGCAGAAACATATGCAAGCAAAATTCATATAAATAAATTACTCTAAAATTGAAATAAGGGTTTTGTTTTGTTTTAACAAGCAGTCTTGCTAGACAGCCAACTACCAGGAAAGCTAGAGCTGTAGAGGATTTGGAACTGTAGCCTAACATGGCAACATAGTGACAGCCATTCAAACAAAACCCAACTGTTCCTGTTTTCTAGGACTGTTTGAAGGACACTCTTAACCTCATCTTCTATCATTCCTAAATGTGTTTTTTAGTTATATGCTGAGCACTGAGCTCCCCCTTAGTTTTCATTTCTGCCTTTAATAGTTTTAGATTTCCCAGGGGCTGTCAAGATACTTATGGGTAAAGGCATTGCTGCCAAGTTTGAAGACCTGAATTCTATTCCTGCAATACACATGGTAGAGAACAAACATCCAAAAGTTGTCCTGTATATTGATGTTTTTTGAAAGTGTTAGCTTCTTCATCTAATGTCTATACCACTACTCTGTTTTTAACAGGGATGGCAAGAGAAGGTCAACTAAATGGATCATCTGCAGCACATGGTGAAATGAGAGGTATACTATCTATCACAGAAAATTTTGAACTTTTAGATTGTGGGGAATCATAATTTGCCTCTCTCCCTTGAGATTCTGAGTCGGCTGAGAAGTTAGGAGGGAGTGACAATGACAAAACATCTGCAGCTTCAGATGTGTAGACTTGCTTTGTGGAACTTCCTTGTCTTTTGTTTCTCCATAGGCTGTAGTACTTGAGCAAGCTGGAAATCACCATTAACCCATGCTGTGGGGCCTTCCTGTGGATGTGTTAACAAGCAAACTTGAAAGAATTCAGCACAGCTCCCAGGAAGTACCAGTACCCAGAAGTTGAAGCCTGGGGTAGAATAGGGCGGCAGTGTTGCACCTTCCCTTCATGCTGGCTGTCTCTCGATACTCTGCTGCCTGGGCCAGTTTAATACCCGATGACATCAGGACCCAACGCAGTTCCTACCTACCCCAAGGCTGGACAGGCTTATCTACACAGACCAATGTGACGGCTCCTGGCTATGGCTGCAGCTCTGCAGGACTTGATGAGCAAGAAGTCATGGAGTCAGTGGGCCCTTGTTGCAGTTTTGTACTCTACTTGGTTTTTCAATTGAGCTTATGGCTTTTTTAAAACATGACTTGAAGCTCTAGTTTTCTAGATCTTTTACAGTGTACAGTATTTTACATAACTGAGCTGTATTAAAAGCTTGTTCATTTACTTGCCAGGGCTCTGGCTCTACTTTGAAGAGTTACTATTAAACCTGGAACTTGCATTCTTCTCTTTTTATCATAGGTAGGGTGATCTTTCTCAGGACAAGCGCTTACCCAATTCCTTAGAGCACTATTGGTCCCTGTCATGCCCTTGCCAAAAAGAAGCTAGTATGAGGCAATTTCTTTATGAAATTTATTTTCTTATATAAATTATGTATTTCTCTGGGCAGACAGCCTTCACCTTATTGCACTAGTAGCACATCTGTAATACCAAACTACAGGACAAATCTTAACAAGAGGTTTGTGTTCTTCAACGTAGCACTTGTCTACCAGGCACTGTAGAAGAGGAGGAAAAGCCAGGAACTGTTCAGGAGGCTGAGGGTTGGGTGGGTCAGGGTAAGGGACAACAATAACCCCTCTAACAACTGGTTTTCTCCCAGGAAGGTACACATGCAAAGCTTCCGTCTGGATTTGGGGAGCAGGGAGAGGTTGGAAGGCAACTCTGCTCCCTTTGTTTCTGAGAGAAGTGGGCATGTGCCTTTCACTCATTTGTAACAAGGCCTAACTGATGCTTTGGGGCAACAATCGGGTGTGGAGTTCATCACCAGATTTATAATTAGCAGCAATTAAGAATGGCCACCATCACTGCCACAGTGAGGTGGCTGTCATCCTGGCACCAGGGACCCAGAAGCTGGATTCTAGATAGGTGCCATTAACATCCATTAGATGTAAGCCATTAGAGCTGGGACCTCAAACTGCTCCTTATCTCATCATGGCTCTATGATAGCAACACTCCAGGTGTTGGGTTTTCCAACCATTGGTCAAAGCTATGATATGGAGCCTGTAGGCAGAGTGAAGGGGATGGATGCCTGAGTAGGAAAGAGGGTGGGTCATTGGGCAGTGATTGTAACATGATTAGGCCCTCCTTGCAGGAGGAGGTAGGGTTGAACAAAGGGTTGGGTTAGAAGGAGCTGCAAGTCTCCAAAGCTCCCCTCACTCTGCCTTTGTACTACACTGAAGACAAGTTGCTCACATACTCTAAAGCACATTCTTGATATAGGAATAGGGACTTGGGGGCAAGCGGCAATTTGGTATTAGGCAAGAGCCACATTAAGCCTTCATGAGGGCAGCTACCACAGCCTTGGCATTGAGGCTGCGTAGGTCACAGTAGGTCTGGCCAGTACCCACAAAGACGATGGGTTTGCTTGTGATGTATGTCATAGAAATAGCAGCTCCCACCTGAAGAAGATAAAAAGGATGGCAAATTAACTCAAGCCCCGTTTTCACTCAATACCTCATTTCCTTCCTTCCCAGTCTCATATCTAGTCACATGCTTTTACCTTGTCATCAATGGTGTCAAATTTGGTAAGAACAATGCCATCAATGAGCCGAGGTGTCTGAGCCATAGAATGGTCAGCCAAGGCTCTGTTGAACTTGACCTAAAAAGTGAAAAGGTGACATAAGAACCCATCTAATTTGTCAAAATTTAAGTTGTAAAGGGAACTGGGCCCAAACCCTCTCACCAGTTGATCCACAGCTTCATTGCCTACTAAGGCCTCCCCCACAAACAGCACCAAGTCAGGTGTATTGACAGTAATGAGTTTAGCCAGGGCAGTCATCAGAGGGGCATTGTCTTGCATTCGGCCAGCAGTGTCCACCAGCACCACATCAAAGCCTTGGTTACGTGCTAGAAAGAGAGAAACAGTCAACTCTCACTCATACTCACTACCAACTTCTTAAGATTTCCTACTCTGGATATATGAAAAAAAGCCACCCAACTGTCACTCGTGCTCATGCCAGCTTTCTAAGTGTGGCTTATCCTGTGGCTTACCCAGACTCTGGATTTGGTTACAGGTAATATAAGGAATAAACCTGTCCTATTCTTGGCCACCACCAAAACCATTCAGGGAAAGGTTAGGATACACTAGCTTTTCATTTACACACATTACCACCCATACAAGTAATTTACCAAGTAACCATAGGGTAAGTCTATAATAGCCTAAGTCTGTGCAAATTCCCAGGGACAAGGACACCACAAGCCCCCTTTGTCCCTACACTGTACCAAAGGCAATGGCTTCCATGGCAATGCCAGCAGCGTCCTTGCCATAGCCTTTTTCAAACAACTGCACCATCGTGCGGCCACCATGCTTCTCCGGGGGATGGAGGGTGGTCAGGCGCCGGGTGTGTGTGCGAAGCTGCTCAACAGCCCCAGCCCGAAAGGTATCACAGGCAGCAATGAGGACACTAAAGCCATTCTCTAAAAGCCAAAAGGAAATCTGCAAAAAAAGTTAAAGAAAACCGTCACATAGAACCAAGATTCTAAAGCCCAGCTTGGAAAAGCAGGCTATGGAACTGAGCTGACCTTGGCAAGATTAGTAGACTTCCCCACTCCATTAACACCACAGAAGGTAACGACATAAGGGCGCTGGCGACGCTGGGCATCCATGATGTCCCGGAGCATGTCCACACGACGCTGTGGCTGCAGGATCTGCACCAGAGACTCCTGTAGAGCTTGCTTGACTGTCGAAGTCACAGCTGAGAAGGGAGATGGAGGGATTCAATCATAAAATCAAATGTACTTGATACCCAATATTTTTCTGATCTAATGGAATTAAGTTCATACTAGGTTTTTCCCCAGAATTCAGATCATTTTATTATCTCAATTAACTGTCCTGTTAAGTCCTAAAGGTTGTTCTATCATAGAGGTTTAGAAATTATAAAGATAAAAAAAAAATAAGCCGGGCGTGGTGGCACACGCCTGTAATCCCAGCTCTTGGGAGGCAGAGGCAGGCGGATTTCTGAGTTCGAGGCCAGCCTGGTCTACAGAGTGAGTTCCAGGACAGCCCGGACTACACAGAGAAATCCTGTCTTGAAAAAACCAAAAAGAAAAAAGAAAGAAAGAAAGAAAAAGATAAAAGAAAAACCATAAAGATGTTTGTTTGCCAAAAGGCACATACCCAAGCTGTCTCATTGTATCACCTCTGAAATGCATGCGCACTCTGTGACTTGTCAAGATACTTACTGCTAAATGTCCCCATCACTTTCCCTTCTAACTTGTTGGCAACAGATTCACAAAGCTGGACAGCAATGTCTGCAGCCACATTCTTAGCTGAGAAGAGAGGGACAGCTGTGAGTTTTGTGTTAAGTTCAGATCTCAAGGGCAAAGCTTAGAAAATTGTTCTATTCCTAATGAACTATGCCACGCTAAGTCCATAAATCAACCAACCCAGTCCTCCAGACTCACCAATGAGATGATCACGCATCTTGTCTAGCACAGATTCCATGTCTTCTCGACTCAAGCTCTTGGAACCCACCAGACCCTTCAGCATCCCAAACATGCCGCCCAGAGTTCCCTTGGCAGCACTACAATTATAGAAGGTCACAAATATGCATAAAACCAGCAGGGAGGAGGTATCAATTCTGCATCCACACCACCTCCCACCTGAAATCCTCCTACCTAGGTTTGGTATTTTGAGTGGCCCCTTCATCATCTGAGCTGCTGCAATCCAGATCTTGAAGCTGCCCCCCAGGCCCAGTTCCTCGAATCTGGAGAACATAGGCAAAGAAAGAGATGTGATCAAGAACACTAACAGCTGTCAACATTATTTGAGACCTTGGAGAAACCCAAATATAGTTCACTCTTCTCCTGAATCCAGATAAACCCTCCAAGTGTTTACTTCCCAATTTCTGGCCAATGGTGACCTTCACTCTGACCTTTATGCATCTTACCAAGTTGATATCTTCAGAAAGGGCTGCCTCTGGAGTTCCGTTGGTGGTGGGAGTACTGTAATCCAAGACTTCCTTGTTAGCACAGCCACCTAGTTCCCACACCCGGGGTGCTTTTTTGCCCTTCTCCTTTGGAATATCAGACTTTGTAGATTTACTGCAAAGGATCACAAGAGAAAAAGTTAAAGGAGAAAAGTAGGAAAGATGAGTTCCCTGGCCCACTCCCACAGCTGGGCAACAGTCATCAGAGACTGGCTGATGCTGATCACCTGGATTTGTCCAGACCCTTCCCATGCTTCTGAATGAACTCCTCTCTCTTCCTACGTATCAGCTCCTCTTTGGAAAGTTCTCCATTCTCAGGTCCCACTGGGGGACCTGACTTTTCTGCAGGGGCTGTTTTGCTGGTAGCCAAAGGGCCATCAGAACCTGTTAAGAGAAACCTCACTGGAGAAAAAAAAAAAAAAAGGCCACAAACCCCAACCACCCAAATTATAACTACAGTTCTTCCAAATCTAAATTCCAAATTTAAGAGCAAACTTGGACCAAACACCTTGGAGACTAGTGCCTGAGGGTGAGCATTAAGTCAAGGGAGCTCAGCAAAGTCAGAGCACCACGCAGCTTTCCAACACTATCCTCGCAGCTTTCCAACACTATCCTAACACCTCGTATGCCCTAGCAGGGCCAGGAAGCTCAAACACACCTTCCTTTTTGGCCCCCTTTTTTTTGTTGTTTTTTGCCTTTTCCTTGGTCTTTTCCCCCCGTGTTTCAATCATGGACCTCACAGGTTTCTTAGCTTTTTCAGAATCTTCAAATTTCTTCATGGTAGCGGGAGCACGGATCTTACTGCTCTCCTCTGCTTCACTAAAGAGAAAAGAGACTGGTTGGTCTTTCTGTCCATATAAGAGGAAGGACTCTGACTTAAGAAAAAGGTCCCACATATCAAAAGGACTATCAGAAACAAGCTACAAAACGTGACTGGTTTGAACCCGTGTCACACACATGGCAGGCACTCTTAAACCATGACAATGTTTGTTCCCTGTGAAGGGAAAGCCTCTCACCGAAGAAGCCGCAGGAAGTCATTTTGGAAATCAAAAGTGCCATTCAATAGGCTTAAAGCACTCTGTTGTTGGATCTCTGTGCGGTACTTATCCCGGAACAGTCTGTGCACATCATCTATCAGTTTGTCTACATAGGTCAGTGTGAGGATCTTCTGAAAGCCAACCTGTTTATGGAAGGAAACGGGGCCAACAGATCTCCTTACATGCCAGCCCAGAATGGAAGGAAGCCAATTCAACCCAGGCTCCAGAGATAGGTTTCCTGTCTTGAGAGGGAGCCAAGCTTTCCACCTTACCCAGAAGTTGCTTTCTCCCTCCTCAATCCTAATTTTTTCTATTACTTTTTCACATACACAATACCCACAATTAATTAATTGGGCTCATCAATGGAGATTCTGTTGAGAACATCCCCCCACTTACCACAAACACCAGCTCAAACTGGTTGTCCAGCTTATACTTGAGTGTGAGGGCCTCATGAGTGAACGAGTTGTTACCTCCCCGTTCCTGGGAAAAGAGTTTCAGCATTCAGGCTATCCACAGCAAAACCAGACTTTGGACTACGTTTGGGAAATAACCAGATATTATCCTGGCCTCAACAAGAGAGTACTGAGACATTTCTCTCTAGCCACCCGCCAGAAAAAGGAAGAGACAGACACCAAGTAGGGACAAAGGGTAAAGCTGGGAGAGGAGACACGACACGTGGGAGCCAGAAAGTAAACAATCATCTATAAACAATCCTATCTTCTAGCAGCTGTGAACCATTTAGTGTTCCTGAAAGGTGCTCTCTCACAGTCACAGTCTCACCCAACCTCAAAACAACAGAAACCCAAGCTGCTCGGATGAGTGGAGAGAGATCAAGTCCATTAGGATGCCAGAACATGGCTAGAGCCTCGGAAACGGGAGGTGTAAGGGGCGGGGGGTGGGGGGGTCGTCGCAAAGTTTCGGGATACTGTGATCCAGGCAAGGAAGTCGATCCTGGGTGGCCGGTAAGCGACCAGTTTGAGGAGATCAGGACAGAAAGCGCGGAGTGATTACTGGAAGGGGGACCAAGTCTGGGTCTGAGGGACGAGAGCCCGGAGTTCTGCCCCGCGGGGGTGGTACCTGCAGCAGTACGGAACGAATCAACGCGTTCACCGGCCCGGTGCATGAGTCGCTCACGCCCTGGAAACACCAGAGCACAAGCCCGCCCTTCGAGAAGATGGTGAAGAAGTCAAGCATGGCGGAAGCGGGAGAAGACTTGGGGCCGAGACCGGCGCCGGGAACTCGGGCCGCGTCCGCCGCCGCTTCCTGCTGCGCCAAGCGCGGGACACGTCACACCAGCAGCCCCCGGAAACCGGTTCAGCCGCACTTCCGCTATGAGCCGCCGGGGTCCCGCCTCTCAGGGCGCGCGGGATGACGTAGGCGCAAGACTGACCAATAGTAGTCATGGGCGGGACTCCCGAGGCGCTAGCCCCCTATGGTGTGGAGGGGTGGGGCGTGAAGAGCACTGCCAGCTAATCGGCGCATTCGCGTCTATTCCCGGTGGCGCGGACAGATGACTGGAGGGACCGAGTCGGCCTGAGGGGCAGGCACGTCGAGCCGAAAGAAGCCGGGCTCTGTAAAGCCATGTTTCGCAGAGTGCTGCGTCTTGGCTTGGGCCCGGGCCTCCCATGCCGGGGGCTACGCACACGCAAAGGAGGCTTTACTCTGGGTAAAGCTGAGGGCAGCAGAGAGAATATTATAGTGGTCCTGGGGAGCCCAAAACCATATGTGACCTTCAAGGTTCGACCCCCCTGGCTCGTGCTGGCGGGACAGCGAGTTAGCTAGGCAAAGGGGTAGGCTTGCCTGCTGAAGGTTAAAGAGCCAAAGCAAGTGAATAGATCTCAAGGAGGCACTTCCAGTGGACAATGTCGTATAAATGGAAGCTTGCTGGTGGTAATGGATAAGAGACCATATAGAGGTGCCCAGCTTTAGAAGGCTGCAGTATCAAGTATACTAGGGACTCGTGTTCCCTGAGCCTGGGATACCTGAGTGGGAATAACTGCAGTTGACTATCTGAGAATGGGGGGTTCAGGAGGGAGAGAGGTCTGCAAGATCTAAATAATGTGAGTCACACCCAGCTTGCCGGAGAAATAGAAAGTAATTTTAGGAAGTTGAATCTTCCAGTGTTTGAGGAGATCCAGGATAATGGGGCCTGGTGGGAGAAAGACCAAACAGCAAAGTTGTTGTAATAACACTGCTGCTTATGAGCTTATTCTGAGAAAGGATGACATTGGAGATGTGCCAACCCAAATGCCTATTTCAGCCCACCTTTTCCTGTGCCTGTCCTCCAACCGCCAACCACGTAGAAAAGAACATAAGTCCATCTAATTGTAACTATGTCCTGCAGACTGGGATGCAAAGGTGTCTGACTTTAAGAAGAAGATTGAGTCCATCTTGCCTGGAAAGCAATGTGAAGTGCTGTATGACACCAGCCACCTGCCCCCAGAACAGTCGGACGTGGTCGTCATAGGCGGTGGGATTCTCGGTCTGTCTGTGGCCTTTTGGCTGAAGAAGCTGGAGAGCAGGCGAGGTGCCATCCGGGTGCTGGTGGTGGAACAAGACCACACGGTGAGGTCAGGGAGTAAGGGTAGCCATCTTATTGAGGAGGACACAGCCTGTAGAAGTCCAAAGGGCAGGAACTGTGCTTTGGACTTTGGAACTTAATAGTTCCAGGTTCTTCCTCAAAAAAAAAAAAAAAAAAAAAAAAAGACCCTTGGCAATGACATTGTTTTGTTTTGTTGGGGGAGGGGAAGAGGCTTTGTTACCCTTGTTTAATCTCTTTGAAGACTGAGTCTCAATATATAGCTAAACTAGCCCTGAACTCAACATCTTTACGTTCTCAGCCTCCCAAGTGCTGGGATTACACATGTGCTCCAGACCATTTGCCTAGACTTTTGCTTATAAAAGCAGATTCTACAGTGATTGCACTTTAATGTCTGAAAGTCTTTTCTAGACTGCTTGTATTCTGGCTACTTATTCATGCAAACAACTTCCTCCGCCTTGTTTAGGCTCTTGTTTGTTATTGGAGGTTAGCTGCTAATCTCATGTTTGTCCTTCCAGTCATGTAAATTCGTTGTTGAAAGTTAACTTCCAACCCTTCGGCTTCCCGCCCTTACCTCCTCCCCCACCCCACCCCCCCCACCCCACCCCCCAGACCGAGTTTCTCTGTGTAGCCCTGGCTGTCCTGGAACTCTGTAGACCAGGCTGGCCTCAAACTCAGAAATTCACCTGCCTCTGCCTCCCACATGCTGGGATTAAAGGTTTGAGCCACCACTGCCCTGCTCCTGGCCCTTACTCTGTGTCCCAATATGCCCAGCCCTCTGAAGACAGCTGACTTGTGCTCAGCTGATCTGCCATTGATGATTTAAAACACTAGCCGGGCGTGGTGACTCACGCCTGTAATCCCAGCACTTGGGAGGCAGAGGCAGGCAGATTTCTGAGTTCAAGGCCAGCCTGGTCTTCAGAGTGAGTTCCAGGACAGCCAGGACTACACAGAGAGAAACCCTGTCTCAAAAAACAAAAAAAACCCAAAAAAACAAAAAACAAAAAAACACTATATATCTTTGAGCTGTGGGTTGACTACCGTACAGGTTTACCCAAATGTGCTCCTTGAAAAATCATTCCCCTTTGCATTTAGATGTATAACTGACAGCTTCTGTTGCAGGATTCCATTACATGTGACATCATGACAGTCTACCTCAGTTTTTCTTTTCACAGTATTCACGGGCTTCCTCCACAGGGCCTTCTGTGGGCGGGATTTGGCAGCAGTTTTCTGTGCCTGAGAATGTCCAACTCTCACTCTTTTCAGTCAACTTTCTACGGAACATAAATGTACGTACAGTAAGATTTGAAGGCTGGGTGGGAGCCCCTTTCTCAGCCCAAAGATCCATAGCGTAGCTGGTAAGCAGAACCAAGGAGAAGTGGTGCCTTAGAGGCATCAAGGCATTGGGGTCCTTGGCTGTCTTCCAGAGTTGGTGCCTAGAGAAGGGTGTGTCCTGATGGGGGCCACCGCTCCTGGAGCTGCAGTGAGGCCAGGGAGGCTCCCTTTTATGTCTGCCTCTTTGGAGAGCAGGTTCTCTTCTTTGCGCACAGGAGCACCTGGCTGTGGTGGATGCTCCTCCCGTGGAACTTAAATTCAACCCCTCGGGCTGTCTCTTGCTAGCTTCAGAAAAGGATGCTGCCACCTTGGAAAACAATGTGAAAATGCAAAGGTGGGTGCCCAGCCCTGCCCCGAGCTGCTTCTTGGCTTCACATACCTCACTGAGCTCCTCTACCAAGAGAGAAATGGTGAAGCTGCAGGTCATTTCATAAGAATCTCCTCATCAGCCGGGCGGTGGTGGCGCACGCCTTTAATCCTAGCACTTAGGAGGCAGAGGCAGGTGGATTTCTGAGTTCGAGGCCAGCCTGGTCTACAGAGTGAGTTCCAGGACCGCCAGGGCTACACAGAGAAACCCTGTCTCGAAAAAACCAAAAAAAAAAAAAAAAAAAAGAAAAAAAAAATGAATCTCCTCATCAATAGCTCCTATCAGGAAAAACAGGCCTAGTTAAAACCTTCAAGGCCCCATGAGGAGGGCTATAACCGAGTTGTGGATACTTAACAGATCTTAGCACCCATGTAAGATACTTCCCAGACCTAACAAACCAGACTCTCTAGGGGGTGGCCAGGGAACTGGGCTTTCTGACAAGAATTCTAATTTAGGGATCCACAAACTATAAAAAGGGCCAGACAATAAATATTTTAGGTTTTGCTTGTCATTTTGTCTGTTTCAACTTTTCTGCCCTGCTATTATAGCACAAATATAGCCACAGACAAATCAGAAATAATTGGGTGTGGTCCATAAGTAAAAGCAGGCAGCAGGTCGACCTTGGCATGTTGAGCGTGGTCCATAAATAACAGCAGGCAGCAGGTTGGCCTTGGTGTGTTGAACTAAGGGTTGGGCATCTCTTTGATATGGTACGCACAGGCTCTCTTCCGATATGCTCACTAGTGAGACCAGATATATGTTGTCGGATGCTAACTCATTTAATAAAATTAATCAGAACATCCCATTTCACGTGTGGGGAAACTGGAGCAAGATCTAGTAAAGCTGGCATTGTGCCTCAGTTTAACTAGACACTGGCTCATAGGAGTGTTTCTTGGCACTTTCATTCCCTGGCCAGTAAGTGTTCTAGAGGAGACAGTCATTCTGAGGAACTGGGTAGTGCTGGGCAGCAGAGAAGAGAGTGTTTTACAGGAGACAGTGGAACATGGTTCCCCACCACCTTGTGAAAGGAGATAGAGTGGGCTGGGGAAAGGAGTTGAGAGTACTGAAGGGAGACAGGAGTGTAGAGAAGGGAAGCGAGCCTTCACATCCAGCAGTCTAGAGAAATGGGGCATTTGGAGCAGAGCAGCGCTGAGAGAGCTGGACTTCCTCCCATGGATTCAGGGTCCATGTCTCTCCCCTCAGGATACTCACCCTAACGCATTAACTGAGATGCACACATTTCTCTTAGGCAGGAAGGAGCCAAAGTCTGCCTGATGTCTCCTGAGCAGCTGCAGAACAAGTTTCCCTGGATAAACATAGAAGGAGTGGCTCTGGCATCTTATGGTGAGGCTCACCACCAGAGCACATGGCTTTCCTTCCCTGAAGGCTTGGGTTGTAAGTCTCAGGGTGCCATCTCCACACTGAAGGAGGACCAGACCACTTTCCTCCTGAGCACAGGGCCTGCCCCAAACTCTGCTACTTCTCTGGCAGCATGACTGGACTCCGGTAGAGTTGGCCACATGACCTTCCCTGCTTCTAAAGCCCTAAAGAAGTGTATGGGGTAGACAGTGGGGAAAGGAGGGTACCCCCGCTTCATCAGTTTTCTTTTTCCTTATGTCAGGGTTGGAGGATGAAGGTTGGTTTGATGCCTGGTCTTTACTCCATGGTCTTCGCCGAAAGGTCCAGTCAATGGGAGTCTTTTTCTGCCAGGGAGAGGTGACGCGTGAGTCCAAAATCTCATCCCCTCTGCTTATGTCTTACACCTAGGACAAGGCCCAGCCCAGGTTCTGCCTTTCTGTTCCCAGGCTCACCCAGAGTTGGTTTGAGAGGCCATCTTCTTCTGCTAAGCATACCCTATTCCTGGATAGCCAAGTTTATTGTGGTTTCTTGATGTCTCTTGAGTATCCATGGGAAACCACTCATCCTTTCCATTTTCTTTCCTTGAAAAACCAGTGGTGGTTGTGGAGCCAGGAATGTGGCTCTTGTTAGAGTGCTTGCCTAGCATGCATGAACCCTAAGACCCATCCCCCTACGTTATATCCCCATAAACTGGGCACAGTGCTGCATACCTGTAATCCCAGAACTCTGGGGGTACAGGAAAGAAAATAAGAAGTTCAGGGCCATCCTTCACTACATAGGAGTCTGAGACTAGTCTGTAATGCATGAGACCCTCTCTCAAAAGAAATCAGCATGACCCCGTATTTCCTTCAAGTGTGTGTGTGTGTGTGTGTGTGTGTGTGTGTGTGTGTGTGAATTATTTACTGTTCTATTGCTTGGAAGAGATCCCATGATCAAGGCAACTCTTATAAAAGAAAGAATTTAATTAGGGGATGCTTGGAGCTTCAGAAGGTCAGCCCATCGTCATCACCATGGTGGGGAGCACGGTGGCAGCAGAAATGGTGCTGAAGTAGCTGTGAGCTGTATCCTGCTCCACAGTCAGCAGGCAGAGAAAAGATAGACACTGGACCTGGTGTGGGCTTTTAAAGCCTCAAAGCCTATTCCCAGGGACACCCCTCCTCCAACAAGGCAACCTCCTAAGGCTTCCCAAACAGGTCATCAGCTGGGGACTAAGCATGCAAATGAGCCTACAGGGCCATTCTCATCCAAACTGCCACTCTGTGTTTGTCTTTGTGTCTGTGCTCATCCAGGGAAACTTGTCCTGCAGCTGCTCAGGCCATTCAGACAGACTCAGTTAATGTGTTTGGGAGAGTATCCTGAGGGAAGAGACATGGATCCCGACTCCATGAGAGGAAGTCCAGCTCACTCAGCTCTGCTGTGCCCCAAATGGTCCTTCAGTACATGTGGATGGGAACGCTAGAGCTAGAACCCAGGGTCTCCTGCATGCTAGGTATATGCTCTACCCCTGAGCTAACCCTTCCTAAAGGGCTTAGTTTTTATTTTCTTTCCTGCAGGTCTCATCACTTCATCTAGCCCAGTGGAGACCCCAAGTGGGGAACAGGTAGTCTTGAGAAGGATCAACAACGTCCATGTAAGTCCCAGGTGGCAGTATGCTCCTTACTAGAGTAGAGGGCAAGAAGGGTGATAATCTACACAGATGGCGGCCTTCTACCTGCTTCCCAGCAGATAAAGTTAGGCTCAAGGGGAAATAAACCTGTCAAGATCCATTGTGTGCCCTTAGCCCCCTCACACACAGCCCTGCTTCCTTCCTCTTATCCTCTTGCACCTATAGGTGAAAATGGACAGGAGCCTGGAGTATCAGCCAGTGGAATGTGCTGTAGTGATCAATGCTGCAGGAGCCTGGTCTGGGCAGATTGCAGAGCTGGCTGGTATTGGGAAAGGACTTCCTGGCACCCTCCAGGGCACCAAGCTACCTGTGGAGCCAAGGAAAAGGTAGCCACCCTCAGGACGGCTAAGGATGAACAAGAACTGTTACTAAAGTTTAGGATGTATTTGTGTGTGTACATGTGTGGTCTAGGCAGAGGGGGGGTGAGTGTTATTCCTGCAGTGTCATAACTCTCCTGATCATGACAGGTATGTGCACCTATGGCACTGCCCACAGGGACCAGGTCTGGAGACACCATTGGTTGCAGACATCAGTGGAGGAGTCTATTTCCGGCGGGAAGGACTGGGCAGCAACTACCTAGGTGGCTGTAGCCCTACTGAGGTAAATTAAGTTTCCAGGAGACATAAACAAGATGCCATTGAGGCAAGCTATTGGGGAGGAGTGGGGAAGCTTTGCTCTCCTTGGTGTTAGGATTGGAATCTACTGAAGGGATTGAATATAGGAATCAGATCTTGGCTTGCCCTCATATTCCAAGTAATATATAAACCTTGCCTCCACCTCTTACTTAGGAGGAAGAACCAGACCCAACAAATCTGGAAGTGGACCATGACTTCTTCCAGAACAAAGTGTGGCCTCATTTGGTCCAGAGGGTGCCATCTTTTAAGACTCTGGAGGTAACTAAAGGGGAATAATCATTTCTGTTAGGATTTGACTCCCAAGCAGCCCATCTTAGTCCCTTTGACCTGTTGCGTTCCCTCCAACTAACAATTGCTAAGAAACCTATTGGATCTGTCCCATCAGACGAAGCCTTTAGCAGATGCTCCTGAGCAAGGGTGTGGGTTGAGCGTGTCTGTGGCTTTACCAAGAACCTCAGCGCCTTTTCACCTGCAGGTACAGAGAGCCTGGGCTGGCTATTATGACTACAATACTTTTGACCAGAATGGCGTGGTGGGCCCACACCCACTAGTTGTCAACATGTACTTTGCTACGGGCTTCAGTGGTCGTGGGCTTCAGCATGCACCTGGCATCGGTCGCGCTGTGGCAGAGATGATACTAGAGGGTCACTTTAAGACCATCGACATGAGCCCCTTCCTCTTCACCCGCTTTTACTTAGGAGAGAAGTTACAGGAGTACAGTATCCTCTGAGCGTGAAAACTGTCTCTGTGCCTCACCAGCCCAGGCATCACCCTGTCTCTCATTGGCTTTGGTCACTGCCCGAGTCTCCCCAGCACTGGGCCATGGATATATCCTTTCTTTACCATCTTCAAACCAGGTCTCTACCCCGGTGTCTCTGGACATGGAATGAGCATAAGCAGAAAGACCCAGATCAATGCGAAGTGATGAAGTGGGACCCTAGGACTGATTGTAGCCTAGGCTGATTCACAACACACACAGTTCAGCTGGCATTCCAGGCATGGCGCCCAGGACTGGCCTGCTTCTGGTGCTGATGCAGAGAAATCTGACCAGAGCCAAGGCACAGAGCATTCTAGGATAGCCTGGCCCAAATTTATTGACTCATCTATTAACCGGTTCTTCAATCTACATATGTATGTGATTAACCCCTTCCCTCAGGCCTTATGTTCTTCCTACTTTTCTTCTCATGGTAGAAGCTTTTGAAGTATTGTGCTATTAAAAAGGCAGTTTCCACCGGGCGGGCGGTGGTGGTGCACGCCTTTAATCCCAGCACTTAGGAGGCAGAGGCAAGTGGATTTCTGAGTTCAAGGCCAGCCTGGTCTACAGAGTGAGTTCCAGGACAGCCAGAGCTACACAAAGAAATCCTGTCTCAAAAAACCAAATCCAAAAAACCAAAAAAAAAAAAAAAGAAAAAGAAAAAGGCAGCTTTCAGGGCTGGAGAGACGGTTAAGAGCATTGACTGCTCTTCCAGAGGTCCTAAGTTCAATTCCTAGCAACCACATGATGGCTCACAACCAAACATCTGTAATGGGACCTGATGCCCTCTAATAGTCTGTCGAAAGACAGTGACAATGTGCTCACATAAAATAAATAAATCTTTAAAGAAGGAAAAAAAAAAAAAAAAACATGGCTGCCGTATCCTCTTGAGAGTGTTTCTTAGATCCTCTGTGGAAGGCATCTTGTTTGCAAGCTATTATCCTGTTACCTGAGTTCTACAGGAACAGTGGTTCTAGGGAAAGAAATGGGATCATTCATCTAGTTAACGCCTATAAACCCCCAGCTTCTGGCTAGCAACATTCAGCCTATAGCACGATTCAAAGTGGCTTTCTAAGTGGATCATAGAGCTTTGGTGGAAAAGGAGCCTAGATCTGAAGAGCCACATGGAGAAGCTTGGATTTCATCTCAGCAGAAACCCAGCAGGAGATTTTAAATAGGGAAGCAACATGATCGGATTTTCCTTTTAAAAATCTCCCTCTGGCTAGAGAGTGCTTGCTTAGCATGTAGATGGCCCTGGGTTTGATCCTCTGCACCAACAAAAAAAGAGGATCTTGGGGGGAGTCCCTGGTTCCCTGGTAGAGAACTGAGTCAGACAGCAAAGCAGGACCAAGGCCCTGGACAAGCTGTTTTAGACTACTTAACAGATGACAGTCCTGGTGGGAACCGTGGAGCAATGACAATGGCAACAAGAACTGGAGTCAGCATTTCCCAGGTTTCTGGCTAAGCAGTCAAACTGGACCATGCTTCTTACCAAAATGACAGGGAAGAGCTGCAAAATGAGTGACCGGTCTGGTGTGGGACAAACTGAAAGAAAAGTGCCTGTGGGAGGTGTGATGGGTGAAGTAAATAAAAAGTAAGAGAGGTAGACACCATACATATAGGGGAGGGACAGGAGAGGAGCCAGGCCAGCTGGGGGCATAAAGCCTGAGTGTGGCTTAAAGAGAGCCAGGAATTAGGCAGTAGGCAAAAGAAGTCGCCAGAAGGGTGTGTTGAAATATTAGCAGGGTCTTGTCATGAACAGGGTGGATAGGCTTTAGGCCAATGAGATAGGTCAGAGAATTGGTTAGCCCTGGCTTATAGAGGTGTCCTGTAGTAGAATTTTAACAAAACCTTTGTATCTGCCATGAATCTGGAGTGATAACACTTAAGCTTTGAAGTAGCCTTCTGTGATTGTTATCTGAGATTTGTGCGGGGGGTTGTTCCTTTGAAGGGTTCTCAGAACTTTTGCATATTTTAGTCAAGAGATAAGTCTGGCTAACTGGTGTGTCTCCCAAGGCTGAGAATTGCTTAGATGATCTTCTTTCAAGATAGCCCCTAATCAGAAACATTTTGGTTATATGGAAATTGACTTGCTGAAGGTGCCTTTCATGTAACGATAAAAGAGCTTCAAGACAGCTGTTGGGGTTCAGTCCCACAGAGGCTTCCCCCTACTGCTAAGAAGCCTGAATTCATCCTGTAGTGGCTTTCTTCATTGATCAGTCCATTTAACCCACCAACATTCACAGTGCCCTATAGTGACTTCAGCACAGCAACAGTCTAAGGGGTCAAAGAAATAGTTGTTATAATCATTAACGCCTAAGGAACCCTCTACTTCTGCAGCCTTTAATCTTGTCTAATGGGAAAGCCTTTATGGGCATGTGATTGCATCTGCCTTGCCCTTTTAACTATGTGAGGGGCTGGGCCAACCCCTCATCTTTGCCCCTAAAGCCAGCAATCCCACACCTTGTCCTGTATTCTGAGTGCCCACTGAAGCATTCCTACTGTACCCTAAAGATCCTTCCTGGCCCTAGGGAGTTTATACTGCAATGAGAGGTAGGGCAAAGGGATTTGTGGGTAGGGCAGATGAAGAAAGGCTTCCCCCAGGCAAGCAAGATGGCTCAGTGCCATTTAGGCCTGACAACTCACTTTCAATCCCCAGAACCCAAGTTAAAATGCATGACATGGTTGCACAGGTGTGCAATCCCAGTGTTCAATATGTCAGGGAAAGTAGAGAGAGGAGAATTGCCTAGAACCTCAAGAGCCAGCCAGCTTGGGTTATATAGGGTGGTGTAAACAGGAGATGTCCTACCTCAACAATGTGGAAGAAGAGAACCAACTCCCAAAAGCTGCCCTCTGACCTATACCCATGCAATAATAATGTTTAAAATTGCCGGGCGGTGGTGGCACACGCCTTTAATTCCAGCACTTGGGAGGCAGAGGCAGGTGGATTTCTGAGTTCGAGGTCAGCCTGGTCTACAGAATGAGTTCCAGGATAGCCAGGGCTACACAGAGAAACCCTGTCTCAAAAAAAAAAAACCCTAATAATAATAATAATAATAATGTTTAAAATCTTTATTTTGTTTGTACATGTGTGCTGGGGAGGAGGGAGGAGGCCAGCCAACGAGAGTCATTCCCTCAAGCTGGAGTTGTATGCAACTGTGATCCAATGGATATACATGGGTGCTGGAAAGCAGCTCAGGTCCTCTGGATGAGCAGAAGATGGTCTTAACCACCCAATTTCTTGGCCAGGTAGAGTGGCCCAAGCCTGTAATCCCAGAACTTAGAAGCAGGAAGATCAAAAAAGTTCAAAGTCATTTTAATTATAAGTTGGAAGCTAGCCTAGCCTATTGGAGACCCTATCTTTACAAAAAAGAAAAAGAAAAAGAAAAAAGGGAGGAAATGCTTTCCTGACAGGATGCAGAAAAGAGCCTGGCTGGAAGAGGGGCATTTTTCAAAAGCACAGCTGGGCAGAGGCAGAAAGAACAGAGCAGAAATGTTCTCACCAGGGAGCCATCCAGCACGTGTGAGCAGCTGATGGGGGTCCGGGTGGCGGGCGGGCATGAGGCAGCTCTTTCCCTGGAGCTTTTTCCCTAACAGAATAATAAGACTGGTTTATTCTGGAGCCATACTTGAGTGACCACGTCCCAGGAATATAGACTTAGGTCACCTAAACTGCATGTTCCAATGTGGAAGTAGCTTCACAAAGTTTGAAATTTTTGCAGAACAAAGTCATAAATCAAACCAAGTTTAAAATACCTTGGTGGGTGCATCGCAGAGGCAGTTACAGCAAGATGGGGGGAGCCTTGCCAGAGAAGTCAGGTGTTATCTGATGACTGCTTTTGGGTTGGGCGGCTAGGGGGTCCACTCAAGGAATGGCTGGCTGTTCAGGGGGCTTTAGAGGGAGGAGCTAAGGCAAGCCTCCGGACGGGCAATATTCCATCTCTCCAACTTATTACAGTTCCAATCGGTAAGTCAGTCTTTGCAGACACAGTTGCTTTCCAGGAATTCTTGTGAATATTCATCTCTCACAACGCCAGCAACCAGAGAATGTAATTTTGATGAGTAAACCTAGAAAGATCACGCATGAACAGCCCCACAGCACCAACTGCCTCCCCCAGAACAAGTTACAGTTTGGCTGGCCGGAGAGAAAAAGAAATCAGAGAGGGTTAAGAAGGCCTTACACCTGCCGGGCGTGGTGGTACACACCTGTAATCCCAGCACTTGGGAGGCAGAGGCAAGCAGATTTCTAAGTTCGAGGCCAGCGTGGTCTACAAAGTGAGTTCCAGGACAGCCTGGGCTACACAGAGAAACTCTGTCTTGAAAAAAATCAAAAAAAAGAAGGAGGAGGAGGAGGAGGCCTTACACCATTATACTCCTGCCACCGGCAGCATTTCATGTGAGGTTTTGTTTTGTTTTGTTTTTTGTCTTTTTCAAGACAGGGTTTCTCTGTGTAGCCCTGGCTGTCCTGGAACTCACTCTGGAGACCAGGCTGGCCTCCAACTCAGAAATCTGCCTGCCTCTGCCTCTCCCTTCCAAAGTGCTGGGATTAAAGGCGTGTGCCACCACCGCTTGGCTAGGTTGATATTTTAATAACACATCAATAGCAGGGAATACTGAGTGCTGTATTATTCCCTTGGCGTTTCACAAAGCTCACAGGAAGAACTCTAGGAAGTGGGGGCAGATGACTTAAGAATTTCATCAGGACTTGCCAACATTTTGGCCAGCCACCCTTTTTGCAGTTATTTTGGTACCCGCGGAAATGCAGTTGAAATGGCACTAGGAAATCCCTGTCTTGTTTTTTGTTTTTGTTTTTTTGGATATTTGGTTTTTTCAAGACAGGGTTTCTCTGTGTAGCCCTGGCTGTCCTGGAACTCACTCTGTAGACCAGGCTGGCCTCGAACTCAGAAATCTGCCTGCCTTTGCCTCCCAAGTGCTGGGATTACAGGCGTGCGCCTCCATGCCCGGTAGAAATCCCTGTCTTGAGGGCGAGCACTTTTGGCTAGACTGATTCCAGCCTGTGGGCAGCAACATTACTGGACCTACCTCCCGGGGCTGGCTGGCCAGTCATCTTTGCCCATTTTACCTACCTTACTTGGGGGAAGAAAGCCTCTTTTTCCCCTACCGTGCGAAAGAAAGTAAGGTCTGCTACGCCTCCTTTCTGGGGTTTTCTCCTCGTCCCCTTGCCCTCACACAGGACAAACTGAGACTCAGGGCTTCCTGGCGGCCTTAGGGACCTTGGGTGTCCGGGTTCAGCCGCGGTCATGGCCTGGCAGCCAGGGATCCCGAGTGACGCGAGCGGGCGAGCGCCCCCTAGGGTCTGGCCAACGGGTGTGGGCAGGAGAGTGGCTGGTGCGGGCGGGCGGGCCGTGGCCGAGGAGCTTCCGGTAGCCGGGGCGCGGGCACTTCCCGGCCGAGCCTGCAGCCCACAGCGCAGGGCCACACAGGTGAGCTAGCAGTGGGGACTCGGGGCGGTGGGCGGACGGACCCTGCGGAGTCAGCCCTTTTCCCGGGACACCCTCTCCCCTGCCCCGCCCCTTCCGATCTGGGGTCCAGCACTCCCCCGAAAGCCACTACCTTTCTGTGGCACCGATGCCAGCTCGGAGCTGTTAGTCCGGCTGGGCTTCAAGCAGCCTGGCCATGTCAAGTGGCTCTCCCTGGCTCCCTGCAGTCTCTGCCCTGGTCATAACCTGGCCCTTCTGGGCTTGACTTTGTGGCAATCTTCTGCAAGAATGTCGCTTTCTTTAAAGTTAAGAACCTACTGGGCGTTGCTATCATGGTCATTTAATAGGCATCCACCGGGGATTACTACTGTGCTAAGTAGCAGAGAAGGACTAGGGGAGTAGGAACAATTCGGTCTTTAGGTCCACTGGGTGGCAGGTAAAACAGAAACCCGAGAAGCACAACTAGAGAAGGAAGTAGGGAGTTCACCATCGGACAGACCTACCCAGGAATGACTCAGAGGAAGCCTTTCTTGCTTTGTTTTCAGACTTTAAGAAACAGTATACAACCCACATACGGAAAAGGGCACCGATCCCAAGTGCCACCAAACCACTTTTCACGGGCTTTCTTGTGTAGCCTGTATCCAGAACAGTAAGTCTATGTATGTGTGCTGCTTGATGTGTAACATTCTGTCAAAAAGGCAGACTGTGGACCGTTCATCCGTTTTACAGAACAAAGCCTGATGGACATGGTTCTTTTTCAGCTTTGGCCTGTTTTGAGTAGTGTGACTTTTGTGCCTTCGCTCAATCTGATAGTATGCAGCAACTGTCCAAAATAGCTGTGCTAGGGGCCACAGCAAAGGCTCGGTGGTTAAGAGCTTTGGCTGCTGGCTGCTTCAGAGGACCCTAGTTCAATCTCCTCACCCACATAGTGGCTCACAACATCTGTAACTCTGATTCCAGATGATCCAGTGCCCTCTGGCCTCAACAGGCACATGGCATGAAAGTGATGTCTAGACATGCACACAGGCAAAGCATCCATACACATAAATGAACATTTCTAAAGATAAAAATAGAAGTGCTTGCTGGCTAGCTAGCACAGCAGACACCTGTGATCTCAGCACTCTGGGGGAGGTGAGAAGAGGTAAGTCCAGGGCCAGCTTGGGCTGTCAGACCCTATCTTAAAACAAAGCAAGCAAGCAAACACACTTTGCAGCAGTCGCCCCCAGCTCGGTGTGTGCTCCCACTCTTCCCTGTCCTTAGCAAGCTCCAGCCAGGCTCCTCTCTCCAGCTGTTCTGCTGACTGCATAGCTTCAAAACCCCGAGGTTTCAATTTGCATTTTTCTGAGGCCTGGTAAACCGAGCATCTTTTGCTCTGTTGGTCATTTGAATATCCTCTCTGTGAAATGACTGTTCAGGTCTACGCCCCATTTTTTTATTTTAGCAGTTTATAGAGTTCTTGAACTATTTGGGATTTGAAGCAGTTGTTAGTTTTTAAACATTTCCCCTGTCTCTGTAGATTGCCTCCTCACTCTCCTAATGATATCCTCACGTTATTGTTTTCCAATTTGACATTTTCCCCTCCTACAGACTGTATCACATTTGATTCCCCCATGTCTCAAAAAGCAATTTGTATTTTGCTTTTTCTACTCCAAAGTCAGAAATTAGGTCATAAATTTTCCTATAAGATCTTTATACCTAGTGACAGATAACTCTCATATCCATTTAAAATTTAATTTTCATGGTTTGAGAAGCAAGATTGAGATTAGTTTTCCCCACAGCACTAAAGTTGGGTTGCAGAGACCACCTTTCTGGGGTTGGTGGTGTAGCTCAGTAGATAGAATGCTTACCTAGCATGCACAGAGCCTTGGGTTGGATGCCCAGCATGGCCTGAGGCTGAGCTGGGTAGCCCTCGCCCACAATCCCAGCACTTGAGAGGTGGACGTAGAAAGATCAGAAGAAACTCAATGTCATCCTCAGCTGTCTAACGAGCTGAAGGCTAGCCTGGCCTAAAACAAACCTTATGTCAAAATAAGTAGGAAGAGCAGACTGTCTTTTTTCCACTGGACCTCAGTGTCACCGTTGTCGGAGCTGGGGGACTGCAGGCCGCAGGTTTGTTGAGTGACACTGGTTTTCTCCTGTCGGTCCTCCTTCCCAGCAGTCACTCTGCCTTCACTGACGTTGCTGTACAGTAAATCCTTTCGACTCTGGTAGTGCGCAGGTCAGAGGCCGGCTTCAAGATCCTAGGCACTTCCTCCAACCTTTTCCCACACCACAAGGCCTTTTAAAACGTGTATCAGGAACTCTCACTTGGGACTTGAGGCTTAGTGGCAGAGCAAGACACTGGATTCTGTCACCTCCAACACTGCCTAAGAGAGAGAGAAGGAGAGCTCAAGGGGTAACTCATGTCTAAAGATCTGTATTTTGTCTTTTTTTTTTTTTTTTTAAGATGGAATCTCACTTTATAACCTTGATGAGCTATGTAGATCAGGCTGGTCCTAACACACACACACACACACACACACACACACACACACACACACAGAGAGAGAGAGAGAGAGAGAGAGAGAGAGAGAGAGAGAGATCTGCCTGCCTCTGCCTTACGAATACTGCTGACACAATCTATGTTACATGCCTGCATATCCACATTTGGATTTACACAAAATCCACATCGAAATAAATACAAAACAAACACATCAATTAGTTATAGATATTTTCAGATCAAAGGCTGAGGACAACTTTTGAACTAAGAAACTTAAGCATTCCAAGAGCCAATCTGAGAAACATGGCAGCATTGGTTGGTAGGATATGTTTCTCTATGACTAAACACAGTGACGTGTTTGTGTTTTAATGCCTTTGGGAATTCACAGCTCTCCCTCCTCAAGCTCTCAAATGCTAGGGTTACAGGCATGTGCCGCAGTACCCAGAAGACCTTGCAATGGATGCTAAAGTTTAAAATAGTGGATGCTTTTATTTATGCAGATACACACTTTTTGACATATTTTCATTCTTCAGAACTTACAAAATGTAGTATGGAAAGCAATTCAGGCTTTATCTCACAGAAACAATCATAAAATGTGATGAGCCCTCTTAATTTATTCACTGTTATCCGGGACAGGAGGCACATGCATGCAATCCCAGCACTTGGCTGGAAGATCGGGAGTTGAAAGTCACTGGGCTACAGGAGACTTAACTCCCCCCCATAAATATAAATACATACATACATACATTTACTGCTTATAAATAGCAGCAATTTATTTGCTTTTTTAAAAAAAATTAAACAATGTATTAGTGGGGCTGGAGAAATGGCTCAGTGGGTAAAGAACACTGGCTGCTCTTCCAGGAAACCCAGGTTCAATTTGAAGCACGCATACAGCACCTCACAACTGTCTCTAACTCCAGTTCCAGTCCCGACCCCTCACACAGACACACATGCAGGCAAAACACCAACGCACATAAAATAAAAATAAATAATTTTTTAAAAAATGTATTAGTGTTATGAGTGTGTACGTGATGGGGCTATATACGTGTGTGTGTGTGTGTGTGTGTGTGTGTGTGTGTGTAAGGCTGAGGACAACTTTATGGAGTCAGTTCTCTTTATGTGGATTCTGAGAATAGAACTCTCATGTCACCAGGTTTATACAGACAGCTTTACCACCTGAGTCATCTTGCCAGCCCCCTTTTTGGTTTGTTTGTTTGTCTGTATGTGTGTATGTGTTTGAGATAGGATCTCAGTGGGTATGCAGACTTGCCTCGGAATCTCTTTGTAATCCAGGCTAGCCTCAAACTCATGATCCTCCTGCCTCACCTTCCTACTGCTGGAATCATAAGCAAACAGCACTGTACAGGCTTTCAGATTCTTTTGTTTTTTTCTGCACTACAGAGTAAATCCAAGACACCCTATATAGCAGGCAAGCACTGTGCACGCCCTGAGTTGCATTTCCAGCCTCCACTGCTCTTCATGCACCCAATGTGGTGTATGGCCGCCATACACACGCTGCGGCACCAGCCCGTGCCCCCACATAATACCTATCTATATGTTTTCAATTTAAAAAGGCAAGTAAATTGCTGCTATTTATTAGCAGTGAGATTATTTATTTATTTATTTATTTATCTTTTTATTTTGGGGGGAGGGATTAAGGTAGGATCTCCCTTAGCCCACCCAATCTGGCCTTTATAGTTCACTCCTTTAGCCCAGAGTGACTTTGAGCTCTGGAATACTCATAACACTGGCACATAGGGGCCTGAGATGGGATCGAATTTTTATGTTTATGTTTCCTAAAGTTTCTTTATTTTGTATTTTTTGTATATGGGTATTTTGCCTACATGTATGTCTGTGTTCTAGAGTCTAGAAGAGTGTCTTGGATCCCCTGGATCCAAGAATTTGAGTTACAGATGATTATGGATAACTATGTGGGTGTTGGGGACCAAACCAGGGTTCTCTGGAAAAGCAGGGTTCTTTTAACCCCAGAGCTATCTGTCCAGTTTCATGATTGCTGATTTAAAACCAGCATAAACTACGTAGCAAGACCTGTCTTAAGATTTATATACTCTAATATGTATTTTATGTGTTTATATGTGTATATATATTATATATTCATATACACGTAAAGTATTAACATCAAGTGTGTATCTGTCTATAGTTTAACATCTATACTATGTTTCCAAGTATCAGAATTTTCTAGAAAACTCATAAAACTTAGGCTTTCTTTTCTTCTAAACCAGCCAATAACAATCTTCAGGACTATCTTTGTATTTTGCTTTTGTGGGTTTCGTGTGTGTGTGTGTGTGTGTGTGTGTGTGTGTGTGTGTGTGTTGTGGGGGTATGGTGTATGTGTGTGTTTATTTATTCTATCAGTTTTGGTTTTTTTGTTTGTTTGTTTGTTTGTTTTGTGGAGGGTGTCAGTTTATAACCCAAGCTGGCCTGGAATTCACTATGTAGCCCATGTTGGCCTTGAACTAGAAGTGATTTTCCTGCCTCTGCTTTCTAAATCCCTAATGGGAATATAGGTGTGAGCCACCATACCTGGTTCTCATGATGGCTTCATTTTTTGTTTTGTTTTTTTTTTGTTTGTTTGTTTGTTTTATGGAACTTCTTGCTAATTTTCTATGACGTCTCTGTCATTCTCTATAAAGTAGGTTTTTTGAGGTACATCTGCTTTATGGATTTTTTTTTTAAAAGAAAAAGTCACTTCTTAGGAACCCCAGTGAATCTGAGATTAGACAAAGCTAGTGATCAGGCCTTGGTTTGGATTCACCATCTTATCTGCTCAACGTGTGTGACCTGATGTGTGGTGACTGTCACTCTGCATCTTGGAAAAGTTAAGTCAGGTCTGAGTGATGGCTCCCCGCCTTGGCTGCAGAGGAACTCACGGTGAAAAGGGAAGGTGTGTGAGGTTTGTCCAGGAAGGATGTGGTAACTGGAACCTATCTGCCACCTTGCACAGCTATCCTGTCAGAGAAGTTATTTCTTACGCTTACACTTTTCCGTAATGACAGTTAAAGGGTGCATCGCACCCTCGACTTCCCCACCCCGGGGATATGCTACTGAACACCTGACAACTGACTGAATCCTCCTCCTGATCCTGTCCTCTCCTCCTTTCCCTCCTGCCCTCTCTTTGTCCCCTTACCCCATCACTGCATGCTAAGCAGCTCTCCCTCTCCAGTTGCAGCTCCAGCATGATTTCCCACCCCCCAAGCAAAAAAAAAAAAAAAAAAAGGCAGTTGCCCCAAATCAGGATGCATTGTCAAGAGGGCGAGTTATTTCGAAAAATCCTTGCTTCCTTTCTCTCCTATTCTTCCTGGCCCTCTTCCTTCTTCTCCCCTCCTCCTTTTATCTCTTTACAGTTCTGAGGATTGATTGGCCCTGGGCTTTGTAAATGCTAAGTGCATGCTCTGTCACTAAGCTACACCCCCAGCCCTGTTTCATAAAGCTTCTACATCTTTATGTTCAAGTAGAATGTCGTATTACATGAATTTTTGTCTCCATACTAGTTTTATGTCGTTTTAAACTTTAGAATTTTTTTTAAAAATTTGTTTATTTCATGTATGTGAGTACACTGTAGCTGTCTTCAGTCACACCAGAAGAGGGCATCAGATCTCATTGCAGATGGTTATGAGCCACCATGTGGTTGCTGGGAATTGAACTCAGGACCTCTGGAAGAGCAGTCAAGTACTCTTAACCACTGAGCCATCTCTCCAGCCCCTAGAATATTATGTTTAAATGAGTTGGGGATCTAGCTCAGTGGTAGAGAGCTTGCCTAGCAAGCTCACGGCCCGGGTTCAGTCCTCAGCTCTCGGGAGGGGCAGGGGGAGCGGCAGGGGGGAAGGGGCAGGGGATGGAACAGGGCAAAATAACAAAAAAAGCTAGCTATGGTGGCATGTGTTTTTCATCCCTGTACTTCAGGAGGCCCAGGCAGGTGGATTTCTTTAAGTTCAAGGCCAGTCTAGTCTGCAAAATGAGTACCAGGAGAGCCAGGGCTGTTACACAGAGAAACCCTTAAAAAACCAAAATGAACGAATGAACGACTTTCCAGATTGTATCAAAGCCACATAATACATTTTATATTAAAACAAAAAATTAAGAAAATCTCTAGAGGCCGGGCGGTGGTGGCACACGCCTTTAATCCCAGCACTTGGGAGGCAGAGGCAGGCGGATCTCTGAGTTCGAGGCCAGCCTGGTCTACAGAGTTAGTTCCAGGACAGCCAGGGCTACACAGAGAAACCCTGTCTCGAAAAACCAAAAAAAAAAAAAAAAAAAAAAAGAAAAGAAAAGAAAAAGAAAAGAAAAGAAAAGAAAAGAAAATCTCTGGAGAATATTAGAGTTAAGTGATCTTATGTCTACTGCCAAGAAGACCTTTTTATTTATTATTTTTGTTTTTTGGTTTTTTGTTTGTTTGTTTGTTTGTTTGTTTTCCGAGACAGGGTTTCTCTGTGTAGCCCTGGCTGTCCTGGAACTCATTCTGTAGACCAGGCTGGCTTCGAACTCAGAAATCCGCCTGCCTCTGCCTCCCAAGTGCTGGGATTACAGGCGTGCGCCACCACCGCCCGGCTATTTATTTATTATTTTAAAGATATATTTTTATGTGTATGCATATGTCTATGTAAGTGTATGCCCTGTGTGGCAGAGGATGCCTTAGAGGACAGGTGGAGCTGTAGGCACTTGTGACCCTGTGGGAGCTGGGACCTGAACTGGGCTTCTCTGGAAGGAAGGGCAAGCTCTCTTCAGCACTGAGCTATCTCTCTCCAGCCCCTGAGAAGATATCTTAAATGGTTTCCTGAGGTGTGGAGAGAGAGCAGCCCCTGCCCAGGAAGTCTTTCAAAGCCTGCCCATGGTCAGAGGTGCTGCAGAGCCACCATCTTCCTCGGGTTGTCAGAAGCCCAGAGGACACGAGGAAGAAAAGAAGCTGTGCAGACAGGCACAGTCCACCCTAGGCGTCCTGCTCGGCGGTGTGCCTGCTTTCCTCTTTCCAGTATCTCCTCTGACTCCGCACTCTTCCTTTACTCTGTGTTAGTGAGACACATGCCTTCGAGAATTACTTAAAGGAGGAAAAGCTACGCAGAGCTCATGGTTTCTGAAGATTTGATTCAGCACAGCCTGAGGGGGTGGTGGAGCAGAAAAGTTCGTGCCATGGTGGCTGTGAAGCAGAGAGGGAATCCAGGAAGGAGACAGGGCAAGATCCAACGGCAGGGGCACACCTCCAGTGGCCTGCTTTCTAAATGAGGCTAGACCTCCAGCCCTCACACCTCCCAGACACGCCCTCCAGTTATGAACCCACCCATCAGGGGATTTGATGCATTCATTTTCTAATCATCTCTGGGAGCACCCTCCCCATACAGCAGGGGAGCACCTGACTAGTCTCCTGGGCATTTCTCATTCTAATCGGGCCAGCAATTAAGATCAGTCACCTTGTGCCTCAGCTGCTGCAGCAGTGTAAGGCTTTGAGAACTGTGGTCCTTGTTCATTAATATCTAACAGACTCACGCTTTTTAAATCCTGACACCTCTGATTACAGTGTATCTAATCATCCGATTTGTTTCTCTATGAATTCCCAGAGGGAGCTTTTGTTACGGCTTCTATAGATCCAGCAAAAAGCCAGAAAGCGCCCGATCCCAGCTCCCCACCAGTTCTTCAGCTGGAGAACTGCCTCTAGAACGCTAGGGCTCCCTGCTCGGGAACAGGCGCTGCCCCCACAGTCTTCTCCCTAAAACCAAAGGAGAAAGAGCCTCCAGCATCAGCACCACTCTATCCTTCAGTGTAATGTCACTCATCTAAGCATTCTTAGTCCTTAGCAGTTTCATACAGTTGCTTCGTTCTGAAACAATTTGATAACCTCTACTCCAAAATGAAAAATCAAAAACACTTCTGGAATCAGAGAGAGAGCACTGAACTAAAGATCAGTTTGAGGAAGATTAATGTTATAATATTGAACTTTACAACCAAATGCATTCCTCTTATGTCTAGGACAAGATGACTTCAGGGAGTAAAAGTGCCTGCTGTACAAATCGGGTGACCTGAGTTTGGTCCCCAGAATCTATTTCTGTGCTAGAAAGAGAAACAGCTTCCGAAAGCTACCTTCTGTCTTCCACACTCGTGCTGCAGAATATCATACATACACACACTAAAGAATTGAAAACTAAGGGCTAAACTACTACATCCTCTTCACAGCTGGATTATTTGAGACAGGCCTTACTTTATATCCCCAGGCAGTCTGAAACTCACTGCATGGCCAAAGCTGGCCTGAAACTTGCAGCTGCCCTCCTGTGAGTGCTGAGATTACAGGTGTACGCTACCATACCCAGGGGGTTGTTTTCGTTTTAAGATAAGATCGAAGCAGATCTCTGAGATTCATCTAATCTCATCTGTATAAGTGATCCTCCCTGCCTCAACCTCCTGTGTACCTAGTATGACAGGTTATGCCATTGAATCTGGATAGATTATTTTTTATTTGGTTTTTGCAAGACAGGGTTTCTCTGTATAGCCCTGGCTGTCCTTGAACTCACTCTGTAGACCAGGCTGGCCTCCAACTCAGAAATCTGCCTGCCTCTGCCTCCCAGAGTGCTGGGATTACAGGCGTGCGCCACCACCGCCTGAATACATTATTTTAAGGACACACTCACTAACCCTTGATATTTTAACAGGTTTTTACAAATGAGCTACTATTAGCACATTAAATAAACTACTTCATGTTACTCATGAAGTATTTGAGTTATACATTAGTCATGCTATACATGGTAATGCGGAGTTGCAGTTTCTAGTATTACAGTATTTTCCATTTCACAGGTGGAGACACCAAGACCTAGGAAGACTGTTGAAGGCCCTGCTCAGCAGCAATCTACCTGCGGTCGACAGTCTTCACCGTTTTATGACATGGTCTGCCTAGCTAACCGGTAAGGACTAGGTGAGAGAACAAATGGGGCTAGGGGGAGACACACAGAGGAAATGTAACAAGACTCGTTTCAAGTATTCCTACTGCTCAGCGCTCGTCTTCCTATCCAAACGGTCAGTCCTTCTTCCATTTCAGCATGGACCCAGGAAGTCCTTCTGAAGAACTGCCTCTCTATCCTCTATGTTTTCCCAGATCCCACATGCTCTCCTGGCCAGGTGAAGCGGAGAACAATCGCTCTACCAAGATCATACCTTGTAAGTCTGGTCACGCTGCACGGATCTGGGTTATTTCCCTGGTCCTGTGGATTCCTTAGTGACTGGGCCACTAGGGACGAGGAGAAAAGCAGAACTTCGGGGTTCTGCAGCTTTAGTGATTCCCCGCCCCTTGCAGGATGGCTGCTCCATGAAGTTAAGGCTGGATCTCTTCCCTCCCGCCGTCCCCCCAATGCCTGCTCTTCCGCGGTTAGTTTGGAGGCCTGCACTATGGCTTCCTCCTCCTCCTCCCCAGCCGCCTCCACTCAGTCCAGGAAACCCCGAGACAAGATAGCTGGTAAGTGGAGCCTGTCTCCTAACTATGCTCAGAGAATAATCAATCCCCAGTCTGTTGGTGAGGTGGGAGGGCTCACTGGTCCCACTTCAGGGAAGAGATGGCAGAAAGGCTGGCGATAGGGAAGAAGCCGCTGGGGGGTGACCCAAAGCTTCTTGGGGAGGGAGGAATGAGGCATGCATGATGGAATCTGCGGGCCTGTATTTCAGATTTTTTTCTTTTCTTTTTTTTTCTTTTCTTTCTTTCTTTCTTTCTTTTTTTTTTTTTTTTTTTTTTTTGTGGCTTGCTTGGCCTGAAAACCATTGTGCTGAATATTTAACATGGTGTGTCTGAATCTTTTTCCAGAACCATTACAAGGAAGGAAACAAGGAAAGAAAAAAAATGAGACAATCCCCAGAACAGCTGAGTTTAAATATTATGGAGTACTTATACTGCATTATCTCATTTCACCTTCAAGAACAAAACAAACCCATTTTATAGATGAGGAAGTTGAGATCTAGGTCAGTTTGCTTAAGGCCATAGACCAAGCAATATGGCAGGCCTACACTCAGATCTGGTGCCTGGCCAGTGTGTGAGCAAGTTCTGTGCTCTCTGGGAGCTCTAATAGCCCTTTGCCTCTGAACAGCAGGACAGATTCTAGTCCCCTGGCCCTTTTTCTTCTTATTTAATTGTTCATTTGCTTTGACCAAAGCTGCCTTGAAATTGCCATTGTAGTTGGGGCTGAGTATGAATGTCTGGTCCTCCCAAGTGCTGGGATTACAGACTCATAGTTTGTCACCATACAGCACTGGGCCATCTTCCCTGGCCCTTTTCACGCATACCTTCATCTAAATTCACCTGCTCTCGAACTGCTGCTGGGCCTGATTAGTCCTTAAGTGTGGATGGAGTTCTTTGTCCTCTCTCATAGGCAGTTGACTGTAGTTGTAGACTATAGATTTAAGTGGGCTCCAGGTAGCAGTTACCAAATGATCTAGAACAGAATAAAGTCATCTATTTTATGTTATACTTCAATTATTAATTTACAGTTAGATAAATTGTTTTATTGTAGTTTGAATTTTGATTTTACTTTTCAGGCAGGGTCTCACTCTCTCACTGTGTAGCTCTGGCTGGCTTGGAACTCATTGTGTAGACCAGGCTGGTCTCTCTCTCAGGTGCTTGGATTAACCATGCACAGCAGACTTTATTTTTAAGAAGCCCTCTTCCAGTCGTTCAGCCTGGGCTTGAACTACTAACCCCTCACTGTCTCAGCCTCCTGGGTAGCTAGAGCACGGCAAACTCTGCCTCTCTAAGGTGACCTTACCCCACTAAGGTGCCTTTCTTAACTGGGCTGGTAAAACCCTTGGACGGGATTCAGACTGGGGATTTGAATCTCAGTTTAGGGGAACCTGTAAACGCAGCAGGAGCTCTTGGAGAGTTCAAGAGACCTGAGGGGTAAGCCAAGCAGCAGGGCAGTGGGGCTGAGGGTAAGGTGAGGCTGGCAGAATCCTTCCCATTTTCCTTGGAGAAGGGGCTTCAGCTAGCTGGCCACAACTCAGCTCAGTGTTTCTCCCTGTAGACTGGTTCAGGCAGACTCTGTTGAAGAAGCCCAAGAAGATGCCAGTCTCCTGGGAAAGCCACCTCAGCGATGGTTCACAGACAGCCACACAGGATATTCTCTCACCCCCGAGTCACAGTTCACCCCAGAGCCTCAGCTCACCCCCGAGCTGCAGTTCAGGAATGTCACCTACCTCGCCACCAACACACGTGGACAGCAGCAGCAGCAGCAGTGGCCGCTGGAGCAAAGACTACGACGTCTGTGTGTGCCACAGTGAGGAGGACTTAGAAGCGGCGCAGGAGCTGGTGTCCTACTTGGAGGGTAGCAAGGCCAGTCTCCGCTGCTTCCTGCAACTTCGGGATGCAGCCCCGGGTGGGGCCATTGTTTCGGAGCTCTGCCAGGCGCTGAGTAGTAGCCACTGCCGCGTGCTGCTTATCACCCCGGGCTTCCTTCGGGACCCCTGGTGCAAGTACCAGATGCTGCAGGCCCTGACGGAGGCCCCGGGGAAGGAGGGTTGCACCATACCCCTGCTATCCGGCCTGACCAGAGCCGCCTATCCGCCGGAACTCCGATTCATGTACTATGTGGATGGCAGAGGCCAGGACGGTGGCTTTTACCAAGTCAAGGAGGCTGTTATACACTGTAAGCTACAGGAGGGCTGGGAAGCGGGGAGGAGTCATCCATTGTCCACATAAGGACTTTAGGAGATAGTCTCTGTAGTGCCAGTGATTGAGAGAGCTTCTGGAGAAAAACCACTGAATTTGTACCTTGGCACCTTCACCCTGTAGCGTTTGAGGAGTTACTTGGGCATGTTATTTAGTCCCTCTGAACCTTGAGATTTCATTGTCCATTAGGAACTTGTTACTGTAGAATGAGCACGTCAAGAATTCATAACAGGCAGGGCCTACCACAAACGGAATCCTCAATTCATATCAATCAGCAGATGGTGATAATACTGGGTTTCTCTGTGAAATTGGATTAGGGGTGTCTTCCAAAAGCAGGACAGATGCTAGGAGTGACATCAGTTTATCAATGCAAACTGGGGAAAGGTAACAGAAGCCAGTTGCCCCCTGTGAGTGTGTCAAAGGAGGGACATTGTAGCAGGTGGGGCAGAAGCCAGAGTGAGAGGGAAGTGGAGAAACAGATGTGCTGGGTTTAGGCAGAGTGACAAACCTTGTGATCTGCTTTGGTCTCTTTCAGATCTGGAGACACTAAGCTGACACTTAAGCTTTCATGAGAAAAGCTGGAAATAGCTCACGGCAGTCGTTAGTCCAGAATCTATGGCAGGAGGCACCAGGAGCCAGAGCCAGCTGCACCCTGGTCATGACACAGGATCAGATTGCCACCAGCTTCCGTTACTCTGGGCTCCACAAGACGGCCAGGCAGAAGATGGAAACCACCCCCACAAGGGGACCAGGAAGAAGATGGGGACTCCCCAAGAAGGGTAGGAAGGTATCAGGGACTCCCCCAGGAAGAAAACAAGGAAGTCAGAAATTTGAGTTGTCTAGAGACTGTGCTATCAGGAGGGTCAGCAGTGCCTCGTCTGCTGCTTAACTGGATAGGAAGCTGACACGGCTGTCTTCTTCCCCTGCCATCAGGCACGGGGGAATAGGTACCACTCCCCACGAGGGATGAACCAGACTGATGAGCCAGAAGTTGCCCAGGGAAGCTGGGAAGAGGTGGCAAGTATCCAGTCCTACACACACACACACACACACACACACACACACACACACTACCGAAACTTCTTCCCAGAGACGCCAACTCACATCACAAAGCTAGATGACACATTCATCCCCATACTGAATTTCAACTATTGAAAAAATGCCGTTAAAAATGCAAGCCGAGGGGCTGGAGAGACAGTGGTTCAGTGCTTAAGAATTCTTGTTGCTTTTCAGAGGATCCAGGTTCAATTCCCAGGATCCACATGGTGACTCAGAACCTTATCTATAACTCTACTTCCAGAGGATCTGATGCCCTTTCTGACCAGAACGTCCTTGGGCACCAGGTACACACATATAGATGCAGGCAAAACAATCATACACATAAATTTTGTTTTTCTGTATAGCCCTGCCTATCCTGGAACTCCCTCTGTAGATCATCAGGCTGGCCTCGAACTCAGAAATCTGCCTTCCTCTGCCTCTCAAGTGCTGGGATTAAAGGCATGCACCATCACTGCCCAGCACATAAATCTTTTTTAAAAATAGAAATGCAAACCTAGGACTCTAGATGGAGTCCATGGTAGGATGCTTGCTTAGAGTGTCTGCGGGCTTGGATTCCACCTCCCGCACCACCAAAAAAACAAAGAAGAAAACGCAAACCTAGAAACCGCTCTGGATACAAGAACAGATAGGGAGGGCCGGGCGTGGTGGCGCACGCCTGTAATCCCAGCACTTGGGAGGCAGAGGCAGGCGGATTTCTGAGTTCGAGGCCAGCCTGGTCTACAGAGTGAGTTCCAGGACAGCCAGGACCACACAGAGAAACTCTGTCTCGAAAAACCAAAAAAAAAAAAAAAAAGAACAGATAGGGAGAAGGAAAGCCAGGGTGTGGGGCTCAGCTCCTTCCCCTGGATCAAAACCAACAGATCATGGGACACATGGGGCCTCCTCAGACATATGCGAGAGCCCATGCTTCAGGGCACCTGGCTTTGTGTTGAACTGAGAGGAACCGGTTCTCAATCTAGCACCAGAGTATATCCCCAGGGAGAGGCAAGGGGTCACCTATGTTCTCAATAACAGAATCATGGACAGCTGAATGTCCTTGTCTCCCCTCATGTGTACCTTGAGCCTCTCTGCTTCCTGTGACATATCTTTTTACTGAAAGAAATGTTTTTAAATTATGGGGTTTCTTTTTTGTTACATACAAAATATCTAAAGGATATTTGGTAATACCTCCTCGTGCACCTGCCCCCTTACTCACGGAAACCTCACCTCACTAGCAACACTCGTGTTTCCCTTGTGTTCTGCGTTCCAGGCCCTTCACGTTTCCTAACAAAAACGACCAACCATTCGGAATCTTGAGTTATTTTGAAGTTCTCATAGATGTATGTGCTCCAGAAGCATTATTTGATTTTATGACTTTATCTTCTATACATGGCATCACAGTGTGTGCTTCCTTTGTTTGACATGTTTGCAAGGTGTGTCCATGTTGGTGTGTCACTTGTGAATTTCCTTTCATTTGTGTAGGTCAGCAGTCTTGACCCTTTAGGGTGGGGTCCCTTTCACAAGGGTCGAATATCAGATATCCTCCATATCATTCATTTACTTTTACATTAAGATTCATAACAGTACCAAACTTACAGTTATGAAGTAGTGATGGAAGCAATTTTATGGTTGGGGTCACCACACGAGGAACTGTACTAAAGGGTCACAGCATTAGGAAGGTTGAGAACCACTGCTCTAAGATCACCTTAAAGAAATTCCAGGGACTTCCTCCCTAAATTTTTAGTTACAAACCTCTAAATCATGAGTTGTTGTTTCTTTTAAAGCATGAGCATGGTATCTTTTAAATTTACATTTTTATCCATAACATAAAATACTGCTCATGAAGCTGTCAGTCCGTGCTTTCTGTGTCTCACCGCGGCCTTCTGTGTCAGCCCACGTTTTCTTCTACATTCAATCCTGAAAAGAACTTGATCTCATTTTCTGCCAAAATGTTTCTATTCACATCTAGACCTTTTCTCCACTTGGGGTTCTTGCTGTCTGTCTTCTGTTTTTGATTTTTTTTTTAAATGGTCTGTAGCCCAGACTGACCACAAACTTGACATCCTGCTCATTCAGCTTCCCAGATGCTGGGCTTTTAGCCATTATAAACCACCATGACTGGCTTATTCTTGGTTTCTAAGTCAGAATCTAATTCCTTTCTCTCAGTTTATACCAGGCCCTCCGTAGTCCAACTATCCTCACTGGATCTGTTTGTTATTTTTCTGTTTGTTTGAGATAGTATCTCAGTATGTATCCCTGGCTGGCCAAGAGTTCACTATGCAAACCAGATGGCCTCAAACTCAGAGATCTGCCTACCTCTGCCTCTGCCTCCCCAGTGCAGAGCTGGGGTTAAAGGTGGCACCAGCACACTCCTGCTGCTGCCTCCTCTCATGCGTATGTGTCTATTGCTGGTTCTCTAGTCTCTTTCAAGGATACCCTGTGTTAGTGCCATGGCGTCTTTTAAAGAGCTTTAATGCCCTGTGGGCCAGTTCTCCCACTTCTTGTTCATCTAAATCACTCTGCCTTTTCTTCACACTTTTTGTTTATTTGTTTGTTTGTTTGAGACAGGGTTTCTCTGTGTGGTCCTGGCTGTCCTGGAACTCACTCTGTAGACCAGGCTGGCCTCGAACTCAGAAATCCACCTGCCTCTGCCTCCCAAGTGCTGGGATTACAGGTGTGCGTCACCACGCCCCGCTAACTCTGCCTTTTCTTAATTCTTACTTTTCCGTGTTGTTTATTCATACACTGTCAGGTTCCAGGGGGAAGCATTTTTTTATTGGTGTTGTATTCAGTTTATGGGTTTGACTAGGAAGAACAGGTACTTTCATGATAAAGTCTTCCTATCCATAACGGAACATCACCACTTATGTCCTTAAGTATATTTCATTAAATTTGTATAATACTTTTCATGTTTGTTTCATCTTTTATTAGATTTATTCTTTCTCACTTCATATTTTGGCTGCTACTATAAAGAGTGTTTTAAAATTATATGTACATATGTCTATCAGTGGCATAAGAGGTGATTTAATATGTTGCTCTAACATTAAGTAGTGTGCTGAGTTATCTATTGTAAATGACTATTTTATTGAGTTTCTGTGCTGCTTAGGCTCTCCAGGGCAATACTGAAAGAACTGAAGACAGCAGCCATTCGGGCACTGATGTCACATTGCTCAAGCAGCACACTGTTAAAATGTGCCTGCTCTAGGTTTTTTGCATATGTGGGGAGGGGCGCAGAATGTATACATGCCTGCCCTTGGGATGCAGAAGAGGTCCACTGGGTGCCCTGGAGCCAGAGTTACAGGAACGTGCCCTGTGAGTGATGGGAACTAAGCAGCTGGGAGCTTAGGAAGGACAGAAGGCACTCAACCTCTGAGCCACGGTTCCAGCCCTGCTGTTTGCTCTATTTAATTCTAAAGATTTTAAAGGCTTTTTGACAAAAATTAAGACAATCTGGACTGTGAATCCTTTCTCCTATTACTAAAAGCATTAATAAAATAGACTACCCTTTTGTTGAATAACTATTGATTTTGAAATCAAGTGGGAGCTAAATCATGCCAGTGGACAAGGCCGCTTTCAGTTCCAAGTGTCTACAACTTAAAGGCCTGGGGAAGTTTGAATGAGTGCCTGTGGAGCCATCGGTTCTCTCACTTTCTCTCTCTCTCTTTAAACATTTATTTATTGTTATATGTAAGTACACTATAGCTCCCTTCAGACACACCAGAAGAGGACATCAGATCTTATTATGGATGGTTGTGAGCCACCATGTGGTTGCTGGGATTTGAACTCAGGGCCTTCAGAAGAGCTCCCAGAGCACAGAGATTCTGGTAGTAACCAATCAATATCTGATGGGATTGAAGTCCCACTGCATGAGATGCATAGTTCAGAGACTTTCTGGAGTCAAACACATGGTGATCTCCTACCTTAGCTTTTAAATGCCACCAGACCAAGTTTAATCTGTTATTTCTTAGAGACAGATTCCCACTTATGAACTTCTGAGATTGTATTGATTGCTTTCTGTTGTGATAAAACACCATGACCAAAGCAACGCATAGAAGGGAGGACTTGTCTGATTTCATGGTTCCAGAGGGCCCGTCACAGCGGGAAGCCAGTGGCAAGCTGAGCAAGATCCCAAAAGCTCACATCTGAAGACACAGGCAGGTCGCAGAGAGGACTGGCCATAGGCTGGGGCCCGAGGCTCTCAATGCCTGCCCCTGGTGACATACTTCTTCCAGCGAGGCCACGCCTCCTAATCCTCCCAAACAGCTCCATCAACCAGGAAGTAAGGATCCAATGCTGGAAGCAATATTCATTCATATACATGTTCCTATGTAATATCATTTAAACCTCAGACGGCTAAAATAATTTTTTCCTCCTCTTTTATTTGGTGAATAAGCCAGGAGATTCTGGGATATAGTATTTACTTTAGGACCCACAGATAAAATCCTAGAGGAACTGGCAGAAGTCAGCAGGAAACAAAACAAAGAAAGGAAGGAAGGAGGAAGGAAGGAAAGAAAGAAAACTATACATTTGTTTGTTTGAGATAGGATCTCACTAGAGAGAGGGAGAGAGAGAGGGAGAAAGAGAGAGAGGAAGGAAGGAAGAGAAAAAAGAAAAAACTACATTTGTTTGTTTGAGATAGGATCTCACAAGAGAGAGAGAGAGAGGGAGGGAGGGAGGGAGGGAGGGAGGAAGGGAGGAAAAAAGGAAGGAAGAAGGAAAGAAAGAAAAGAGAGAAAGAAAGAGAGAAAACTATATATTTGTTTGAGATAGGATCCCACTACCTTGCCCTTGGCTGCCCCAAAACTCCTGATGTAGATCAGACTAGCCTCAGACTTGTGGCTGATCTTCATGCCTCTGACTCTTTGAGTGCTGGGATTACAGGCATACACCATCATACACAGTTTGAAAAATTTAAGACTTCTTACCAAATTTCTAGCTGTAGTATATACTTGAGAAGAAGACATCTTGATCTACTTTCTCCACTATAATAAAAATACCTGAGCCTACGTCCTTTGTAATAAAGTTTATTTAGTTCAGATTTGGAAACTGAAGTTAAGTCTCAGATCAGGTGGCCACACCTGTTCTACCTCTCTGGCACTAGTCTCTTGACGTGGGGCATCCTAGTGGCAAGAATATGTGGGCATAAGATCTAATGGAAAGATAGAAAACTAGAGATGTTGGAGGTCAGGTGCAGTCATAAAAATCTGTTCTCATAAAAGCTAACAGCAAGGAGGAGCATGTAGTATAGTGTTCTACAGTCCACTGCACTATACTGACCCCTGCGCTCTAACCACAGCTTCCCAAAGGAAAAAAATAGTAAGTCCTTCCAAGAACAGCGCCATGAGGGCCTAACAACCTCCCAGGAGTGTGATCATTCGAATGAGAATGGCCCCTACAGACTTATAATTTTTAAAGATTTATTTATTTATTTAATGTGAGTACACTGCCACTGACACCCCAGAAGAGGGCATCACATCCCATTACAGATGGCTGTGAGCAACCATGTGGTTGCTGGGAATTGAACTCAGGACCTCTGGAAGAGCAGCCGTGCTCTCAACCGCTGAGCCATCTCTCCAGCTCCGCTCATATATTTTAATATTTGGCCCTCAGTTGGTAGAACTGTTTGGAAAGATTTGGAGGTGTGGCCTTTCTGGAGGACATGTGCCACTGGGGTTGGGCTTTGGGGTTTTCATTCCCAGTGTCTCTCTCTCTCTCTCTGCATCATAGGTCTCAAGATTCGAGCTCTCAGCTTCGACTGTAGCACCATGCCTGCCTGCCTGCTGCCACGATCCCTGCTGTAAATAGTCACAAACTTTTGAAACTATAAGCCCCTAATAAACTACTTCTAGAAGTTTCCTTGGTCATGGTGTCTTATCACAAGAATAGAAAGTAACTAAGACAGGTAATGTGCCACCCGGTCCCCCCCCCCCCCAGACAGGGTTTCTCTGTGTAGCCCTGGCTGTCCTGGAACTCACTCTGTAGACCAGGCTGGCCTCGAACTCAGAAATCCGCCTGCCTCTGCCTCCCAAGTGCTGGGATTAAAGGCGTGCGCCACCACGCTTGGCTGCAACCCGGTTTTATATCAACTTGACACAAGCCAGTGTTATTTTTGAAAGAGGGAACTTTAATTGAGAAAATGCCCTTTCCAAAGTAGCCATGGGCAAGCCTATGGAACATTTCCTTGATTGTTGATTGATATGGAAGAACCTTAGCACATTATGAGTGATGCCACTTTTGGGCTGATGGACCTGGGTGCTATTAGAAAGCCGGCTAAGCAAGCCATGGGAAGCAAATCAGCAGAACTTCTCCATGTTCTCTGCCTCTGCCTCAGTTCCTGTCTCCAGGTTCCTGCCCTTCTTGAGTTCCTGCCCTGATTTCCCTCCCTCAGTGACTGATTTCCCTGGAAGTATAAAAAGAAACAAGCCCTCTTCTCTCCAAATTGTTTATGTTCATGATGTTTTATCACAGCAATAGAAATTACTATGGCAGGCTTGCTCTACCGTTTTTTTTTTTTTTTTTTAAGACCAGGCTGACTTCGAACTCAGAAATCTGCCTGCCTCTGCCTCCCAACTGCTGGGATTAAAGGCATGCGCCACCACCACCCAGCTCTTGCTCTACCTCTTAAAGGCTCAGTTACCTCGGTCCCATCACACTGGGACCAAGCTTTCAACACTTGGGCTTTTAGGCACAGTAAAATTATATCTCAGTCGTAGCAGATGAAAAACAAACAAACCCTTATCTCTTCTTCTCCACATTGTGAACAGCAGAAGAGAGCACACATGTTAAGCTACTCTTTGTAGGCTTCTGTTTTATGTTCTTTCATTTGTCTTGTTTGTCTTTAAGGACAGCATCTTGCTGTGTAGCCGTGGCTGGCCTGGCATTTGCTATGTAGACTAGACCTCCAACTGGCAGCACTTCTGCTTTGCCTCCTGGTCGCTGAGCTAACAGTGTGTGCCACTCGACACAGCCCCCTGGGCATTTTGGCTTACTGGTTTAATTTTGAAATGAATACAATGACAACATTTAATTTTTGTTTGTTGTTTGTTTTTGTTTTTCGGAGACAGGGTTTCTCTGTGTAGCCCCTGGCTGTCCTGCAACTCGCTCTGAGGACAAGCTGGTCTCTGAACTCAGAGATCCATCTGCCTCTGCTTCCTAAGAGCTAGGATTAAAGGAGTGTCCCATCACTGCCCAGATAAACCCGACGACACTTTTTAAAAAGTTCTGTTTTTGAAGAGTTTTCATTCTAAACACAAAGAGATATAACAGGAGTAGAACCAGTCAGAGGGTTCAGCAGGTAAAGACGTATCCCAACACCCTTATACCCTGCCCCCTTATTAGATAGCACGGGGTTTTTTTTTGGCTTGAGTATATATAAATAAAATTTGGTGTTGACTGGAAATAAATAAAAGAATTTTAAAGAAATGGGTGGGGGGAAGAGGACTTATGGGACATAGGGTGAAGGGGAAACTGGGAAAGGGGAAAGCCTTCAGAATGTAAACAAAGAATATAGAAAATAAAAAGAAATGGGTGGTAGAGCTAATCTTTGTAAGTTGAATTGATATTTTATCTCATGTACAAAAATCATTTTTTTTACAAATGGTTTTTGTCCACCCTGAGTTGTAAAGGGATGTTTATCATTATTTTTTGCATCCCTGCACACACACAATGAATGAATGAATGCATGAATACTCCAAACAGAAGCTAAGTATTCTAGTGTATGTTTGTGCTCCTGATGGGTGCAGTTTGTAGCCAGCCTGTCTCAAGAACCAAAACACAAACACCAGCTCCCTACATTTGTAATTGTTTCAGATTTAGAATTGTCTTTTTTTTTTTTTTTTTTCCCCGAGACAGGGTTTCTCTGTGTAGTCCTGGCTGTCCTGGAACTCACTGTAGACCAGGCTGGCCTCGAACTCAGAAATCCTCCTGCCTCTGCCTCCCAAGTGCTGGGATTACAGGCGTGTGCCACCACCACCCAGCTCTAGAATTGTCTTTGAAATAATTTAAGAAACAGTAGGGTTTTTTGCTGAGTATATCATTCATTCCATGGTAGTTTTTTTATTTGTTTGTTTTTTTTTTTAAGACAGGGTTTCTTTGTGTAGCCCTGGCTGTCCTGGAACTCACTCTGTAGACCAGGCTTGCCTCGAACTCAGAAATCTGCCTGCCTCTGCCTCCTGAGTGCTGGGATTACAGGCGTGTGCCACCACCGCCCGGCTTCCATGGTAGTTTAAGAGAAGCAATCTTTAAAAAAAGCTAAATTCACTAAGGGACACTGTTACTGCTTGCTGCTCAAACAGCAGGATACAATAACAGTCCCAAATCAGCACTTTAAAATGCCCCTTTATTTATGACTTCTCCTCCCGAGAGCTGATGTTAACATGTCGGATCACGGTGAGTGAAGAACGTCCCTTTCTGCGAGGACCAGGGGTGTCGAGACAGGAATCCGCCCAGGGACTGCTGGGGAAGTTTGATAAGGTTTGACTTGGCTTCTGTCTCCAGAAGCCGGACGCCTACTCAAGGACTTGGGGTGTATTTCTGTGACAGAGCACATGCTTAACTGCACAAGGTTCAGTGCCCACGGAACACGCGTGCACACACATCCAACACAAAATCCCCACTGAACACACGTGCACACACATCCAACACAAAATCCCTCACCAAAGATTCCAGCGAGGTAGATTTGGAATGAAAGAAGTCTATATAACTAATCACTCTTCTTGAATTCATATAAAACTATTATTCTAAGTTTAAAAAGGTTAAACTTATTTTAAAGTATGTTAGAGCTAGGTATGGCACTCAGGAGCAAGAAGCTGAAAGATTTCTGAGTTCAAGGCCAGCCCAATACATACACATACAGAATTCCAGGCCAGGGTAGGTCAGGGCTACTAGTGAGCCCTTGTCGACAGAAAGAGACTGTGAGTGAGCAAGCAAGCTGTATCTATTACTATCGCGCTAACTTTAGTTTTTGACATTACATTACAGTTTCCTTCCTCATTCAGCTACAAATATCCAATCTTATGTTTCAAGAAACAGGGTCTCGTGTAGCTCTGGCAGGAACTTGGCAATCTGTCTGTCTATGCCCATAGAGTGCTGGGATTAAACATGTTTTGTCACGCTTGGCCTTTTTTTTTTCTTTCTTTCATTTTTCTGAGTTGGAAAAAAGCTCAGAAATGTTCATAAGAACAAGGTCCTGGAACTGAGTAGATTTTGTTGCTGCCATTGGCTTTGGGGACATGTCTTTCTGGTCTTGTACATAACTGATAACCTCATATTATATATTCCTACAAGGTGAGGAAGTTTGTTGACAAATGACAACTTGCAAATAATTATAGCAACTCCCAAGTGCCCCAATGAGCTCCTGTACTTAACATTCATTCCCAACTTCAAAACTCAGTCTATTATTAAGACAAGACACATTTTGTTACTAACTAAAAAGATAGGCAGAAAATCACATCTTGTTAATATTAAGAACTGAAAAAAAAGTCGTGCCATGGGGGCTGGAGAGATGGCTCAGCGGTTAAGAGCACTGACTGCTTTCCCAAAGGTCCTGAGTTCAAACCCCAGCAACCACATGGTGGCTCACAACCATCCGTAATGAGATCTGATGCCCTCTTCTGGTGTGTCTAAATAAATCTTTGGGCTCAGAGCAAGCAGAGGTCCTAAATTCAACCCCCAACAACCACATGAAGGTTCATAACCATCTGTACAGCTACAGTGTACTCATATACATAAAATAAATAAATAAATCTTTAAAAAAAAAAGTCGTGCCATACCCATTACATTCCTCTGAAAAATTAAAGCTCATTGACACTGACAAAAAGTTATGTTTGGCAGACTAGTTCTTGACAATATTTGGAGTTGCCAAATTAATGGGAAGGGAAAATGGGCTAGCCTATACATATGGCCATACCAGTCACCTACAAAATCCAGAAACACTAAGTTTTATTACCACTCCTCCACAATAAAATAATAATACAAACTACAGATAAAGTGTACTTACATATAATAAATAAATAAATCTTTAAAAAAAAAAAAAAGGTAGCCAGGCGGTGGCAGCACACGCCTGTAATCCCAGCACTCTGGGAGGCAGAGGCAGGTAGATTTCTGAGTTTGAGGCCAGCCTGGTCTACAGAATGAGTTCCAGGACAGCCAGGGCTATACAAAGAAACCCTGTCTTGAAAAAACCAAATCCAAAAAAAAAAAAAAAAAAAAAAAAAAAAGAAGAAAAAAAAAAGAAAAAGAAAAGAAAGAAAAGAAACAAAAAAAAAGAAAAGAAAAAGTACGCTAACAGGATGGACTGTACATGTCTTTCCATCACTTCCTAAATCCAGTTTGCCTGTAGTTCTTCCCTATTACCCTAAGCAGTAGTTTGTATTGAGTTCTTACTAGCTGAGCAGTCAGACTTGAGATTCTGTAATTTTCCATTTTGTAGTTTTTCTTTCTTGTTCCTGCTAGTGATAATTTGTGCCCCTTCTCTCCTGTCTGCGGTTTATCATTTCTTTTTTTAAAAAATATTTATTTATTTATTTATTTATTTATTTATTTATTATAGGTAAGTACACTGCTGCTGTCTTCAAACACACCAGAAGAGGGCATCAGATCTCATTGCAGATGGTTGTGAGCCATCAGGTGATTGCTGGGATTTGAACTCAGGACCTCTGTAAGAGCAGTCTGTGCTCTTGACCGCTGAGCCATTTCTCCAGCCCTAGCTTACTTTTTCTTATCTACAAACAAACAAAAAACTCAAACGGCTACGTCTGCACATAAAGGGGGAAAAAAACTGATGTAAAATAACGAAAGTAGGCGAAAATGGAAAATGGTTTAAGTACTCACTTTTAAAAAAGTACCAACCAAGCCCGAAGGTGGTGGCCTATGCCTTTAATCCCAGCAGTGGAGACAGAGGCAAGTGGATCTCTGAGTTTGAGGCCAGCCTGGTTCATACAGACACCCTGTCTCAAAATAACAAAAGACAAGAAATAAAATGTCTTGCCGATTTATTTTTTTAAACAAACATTCCTTGCACGCCCACTCGTGAGTAGGAATGTTCGTGTAAAACGTCATTATTCAAAGCTATCCATCATACAGAACCCAAAAGTGGTTTCCCATCCCAGGCGCCGGGCTAAGGTGGGCCCCTTCACTGCCACACACCTTTACTCCACTTCCTTTGGACCAGGCTGGTTTCCTTTCCCTTCCTCATCGCTTGCCAGCAAGAGCAGGCACTCAGAGACTCGGACTAAACTTGCCCCTCCGCAAAAGTCATTGGAAGACCCCAACCCAAAAAGCGCAAACCCTGCAGAAGCCGACAGCAACTCGAAGCACGCCGGGAAATGAAGTAGCGGCCTTGCCTGCGCGGAGCATGCCGGGAGTTGAAGTCCAGTCTGTGAGGAAGGACCGCAAGGGGCGTGGGCAGCGGCTTCAGCGTGCAGGCGGGTACGGTTCTTCGCAGGCAGCATGGCGGATACAGCGCCTCAGCTCAAGAGAAAGCGCGAACAGGAGGCAGAGGAGGCAGAAACCCCCAGCCCAGAGGAGAAGGAAGCAAGCGTGGGCAATGGCACCTCTGCCCCTGTCCGCTTACCGTTCTCCGGCTTTAGAGTACAAAAAGTGCTGAGGGAGTCTGCGCGGGACAAAATTATTTTCCTGCACGGGAAGGTACCATTAAACACCCCGGGGGACGCGGGAAGGCGGGAACCAATCTTCGTGTCAGATGCGGGTTTGTTTACGTCCCGGCTACTACGAGTCACGGTATTCGGAAAGGTAGAGTGTGCCTCTACTGCGGTACTTAGAGCGACAGGATTGCCGTGTAGTTAATTGCCCCAGTTCTCCTTCCCTAGAAATAGAAGTCAGTTTTAAAATCACGTGTTAAATTCCCCAAGCCATTCATCATCAGTTATTTCACGTGCGAAGACGCCAGGAACTCAGCAAATGGTTGTTCTAGGTCCTGTTTCTGGAAATGAGATAACCATGAGAGGTGGTGAGAGGTGGTCCCTGCTTCGTGACTTCAGCCTAAGTTGTTAACCCTTTCTACACGCTGTGCGCGCTCTTGTATGCGGGGGACCCAGGCGTGTGCATGGCATGTGGAGACGATTGTCCCTGTTCTGTGTCTCCTGGACTGCAAACTACTGAAGATGCAGATTAGACGCTGGCGCTACATACATGGTGCTTACATGTCTGGCAGGAGCCGAGGGGAGTTGGAGACCAGCCCAAACCACTGGGGCAACTATTAGTCAAGGCACTAATGAACTCCACTTGTGAGTTCATTCTGCTGAGAAAGTTTTACACAACCCTGGGTATATAGGCACATATATAATATGTATATATATGTATGTATATATGTATATGTATATATATATATATATATATATATGTCTTTGGTGTACTTATTTTTTTTTTCATTAAAGATGTAAACAGATTTGCATGCTAATGATTTGAATGTGCTTGCTTATAAAGAATGAGATCTTGGCTGACTAAAGAAGCAGGATATGGAGTCTTCTGAACATTTTTCAGAGTTGATCAATATTTTCATTTGATAATAGTGCTGAGAATGCTACTTTGTATTAATATGTACTACAAAATGGCAGAATTACAATTACCACAGTTAGCCATTTGTCCCATTTTTGAGCCTGACATTTCAGAAACCATTGGAAATTCCGTCCTAGTCCCAAGCCATATTCATTTAACAACTTTTAAAAATGAAACTCAGCAACTCAAACGGCACTTTAATTTTATCTAGGGCCGGGGGCCACACCAAGGCAATCATGTGAAGGTCCGAGAACAGCTCTGTGGAGATGGTTCTCTCCTTTTACCTGTTCATGGTTTCCAGGGACTTGAACTCAGGTTGTCAGGCTTTTGTGACCAGCACCTCCCTTACTGAGTGGTGTCAGCAGGCCGTAAGCAGCACTTAAAACCAAAACCAAAACCAAAACCAAAACCAAACATTTTAGCACAATACAACGCAAAGTTATATTGATTGGATCCTTGTGTGCTGGAAAATAATGGTAGGGAAATACTACGTTTCTGTTTTCTGTAGTTAAACCATTTAAGAGCAGAATACTTTGTATGTTCAGAGAAGGAACTTCAGTTCATAAGGCATGGTAATCTTTGTTGTTGTTGTTGTTGTTGTTTTGTTTTGTTTTTACAAGACAGGGTTTCTCTGTGTCGCCCTGGCTGTCCTGGAACTCACTCTATAGACCAGGCTGGCCTCGAACTCAGAAATCTGCCCGCCTCTGCCTCCCAAGTGCTGGGATTACAGGCATGCGCCACCACGCCCGGCCCTACCTCCCACTCTTACATGTTTGATTTTGAATTGATTTCTAGACCTTGTGTGCTTGGAAATCATATTTAGTTATGTGATTTATAACCCACATAAACATATGTGTATATGCATGTGTATATATGTGTATTTCTAAATACATAAATACAACTTGCTTATCCAAATAAAGTTACTTGTGTGCATATGTGTGTATAAACATACATACATACATGCACACATGCATACATGCATGCATATACACACACACAGTTGCTTACATGGTATTGGATAACCGGTTTGGGGGTTCTTCCATGGGGAAGACTATGATGCCTGCTGTCCGCATTCATTAGTTGCTGTACTTCTTAGTCTAGGGTTGAGCCCCCATGAGAGTTCCCCCTTTCATGTCTGTTGATGCCTTCCTTGTTCTGGTCTCGTTTGGGCAGCCATGTTGATGAGACACCATGAGTGTGGCTTCTCTGACATTCCTAGAGACACAGTCTCACAGAAAACTTTCTGTTCCGCAGGCACTTACAGTCTTTCCATCCCCTCTTCCACTATGCTCCTTGAGCCTTAGATGCAGGAGTTGGGTCCTATCAGTTGGGCCTGGATACCACACAGTCACTTACTTTTTGTATTTTGATCTGTTGTGGCTTTCTGTACCATTCTCTGCCTGTGAAACCCACAGGGTTTTAAGAAGTTGTTCCCAGGGCAAGGAGATGGCTCAGTGAGTGAAATGTCTGAGGTGCAAGTGTGGAGACCTCCTAAGTTTGGAGCCCCAGAACCTATATACAGATCTGGGTATGATGGCGTCCTCCTGCAACCCTGGGGTATCTGGGGTAGGCTGGTGGTAAGGGAAATAGGCAGAGACCTGGAGCTCATGGACTAGGTGAACTGTTGAGCTCCAAGTTCAGCAACACTATTTCAAGTATAATATATTTTCTTTTTTTTTTTTTTTTTTTTTTTTTTTTTTTTTGGTTTTTTCGAGACAGGGTATCTCTGTGTAGCCCTGGCTGTCCTGGAACTCACTCTGTAGACCAGGCTGGCCTCGAACTCAGAAATCCACCTGCCTCTGCCTCCCAAGTGCTGGGATTACAGGCGTGCGCCACCACGCCCGGCAATATATTTTCTATAAAGCAGTTGAGGAAGGCACCCAGTATCTTAGTTAGGGTTTTACTGCTGTGAACAGACACCATGACCAAGGCAATTCTTATAAAGAACAACATTAATTGGGTCTGGCTTACAGGTTTAGAGGTTCAGTCTATTATCAAGGCAGGAACATGGCAGTGTCTAGGCAGGTATGGTGCAGGAGGAGCTGAGAGATCTACATCTCCTTCCAAAGGCAAACAGGAGAACACTGGCTTCCAGGTAGCTAGGATGAGGGTCTTAAAGCCCACCCCCCACAGTGACACACCCACTCTAACAAGGTCACACCTCCAACTAGTGCCACTCCCTGGGCCAAGCATATTAAAACACCACACAAAACCTTGACTTCTGGCCTCCAGACATGTATGCACTTGTGTGCACAAGACCACTCCCACAAGCATATACATTCACTAAACATATACACACAAAGCTGTGTCCACGAGTCACATGCAAGAGCTCACATTTGAGAGGATCAGAGGAGGATCAGGGGATATAGCTTCAATGTCTCTCTGTGTCTCTTGTCGTTAATTAGGTCCTGTATGGTTTTCTTAGGCCTTTTGTCTTCAGTATGTATCAGTCACTGAAGATTTTAGGCCTGAGAGATTTCTTTCTTTCTTTTTTTTTTTTTTTTAAGATTTATTTATTATTATATGTAAGCACACTGTAGCTGTCTTAAACATACCAGAAGAGGGCATCAGATCTCATGGATGGTTGGGAGCCACCATGTGGTTGCTGGGATTTGAACTCAGGACCTTCTGAAGAGCAGTCAGTGCTTTTAATCACTGAACCATCTCTCCATCCCCAAGAGATTTCTAGCTAGAAGTTACTGAGGAGACCTTGGCTTCTAATCTCCACACTGATACTATTCATGTGACCTTGGATAAGTCATTTAATTTCTCTAGTGTGGATCTTAGTTTCTTTGTCTTTTTTTTTTTTTTTTTTTCTAAAGTAAGGAGAGTTTAGCAGGGGTCTTATAAACATAGATGAGAGTTGTGATGGTGTGTATGCACTCAGCCCAGGGAGGGGTACTATTAGGAGGTGTGGCCCTGTTGGAGTAGATGTGGCCTTGTTAGAGAAGGTGTGGTCTTGTTGGAGTGGGTGTGTCACTGTGGGTATGGACTTTAAGACCCTCATCCTAGCTGCCTAGAAGCCAGTATTCTAGTAGCCTTCAGATGAAGATGTAGAACTCTCAGCTCCTCCTGCACCATGCCTGCCTGGATGTTGCCATGTTCCTGCCTTGATGATAATGGACTGAACCTCTGAACCTGTAAGCCAGCCCCAATTAAATGTTATTCTTTATAAGAGTTGCCTTGGTCATGATGTCTGTTCACAGCAGTAAAACTCTTAAGACAACAGCTGAGAAACATTTTTTCTTTTCTTTCTTTTTGTTTTTTTTTTGTTTTTTTTGAGACAGGGTTTCTCTGTGTAGCTCTGGCTGTCCTGGAACTCACTCTGTAGACCAGGCTGGCCTCGAACTCAGAAATCCGCCTGCCTCTGCCTCCTAAGTGCTGGGATTAAAGGCGTGCACCACCACCCCCGGCCCACATTTTTTCTTTTGCCCACATTTTTTCTTTTGCAAAGAAAGGTCTGAGAATTTCCACAAGGATTTGGATTAAGATGCCTTTTCTGGGAGAAGAAATGTGAATGTTGTACTTCCTAGGAAGGGAGCCCTCAAGGAAGCAAATGCAGGTGTTGCAGTTTAAGAGACCCTGGAATCACAAGTGCTGGGATTGTTTTAGTCTTGAGTGTGTGTGTGTATAGAGGCCAGAGTATAACCTCATATATTGTTTCTGTCTTGTTTATTACTTGTTTGTGTTGCTTTTTGGCACAAGGCCAGCAGGCCCCAGGAGTCCACTTACCTTTGCCTTCCCAGTTCTGGGATTTTAAGTTATAACACCCCACCCCATCCCTGCCCCCCCAACCAGCACCAGCACCAGCACCACCACCATCACCACCACCATGGGTTTTCCAGACAGGATCTTTCTCACACCCAGCTTTTTCACATGGGTTCTGTTAAATGGACCCTCAAGTCCTTACACGCGCATGGAATGCATTTTATTAACAAAACTATTTCCCTGGCCCCAAGTGCTTTCCTAGAGGTGCAGTGCTTGCGTCCACTGATGATATCTCTGCCTGCAGGTGAATGAGGACTCTGGGGATTCTCATGGAGAAGATGCCGTTGTGATCCTGGAGAAGACACCATTTCAGGTAGAACACGTGGCGCAGCTCCTGACGGGGAGCCCTGAGCTCAAGTTGCAATTCTCCAATGATATCTACAGCACCTATAACCTGTTTCCTCCAAGGCATCTGAGTGGTGAGCAAACGGTGGCTTCAGTGGTTGCATGTGGGGAGAGGGGGTGGCGAGACCGGGGTCTGCGGTGAATAGACTCTTTCAAATAGCAAAATTCCAGTACAGTGGCTCTAAGTGAAAGAGGGAGGGGTTTTCCTCCAGAGAGCCTGGAAACCTGTCAAGACAATTTTGGTTGTTGGAACTGACTGTGTATGTGCTACTGACATCTAGTATTTAAAGGATAGGGTTGCTATGAAACATCCCACAGTGTACAGGGTGGGCTACCATGACAGAAAACTGCCACGCATGCTAAGGTTGAGAAATCCTTCCTGGTTATCTGTTAGTGAGCATAACTAATCATTTCCAACACTTTTTTTTAAAGATTTTTTAATTTTATTTACATGAGTACACTGCAGCTGTCTGCAGACATACCAGAAGAGGGCATCGGATCCCATTACACATGGTTGTGAGCCACCATGGTTTACTGGTTGTTGGGAATTGAACTCAGGACCTCTGGAAGAGCAGTCATCTGCTCCAGCCCAATTTCCAACACTTTTTTTTGTTGTTGTTTTTGTTTTTTTTTAATTTCCAACACTTTTTTTTTTTTTTTTTTTTTTTTTTTTTTTGGTTTTTTGAGAGAGGGTTTCTCCGTGTAGTCCTGGCTGTCCTGGCACTCACTTTGTAGACCAGGCTGGTCTCGAACTCAGAAATCCGCCTGCCTCTGCCTCCCAAGTGCTGGGATTACAGGCGTGCGCCACCACGCCCGGCAATTTCCAACACTTTTAACACCCTTACTCTGAAACTAACTCAGGATATAGTATTTAATGCATTTAATTCATAGAACAACACTATTTGTGAGAGGACTTTATAGGTGAGGAAACCGAGGTTTGGAAAGCTAAATAATTTAAAATCACCCAGCAATAGCTGGCAGGCAGAGGAGGTATTTCAGGGGGCTGAGATCTCACCACACTCTGACACTACGTGCTATGTCACGTGCTGCCCTGAAGCGTCCCGCATTCTGGTAGAAGAGACAAACTATGATCAAGTGGGATGAATTTGAGTAGGGCAGGAACATATGACTAATAGACATTTGTTTTTTAAAATATTTGTGTGTGTGTGTGTGTGTGTGTGTGTGTCACAGAGGCCAGAAGAGAGTGTCGGGTCCCCTGGGACTGGAACTACAGAGGCTTAAGAGCTGCTATGTGGGAGCTGGGAATTGAACATGAGTCTTCCGGAAGAGCAGCTTAAACACTGAACCATCTCTCTACCCTTGAAAGCATTTTTTTTTTTTTAATTTACCAAAAAGGCAATCATCCCAATCCTCAGAAAGACATGATATGTCAAGATTTGTAGGCAATGTATGAGGGAAATGGGCTGACCTTCATGGCTCCCACCCAGGAAATTCTAGAATGTTTTGGACACGTGGTGATTTATTCACCTCCTTATGTATTGTAATCTGCCCCTCGGCATTTAAGACCAATTCAGCTTCCCAGATATCTTGTTCCAATGTCATTTTAAGTAGTATTTTCTACAGCTCTATAACTGAGGGTTATTGTTGATCTTTGAAAAGACACGTGATCACTCGATAAAAGACAAGCAAACCTTTCAGAGCGGACAGCACAAGATCCTCCTTTTCTCTGAAAGACAGCTGGATTTCTCAGCTTAAGTTGATGGAAATGGACAGCTGTAATTATTTTCTTAAGTGCTGACCTTTGGGCTGGAGAGATGGCTCAGCGGTTAAGAGCACTAATTGCTCTTTCAGAGGTCCTGAGTTCAAATCCCAGCAACCACATGGTGGCTCACAACCATCTGTAATGAGATCTGATGCCCTCTTCTCGTGTGTCTGAAGAGAGCAACAGTGTACTCATATAAATAAAAAAAATAAATAAAAAAAAAAAAAGTGCTGACCTTTAAGCAGATGTATTTTTTGACACGGGACAGAAATAGTCGTGACAGAAGGCACTGTAGCCAGGCCTGGCTGACAGAAGCCACCAGACTACAAACTCAGGCCCTTGATTACTGTCATTTCATTTCTCTCTTCCCAGTTCTTCCGCTGACATCCCCATCCCTAGCCAGAATCCACAAGGTCCTGTGCCAAGGTCAACCCTGGTGCATTCACAAAGCCCTCCCCCCTGCCCCTGACCCCACCATAGTACTTCTGTGACACTGCTCAGAAGTGATAGTGGTCACTGCCTTCTGTTTTTCATCTAAGATGAGTATTGAAAGTAGCAGTTGGTGAGCGCTCCTGCTGACCCAGTCCCACGTGTCTCCATAACCCTTTCCCCATGTTCGTCTGTACCTCAGCGGGAGCCTGGGATGGGAACTCTTCTTTCCCTGCCTCTTTACACATGCACTATGTTTTGTGGGCTCGCCTTCCCTATCTAGTCCTGGCCTGAAGATTTGGAAGTCACAACAGTTGGGTTCAGGGCCTGATCTGTGTTTCTCCCTTGTTGGATTATTTATCCTGTCCATGGATGACTTTATAAATAATAAGTTGGCAGATTCTTTCTATAAAGAACCAAAGTAAATATTCTAGGCTTTGCGAGGCACGGATGATTTCTTCCTCTGTGTTTTTCTTCCTCCACCCCTCTAATAATCAATGTTTCACTTCCAGCTTGCTGGGCGTTCACTCGGGTGGTGGGTCAAATAGGGCCTGCTGGTGGAAGTTTCTCAGTCCGTTTTCCAGGTTTGTGCCATTCAGAGTGTGGTCTGTGAAACAGTGCTGTGAGCACCACCTAGGGTTTCTCAAGCAGAGTCCAGACCCTATTGCAGACTACAGCACTCAGCCTATGGTCTAGCAGGACTTCCCTACAAGTCATGTGCACATTATAATTAGAAAGATTTTGGTCTTTTAAAGACACCATTTGCTGGGGATGCCTGCCATTATCTCTCAACTCTTGGCCGTTCCACAAACTTTCAGCTGGTATTGAAAGAAACGTTTACTTGCGGTTTGCATTTTAAGTTCTCAGGTACCACGTAGGTGAAATTCAAGGATATGTTTGGGCGTTATTCAGAAGCAGTTAGCACCTATTGGATAGTAGTTACTATGATTATTTTGGTGTGCTGGGCTCAGTGCTAAGTACCATCTCTTCAGAGTCCAGCAAGATGCCATCTCTGACCTCAGGCATATTTAGGACAGAGGCAAGTGGGCTGTGAGTTATTGTGAAGAGACAGAGAGACAAATGCTGTGGTTCCTTCTACCTGGACGGAAACTTTGGGTAAGAGTCGAGCCTTGGGCACAGGCCAGCTCTCCTAGCTCCTGGGAAGGTAAAGCAAAAGGCTCAAAAGTGCGGGCCGTAGAGGGAGTTGAGGACTGGCCTGAACACTGTAATGAGATGCTGTCTGAAAATCAAAAGTGAAAGAACACGAAGGTTGTGGCCTAGCGGTAGAGTGCAAGTCTGAGGTGCTAGGTATACTCCCCTTTACCACAGAGGAAGAAAAGCAGTCAGGCCATAGGCAGTTGAGGAGAAACTCTTCATGTGCTGGTCTCTGGCAGCTTTTCTATCTTCCAGTGCGTGGTAGCAGTTGGAGCAGGCATGCAGGCATGCAGGCATGCAGACATGCAGACACAGCGTTCCAGTCCTCGTTCAGGCCTCAGATACCAAGACCCTTAGCTCAAAGAGTGTTAGAGTTCTTGTGTAAGTCAGTATTCCACAGCATTTGATGCCAGCCAGTGTTGCAGCTTTTGTCTTAGGGTGCGTGGTAATGTTGCTTTTAATGAGGTCACGGTTTCCAGGAGCTCGTCTGGTGAGCAGAGCCTGTAGTTTCTCTTCTCTGACTCCTTTTTAGTCTTTTATCCCTTTTTACCTCTGCCCCTTCTTGTCTTCTCTCCACCTTACAATATATATAGCATATGTGGGTATTTGCGTGCCTGAGTGTCTGTGCACCATGTGTGGTCAGTGCCCTTGGAGGCCAGCAGAGGGCATCAGACCTGGAATTACAGATAGTTGTAGGGATCGAGTGGGAGCTGAGAACAAACCCCAATCCTCTGGAAGAGCAGCCAGTGTTGTTAACCGCCGAGTCACCTCTCCAGCCCCCCTCTCTTCTTGTTTCTCTCACCCTCCTTTGCTCTGTCCACTCTTGAACTGTCTGGCTGCACTTCTGCTGTCAGGCAGCCGACCAGAGCGCTCTCTCAGCCGCTCGGCCTGTGGACCGTCCTTGGCCCACGTCCCTGCCACTCCCATTCCAGCCCTGTGGCTGCTGCCACTCTGCTGTGTCCATCTCCGCTGCATTGACAAAAGCAGGCAAGAAAAGACCACTTAGGAGAGGACATTCATTGGGTACGATCGGCAGAAGAATGTCTACTAGCTTGTAAGGCAGGGAGGAGATGGCGGCTCCGTCATGCAAATGAATGTCTGTGTCCCCATGAGTCGCGGCATTGTTCCTCCTGTACCAGTCACAGCAGTCCCTCTGCGAGCCCGTCAGGATCATTGTTCCTTTTCTAGCCTGAATAGACCTGGTTATAGGATATCACAGCCCACTGAGGGTTGTGACGGCAAAAACTCTGACTGGAAACTATTTGAAACAGTTGTGGCTGGAACTGGACCTTTAGGAGCTGGCGACCGACTCTCGGTTTACTTGAGTGAACTGAGTTACTGTTCCGAAGCCAGGGAGGGAATGGGGAAAAAAAAAATCACGGTACACCTCACATGCAAATGAAGGTCTGTGCTTGTGCCAATCACAAGTATTAAGTGACCTGTGACCTCCGACCTGTGGGTAGATGATTGCCGAGTCCTCTTAGAGTTCAGCAGTGTAATAGAAAAAAGCAATCCAGTTATGAACTATTTGAAATAGCCAAAGCCAGCTGAGGCCGCCAATCAGGAGCCCAGACAAATTAGCTGTAATTGTTGTATAGTTTCTTCGTGTCATCCCTGGAGCGGTTAAAGTGGCCAGTGCTGACTGACTGTTGGACTGACAGCCCCTTTGGTTAAGGCAGCTGGGAGTCCAGCAACCCACAGCCACAGAGTCAGGTTGCCCCGTTACCCAGTGGCTTGGCTTATTTACAGAAAAGTGAACATCAGAAGTAATGTTGACTATAAGGGCTTGCCAAAATGATGATTCGCACTGACATCAATTTTAACATATTTCAGCAGTACAGGGAGAATAATTGAAGTATCCATAGATTCCTTTTTCTATGGGACTGGCATTTCATAGCCACAAGGTGTCAGTGTTACCAAAGTATTCCGACCATTAGCTCTCCAGCTCCAGGCATCCTAGTCTGGGCCTACCTAGAGCCTTGTGTGCCCCACCCCACCCCACCCCCAAGTCCCCCATGCTTCTCTGTTCTCAGCTTCCGAATGAATTACAGCTCACTATGGCCTATCCCATGGGCCTTAAAGTGAAGTTCCTCAACCTTAGTCCTCTGTGCCCAATGTACAGTATTTCTTTCTTTTTTTTTTTTTTCCGAGACAGGGTTTCTCTGTGGAGCCCTGGCTGTCCTGGAACTCACTCTGTAGACCAGGCTGGCCTCTAACTCAGAAATCTGCCTGCCTCTGCCTCCCAAGTGCTGGGATAAAAGGCGTGCGCCACCACCGCCCAGCTTACAGTATCTCTTTAATGTTTTGTTTTGGTTTGTTTTTTTTTTTTTTTTTCTGATCTCTGGCTCTTCTCAGCCTTTTCGCCATAATATCACTTGTTTAGGAGAGCCCCTCCCTCCTTTTCGAGCTGGCTGCTGTCCTGGGCTCAGCATAAGTCATGTTTGACGGATTTCTTCTGGTATTTCTTCCATGACTGGTGATGTTTTTCTCTTATTCAAATCTGAGAGTAGCCTCCTCTCTTGTTTTTTCCTCCAGACTCTCAGCTCACCAAAGGAAGTAGCCTAAAGAGTCCCCCATGGGTCCTCACACCCGTGGCACCATGGAGGGAGCATGGGCTTGGGAGCTAGGCTTACTTAGGTCCTACCCCAGTGTTAACAGTCCCTCCTGGCATCGTTCCTCTGTACCAGTCACAGCAGCCCCTCTGCACGCAGGGTGAATGTTCCTGTTCTAGCCTGAATAGACCTGGTTATAGGATACCACAGCCTGCTTACGGAAGGAGTCAGTGTGGGTTCAGCCGAGTAGGCATGGCTCTGACACTGGCCATTGGCAAGGCCCAGGACGTTCTTGTTCACTTCAGACTTGAAGTTCTGCTCTGTCCAGATGCTCTAGTAGGTGAGTCCAGACAACATGTGTCAGCTGTCTTTGGGTTCTGAGGGGAAGGCGGACAGTAAACAAGTGAACCGTGTCTCAGTGGCCATGGGCAGAGCGCGGCCCAGACTGTGGGACCAAGGCTGCTCTGCAAGTGGAGGTTATACTCAAGCAGAGAGAGGCCTGATGGCCGAGAAGGAGCCAGCTCGAGATGATGGGGGGAGAATGTTCTAGGTTCCGAGAACTGCAGTCTCTCGAGAAGAAAGAGGAACAGAAAAGAGGCTGTTTGTTGGAAGTGCAGGTGAGATCAGTGACTGTGACTCGGCACAGAGGAAGCGGGGAAAGTGACTTTAGGTTCTTCCTTTGCTAACCTGGGCTAGTAACATTTCAACGGGACTATTAAGAAATAGATAGCCAGGCAGTGGTGGCACATGCCTTTAATCCCAGCACTTGGGAGGCAGAGGCAGGTGGGTTTCTGAGTTTGAGGTCAGCTTGGTCTACAGAATGAGTTCCAGGACAGCCAGGGCTACACAGAGAAACCCTGTCTCAAAAAAACCAAAAAAAAAAAAAAAAAAAAAAAAGATAAAAAGGAAGTATTTTATAACAGTTTTTAGTCTCTGTCCTCAGTAAGCGGTACATTTTATTTTATGGTTTCATACATACAAATAAATGTACATGAATATAAACAGACCAGAAGTTTCACAAAACAATATGGCTTTATGATAGTATTTATTCACGTCTTGTTTCCTTTTTGAAATACTGGGTTAACCTGCTAAAGTGATGTCACTGGTTCCAACCCACTGAGAGAAGTAACCCAGACATACGTAAGCAGACATACGGTACAGATGGAACAGTGTCACTATCATGACTGGAACAGTAAGTTATTTCTTACTGTTTTACAGCTTTCCCAGTATCTGATCCTTGACGGATCACATAGGAAATGTGGCTGGCTCTGCCCGTGGTAGGTGGTAACCATGAAGAGCCCGGGGGCCGGTCTGTTGACTTCTCACACGGTTGGTCTTCGTGTGTCATCCTGATAGGGCAGAGCCTGTGTTGGCTCCTCCTGCTGCCATGGCTCCCTATTAATGGAGTCTTTCTTTGAGGTCTATGTTTCCTCTCACTCAGAAGAAGGGGGAGACAGTGGTGAGAGGTGTGGCTCAGAAATGCAGGCTACCTTCTAAAAGGCCAATTGTTTACCTTAAATAAAGCAGGGTGTGGAAGCTCGGGCTTACTGGAGGAGACGGGAGTCTGTGAGTGAGAGGCCTGGACAGGGAGCAAGGGATGAGGTCTTGGGAATCACTCTCCTGGTTGCCTAAAACACTCAGTGCTTTAGCCACAGGCCAGGATTTCCCACTCTGTACTCTTTACAGAGGCAAAACTCAAACTCTGGAGAGAGGAGCAAGGGTTTGTTTGGGAGGAGCATTTTAAAAGATGAACTATTCTCAGAAAAGTTTCCCCGGCAGAGCTGTTCACGAGAGAAAAGACTGGACTTCCGTCCAGTAGCAGTAGCGAAGGTCAGTCGCCGAGGTGCAGTCTCAGAGTGGAACCTCTCTCTGGCAGTGGAAATGAACCATGGCTGCCTGTGTTCTCGGAGGCTAAGCCATCAGGTGGGGCCAAGATGGCAAGAAGTCCACATGGTGCAACCTGAGGACCAGGTAGACCTAAGCAGTGTGGTGCTTAGGAATGCACACATTTGCAGTAAACGCTGAGAGAACAGCAAAGACACGCCCTGAAATCAAAATGGTGGGGCAGGGCCAGGAAACTCAGGTAGCGTTTTGTCTCTTTAACCATGTGTTCGGCGTTATGGATATCCTTTTTATTTTAGTCCCTACGTGTGTATAATACATGCTATATAACACAACACACACAGACAGACAGACAGACAGACACACACACACACACACAGACTGACTGAGACTTGCTTTTTATGGGTACGAATATGTTTTCTAGTTAATAGTTAAGAAAAGCTGGCCCTTTTGGGATGGATTATATTTTCCCACACACTTGAATGGCTCCGTCCTCATTCTTTCTTGTTTTTCTTTTTTAGTCACTGTTGTTGAAAGTGAAAGTGTTGCGTTTCAGCCTTCTAGATTTGGGGCATTATCAGGCTTCTGTTTCTGCATGACTCCTCTTCTCTGGGGCAGGGGAGCGACCAGGCTAGATGATTCTGTCTCTTGTGGATATGCTGTTTTGGAAGGCACCCCAAGATGATGCCAGCCCTGACAGAGCGCAGCAGCGTGGCAGGTCCTCCAGCCACTGGAAGAAGCCTGAGTACCAGGGTCTGTTGGTGCCGCTCCAGCACAGACTGGCACAAGTCTCTGAACCAAGCCATCCGCTGCCATGTCCTCGGCAGCCCTCCCACTGCAGCCGAGCCAAGGGACAAGTTACATGAACAGTGGCCAGCAAGGAACGACTCGCCAGACAAGTCTCAGCCAAAACACTAACAGCATGCCATGATCATCTAACACGAGGAATACTGTAGGCTTGCAGCCATCGAACCAGAACAAGTCACTGAGTTGTGGAGACTTTCTCTGAATGACAAGCGGGGAATCAGAATGCTGGCTTGCCCACCTGAGAAGGTCTCTTTACCACACGAGAGATCATGGAATCTCAAGTTGAATGGAGATAAAATAAAATGTCAGGCCTTATGGGTAAATAGCACTTCACTTGAACTGTTCAGCAGAGTTGTTGAGACTGTTCAGCAGAAAGTCTCTGTGGGAGGGTCGGGCATTTGTCAGAGCGAGAGGTGCAGTTACCTGATCAGATAACCAGATAGCACCAGGAGGCTTATAATTGTTTAGTGGGGGTATGGGTATGCCCCGCTTTCCCACTGTGTCTTCTGCCCTCTACTGCCTCCTTATTCCAGCACTGTCTTTTGAACTGTCAGTATGGTTTTTTACATTGTCTTTTGTAGTTCTTGTAGCACCAGGGATTGAACCTGGGGCCTTGAGCATGCTAGGCAAATGTGCTAACACTGACCTGGATCTCCAGCCAGGATGGGTACTCTCTCACACTTTGTCTCAGTGTTGGTTCTAAGTTGAAAAATCACTGAACAGCACTTTCCTTTTTTTTTTTTTTTTTTTTTTTTTTTTTTTTTGGATTTGATTTTTTTCGAGACAGGGTTTCTCTGTATAGCCCTGGCTGTCCTGGAACTCACTCTGTAGACCGGGCTGGCCTCGAACTCAGAAATCCGCCTGCCTCTGCCTCCCAGAGTGCTGGGACTACAGGCGTGTGCCACCACCGCCCGGCTGAACAGCACTTTCCTTAATTTGGCATTTTGGTAGTATTTGCTGCATACCGAAGCAGAATGCTAGTATTGTACCTTCTTTTCTACCTTCATAGTGAATATCACCATGCTGTGTAGAGTGCTTATGATTCCAAGTTCAGGGATTCTCGTTTTCTAGGCCCCAGTAGCTCTTCTGAATAATACTGCCCTTTAGTCAGTAACATTTAGTCAGTAGCCAGTGGGTTTTTAATCAGCTTTTACTTTTTTTTTTCATGGTGTTGCTGTTTGCCTCTCTTCACTGTGTTTGGAAGAATGCCATGGCTTTCCTCCCTGCTCTTGAAGTGACTCACACATTGGTTCCAGTTTGGTAATTCATTACCTTTCCGTTTGCAGGAAGCCTTCCCTACTCCTCCCGTCTGGACTGCCCGTGTTGGGGGCATGCTATGGAGCTCTCAACCAGAGACTTCTTTTCAGTTTCCCTAGGTCAGACTGTGTCTTGTGGATTCTGTGTCTTTTTCTTTCTTGCTTTTCTTTCTTGATTAGCTGAAGCAGTTATAAAATAATTCCACAGAAAGAATATGTGGGAGGTAAATCCTGAAGCCTTTGTTTTGTTGCTTTGGTTGATTTGTCTGGCTGAATTAATTTTCCCTTCAAACATTAAAAGCATTGATCTGTTGACTTCAAGCCATCTGTGTCACTGTTAAGATATCTGATGCCAGCGCTGGAGAGATTGCTCAGACATTCAAGGCTCATAACCGAGAGGACAACATAGCCGGTGCCAGCCTGATTCTCATTGATTTGAAGATACCTTAGGGTGGGTTATTTTCTTTTCGTTACCTTCATTAGGTATATACAATATATTCTATTGATCTTTGATTCTGGGGGGGGGGTTGTTTTGTTTTGTTTTTGTTCTGTGTCTACATTGAACCTTCTCATTTCTGACTCGGAGCAACCTGAGACCATTTAGTTTAAAGTCTTCCATCATCCTTCTGCTCTTACGTGTTTTTTTCTCTCCCTACTTCTTTGATGATTTCTTTTCACCCATTTCTTTTTGCTTGACCCCACCCTACCCCAGTGTTACACTGGCACTCGGGTTCTTGTGTTGTGCTATTAATGAACAGACTCCCAAGATTGAGCTTTTCAGTTGTCTTACCTTCTCTGTGTCTTGTCTTCACTTTGCCCTCCAGGCGTTCTAGTGTAGGTATTGCTTTGGCACTGATACTTTAAATTCTCTTTCCTCTGGTTCTCCTGTTTTATCCCCACAGCATCTCGCTCTTGCTTTAGGAAAGCTAAATTGTGTTGGGTTTCTCCGACACACTAATTAGAGTTGTTGTTTTTAAATTATCTCCTGACCCTGAAACTATTTCATTCCTCTGGGATCTGGTTCCCTTGTTTATCTTGGTCATTCTTCTTCAGGCTTCTGTTTTCCCTCAGTGTCTGGTGGTGCACAGTAGCTCATTCATACTTAAAAATGAAGCATTGGGTGCATATTCTTGAGGGCTGCTAGCACAGTGGCTGCTCTCTTTCTACAGTAGGCCTCTGCCCTGAATGGGAAGCCCCTGTGGTACTCTGTGGTTGAAGAGGGGCCTATTTGTTGGCTTCCAGACCGGGCCTCAGTGGTTCAGTTGACTGGTACTGTTAGCTTGCACTCCCAACTGGAGAGTACTGTGAGTTGGACACCCTGTCGGGCCTACAGAGCTTCAGGTATAGAATAGCCAGCTCTTTACAGAAGTTTGCCAGCTCCTCGAGTCCGTTGGTGTAATATTTTGGAGGCCAGCCGCCTGTTTCCACCTGGCATTAGCTGCCTCCCCTGGGATGTGGCAGCCGTGGAGCCAATTAGTGCACTTGTTCTGCAGACAGCCCACAGGTTGGTCTCAGTTTCCAGCTTATTTCCCTTCCCTTCCTCGGTAGCTGTTTCAGAACCCAGCTTTCCTCCTGGACTCGCCGGAGGTCTGATGATCACCTCCCTGCAGCCTACTGACTGCCCATGTGGCAGCTTCCTCCCGCGCTGTCTTGCTTTTAGTTTCAAGGGATGCGCTGGTCCCATTCCTCCGGACTCCCACCCTGTTCTTAGCACCATTGTGGCTTTATTCATCTTACTGCCATTGCAGTGGACCTTTCTGGGTTTTTTTTTTCCTCCCTTCCCCTCCCCCTCCCGACCTTTCTGTTTTTAAAGGCCCTGTCTCACTATATAGCAGTGGCTGGCTTGGAACTCACAGATCCACCTGCCTTCTCAGCGCTGGGATTAAAGGTGTGTGCCACAACCCCTGGCCTATGTGGTGAGCTTTTTTTTTTTTTTTTTTTTTTTTTTTTGGTTTTTCGAGACAGGGTTTCTCTGTGTAGCCCTGGCTGTCCTGGAACTCACTCTGTAGACCAGGCTGGCCTCAAACTCAGAAATCCTCCTGCCTCTGCCTCCCAAGTGCTGGAATTATAGGTGTGTGCCACCATGCCCGGCTTTTTTTTTTTTCTTTTTTTCTTTTTTTTGTTTTTTTGGTTTTTTGGTTTTTTTGTTTTTGTTTTTGTTTTTTTGAGACAGTGCTTCTCTGTGTAGCCCTGGCTGTCCTGGAATTCACTCTGTAGACCAGGCTAGCCTCCAGCTCAGAAATCCGCCTGCCTCTGCCTCCCAAGTGCTGGGATTAAAGGCGTACGCCACCACGCCCAGCTTGTGGTGAGCTTTTTAAATGACCATGGAGTCACCATTAATTAGGAGTTGAGTGTCTCCCACAAAGGTCTACATTTGGTGGCTGAGGGTCCTGTAGATATCTGTAGCATGGAACGTAGCAAGTTACAACATTGAGAGCACACCAGAGAGAATCCAGACAGATGGAGACCTTAGCATCTCCCTAACTCCCATGCACAGATTCCTGGGTGCTCTTATGTACACACACACACACACACACACACACACACAAATGACCAGATCCATGGACATCCACCTTTGTAAAAAATGCATTCCTTTGAGCTAGCATTTCCACTTCCTGATATCTGGCTGAGATACACGCCCATGTGTATGAATAAAGAGGTGGAAAATATTCAGTGCAGCATAATTTGTGACTGATAGACCAAAACAAGAAGAAAACAACTTAAATGACCCTGTGAGGTCAGTAAAACATGGTGTGTTCATATCACGGACTACTCCACAGTAGTGCCGAAAAGAGGGAGATCCGTGTGGTACTTCAAGAGAACTGAGTATGTGTATGTTCATAGTACGATAAACTCCTAAAGGGAAAGGCTGGATGAGGAACATCTGATGCATGTTCGTATGGAAAAGGCTGGGGCAGGCCGGGTACGGGGGCAGGCTGGGTACGGTGGTGTAAGCCTTTGATCCCAGCACCTAGAAACTGAGTGGATCTCTGTGAGTTTGAGGCCGGCTTGGTTTACAATTCCAGGCCAGCTTAGGATACATAGTGAGACCCTGTCTAAAAAATTAAAAAAAAATAAGAGGAGGAGGTAAAGGAGTGGGGCTCGACTTGTGAGTTTGTCAAGACTAGTCTTGTGATGTTGGACATAGAGACAGTTTTTAGGTTGCTAACTCATTGAGTAAGACAGGGGTGCAAATTAAAAAAAAAAAAAAAAGACCGGTCTGAGGCCGCAGTTGCTTCCTCTGCAGCATGCCTTTGACTCTGGTCAGGCGGAACCCATCAGTTGACCACTAAGCTTTGCTTAGCCCCAGACCATGTGTGTTCCAGCTGTGGTGACCCCCGCCTACCTCTAGCAGCGGTTCTCAACCTTCCTAATGCTGCAGCCCTTTAATACAGTTCTTTATGTTTTAATGACCCCCCCCCACCCAACGAAAAATTATTTTCGTTGCTACTTTGTAACAGTAACTATGCTACTGTTATGAATTGTACTATAACTATCTGATATACAACCCCTGTGAAAACGTCATTAGATCCCCCAAAGGGTCATGACCCACATGAGTTAGGGAGCTGAGAACTGCTGCTCTAGGGTGTGCTTCAGTGAGGTGCTAAGTTAAATGCAGTGGCTGCAGGGGGAGCCGCCCTGGCGAGCCGAGGGAGGCCGGCGTGTGCTGAGGAAGTTCCTTTCCTAGGGACCAGTGTGTGCAGCCTCTTCCGGGTCTCCACCGGGTTTAGTGATGTGGACGGCTGGAGGTAGACAGGGTAGCCATGCTGGTTTGTTGTTTGTTTGTTTGTTTGTTTGTCCCTTTTGGTTTTTCCGTGTAACAGTCCTGGCTGTCCTGGAACTCACTGTGTGCGATGCCAGTTTATCAACAGGAACTGAGCCCTACTGGGCCGGTATCACTGCTTAAAGATGACAGGTTTCTCTGTCTCTGCTCATGTGTTCTTTGCTCTGTGCTCAGAGCTTCTAACCTACGCAGGGACACACCTCCAAAGGTCATTGTTAGGGACAGTGGAAGATAGCAGAATGATGCCAAGTGGGAAACCCCTGATACCCAACTCAGACTCTCGACCCAGGACCTGTGCTCCTTCTCCTGATGCTTTGACTCACGTTTCTTCCACTGACAGCAGCAGTGGCCTCTCAGCACTCTCTGTAAGGGCTGGAGGAACCGTTTCATTCAGAGCACTTAGGAATGAGTAGATGGGGAGTAGAGAGGAGTAGCCGCCACAGCAGGAACTGTGTGCTGCTTCTCAGACAGGGGCACGGTCCCGAGGCTCCGAGCCGCCTTACCCAGGACAGTGGGTGAGAGCTGATCGCTCACAGCCAGTCCCATCACCACGAGTGATGGCGGCTGCTTCCGTGTTTATTCCTCACCCGTACGTCTAAGTAGGTCACAACCTAGAATTCCCAGCTTCTCTCTTGGGGATTTATCCCGTGCTTTGGCCTTCTTTCCCATATCACAGCGTGTAGGGGTGCTACACCGAGAATTGGCACCCAGCAGTCCTCTGAGTGAACCAACAAATACTTTGAATAGGAGAGCTAAAAGAAGTGCCGTATTCTGGAGTGTTTGGCTCTTGTGGTCTGTTGTACTCAGCACCAAAAATAGTTTCTTCCTACGTGTGGGCAAGTGGTGGATTCTCCGCTCTCTTCCTGCGTGTGGGCAAGTGGTGGATTCTCCGCTCTAAGGCCAGGGCTGCCATTCACCAGTTCTACACTCTCGCTATGGGTCGCTCTGACTTCTCAAGTGTAGCTTTTCAGCGAGCTCTTTGCCACTGAAGCATTCGCTGTCCCCTACAACTACCATTCCGAGCGACCGAATTTGCCTGGGGATCGAGAGTCCTAGGGGTTTTGTTATCAAGGGCTGTCACATGCTTCCTTCAGAACTTAAGACGTGGAGACGTTGGCTGCAGTCTTGCTGACGGTCTTGCTAAAGTCAGCATCTGCCTCCCCTCTGTGTTCAGCAGCACCCCTGTGTTTTCACAGAGACAGGTCATTAGCAGCCGAAGCTTGCCACAGGATCCGGACCCACCCTCTGCCGAGTTAATCCTTCATGTGGAGGTCTGCTCAGGCCTCCACTGAGTACTTCCATCAGGCCAAAGTGCAGGACAGTGACACCCCACCAATGCCTGTGACCAACAGCCAGCCTCCACTCCACCCTCGGACTCTGCAGCCAGGGGACATCCACAGAGGAGGCATGGGAATGCAGATCCAGCAGGTGGTCCTTCACCTGCCTCTCCTGAAGGCTTTCTCTCCGAGTCCTGTGACCCACTGTGGCCTTGCTGGGCCTGCTGGGTTGTACATTCCCTCACCTGGCTAGCTTTGGGAGACTCGTGAAGTGGTAGGGATCGCACTCCAGTCATGTTCCCTGCTCTTGTTTCTCTGTCCTCCCAGGGCTGCATCTGGGTCAAATCAGTGGAAACTGGCTCATCAGAATGAAGGGAAAGCAAAAGCCACAGACAGAGCCATTGAAATGACCTCATCCTGTTCCAGTCCAGGGCTTGGCTGGGGAAAGCAGCCTTGTTTGAGCATGTGTGTAGGAAGGAGAGCAGACTGTCTGTGGTTTGTGTTTTCATGTTCATGTGCTGCAGCATTTTCCTGGGGATTTGGCTAAGCTAGCCTTGGCAGTGAGTGGCAGCAGCTGCTCTTAACTTTCTTCTGGAGAGCCCTGCCTCCCACCTCTAGGAGCAGTTGGGTTTCTGTGTCCAGCTTGGGGACAGAGGGACTTTATTTATTGCAGAAGGCCTTGCAGGAGATCCACCCGTCTGCTGAAGTCAAGGTGGAGCCATCCTAATCAGAGCCTTCCTAGCCTGCTCATGTGAGCCACAGAGAGGAGGACTATGTGGGCTGCTGTTCAGCTGGAGCGCATCAGTGTGACCATCCCACTGCTAGAACATTCTTGTGGATCACGCGCTGCTGCCAGAGCCCAAGGGCTGGGAACACAACCACTTGGCTCTTCTTCTAAACCTCTCTACCCCATGGCTCCCTCCTCATGAGCTCATACTAGTGATGGGGAACAGGAGCGGGAACGGGATGGGGGAGCATGTGGCACAAGCATTAAGTCACTCTGTGAACAGTCAGTCAGAGCAGGGTCCTCTCCAGTTCTGCTCTGCACAGTCTAGGGCGTGTTTTCCAGCCAGAGCAGGCTCCAGTCTGTGTACCGTGTCCTAGCACGGAGTAGAGTTGGCTGCTCCACGTCCCAGGAAACATGGTGAGACAGGCGTAGTGGTGGTTCTCTCTACGCTTTGACACCAACCATCCCCCGGTCCACAGTCCAGTCACACTGGCACCTCAGCGGTCTTTGTGCTTAGCAGTAGGGTTGGGGCTGCCATGTTTCTCTTTATCTGATAGAGATGCCTTTGGAAAACATGGCCGTAGCACAGAAGAGTCCGGCCCTATGTGATGAGGAAGACTGCATTGCACAGAAAAGCCAGATCCCTATATTCGACCTCAACCTTCACTTGACAGTGTGAGTGGCTCTGGGCAAACTGCTTAACCTCTCTAGGACTGCTTCACTTTTGAGACAGATGAACCTTGCCACGAACCTTGCCGTGCAGGCCAGGCCAGCCTTGAACTTGTAGTCCTGCTCCTACCTCCCAAGTGCTGGTTTTAGGGGCACACTACCACACCCTACATTTTTTTCTGTTATTACTATTTTTGTTTGTTTGTTTGGTTGGTTGGTTTTTGGTTTCTTTTTGTTGTTGTTTCGAGGCTGGGTCTTGCTGTGTAGCCCAGCTGGCTTTGAATTTGCAATTCTGTGGCTGCTGAAAAGGATGGCTTATTTTCACTTTTCTGTTTCTGATGTATTATTTCTCCTCCAATGTATTTTCATATAGTGATGCATTCTTGTTTTGGAAAATTGCAGTAATAAAAATGACTTTCAAAAATTTGATTCTGAGGAAGTCTACTGCCAACAGGCACGTGCTCTCCCTTTTCACGCTGCAGTCCGGTCTTCCGGCTCTTTGGTGCTATGCATGTGCATTTGTCTGTGCACACACTTCAGGTGCCTTGTAGTGCGTTCCCTCTTTAGACTGTATCGATCCTGGTCGGTTCTGTAGGTAGATTGTGACCTAGCATACCAAAGCACCTGGGTTCATCCCCTTAGCACCTCTATTGGCACGATAGCACACAACAAAGGTTCTGCGTCCGGTGGTGGCACATGCCTATAATCCCAGCATTCAGGAGGCAGAGGCAGGCCATTTCTGAGATGGAGGTCAGCCTGGTCTATAGAGCAAGTTCCAGGACAGCCAGGACTACACAGAGAAACAAATTGCCTTATAGAACAAATGAATGAAGTAATCAAGTGGCAGTAAACAGCTTCAAAGAAAGATAAAGTTTTGGGAGAAAGGCAAGACAGGCGTATAGGGCTCTGGTTTCAAGGGGCAGTCAGAATGCTCAACCAAACTGCATATCAAGCTGCAGTTAAGTCTAGGCACCTCTCCACGTACTAAGGTAAAGGAGTCAACCCACTCTGAGGAAAAGAGTACCAAAAGCAGGCAAACAACATCCAGAAACAACCCCTGCTCCCACTCTTAGGAGTCCCACAAAGAGAACGAGCTGTCCAACTGTGACATATGGAGGGGCCAAGTCAATCCCGTGCAGGCTCCCCAGTTGCCGAATCAGTCTCTGAGCCCAAGTTGGTTGATTCTGTGGGTTCTTGTGCTGTCCTTGACCCCATCTGTAGGAACAATCCTTCCTACCTTCTTCCACAGGATCCCCTGAGCTCCACCTAATGTTTGATGGGCCTCCGTGTCTGTTTCCATCAGTTTCTGGGTGAAGACTCTCTGATGACAGTTGGGCTAAACACCCGTCTGTGAGTATAGCAGAATATCCTTAGGAATCATTGTCTATTCTAGGTCTCTGGGCTATCCAGCCTCTGAGTCCTGGTCTTCCAGGCAGTGTCGGGGTGGGCTCCCTCTCTTAGCATGGGTCTCAAGCTGGACCAGTCATTGGCTGGCCTCTCCCACAGTTTCTATGCTACCTTTACCCCAGCACATCTGGTAGGTAGGACAAATTATAGGTTAATGGTTTTGTGACTAGGTTGGTGTCCCAGTCCCTTCCCTGGAAGTCTTGCCTGGTTATAGGAAATGGCCAGTTCAGGTTCTGTTTCCCTCATTCCCGGGAGTCTTCTCTAGGGTCACCCTCATAGATCACTGGGAATTCCCCCTCCCCACCACTTTTCCCACCTAATTCCCTTCCTCCATCCACTCTGGGTGTCTGTTTTATTTCACCTTCCCAGTGAGAGTCAAGTGTCCTCCCTTGGCTCCCTTGTTTTTTATAGCGTCTTTGGGTCTGTGGATAGTAGTATGTTTATCCTGTATTTTATGGCTAATATCAACTTATTAATGAGTATATACCATGTTTGTCTTTCTGGGTGTGGTTTATCTCACTCAAGATGATCTTTTCTAGTTCTAAACATTTGCCTGTAAATTTAATGATGTCATTGTTTTTCACAGCTGGATAATACTCCATTGTATAAATGTACCATTTTCTTTATCCATTCTTTGGTTGAAGGACATCTGGTTGTTTCCAGTTTTTGGCTATTACAAATAAAGCATTACTTGTAGCTATTGTGAAGGCTGTTGATTTCCCGATTGCTCGGCCCTTTTGTCATTTGTATATAGGAGGGCTACTGATTTTTGTTGTTGTTAGTTAGTTAGTTAATATCCAGCTACTTCCCTGGAGGTGTTTATTAGCTATAGGGGTTCTCTAGTAGAATTTTGGGGATTGCTTATGCATAGTATCATATCTGAAAATAGCAATATTTTGACTTCTTCCTTTTGCAATTTATATCCCCACGGTCTCCTTTAGTTGTATTATTGCTCTAGCTAGATCTTCAGGTACTATATTGAATAGACATGGAGAGGGTGGTCAGCCTTGTCTTATTCTTTATTTTAGTAGAATTGCTTTGGATTTCTTTTCATTTAATTTTATATTGGCTATCGACTTGCTGAATATTGCCTTTATTTTGTTTAGGTAAGTCCCCTGTATCCCTGATCTCTGCAAGATTTTTATTAAAGGGGTATTGGATTTTGTCAAAGACTTTTCCAGCATTTAATGAGATGATCATGTGGTTTTTTTTTCCCCCTTTCAGTTTGTTTATATGGTGGGTTACACTGATATTTTCATATGTTGAATCATCCCTCCATCTGTGGGATAAAGCCTACTTCATCAAGGTAGATGATCTTTTTGATGTGTTGTTGGATTCAATTTGCAAGTATTTTATTGAGTATTTTTGTGTCAGTTTCTCCTATTGTTTCTTCTACAGCTGAGATTTTTCTCATCCACTGCTTATATAGTGTTGGTGATACTTGCGTCTGTATTTCCTGTTCACTTGCCTAGATTTTCCATCTCCAGGATTCCCTCAGTTGGTGTTTTCTTTGCTTCTTTTATTTCCATTTTCAGGTCTTGAACAGTTTTATTCATTTCCTTCATCTGTTTGTATTTTCCTGGATTTTTTTAATGAGATTTATTCATTTCCTTTTTAAAGCCCTCTATCATCTTCATAAGATTGGATTTAAAGTCATTATCTTGTGCTTTAGCTGTGTTAGAGTACCCAGGGCTTGCTGTAGTAGGTTAGCTGGGCTACAGTGGTATCATATTGCCTTGGTTGTTGTGTTCTTACACTGGCCTTTGGCCATCTGGGGTTCTTTGTGTGGTTTCTGATAAAGCAGGAGTCTCCTGCCTGAGTGGTGGGCTGGCCAGAATATGAGGGTGGGGCTGGGGGGGGTAGGTGGTGCTGTTGGTGGTGTCTTATTTGGGGTCCCTAGTTCTGGTATGGCCTCTGGTAAAGCAGAAGTTTTCTGCTGAAGTTGTAGGCAGGATCTTTAAAAACTTTTTAAAGTTTAATTTTTAAAAGAAAATTTTGTGTGTGTGTGTGTGTGTGTGTGTGTGTGTGTGTGTGTATGCAGGTACTGGCAGATATCAGAGGCATCAGATCCCTTGAAGCTGGAGTTAGAGGTGGTTGTAGGCTGCCCACCATGGATGCAGGGCATCTAATTCTGGTCCCTACTAGAACAGGATATGCTCTTAACCACTGAGCTCTCTCTGCAGCTCCCCCAAATTTACTTTTTTATTATTATCATAACTTTTTATTCAGGTGTAGAAAGGGTACTGGTATGCCACAGCATACATGTAGAAGTCACAGTCCCATCTCTTCTTCCATCATGTGGATTCTGGGAATCAACCTCAGGTCAGCAGGTGTGGCAGCAAGTGTCCTTGCCCCCGAGCCATGTCTATATCCCTCCATCCGAGAATTCTTTAGGCAAATTCCAAAGTGTGACAACAGAATAAGGACCCTTTGAGATGCTCCAAGTTGCAGACTGATCTCCTTGTTCCACCACTGTAGAAGCAACGTGAGTTTGAGCTTTTGCCCAGTTATCCTTCTGTGTGGTCCCTGGGCCAGCAGGATCGGGCCACCTGGGAACTTGTTAGATGTCCAGATTCCCTGCTCTGCCCCAGGCCTCACAAGGCAGGTGGCTGCACCGCACATAGAAACTCTGAGGGTTTTGGCTGATTAATGTTCCTTGTTTGCATTCAACATGCTGATGAAGATACCCAGCTTTATATACAGGAAAAGAAACATAAGCTAAGATGTCCCAGTTTACAAATTTGATGATTCTGTACTTGTAACAATAGTAACAGGGGGTGTTTTAATCCTTTTATTTGGGAAGCTGTTCAAAATATAATGTCTTCTTCCATTGACTAATAGAAATCAGCTTTAAAAACATTGAGTTTGGTTAGAGATATAACTCAGTGGTAGAATTCTTGTCTGGCATGCATGAGAGTCTGGGTTCATTCTCCAATATAGCAGAACAATAACAAGAATAACTAGCAGATGTGGTACCACATGCCTGTAATCCCAATACTTGGAAGAAAGAGGTAAGAGAATTGCTGTGAGATTGAGGCCAGCCTGGCCTTTATTGCCAGGGCTGCAATGCAAGATTCTTTTATAATAATAATAGTAGTAGTAGTAATAGTAGTAATTTATTTTAACATTATATATGTCTCTGGCTCCATGTATTTTTCAAAACAGGAGTAATTTTAATGGCAGATACAGCATATATGTGATATAAATTTTAATGCTAAAATTTGTTTTGAACCTGGCATGCTAGTGCATGCCTTTAATGTTAACCAGAGACGGGTGCATATCTGAGTTCAAGACTAGCCTGGTCTACAAAGTAGTTTCCAGACCATCTAGAGCTATACAGTAGGATACTGTTTCCAACAACAACAAAAATTGTATTAGCTTATGTCAATAATGAGTTTCTTCAGGACATTCTCTCACATGTATGTAATGTGTTCTTTTGTTGTTGTTAACTTTTTATTTTTTGTGAGTTTCACATCACGCACTCCAATCCTGTTCGTCTTGCAATCCCTTCATATCTACCCTTTATCCTTAACAAGTCCCCCCAATAAAAATACACACACACACACACACACACACACACACAAAAAAAAAAAAAAAACCAAAAACCAAAGCATAGGAAGCATCTCATTGTGGAAGCTGTAGTGTGTCAGAGCGTGTCCCACAGTGCATCCCTCTTCACATGCAAAATGTTCGTGGCCATGAGTCTGGTTCAAGATCTCTAGCATTTGTGACTCCTTCAATATTGGATCCTCACTGGGACTCCTCCCAGATATCCTGCTGTTTTCTGTATCCCACAGCTTTGGATCAGCAAGAATTTTTTTTTTTTTTTTTTTTTTTTTTTTTACATGTCCCAACTGATTACAGATGATTTAAATTTGGTTTGGGCCATCTCAGAGCCCCGGATCTGGGCCTGTGTGATAGCTGAGCTTGTCAGCCTTCTTAGTTTTCCTTTTTCGTAGCACCAGGGCGAGTTCTCTAGAATTGCTCTGGTCAGGCTACCCAATGGCACCGTCAGCAGGAGTCAAGTCAGCCCTCCTGCTCTCCTGCCCTCAGGGCCAGCTCACCCGCACCCACGCCTCCAGAGCCAGCTCCACGGTGCCTAGTCAAGGCAGAGGGCCCACTTCCCCACGTGCTGCAGCTTCGGAAGGGCTGGGCCTGCTCTCCCACTCTTGAATCCTTGGGGCTGGCTGACCCGTGTCTTCTCCATCAGGGCCATCTACAGTGTGTTGGGCAGACAAGGTGCAGGGCCCACTCTCCTGAATGTTAAAGGGCTAGCTCTCCAACTCTCCTGTCTCCAAAGCCAGCTCTCCTGATTGCCAGAGCTGGCAGAGCAAGGGGCAGGGCATCACCCCTGCACCCAAGCCTCCTCACGGCAGGTAAGTGAGGCCAGCTCACGTGATCTCATGACCCCCGGGGCCAGTGCTCCAGATCGCTCCAGGCGGTGGGACCAGCTCACCTGCACCCCCTGGACCAGGGCCAGCCCTGCTGTGCTGCCCAGGTGAGGCTCAGGCTCAGCTCTCCCTAGTACTGCTTCTGGAGAAGGGCAGGGCTAGCTCTCTCCAGCTCAGGACCCTGTGGGCAGCTTTCCCGTCTGCCAGAAGTGGTAAGGGGAGGGGGGAAAGGGGGGCGTCACTTCTGTGCTCGTGCTACCCACAGGAGACAAGTGGTGGGTCAGCTCTCCCACACTCATGCCCTCTGGGCTGACCCACTCCCACCCCTGTCACCCCAGACAGCCAGCTCCACTGTGCTGTCTGGTCAAGGTACAGGGCCTGCTCACTTGAGTGCTCTAGCCATTGAGGAGCCTGGCCAGTTCTGCATAGCCTCTGGACATCCACATGGTCCCCGGTGGCTGCCCCAACCACAGTCCCAGCATGGCCTCAGGTGGTGGGGCTGGCCATTCACAACAGGCTACTCCTCTCCACGCTTGAGTTTCCAGTTCCACCTTTCTTCATAATGCTCAAGCTGTCCCACTTCTCTTTCTCTCCCGTCTGACCCACCACACACTCGCACATTGTGGTAGCTCCTGCTGCAGGTTGGCCACAAGGCTGGATCCTCGGTGGCATCCTCCATCTCTGCTGATATGGAGGCAAGTAGGTGCCTTGTGGCCTGCCTGTGCTGTGTGCTGGAGGGCAGGTCCTTGGTGTAGCACAGGTCTCTGTCTTCCTCCTCCCGTGCTGCCCTACCTGCATTGGATTGGATTGGATTGGATTGGATTGGATTGGATTGGATTGGATTGGATTGGATTGGATTGGATTGGATTGGATTGGATTGGATTGGATTTTTATGAGCCCTAGACATAAAACAGCTTTGGCTTCCAACCTAGGCATCAAGCTAGGATGCACAGAGGACTGCCATCTGCTTTGGACTGATGTAAGAACACCACCACCACCAAGGTATATCTTTGCCCATTGCCAGGAGGAAATGTATTGCCTTAGATATGGTTTCTGTTTCTGTGATTAAAAACACCAAGACCAAAAACAGGTTGGGAAGAAAAGGATTTCTTCAGTTTACACTTCCACAGTGCTGTTCATCATCAAAGGAAGTCAGGACAGGAAATCAAACATGGCAGGAATCAGGAGCTGATGTAGAGGCCCCAAAGAGGTACTGCTTACTGGTTTGCGCCCCAAGGCTTTCTCAGCTTGCTTTCTTATACAACCCAGGGCCGCCACCATCTGGGCCTCCCTCATCAGTCACTAAAATGCCCCACAGCTAGATCTTATGGAGACCTTTTCTTAACTGAGGTTTCCTCTTTACAGATAGCTCTAGTTTGTGTCAAGTTGATGTAAAACTATCCAGCACATATATGTTGATCACAGTCCCTCCTGTTCCCTCTTTCTCCTCCTTCCTTCCCTTCGAGACATAAACAGTGGTTACCCTCTCCTCATGCAGATCCATCCACAGCCAAGGTGCAGAGTGAACTCTGGGGAACTGAGGAGTTTATTGTGCTTTCGTATAGAGCGGGCAGTGAGGGACCGCAGTCAGGAATGCAGGTGACTTTAAAGTCTTCACACTGGAAGGTCTACACTCAGCGTGGGTGATCACACGCCCTTGGCTATGTGGGTGGAGACTCTTCCCCATTTCCTTTCCATCTACATCCTCTAGTTTTCCCGAAGACTCCAGGCCATGCACAGTTAGGACAGAATTGCATGCATACACTGGTTGGAAGGGGGGCTGGGCACTTAGGTAACGATCCCTTTACCCCCTGCGCCCTCCTTCCAGGACAGACAGCAAAGCCCAGCTGTAGTGATTTTTGGCGATTAGGCCCAGCCAAAGTCCTAAAGATGGTAGTGATTTGGCTCAGAGGACAGCCCTGTATTCTTCCACTTTAATGACTTTTAAGAAAAACCTAGATTCCCAAGGCTCCTATTTCTAGATCTTCAGATGTGGGTGCATGACCTGGAGTAACTGCAGAAACCAAGGAAAGTAAGAAGGGGCTCTTGCTAGGGGGTTGGTGACCGAGGCGTGCTCCAGCTCTGTCAGGACTGCTGCTGCAGAAAGTCGTATTTTCATCTTTGTATTGGGTCTTGTTTTATTGAAACAGGGTCTTCCTATGACAGCCAGACTGGTCTAGAACTCATGATGATCCTCCTGCCTTAGCCTCTAGAGGACCTGAGAGTACAGGCATGCACTACTGTGTGTGTGTGTGTGTGTGTGTGTGTGTGTGTGTTGGATAAGCACCCAACTGTTGAGTCACATATGGGCCTGTTTTACCCCCAGTCCCTCCAAAGTATTATTATGTCACCTCCGATGGCCTGGAAATCCCTATGTAGACCAGTCTGGCCACAAACTCAGAGATCTGCCTGCCTTTGCCTCCCCAGTGCCAGGATTAAAGTTGTATAACACCACATCCAGCCCTTAAGTTTTTTTTTTTTTAATTTTTATTACATTAAAATATTTTGCGCAACTATTTGTCTGTGTGTGGCTATGGACTTGCCAGAAGGCATCATGGAAGTCAGAGCCAACTTTTGGTTGGTTTTCTCCTTCCGCCACGTGGGTCCCAGGAATGGAGCTCCAGAGGGGAGGTCATTGGGTACCCTTATTCACTGAGCCATCCTACACACTCTTATTTTTATTTTTTAAATTATGTGAATGTATGTATGTGTGTGCGTGGCTGTGCATGTGAACATTTGCTGGTGAGTTGGGATGAAGGTGTCAAAGAGTTACACACAGTCGTGAGTTGACTGGTGTGGGTGCTGAGAACCAAACTGTCCTCCACAAGGACAGAATTCACTCTTAATTGCTGAGCCGTCTCCAGCCCCCTCCCCCACTTTTATCTTTTTAATGGCTGAGTCGTATTCCTTTATATTTGCTTTTAAAATCTGCCCTTCGATTTACTCGGTAAGTTATTGTAGAGAGTTGAAAAGAGTTGTATGCTTTCTCTAATGAAAATTCTAAGAAGTAATTCCAAAAGTAATGGCAACCTGACGTTTAAAGACCACTGCTTCAGCAAAAAAGGAAGTAATCACCAAAGTGGAAGACCGCCTTTCCAGGTGCCCAGTGGCAGTGGAAGGGGAAGTCAGAGGCCCCAGGAAGACGCATTTATTGCTCGTGTGCCTGATGAGTTTCAGTGTCTGAAGATTTGTGTAGACAGGGAAGTGGGTTTTGAGATGCCCCTGGGTTCCAGTGTGCTAGGGTTTCTGTGTAATTGAACTGGGGACTACAGTGAGGTTGAGGGTAGGGTATAGTTTTCATAGATAATTATTGAGTGGGGAGAGATGCATGTGTCTCCTGTTCCCAGGCAGGTTTTTTAAACATATGTTTGCCTGTTTATTGCCCATTGACTCTTGACTAAACTTTTTTTTTTTTTTTTTTGTTTTGGTTTGGTTTGGTTTGGTTTTTTCGAGACAGGGTTTCTTTATGTAGCCCTGGCTGTCCTGGAACTCACTGTAGACCAGGCTGGCCTTGAACTCAGAAATCCACCTGCCTCTGCTTCCCAAATGCTGGGATTACAGGCGCGTGCCACCACGCCCGGCTTTTGACTAAACTCTTGATGAGAGGATCTTAACAGAAAATTAACGATGTAGGAAAAGAATTGCTAATTTTGAACATTAGAAATTGTGCTTATGGAAAACACTGGTAGCCTTGTATATCAGTTTGTCAAACATGGAGATGTTGCTAAGGGAAGGGCCTCTGGGAAGCGTGCTGCTAGCCATGCGTTTGTGTGTGTGCGTACTTGGTAGAGGGCCAGTCAGAGATGCGTCTTATCTTCAAGAACGAGTGGCCAGTGCAGTGAGAGCACACCTCAAAAGTCGAAAAAGTGGCGAGTGGGGTTCCAGTGGTGCCTCTGTGGGGTCAGAGAGACCAGGGTTGGGGGCGGGAGGAGTGAGGGATTAATTGCAAAGCCTGACTCCATTCAGCCTCTTGTAAATTCAGCTTGAGTTCAAAATAAAACAGACAAACAAGCAAAACTTATAACACATTATGTCAGGCAGGAGTCTCTGTGAGGAGTACCAGGGAATTTCTTTCTTTCTTTCTTTCTTTCTTTCTTTCTTTCTTTCTTTCTTTCTTTCTATTATTATTTTCTATATTCTTTGTTTACATTCCAAATGATTTTCCCTTTCCCGGTTCCCCCCTCCCCATAAGTCCCATAAGCCCTCTTCCCTCCTCCCGTTCCCCAATCAAGCCCCTCCCACTTCTCTGTCCTGGCAATTCCCTATGATGCAGCATCAATACTGTGAACATTCAAGGGGTGGGGTGGGGGGAAATTTAAGGTTGTCCTGGTGTGGTCTCTTAAAGGATGCCAGCAGGAGGGCGTGGTTGGGGAAATTCCTCGTTTCTTCTCAAGCTCCACAAACAGGAAGGGTTTGGGGTGGAAGAGTTGCTGCTGGGCACTGATCGTGCCAAGCAGAGCAGGTGCTCTCTCAAGCCAACTTGCTTGGTGGCATCTTCCAGAGGGGCATCCCAAGAAGTTTTGCCTAGTGGCCAGACAAGGCTGCCAGCAGAAGCCTCAGGACTGCTCAGGCTTTTGTATCTGTCTCCTGTGTGAAATGGGATCATCGCAATACCCAGCCGCTGGGCTTGTGAGAAGCAAATGAGTTACTACACTCGCAGGCCTAGTGCACTCGCAGGCTTAGCGCAGAGTCTGGGGCATTGTTAGTCACTCAAGCCGCGGCCCTGCAGGGTGTTGACACTTCTTCTGGTTTGTTAAGATCTCACTCTGAAAACAGTGAAAGGCCAACAGTGACGAAAGCAGCCTAAGGAAGGTGCTGGAGGCAATCCAAGACTTCGCTCCCTTTGCTTCGCTGCCCCTCCATGTAGATACAGTGCCCATGAGGGTGCACGTGTGGGAGTGGACACACTGCGATTTTAGAAAATCCCACATTTTAAAATCATATATTTTTATTATTTTTAAGAAAAAAATTTTTTTTGGTTTTTTTGAGACAGGGTTTCTCTGTGTAGCCCTGGCTGTCCTGGAACTCACTCTGTAGACCAGGCTGGCCTCAAACTCAGAGATCCGCCTGTCTCTGCCTCCCAAGGGCTGGGATTAAAGGCGTGCACCATCACCGCCAAGCTTAAGAAATATTTTGAGAGAGAGAGAGAGAGAGAGAGAGAGAGAGAGAGAGAGAATGAAGAATGCAGATGTGGGTGCAGGTGGACAGAGGCCAGACATGCCCGGTCTCACTGAAGCCGGAGCTCCAAGCAGTCCCTTATTGATTGTGCCTACTTCCATGTCCCGTGTAAAGCAGGACTCTTGTCCCACACAGGACCGGCTGCAGCCCCCTCAGTCACACCCATCTGCTCTCTTCCAGAGCAGTTCCCCAGCCTTCCATTCTCTTTTCCAGCTTTAACATTTGGGTTTGGGTTTGTTTATTGAGACGGGGTCTCATATTGCTTACACGGCCTCAAGGCCCTTGTGTCAGCCTCCCAAATGGCGGGCTGCAGGCATGCCCCGTACACCCTTAAAGCCGAGACCTCTTTGGCAGAGTATTAAAGCCACTCACGTTGGGAATGCTTTGGGGGCTTGGTGTGCTGGGGTTTCCTTGTGATTGATTTGGAGCCTGTGTGCATCAGCGGTGAGGTTGAGGACAGGGTGCCCGTCCATCCGTCCTGTGCAACCGTCCAGTGACTGGTGAGAGAGACGGAGCTTGCACAGGTGTCTCCTGTTCCCAGCATATTTTGAATAGATGTTTGTGTGTTTACTGGTCATCAGCCTTGACCACATTCCTGAAGTTCAGCGGCAGGTGAGACTCTGGAGGTGGGTTGGAGGCTGGCAGTTGAAAGCAGCGTTGGGAAAGAAACATTGATTATTCATTTATTTATTGTAATTAAAGAAAACTTATTCCATTTGGGACACAAATGTTCTCTCAAGGTTTAAAATCAAAAAAAAAAAAAAAAAAGGAAAAGAAAAGAAAAGAAAAAGAAAAAAGAAAGAAAGCCAAATCATGCATTCATTTGTGCAGTCATTACTGAGTGCCTGCCATGTGGGGTGCCAGGGATGAATAGTAAAAACAAGCAAGTCAAACGTGTTCTTGAACTTTCCGTTCTCATGGGAAGGTGGACAGGAAAACTGTGCGGTAAGTTAGTGTTCGTGGGGGACTAGACAAAGGAGGGTCAGAGAATCTGACCAGGCCGCCAAGCTGGCCTGAAACCCACGGGAGGCAAAGCCGCTTCCAGGATCCCAGCTGTGGGATCTGGCTGGCACTGGGAACTGCTACAGCGCCCTAGAGGGAGGCACTTGTCAGCGCAGCGGTAGGTTGCCTGATGGTGGGTACAGCAGAGGCCGCAGGAAAGGGGGTGAATGAACTAACTAGGCTGCAGCCTCACACCTGCACCCCTGTGGGGTTCCAGCGCCTTCTGGGGAAGGAAGGGTAAAGCCCCTGGAGGTTCTCCATGCTAGGGTGGGTGGAGGCCAGGTGAGGGCTGGCTTGGTGAGATTCCTGTCTCCCTGCACCCTGGGTGGCTGGGCCAGATCCTTGGCAAGCCTGGGCAGACTAGGGCTCACTCTCTGGAACCACCAGGAGCCCCAGGCTATCTGCCCTGGGCTGTGTGTCCTCTGCCAGCTGAATCAGGCTGTTTTCCAGTGTCAGCCTCGCCTTTGTTCCAGGATCTCTCCCCAACTCTGAGAGAGCTCCCTTGCCAAGGCCCATCTCTCTCCAGTTCAGGCAGCTGACAGCACCACAGAAACAAGGAGACACAGACACCGGTGTGTCAGCGCTGTGCTTCTGTGCGTGTGAGAAAGTTCCTGAATGTCTTCCACCCACCGGCTGGTGTAGTTCTCATACCAACACTGCCAAGATAGTGCCGCTATCACCTTCAGTTATGCAGGTGAAGGAAATCAAGCAACAGAGAGGGTTGGCCACTTGCCCTTGATCACCCAGCCAGTGGATGCAGGCTCAGGGGTTAAACCCAGGCTCCTTGGCCCAAACCTCTATTCTCATCTTCCACCTTGCACTACAGATGCCATGGCATTTTCAAGGCCCCTGAAAGGTCCAGGGTGCCCTTTCAGTCTCTTTTAGGCAGTCTCTTGACTTGAAATTTATGTGCTTAGTGTCTGACCATAGGTTATTAGAGAGTGTGAAGAGTGAAAAGCAAGCCCCCCACCCTCCTCCCCCCAGCCCCCAGAAGGTTCCAAAGATCTTGTGCCTTACTTCCAGGGTCAGGTCCAGAGAATTAGACTAACCCCTCTGGTGATCCAGACGACATCCTTTACTGAATGCAAGAAACAGCTGAGAAGCAGCCTCTGTGTTCACTGTTTTTTAACGGTCGAAGAGTAAGAATACTCTAAGAGGCCGTATGCCCAGGGTCACCTAGCTGGAAAGGAGAACCATTCGGCTTCTCTGCTCTCCCCACCCGACCACCCTGTCTCAGCGGCGATGGAACGGGATGCTTTGTGCCCACTGCTGGTCGTTTGCTTGGCGTTGTCAGCTGAGCTTTGGAAGGACGGGGCCGCCGTGCTGGCGGACCACCGACTTCAAGCTAAGGTGGCTTTGTTCCAGGCTTGCCTCTGCCGAGTCTTCAGCCTCACACTGGATGAGCTTGAATTCCCACCACTCTCCTCCTCGTTCACAAAAGTACAGCAGAACCATCTGCACCCTCAGACCCAGTCTGAAAGTACAGTCTGCTGGTTCATAGCTGGGTGCTGCTGTAAGGAGGGAGTGCTATTCCCCGGGACAATCGTCCCTGAGTCCCCCAAGAGGGCCCATGTGGGGCTCTTTAGAAACATCCAGCTGACTTTGCAACACTGGACTACCATCCTTCTCTCCCCCAGGAGTCTTTGTTGAGGCACCAGCTGTGCCACATGTTATTGACAATAATGGGAAGGACTTAAACATAGCCAGGTGGTGCTAGACGGGAGAGCATCCGGATGTAGTCTGCTCAGGAAAATTATAGGATTTCCTCCCTGACTCCTCCAGACAAGGTTTCTCTGTGTAATTCTCTGGCTTGCCCTGGAACTCACTCTGTACACTAGGCTGGCCTCAAACTCACAAGAAATCTACCGTCTCTGTCTCCCAAGTGCTTAAAATAAAAGCCTGTGCCCTCACGCTGGGCTCAGGATTTCTTGCTGATTAAAACTGTTATACTTGGCTATAATTCCAGCACTTGGGAGACAAAGGCAGGTTCTCCACAAGTTCAACTCTAGCCTGATCTGTATAGTGAATTCTAGGCCAGCCAAGGGGGGGGGGGAGGGGTGTTTAAGGTGAAACTTTATCGATTAAACAGACACACGAATAGACGAACACTGCCCTAGTTACCGTTGCTATTGCTGTGTTGAAACACCATCACCAAAGACAAGAGGCAAGTTGGGGAGGAAAAGGGTTGTCTTGTACTTCCACAGCAGTGCTAAGCATCGAAGGAAGTCGGAACAGGAACTCAAATAGGGCAGGAGCTCGAAGGCAGGAGCTGATGCACCATGAAGGGGTGCTGCTTACTGGCTTGTGCCTTGTGGTTTGCTCCACCTGCTTTCTTAGAAAACCCAGGACCATCAGCCGAGGGGTGGCATCACCTTGACCCTCCCCCATCGATCACTAATTAAGAAAATGCTCTATAGCTGATCTTGTGGAGGCTAGAAAGCTATCTAGCGCAATTGACTCCTTGTCAGCTTGACACACACACACACACACACACACACACACATACACACACACACACACCTCACTGTTAAGCTATAACCTTTCCTTTCTTGTTTGTCCTCAAGATCACAGATTTATAACACTGCAATATTAAGTATTTCAAACTTAAAAATCCCACAGTCTTTACAAATTTAAACACCTTAAAATTCAGGCTCTTCAAAATTTCCAAAGGACCATCTGGCAATCTCTGCAGACATTTGGTTGTTACAGAGGAAGAGGACACTAACATCCAAGCTGAGGCTAGGCCACTGAAGAATTAGACATGATACAGTACACTGTACCATAGAACCATCCAAGCCAGAGTCATTGATGGCGCCAGCTGAGAAGCCCGGATTTAACATCTAACACGCTGTTTACTTATTTAATTGTGTTACCACAATGTGTGTAGATGTCAGAGACCAGCTTGCAAGACTTGGTTTTCTCCATCTACTATGTGGCTTTAAACTCAAGTTATCATGTGCTTTTACCCCTGAGCCATCTCACAAGTACCCCCATCCAGCCCTTCTGAAGTGTTTACAAGCAGCAGACATTGTCCTAAGAGCTTCTCAGGTAACTAACTGACTTACTTTGTCTTCCAGTGTATGACATAGAGCTGTTGCTGTCTCCATTTGGTAGATAGTAACACTGAAGTTAAGTAACTGGAGCAAATTCCCCACTGGGGGCCACAGTCCTACTCGGAGTGAGGGAGAAGCGGGCACAGGCAGGCCGTAAGCCCAGACAGCCTGGCTCCAGATCCACACTGAGCCCCTGAACTACTTAAGGGAGCCACTAGGATTCAGGGATTCAAGCTACACTTCCTGCTTTGCATCCAGAAAGCCACATACCTAGATATTTGCGTGTAAGAAGTGAGAAACCTTTGGTCATGCACTGTGCCTGGAACATGGAGTTCGGGTGGCTATAGTTAATTTGATAAGGGGCAGAAGAGTAAAGGTCTGTCCTTGCTAGGTTTATGGCTTACCTCGTGAATTTAATGGTCTTTCTAGTCAGACTGTGCTGTGTCGTTGTAGATATAAAAACAACCGTGGTGTACCCTGCCACAGAGAAGCACCTGCAAAAGTACATGCGTCAGGACCTCCGCCTGATCCGAGAGACCGGAGATGACTACAGGAGCGTCACCTTGCCCTACCTGGAGTCCCAGAGCCTCAGCATCCAGGTGACTAACTGACAAGTCTCATAAACGGTTGACCCTGAAGCCGGTTTGTCTTCTTCCTAGCACCTGTTGGGGGTTATCCCAGAAATAGTACACAAGTACCCGAGGGCCCGGACAGTCTGTGTGACCGAGAGACTGCAAAGAGGAGTGTGGATGGACTGCTGTGGGCTGGTTGCCATTTTATTCAGGACATCGGGGCAGCCTTTGTGATCTCTCGCCCTTTCTGAGGGACTGGGGCTTGCTACTGATGTTTTCCATCACTGGAAAAATTTCATCTGCTCTGTAGTAGCCTGGTCAGCCTCTGACTGTGTCCTACTGAAGATCCGTGAGTGGGTAAAAGCCTTCTGTGGGCTGAGATGACCTTGATCCCGCCTCTTATCTCCCGAGTCTTTCCTGTAGCAATCCTGCCTGCGGGAGGCAAGTCCTTGAGCAAACACTTCCTCTCACTCACTCCCCTCATGTTCGTTCCACAGCAGGCTAGACTGCCATCCCCAGGGTGTGTTTAGTGTAGACCTGCGTACACAGAGGTGACGGAGTGCCCTGGCCGAGGCAGATGCAGGATGCTTAGCTCAGATATCCTGGCAGTTCTTTGGGTTTAGGCCCAGTGCCAACCAGAGCCTCTGCCTTGAATTAGCCCCATGTGGCTCCTCACGGTTAACTATGATTGATGCGTATTGATGAGTCACTTCCTGGCCCACTCACTGGCTCGGGTGGCTCCTCACTGTCTCTCACCGGCATTCTCCTCTCTCGGCCCGTTTTATACTCTTCCCGGACTCGGGGTACGTGGTAGAGAGTATTCTTCTGTGGGACACTCGCAGCCATTCCTCTTGAGTTCAGAAGTGGGAGGGTGCTGCTCTGTCAGTTGTGACAGAGAGAAGTGAGGAGGCAGCAGACTGTCCTAGCCTGAGGAATGTTGTTCCGCTTGGGAGGCCATGTGCTGACAGCCGTCTTTCCCTGTACAGGACTGGGCAGTCCAGCCGGGGCCACCTCCCAGCAGCGTTTGCTTACAGATTCCTTTGGCTCAAGGTCTTTTATTTTCTCCTCTCTTTTGTAAAAGTCGAGGCAAGGTGTCCTAGTTTCATTTCCGTTGCTGTGATTAAAATATCCTGATATAAAGCAACCTGGGGTGGGGTTATTTTAGCTCACAATTCCAGATTCCCAGTTCCCCCACAGCTCCTCACTGTGGGGAAGTCACAGTGCCAGGAGCCGGGACAACCAGGCACATCACATCCACAGGTAAGAGCGGAGAGAACGAGTGTGTGCATGCTTACTGCCCACCTGGCTTCTCGGCTTTTCCTCAGTCCGGAGCCCCAAACCTGGGAATGGCACCGCCCACATTCAGGCTGAGTCAGCCCACACCAGTGAAATCACTTAAGACAGTTCCCTATAGCAGTGGCTCTTTCCCAACCTTGCTAATGCTGTGATCCCTTAATGCCCTCACGTTGTGGTGACCCCCCCCCCCAACCATAACATTAGCTGCTACTTCATAACTGTGATTTTGCCATTGTTGTGAACTGTAATGTAAACAGCTGATAGGCGACCCCTATGAAAGGGTCATTCAACCACCAAGGAGGTTGAGAAACAGCTGCCGTTCGGGCAGGCCCACAGCCTGCTCTAGGAAAGCCCTCATTGAAACTCTCTTCCTAGGTGATTTTTTTTGTTGTTGTTGTGTCAAGTTGACACTTAAAACTAACAGCCACACCAAGTCTCATGTAGCTCAGGTTGGCCTCAAACCGACTATGTAGCAGAAGATAACCTTGAACTTCAGATCTTTCTGCCCCTTTCCCCAAATGCTGAGGTCACGGATGGATATTTCCACACTCAGTGTATGTGGTATTAGGGATTCAACCTGGGGCCTCATGCATTCTAGGCAAGCATTCTACCATAGTCTGTATATCCCCGGCCCCTTTCTTTAAAATAAATCCTGGAATTTGTTCTGTCTTCTGAGTGGAAAGGAAGTGTCTCTACACTCCTCGATAACGTCTGTGGAGGATCCTAGGGGGTCTTTCTAGAACCTGTGTTCTATGGGACTGTTTGTACATGTCTGGGATTCGAGGGGAGAGGCCGTCGTCTGGTCGGCATGAGTCACATTACTACCTCACTGTGCACCATCACCCAGTTCTACTTGCAAACAAAAGTCGTTCAGCAGAACTCCTTTCTCTCAGATCTGATTGATACAAGCTCCCCAAGTAACTGGCAGCCGTCTCTGTTACTGAGTATCTGCTATGCAGGGCTTTAAGGAGGCTCCAGCCAACAGGCTCTTGCTAATGCCCACAGACTGTCAGGAAAGAGGGACATGCAGGTAGACAGTTGTGATAATGGCACAGGCCCACTGGTGGGCCGTGTGAGGATAGTGGTGAGGCCGTGAGAGGGACCCGTGCAGACCTGGGGTCACAGAGGTAGAATCCTTCTCCTGAGTTCCAGGGGATATATAGAAGTTGTGTTGATGTAACTAGGCACCGGTAGGTGACACGGGGCTCAGTGGGGATGGCCCTGAGTGGCCTGGAGGAGGTCTGTAGATCGTGTTCGGGAGACTGGAAGTTCACAGCACTGGAGGACATTCTTAAAAATTGCAGCAGAGCCGGGCGGTGGTGGCGCACGCCTTTAATCCCAGCACTTGGGAGGCAGAGGCCGGTGGATTTCTGAGTTCCAGGCCAGCCTGGTCTACAGAGTAAGTTCCAGCATAGCCAGGGCTACACAGAGAAACCCTGTCTCAAAAAAAAAAAAAAAAATTGCAGCAGAAACTGTTTTATATCTATTCTCTGGCCCTTCAGGGGCTAAAACTGGGGCTTATGCTTTCTATTTTCTTTCTTTTTTTAAATTTTTTTTTTGCTTTCTTTTTTCTTAATACATTTTTTGACATTTTATTTTTTTGTATTTTTATTTTATTATGTATATGTGTGTGCACACATGCTTGCAACAGAGTGTACAGGTGTGGGTCAGAGGATCCTTGTGTGTTTTGGGGATCAGACTCAGGCCATCAAGCTTGGCAGTAAGTGCCTGTATCTATAAGCCATCTTGATGGCCCCACATGTGCATCTAATAAATTATGCTATTTTTTCTTTTTTCCTGCCATGTGTATAGGTGTGTGCTGTATGTGCACATCTGTGTACACGTTTGAATCCGTGTAGGTGTGTATGTGTGCCGATGCAGGTGCCTATGCCTCGTGTACTTGTGGAGGCCAGCGTTTGATGGGGGTGTTTATTTCCTGAACGGAGAGCATGTAGATTCAGCTAGGGTGGCTAGCCAGCTTGCCCTGGGGATCGCTGACCTCTGTCTCCTGAGCCACTCCTGGATGCCGATCCTAGGGATCGGAACTTTGCTCGGCCCTTTTGTCTATGAGGCCGGTGTTATATCTCCCGAGCCATTTTTCCAACTCTAAATATCTGTGATGTTCCTAAGGACATGGATGGTGTGATCGAATCTAACAAGTGCAAATGGAGCAGGACTAGAACCCAGCATGGGTCCAAAGCAGGGACGGACAAGGCACACTCAGGAGGAGGCCCCAGCTGGGTTACAGGGCTCGTAATGGTGCTACAGAGAGGAAGGACTGTGGGGAGACCCCGGGTCCTACCAGAGAGAAGAGTGGACAGTGGAGTCTTCATTAACGGGGGCAGGGTGTGGACTGCACGGGAGGGGAGCTTGTATGGAAGACGGCATGTGCAGTGTGGGGTCTGTCGGGCACATCCTAGGTGCCAGGAACTGTTGTAGGCATTTTACATATATTACCTCAAATCTTCACAAGACAAAACCATGCTCTCTGGTTCTAGCATCTGTGTTCTTAGCAAGTTACTGTCTGGGTCCTGAAATTTGAATTACTTATAACTTCCTAGTAAAACATCTAGGAAAAGACACGGTGGCAGTGGTGTGTCTGGACCTGAAGCCAAGATCTTCTGGCTAAAACTGCCCATCGTATCCAGCCTCTGCATCCGCTACCGTTTGGATCCTCATTCCTCTGGCCAGGAGCAGTGGGGCATTTCCCTCAGCCCCCGAGCAGAGGTTTCCTTGCCTGGAAATTGTGACTCACAGCTCCTCCGCGTTAGGTGTGTGAGAACTGGGAGGCATCCCATTTATCATGTGCCCACTGCTGTTGCCAGTACGGGAAAGGATTCCAAGTGGAGCCGCATTAGCATTCACAGATAGCGCCGAGGAATGGGGAAGGAGTATGCGGTGCAGACCTGGACGGCATAGACAGGCGGGAAACCATGGCCAGAGCTGGGGCAAGGGGTGTGCGGAAGAGCCAAGAATGGAGGGAGAGTGGAAAGGGACCAGACGTCCCGTGGGAGGGCCAGGGAGGAAAGGGGACTTACAGGTTGTTGCCAGTGTCACACTGTAGCTCCATGGATTCTGAAAAGCACTGCCCACCAGCACTGGCTTTCCGGGACAGCCTCCCACTCCCTGACCCTGGGTCATGTGTGTGAATTTCGCTCCCTTCTTTCCCAGCCTGCCTTCTCTGGGCTGCTGGCCATGAGACTTCCTGTGGATGCAGGCTCCTGCCCCCTGGCCTGGCTCTCCCCAGGAGGCAGGATATGCTGTGCTCAGGGTCGCAGGTAGGCTTGCCTGACCTTCCTCACACCTGCTTCTTCCTCCCCTCCAAACTGTCCCACAGAGCCACACAAGTGAGTGTGGGGCAGCTCGTGCTGGCCTTACACAGGCCTCTGGCTGCTCAGCCTCCAACCCAACCCCTTTCTCACTTTGCCTCCTCCGTCGGGCTGTCCCACTGTTGTCTCTGCACTGCTGCTGTTCCTCGGGCGCCTCTATCAAGCAGGCTCTGGGACAGTCCTTTTATGTCCCTGTCCCGGTTAGAATCTTCCCATCAGCCCCATGCACAGATCTTAAGAGACTGTTTTGGGAAAGAGGATTGATTCAGTTGCTTGTCCAGGGAGGAGCTGAGGAGGTGCTGTCATGCTCCAGAGCTCATTCACGATTTGTGACCGTGTGTGTTGCTCTCCAATGGGACCGTGTGCCTCTGGGTAAGGGACAGTCGTGGAGGCCAGGTATGTGGTGCCCCAGAACTCTCCATGGTAGAAGGGGGTCAGTCTCTTTCTTCTGTTTCTGGGAGGCTTCAGTCAGCTTTGCTGGCTTTTTCCTCTGCTAGCACATGCCCAAAGATGCCTCTGGTGGCAGGGGAGATGGTTCTGGAAGAATCTTAGCTCACTAGCTTGTGTGTGACTCAGCCACAGGTACTTTGTGAAGAGCCATCTCCTGGTTGGAAGGCTCTAGCAGGTCGGGGCATGGACAGCTTGGCAGTGGCAGACCTTACCCTCTCCCTGTAAGCCATAGGTTACATCCCTAAAGCTGGCCACCAAGGGCTATTCTTTTATTTGGACACTTCCTTCTCCTAAGGCTGACCACCAAGGTTCAGATAGCAAAGTACTGAGGTCCATCAATCAAAAGCCTAATTAACATGCCTCATCAAAACCTACCACTGCACCCTAGCCCATTCTGACACAGACCTCCCCTTTATCCTCTTGAAAAATCACACCCACAAGGTCACTTACTCCTATTTTCTGCCTGAGTCAGAAATCAGGCACTGTACTTTTCTTCTCTGCTTAATAAAGGAAATAGTGTCAATAAAAGGAAATATATGAGCCGGGCCACTTGGGAGGCAGAGGCAGGTGGATTTCTGAGTTCGAGGCCAGCCTGGTCTACAGAGTGAGTTCCAGGACAGCCAGGACTACACAGAGAAACCCTGTCTTGAAAAAAACAAAACAAAACAAAACAAAAAAAAAAAAAAGGAAATATATGAAAATAGGTGTTTGGGTGTGGTGTGTGCTAACCCTTGGGGATCAGGAGGGAGCACCCAGCTGTGTGCAGTACCCTGCACAGGTAAATGTTCTCCTCTCCAGTCCTAGGGAGGCCCCTTGACTCATTGGCCTGTCCTGCAAAGTAGTTGTGGGGCCGCCAAGCCCTCTGGACTGAAGTGTCTCCTTGAGTAATTGTTGGGACCCCAGAAGCCAACGTATTCTTAGCGGATGTCCTCTTCTCCCTGCCTCCAGGCCAGCCCCCTGCTTTTGGCCTTTGGGGACACTGCCTGTGCCAGCACTTCTTAGAGAGGGAAGAGGATTGTAGCACCTTCCTTCCTCTAGTCAAGAGCCTGGAAATCCTTCTGACTTGAAAGAAGAGGATGGCGTGGCCCCAGCTGCTCGGTCCATCCCCCTCACCAGCTGCTTTGTCTTTTGGATGTGGCGCACTCCTGGGTGCAGACGGGCTGTCCCAGCTAAGGAAACAGAGAAAAGCCAGAGGCACCTGGGCTCTTGCATGCTGTGAGCTCAGGAGCACCTCCCTGAAGTCTGGTGTCCTCACAGAGGACCCCCAGACGGACCTGTGATGTCCTTAGAGTCTGTTCAGGACTGAGGAAGGGTCCTCCAAAGACTGACGGGTGCTAATCATAAGGTAGAAAGATGGCTGGAGGTCCCGTGAGAGCGTTATTGAAACATCCTATGCCTGCGTGGCTTTCTGTGTTGCTTTGACTTGTCCGCAAGGCCTGCTGTTACACACGATAGTTCTCTCCCACTCACTGGCCTATAGAAGCGGAGGTTTCACTGCACTGTGGCTGTCTGCCATTGCAGAAAGAAGCCTCTGTGCCCTTGCCCTCCTCGAAGGTCCTCGTCTCCCTGCCTTGTTGGACACTGGAGAGGTGAGCACAGGGCCAAGCAGGGTGTGTATATGTCTATGTTGAGCATGAGAAACCTAAAGGACCCAGCCCTGTGTGAGCTCAAAGGCCTGGATGATGACAGCGATAACCAGGAACCAGCTATGATGAGGAGTCTTCCAAAGCCAGCGAGTGTCCATGCCGAGTTTGTGGCCATTTATATCTGGACCATTTCTCCTGGAAGGTCCCAGTCAGTGTAAGTGGATGTGTAAACTCTCTTTCTCTCCTTCCAGTGGGTATATAACATTCTTGACAAGAAGGCTGAAGCTGACCGGATTGTTTTTGAGAACCCAGATCCTTCTGATGGCTTTGTCCTCATCCCAGACCTCAAGTGGAACCAGCAGCAGGTAAAGATCAGGTGCTGGAGCACTCGGGCCTCGTAAACTCCTGGTGCCATGCCGCCAGCCTGCCTCCATGGGCCCTGTCTCCTTACAGCTCTGATTACTGTTATCCAGTGCTTAGCTGTCACAGGCAACCACGTTTGCTTCCATGGGTGAACCTGAAGCCTCTGCTCTTTGCCAAAAGGCATCATGGGGTGATGTTTGCCTCTGTGGCTATAGGCAAAGTCCTGTGTCCCCTCAGGCAGCCCTGCACCTGGAAATTCTGGGTTAAACCCTGATTGCTCATGGGAACTAGGTGTGGACAGGAAGAACTGCCTCCTGAGACTCTTAAAAAGTGACAAGCTTGTGACTGCAGGCAGACTCCAGCCTAGGGATCTCAGAGAGCCCTGTTTTATTCAGTACCTCGGCTCCCTGACCTGTGACGGCGGCGGTGAGCCTCAGTGCTCCTTTAGAAGCTGTCAGCATCACCAGCTGTAAGATAGGTCCTATCTGAGCTTCTGCTGCTTCTTGTACTGCGGTGAGGGTCCAGGGATGGATGGAGGAGGTGGAGAAAGTGCAGCGTTGAGGAGCCTTCCTGGCCCTTGCTCACCACCACTCCTGGAGACATTGTTCTCCCTTTCTCCTCCTGTCTCTTTCTCTGAGGCGCAGATGTTAAGGTGCCAAGCATACTAGGCAAGCGCTCTAGCCGTGAGCTGCCTCTCTAGCCGTAGAAGTATGTATTTATTATCCCCACACTGGTGGCCCTGCGTGTATTCATTTGTTCTTCTTTTCATCCATTCAACAAATATGTGGCAAGTATCTAATGTTGCTAGCGGTTATGCCTTCCCAGGTCACGCCCCCCCCCCCTACTCCTTGCTTCGTTTTGTTGACACGGGGTCTTGCTCAATCTTGTGATTCCCAGCCCCACTGAGATGTGTGTCACTGTGCCAGACTTCCTTAGTTCTATCCAGAGATCGCCTATATGCTCTTTCATGATTCACTTTTTTGTTATTGCGTGCCCATAGTTAAAGTAGATCGAATACAAAGGCTGCGTAGGAAGAGTAGGTTCCCTCACGCCACATTCCTCAGACCCCCTTCTTCAGAAACCACTACTGTTACCTTCGCTTCCAGAAGGAATCCTCATATACTGTTGGTATAAATGTTTGTGTGTGAGCACACAGTACATTTTCAGTTCACACAGCTTAGGCTCTTTGGCCCTCTCAGACCAGGAGTCGTTCCTTCGAGTCCCTCGGGGTTAAAATAAAGCTAACAACTCCTGCCATTCCCAGAAAACTTATTTTTTCTTCCACTTTATAAGAAGTCTCACCTGTCCTTGTCTAGTATTTCAGCTCCGTCTCTGTGCCAGGAGGATCTTTGGCTGCCCGCAGAAATCCTTTCCGCAAATCTAATATCAGAGAATGGTTCCTTTTTCTCTCACCCAACCTGTGAGCTGACAGCAGCAGCTCCATGCCTCATTCCATGCCAGTGGAGCAGGAGAAACCATTTAGTGTGGTGTTTGGGATTTGTTCACCGACGGTTAAGACAAATGCCTTTATTATTCTGAGTGTCCTGTGATAGTGGCACATTCTACAGCCAAAACATATGCTCAAAATCAATCTCTTTTATTTCCTGGTTTCCCCTTGGACTAAGTACATTACCTGGGCACAAGAGGAGAAGGGGAGAATCCAGGTGGTACTTGTCATAAAAGAAAGGCGTAGTGGGCACAGCTCACATGGTAGCTTTGGGTACAGCCAAGGCTCCTGTAACTCTGGTGGGAAGAATGACTACCACAAAAAGAATGACATACTTGGACACCAGAGGTCATAGGGACGCTCTCATCCCATCCCCATTACATTAGGGCTCTGGGGATTTGGCCGGGTGACTCATGGTCCCCAAATTATCTCCTTGAGGAATGTAGCAGGTCACCTCTCAGGACTAGGGGCTGCTGTATTCTGTCTGGCTTTGGCTCCGCAGCCTGGCACATGGGTGTGATAACTGAGCAAGGCCAAGGTTTGGAGAGCAGGGAGGGGTTTCCGGGCAAGAGAAGAGTTCATTTGCTCTCTGGCACAAGATCTTGTTGACACTGGTTCTTTGCTCTGTTGTGACCTCCCGGGCTTCAGCCGGGCTCCATTTACAGGAAGGACTGCAGGAAAGGTCTTCTGTGAACCACTGAGATAGGGAGAGAGAGAAACAGCTGACAGACCCTGGGGCGCTTCCTCCGTGTGTCCCCCACAGCCGTGCATGCACCTTTGAGCTGCTGCCCTCTCTGAACCTTCACTCTCATAGTTCTGTCTAGATCCAGATCCCCTGCTTCCCTCGGAGGACATTCCGGTCCCCAGCTAACTGGACTCCTCCCTCTTGTGTGCTGATCACTGTGTGTCATGGGGAAGTAGGTCAGCAGTAGAGATTGTGATAGGCTTGCAGAAGACCCTGGGTTCTGTCCTCAGTACTACAATGAAAAGCTGCCATGCTTTTAGACATCCAGTATTGATTTCATACGGGAGAATGGCATGCACATAGGCGGAGTTGTAAGTTCTTCAGGACAAAGACTTTTTGGGCTTGGCTTTCTGAACTTGCCCATCTCGTCCTGTCCACTCTGTGGTGTATGTAGACATTCCCAGATGGAAAATTTTGTTGTTTCATAGTTTCTTCCTTTTTTTGCTTTCTCAATTTTTTTTTTTTTTTTTTTTTTTTTTTTTTTTTTTTTTTTTGAGAAAGGGTCTTGCTGTATAGCCCAGCGTGACTTTGAACCCTCAGTCCTTCTGCTTGAGCGCTGGCATTACAGGTCTGTACCACCACACCTAGCTCCAAAGAATACACTGAAATCCTGTTCTTCAGCTATTCCTCGTCATTCAGGGCAGACAGACACCTAGGGTAACCGCTTAGTGGTTCTGCTGTGGGGTCTTCTGGATTGGCCTTGGGGGAGGAGTGCCCTGGCTGGTAGCCTCCATGCTAAGACCAGCGTTGTCTGGTTTGCCCTGGGGTCTGTCTCCACGCAGCTTGATGACCTGTACTTGATCGCCATCTGCCATCGCCGGGGCATCAGATCCCTTCGAGACCTCACTGCAGAGCACCTGCCGCTCCTGAGGAACATCCTGCGGGAAGGACAGGTGAGTTGCTCCCCAGTGCGGAAGCCCACACTTGCACTTCCCAGTGTGCCCCCATCTCCTTCCTTACACTTCTCCATCCGTCATAGGTTAATTCCTGGGCAGTCCTGCCCGACACGCAAGCTCTAGTCCCTCCTTGCCCTCAGTCCTGCCCGTCATCTGTAGGTCCTTCTATCCCGTAGGCTTGTGTCCTTCCCATCCCAGATCTGTCTTGTTCATGACAACCACCATGTGCCGGATGAGGTCCTTGGGATATTGGTCACATGACTTTGTGTATATACTATAAACCTTCTCACCTAGACTGAAGCTGGCTCAGTTATGCAGCACCTAATGCTCGGGAGGCACTTTCTATCTGGGACATTATGGGATGGCGAAAGGAGCCATCGGGGCAGGAGAGAGGGAGTGGGAGAAGAGTGACTAGCAGCTTGGGTCTGTGGTCCTGACCTGCTGTTGAGTCCTGTCTCAGAGCCCTAGAAGAGCTTACTTTCAGACCTCAGGATCTGGTTGGGATCCCTTTTGAAGCCTCCCCCCCCCCCCCCCCCCCGTACAAGCTGAGCCTCAGCCTTTTTTCCTGGACTATGTGAAGACACCTGTCCTGCCAGGGGCCAACAGTTGCAAGTTGCTCAACCAGGTAGTGCTCCCGTGCGGCTGGGCCCTAACTGCCTTCTCCGCTTGGCGTCCTTCTCGCCTCTTCCTTTATGGAGGCACTAGTTTCTCGAGTAGTCTTTAGGTACCCCCAGTGGCACAGAGTGCCATCCTCTCAGGGAGGGACCACCCCAGGAGCCCCCCCAACCCCCATCAGCTCTGCTTATCCCAGCAGGCACCGTCCACACCCCACTGCCCTCCCCCATCCTTTCCCCACCCCTGTTCACCCCGATGCTGTGATTCTCCATTGGTAGCACTGAAGATAGAGTTTGTTTTGGGTTTTTTTTTTTTTGTTGTTTTTTGTCTTTTCGAGTCAGGGTTTCTCTGTGTAGCCCTGGCTGCCCTGGAACTTGCTCTGTAGACCAGGCTGGCCTCGAACTCAGAAATCCGCCTGCCTCTGCCTCCCAAGTGCTGGGATTAAAGGCGTGCGCCACCACCGCCCGGCGAAGATAGTTTGATTTGAGGCTAAATTCTGAGCCCACAGAGGCCTGAGCAAGGTGGATGGGGAAAAGGAACCAGCACCAACTTGAATGCTTTCTTCTGCAAGGAGCCCTGTAGAGGTCTCAGAGCCCTTCCTGAAGTCTCTCCCGGCATCTTTTCCATGCGCCAGGTCCCTAGCCCAGCCATCTCCACCTAGCCTCCTGCTTAGTGCACAAGTGATCAAGTGCCTCAGGCCTGCCGTCTTGGGGCTCTGGGCCAACTCAGGAGCGGGAACTCCTAGACTCCTAAAGCAAGAAGCCCATGTACATCCAGAGGCCTGGAGTGACTGAGGCTCATTTCCATTGAGGAACGGCTCAGCTTGGCTGTGTCACCGTAATTTCAAATACCTTAGAAGACCAAGATCTAAGGCAGGTGGGGCAGAGAGCTGGTGGGTTTTGCGGCCATCCCAGGGCACGTGTAGGAAGGATGTGATGGTCTGGGTGCGGAGGCGGGAGACTGGGTGCTGACTCCTCGGCAACACGGCCTTTTCATCACTGTCTTTCCTTACCAGGAAGCCATCCTGAAGCGCTACCAGGTGACAGGCGACCGGCTGCGTGTGTACCTACACTACCTGCCCTCTTACTACCACCTGCACGTGCACTTCACTGCCCTGGGCTTCGAGGCTCCCGGCTCAGGCGTGGAGCGGGCACACCTGCTGGCTCAAGTGATCGAGAACCTGGAGTGTGACCCCAAGCATTACCAACAGCGCACTCTTACTTTTGCTCTCAGGACCGATGACCCCCTGCTTCAGCTCCTGCAGAAGGCCCAGCAACCCTGAGTTTCTGAGAGTGCCTGAAGGGGGGAGCTAGTGGGTCGGGCTTGGGGTAGTTTGGGCTGGGTTTTTATCTCGAAGGGATTTTCCTAAACCGTATTTTGTAGTTTCTTGGCCTTTCAGCAAAGGTCAAGTGTGAGATGTTTTTTGTACCGGTTTATTCCTCACATGAGAATAAAGAACTTTCTTACTGGTGAGGACTGATGGGGTAGCCGGGTAGGGGAAGGGGAGTTGGCAGAGCTGGTGGGAAAGGTGAAAAGTTTCAGAGTGTCGTCACAGCTGGTGAGTCAGCTTCCTGGAAGGTCCGTTCGAGGACTTCCTCCATCTCCTTAGGCTCTCTTTACCTGCTGATTCCCTCGTCCCAGGTCTGCCCTGCTGCCCCCCCCCTCCAAAATCTCCCACTGTACTCCTCTCCCCGCAACCCTCCCTTTGGACAAGTTCACTCCCACTCTTAAAACCAAATTGAAGACCTTTCCGGAAATAGTCTGTGGAGGCTTTCAAGGCCACTTCCTCCTTCCCTCCCCGGTAACGGGGTTCCACCCTGCGTGTGTCAAGGCTGTTGATAAGTTCACGCCGGGGCTGGGGATGGATGCCTGGCATTGGGAACGTTTTTCTGAGAATCAGATGATGCAAACCCCCAAAGCCTGCCTTTGCTTCTGTTATTTGGTCAGCAGAACCCTGGCCTTGAGTTTGTCTTATCTAGGCAGAAAGACAAAACAAACTCATGCGGGGCAGCCAGAAATTTCAAAACACTATCGGGGCAAAGTGATATGGTTGCCGTGGCGGGTCTGGGCACCGTCTGATCAGCACTTCGCTTCGCAGAATCTCAAGGCTACAGACTTCATGGTATCGGGGGGCTGTCGATCAGCCTCGGAGCTGACAGGAGCCTACCTAAGAAGGGTGACAACTGCCACTGTTCACCAGAACAGGGCCACACGTAGCACCATGAGATCACTCTCCAGCACAAAGGACAATTGTATCCTCCTGCCAGAGCAGAACTAGTGTTTACTGTCGGGGCAGGAGAAGGCGAAAGGTTTTGTGCCCTGTTCTGGAAGCTCTCTTCTGAGATGCAGGATGTTGGACTCTGAAGTGACCAGGAGGAAAACACGAGGAAGACGGATGGCCGTGACCCTGCATCCCCTTGCCTGAGAACTAAGAGCTTTGATTCAGTGCCCAACTATTATATTTGCAAGCGAGTCCCTCTGTGGGAGCCCTGATCCTGTCACTTGCTCCAGGCTCACACTGCCTGTGGTGGTGAGCACTTGGCCCTCAGTGCCCCTGAGAGAGTCTATTTAAAAAAAAAAAAAAAGATTGGCGTGAATGGTCAGAACCTGAGACTACTCTAGGCCCCAGAAAGCCCAAGTGAGGCATAATAAAGCTACCCCTGTGCTAACCCAGCCTTCTCTGCAATCCAAGCACCCCAGCATTGAGGTATATACCCAGCCACCACAAGGATTTGCAGTTATTCTGGCGGTAACCAAAGCAGCTGTGTCTGTTACAAGTATAGGCCAGATTTGTTCTTGACTGCCACAAAAACTAGTGGTTTCCTGAACAGAAAGCAAAAGCTCTCCTGGGCATGGTTATGTGCCAGTGCTAAGGGTTCTCGGAGAGAAGGCGGACAGAGATCTTTTCTTCGAGCTGCATACAGCTTGCAGGGCAGATTCCTGGGTCTCACTTGCTCCTTCTCCAGGTACCAGGGTAGAAATGGCACTGAATGTTCTCTGGAGCCTGGGGGGGTGGTGGTGGGAGATACACACTGCTGAGGTGCCGATGCGGCCTCTCTGGAGCACATAACCCCTCCACCATGTCACATGCTCCTTGTTCCCCACGCCAACTGTGCTGCTTATGAGTTGAGGCTCACACACAGGCCGACTTTTGTGTTACATGCTATAATCTGTCTGGCTTGGGTGGGGCGGACTGATGGCTGGATATACTACTCAGAGGGAAAGAACAGTCTGCTTATTCATGTGGACTGGTTAGTGAGGTCACGGGGTCACGGTTGTAAGGGTAGTAATCATGCCTGGGAAGGCCAAGTATTCCTCCTCCCTAGGGCAGAGACCTGTGCTCTAGGTAACCTTTTGGCTCTCCACTCCTAACCAATCCTGTCTTCCTTTTGGCTTATTCTGCAAGGAGATGCCTCTGGGATAGTGACAATATACCTTATTTACCTGATATCATAGAGAGGCCCCTTCCAGGACTTGCTGCTTAAGTTTTTTTATACTTGGAAGGACCAGTATCTGCCTAAGGTCTGGCAAAGGTCCCCCCTTCAGAGTCAGCCAGTTCTCTTCATGTCCTCCAAAGATGACGGCAGCTTTCCCCCTAGACCCCAGTACCCCATCCCCATCTCTGAGCCCCCAAGGTCTCATCTCAAGGTTTCTGCCAGGCGGCCTGGCTGCAGTCTGGTGATAAGATCCTAACAATACCCTTTATGTCTTTGTGGAGTACCCTCATTGACAGACCCCTACATGTCTTGTCTGGTTCTTCACATACTTGGCCTCTTTCAATCTGTCAGCTTGTTGCCTTTCCTTTTGGACTGAGAGGACCTCGAAGGTCAGAACATCTTACCATTACTCTAGCTGCCCAACCCCTGGGGTTCTGACCGGGTAAAACAGAGTTTTAAGGCTAGTCAGCATTGGGACCATTTACATTTGTATAACAAATCACTTTGTGGAGCACGCACTCTGTTTTACAGATAAACCTGCTTAGTGCCTCCTGACTGGTGGAACATCCACTCCAGGAAGCTGAAAGGTCTGCCCTAGGGCCTGTGGAACTATGCACACTAAATGTGGAGAGCACAGGCATGGAACAGGGCCTGAGCTCCCAGACCAGGGCAGAGGTAACTGCCTCAGTCTTTCCTCCTCCTGTCACTCCAGAGCGCAGTGTCCTGTCTCCTGGGACCAAGCTTCCTGGGCAGGATGCATGATGCTTAGCCCGCCCTGCCTGAGCAATTGCAAAGGCCAGCCCCGCCCTGACAATCAGATCCTCACATGCATTCTGGGGCCATGGCAGACGCCTCCCTTTCCCAGATAAATCAGGGATACCTTCACAAATGGCAGTTAGCCTTTACTGCCTGGCTGTTCTCTTCCGGCCTGGCTGGAGAGGAGCAGCAGAAGGACCCATGGCTGCTGTGCCTCCTTAGCATCTCTGGGTACTCCAAAGCCCTCCCAGGGAGCAAGACTGTCAGCACAGAGCCAAGAGAAAGAATATATTCAAGCCCCATTTTGCATGTCCAGGTTGAATACAGAGCTCTAAAATTAGAAACAAGGATCACACATATTTGAAAACATTTCTCTCGCGATAGTTCCTTATCCAGAGCATTTGAATAGTCTTTACCTTGGTGGACCGGGGGATTTTGATGTCAGGACACACCAGCCCAAGGCCCAAACTCTGGATGTTCAAGAATCGCAGGGGGTATAAGATTGTCAATATAAATCCTTTATGCTGTCACCTCTAGATTACTTATAATGTGCAATGTAAACACTTGCTTTTCTGCTTTATTAGGCAATATCAAGAAAAAAGTCTAGGGGCTGGAGAGATGGCTCAGCGGTGAAGAGCACTGACTTGCTCTTCCAGGAGTCCTGAGTTCAAATCCCAGCAACCACATGGTGGCTCACAAACATCCGTAATGAGATCTGACGCCCTCTTCTGGTGTGTCTGAAGACAGCTATAGTGTACTTAGATACAATAATAAATAAATCTTTTAAGCTGGCTGTCCTGAACTCAAATTCCCAGCAACCACATGATGGCTCACAAACATCAGTACAGCTGTAGTGCACTCATATACATAAAATAAATCTTTAAAAGAAAAAAAAGTCTATACTTAAAATATTTTTCATATACACCTTTAAAATTTTGTATTTCCTATATGGGTGTTTTCCCTGCATGTATGCCTGTGTACCACATATGTGCAGTAACCATGGAGGCCAATATGGATATTGGCTCCCTCCCCTGGAACTGTAGTTACATAGGCATTGAACCCAGAGTCCTCAACAGTGTGCGTTCTTAATTGCTGAGCCATCTTTCTAGCCTAATACATATCTGTATCTGTATCAATCAATCAATACTGATATCGTAACACAATAATACTATAACACTATAGATTTTCCCATTTACAGCCCAAAGGATTGAACCCCCATGGCTTCATGTCTGCTAGGCAAGTATTCTGCCATTGAGTTACATTCCAGTCCTTTTCCTCAAGAGAGAATTGGGGGGACAGGGAAGAAGGCAGATCTTAATAATTTATCCTTACTAGCAGCTCTTTGCCTCCCCAGTGCTAGGATTACAAATATGCAGCACCATATTCCACAGGTCCTCTGTGGGACATGGGTTCCCTGGATTAAAGTACTTTACCAACTGGATTTTCTCTCCAACTCTAATGGGTAATGTTCTGTCTGTTCCTCTAGTTTGTTTTAGTCTGTTCGTCTTCAGGAGGCAAATAGTCGGATGGCTCCAGCATAAGACTCTGCACCAGAAACAAGTATACACTGGGACAACTTATATTCTGTCCGTAAAATAAGGATGACAGCCACGCTTACTCCACAGGGGTGTGTGAGGGCTTGTTAAGGGGCTGGGGAGATGACTCGGCGGTTAGGAGTACTGGCCGCCCTTCCAGAGTACCTGGGTTTGGTTCCCAGCACTGGCATGGCAGCTCACAGTATCTATAACTCCAGTTCCAGGGGATCCCATGCCCTCTTCTGACTTCCACAGGCACCAGGCACCAGGCACTCACATGGTATACACAAACATAGGTGCAGGCAAAACATCTATACACAGAATTTTTTTTTTTTTAAATTTAAGCATAGAACCATTACTTAGTAAATTTTAGTTGTTTTTTTTTTTTTTTTTTTTTTTTTTGACATGGGAGCGATCTTAAAGGAAAGATTTGGGACTAGATCCTTGTTATAGCCTCTGTATGTTAATATTCTAACCCCTCAGGGGACAGTATTAAAGGCACGGCCCTTGGGAAGTAATTAGATCATGACAGCCATATCCTCAATGGTATTAGTGTTATACCACCGAGTCCAGGTGTTTTTGAGACGGTGTCTATGAGCTAGGTTGGCCTAGTACTCCTGATGATCCTCCTGCCTCAGCCTTCTGAGTACTTGGGATTGCAGCCATGTTCCAGTAGATCCAGCTTGGATTTTAAGGAAAAAAAGGCTACAAACTGTGGTTAATCCATTTTGGCTCTAAAGAAGGGCAGGAGCTACATGCTTGGGATTTCTTCCAACCTAAAGGGTCCTGGAATGCATTTTAGCCTTGGCCTCCTGGCAGGGTTTTCACACTACAATAGAGATGTCTCCCGCTATTGAGATCCCTGAGAACGGTTCAACGCCATGGTCCAGCCTTATAAATCTGATAAAAATAGGAGCTGAAATACCGTCCTGGGGTTGCTATTTTTAAACGCGCCAGAGATGCTGGATTGGGTTTATTTCTTCCTCAAATGGCCTCTTGCTGTCCCTTCCTCCAGGATGTGAACGTGGCACATGTGAGGGACAGGAGCCAGATGTCTGGGAGGAGGCATATTTGTCAGGTAGCTGCCTGTCCAGCAGGAGCCTCGCAGACAGGGCTCTGTGGCCCAGATGCACCTGCCTCCTCTCACCCCTTCCTCCTCTGTCTCCTCCCTCTGTCTGAGGATGACCCAGGGGTTGTCCCAGGAGTCAGGTGTCTGCCACATCTACCTAGGAGCCCAGGAAAGGTGAAAGAGGCAGGACAGGCGGCTTGCTGGCCAGCGGAGTAAGACTTACTGCTGTTATTCTGAAGGTTGTCTTGGCTCACCTCGTCAAGACAGCTAACGTCAGAAGGGAACAGGCCCTTGAGGCTAAAGCTCAGCTTGTTACCTCCCTGACTCATGGTAAGCAACTTGCAGTGTCCTGTCGAGGGGTACAGCGGGATTGGCAAGAACCTAGAACCCAGAAGTCCAGGATGAAAGAATGCCTTTATGCTAGATTCGCTTCCTTCTCTAACTCAGAAGATAGAGAGGCTTCGAAGTGGCTGGCTCAGCTTCTGTCTGTACTGTTAAGAAACTGTGTAATCATGGTTCTCAGAAGGGTGAGGCAGGAGGATCACAAGTTCCAGGTCAGCCTGGGCTACTTAGTAAGTTTTTTGTTTGTTTGTTTGTTTTGTTTTGTTTTAAGCCGGGGGTGGGGGTTGGGGGTGGAAGAAGAAGAAAGTGCAAGAGAAAAGTCATAAACACATAGTAAGCTAAAGTGGATGGTCTGGGGCTGGGACAGGCTGGGAGGTTGTGCTGTGATTCAGAATGCGTTTTATACATTTGAAAGGCATTTGCCTGCGTGTTTATTGAGCACATAATTATATGCATCACCCAGTGACTTCAGGACAAGTCCTCCATTGTCATATTCAATACTGATAATGCCCTTTGAATAAGCTCAGTAAGAAAAGGAAAGCTATTTAGTTGGCAGAAGACTCAGGTCCCCAGGAGCGCGCGCACACACACACACACACACACACACACACACAACGGTGATCCTTAAGCTCACTTTTACGGTAGAAGGATTTTACCTTTGGTAAGAAGTGTGAACTTGTCTTTGTAACTAGTTTGGTGAAGACTTAGCCAGGTTTGGAGGCTGGGCAGCTGTTTCTTGGCTCCACTTGCCAGACATATCTCAGTTGCTTTCTCCTAGGGCCATTTTTCTTTTGCAAAATATGAATCTTCCTTCTTTTTCCCCTTGCTAAACACAAAGACATAGTCACTGTATTCTCTATTCCCAGCTTAGCTCCAGACAAGGACATGATATGTAATAAATATTTGTTGAGTGACTAGGTGACTGACAGGCCAAAGGCACCATTCAAATAAAAACTAGGCTTTGGGGAGCTGCCAAAGAGCTTCCGCCTATGCAAGGCATAATTCAGGAGGAGAAGGTGGAGGCCGCCTCTTCATTTTGTTTCCACAGAACAGAACTTGTGAATTGGAGGTTCCCAACATGTGAGACCTCCAGCTTCCCCTGACGATGACTTTACACTAAACCCTGGGCGCTTACTGTCAGTTATTCAGATCTTACACTTAGTCACATCCTGTGCCGCCTGATTCTCGAAGGGAGTCCAGCCCAACACCCCCCAACCCTTCTCTGCAACTAGATAGTAAGCTTCCGGGGGAAGGGGACTGGATCTAATACTTTCCTTGTAGCCCCAGGGTGCACAAGCGAGGAACTGGGTAACACCGTGCTGCCTCCTGAAACGGACAGTCCTGCAGGGTGGTTTCTGCGCTGTTCGTCAGTCCAGGCAACTCTAGAGCCCAAGGAATCAGGGTTAAAGGCTTGAAGGGGTTTCCCCTGGAGACAGGATGCCTGGCGCCTTCAGCAAGAACGGAAACTGAGAAGTTATCCAAGGCTAAGGCAGGGTATGCAGGGAGGGTTCTGAGGGAGCAGTTTGGGGCAGCACGGCCGGCCCGGGCAGGAAAAAAAAGGCTCTTGGATTTAGGTCACCTGACTGCCATAAGGGCATGGGAGGATATTGGAAGGACGGACTCCCACTCCTGTACTTGAGTTTCTGTAGAGAGAAAAGGATACTCTTTTGCCGCGCAGGGACAGCAAAGAAGCCTTTCTCGGTTATTGTTTCCAGGAGAGGGTGGGATCAGTGCTAGCGGCCACGTTGGGCACACTCGTCTCGGAGACACTCACAGACAGCGCTTGCCCTGGGCTTGCCCTCACTCGATCCAGCCTCCCGCACCCCGGCAGTCTCTGTCCAGGCCCCGGAGGCCTCCACGCCAACCCCAATCTCCTGGCGGCTTCATGCCCCCGCCCTCCCTCCCTCTCTCCCTCCTTCCTCGGCGTCCTCCCTTCTTCGGCGCGCCCTCCCTCCTCGGCGCCCTCCCTCCCTCCTTAGCTCCCTCCTTTCTCCGCACCCTCCCTCCCTCGGTGCGCCCTCCCTCCAGCGCGGCGTTCGCGGCTGTCGGCTTCCCGAGCGTGTGCGCAAGCGTGTCCGGCCCCTTCCCCGCCCCCCGCCCAAGCCCTGGCCCCCGCCTCCCCTTTAGGCGGACTTGCCCGCTCCCAGGCCGGCCCCGCTCCCGGGACAGGGACCGGGCCGAGCCGAGCCACTGCGCCAGTGCTGCCCCGCCAGTCGGGGCGCCTAACGGATCGGAGCTGCGCGCGGATTTACCTCGCCCCGCCCCGCTCCACCCGCGAGGGTGAGTACGCGGCAGCCGGGCTCTGGGGCCCCGCGGCGGAGGGCGGGGAGCGACGGGGCTGCGAGGCTCCAGCCTCCCGCCACGGCTCGGGGAGGTGGTCGGGGCCCGGCACGTGGACGCCACGCTGCGCGGGGTTGGTGTAGGGTGGCCACAGCCCTGGGGAGCTGGGTCCCTTTTCCCGGACTAGATTTTCGCGGGAAGCCTGATTTGTCTCGCTCTCTAGGAGTGAGTCGACAGGACAATCCTCCGGAAAGTTTCTAAACCCCCTACCCCTGTCGCTCTTTCGCCCTGGCTGGAGAGGTGACTATCATCACTAGCATCTTCCGAAGTCCAGGACGTGTGGGTTGGCTTTGCTAGAGGTGACAAGTTTTGCAGGTTCTGCCTGTGTGCTGGAGTTGAAAGGTCGCTGAGCAAAACCCAAAGGTGGGCTTGCCAATCGCAGGGTGGCAGTGTCCAAGGAATCAGGGGGGTCTTTGGGCCAACTGTGCTTCAAAGTTGCCTGGGTGGTGGACAGTGAGAAGGCATAGGATAGGACTGAGAAGCTGACCTAGAGCTGGGAGCAGAACCCTTGTCCGTGTCTGTTCTGGGTGCCTCTCTGAGACCCTTGCTGCCTGGGACCTGTGGGCAGCCTCGAGATGCCAACGTGTCTTGTACCACTGCCATTCCCAGACGGAGGAGTAGACTTTATGGTTTCTGAGCCTGATCTCCTGTGTTCTCTGTCCTCTAGGCTAGATCCTCAGGTTAGGCTTAGTTACAGGGCTACTACTGCCTGCAGGCTGGGCTGGGTGTGAACAGTGCCATAGTGTTGGTTGTCTATCTCAAGGGGCACGGACCTATATACCACAGGGCAGGGTCAGTCCTACCCATCCCACTTGGCTCCTCCAAGCCTAACCTAGGAGGTTATAAACGAATTGATATGTGTACATATCAGAGGCACAGAGGAAGAGTTGTTGAGTTTACTATCGAAACTCTGTCTATAACTTTACTTTCCCAGGCACTCCTAGAGTGCTACCTAGGAGGTGCCAGTCACTTAGGGCCTGGGAAATAACATTTTGCTCTGTTGGGAGTTGGCCGGCAAACATCCTTTGAGAAAGCTGACGCCACTCCGCTTCCTCAAACTTATTCCTACTCGGTCCTACTCTGAGCATCCCTGTCGCGTAGGGGGAGGCATCTTTGGCTGCTTAGTGACCCCCCCCCACCTCCCACTCATTTCACCCTCCTCAACACCTCCGACCCACCCCCCCCAGCCCCACTACATCAAGCCAGGAGTTGGGGCCAGTCCCCAAAGATTTCAAGGTGACAATGGAGAGAGAGAGAGAGAGAGAGAGATGTAGGCAGAAGTCATAAAAGTTAGTTAGGGCCAGACATGGTGGCACATGTCTTTAATCCCAGCACTTGGGAGGCAGAGGCAGGCGGATTTCTGAGTTCAAGGCCAGCCTGGTCTACATAGTGAGTTCCAGGATAGCCAGGGCTACACAGAGAAACCCTGTCAAAAAAACAACAACAAAAACCAAACCAAACAAACAAACAAAAAGTTAGTTAGGGACTGGGGGTGTGGCTCAGTGGCAGCCAGAGCTGCCTATAATCCCTACAATCCCAGGAGGGTGGTGGTGGTGGTGGTGGTGGTGGTGAGGGAGACACAAGCAATGAAGTTGGTAAAGTGCTTACCTGTCTTAAACTCTTTCAACTTGATCTCTTAACAATGTCTAAACTTACTGTGGCGGTACCTGCCTATAATCCCAGCACGCTGGAGATGTTATGCCAGCACTTTGATGTTAGATCATCCAGGTCATCTTCTGTTCTGCATGGAGTATCTGAGGCCAACCTGAGCTACATGAGACCCTGTCTTAAATAACCCCCTTCTGGAGTTATTCTCCAAGGTCATTCTGGGATTGTATCTCTCCAAGACAGCTCAGTGGTTGAGAGCACTGAGTGGTTTTAAGGGGGACCCAGACTCAATGCCCAAGTACCCATACAGTGGCTAATTCCAGTTCCGGGGCCTCCGACACCCTCTTCTGGCTGCCACAGGCTCGGGCATGCATGGGGTGCACATAAGTATAATACACACAGGCAAGACACTCGTACCCATTTTTTTTTTTTTTTTTTTTTTTTTAGCATTGCCTGCTTAGGCTTTAAACTGAAGGGAGTGTCTGGCTTGGGAATGGGTTGCTGTCAGAGGAAGTCCCCGTCCCACTGGGACTGCAGGCCCAGGGTGAGGAAGCCTCCAGCGCCTTCTAGGCTCTCTTCCCTTCTCCTCTCTTGCCGCCTTCCCTGAACCAGTGACACCCACAAAAGCACCTTGGCCCCTCTACCCTGCCAGCTGCTTGAGTATTGCAGGCTTTCGTTTTCTGGGTAGAACTAAGAATCGGCCCCTTTCTGGAATCATCAGAAATCCCAGGGAGGACCTCCTTTCTCCCTTGGGTATGGAGGGATAGAGGTCAGTCCTGCTTCTGAGCTCCATCTTGAGGCACGGCTGGTCTGCAGTTACTCTGCGGGCCTCTGTTCTCTCCTCAGAGGACCAGCCCCGAGGCTGTCCCATGAAGTAAGAAAAAAAACCCTGCTGTCGTGGTTCAAGGTTTAACCACGCAGTGGAGGGAGGACACCTGTGCAGATCGTACTAGACAATTCTAGTCGTTGTATTAAATCTGGCAATTGAAAACTGTCAGGTTCAAGGCCAGGGGCTGTAGAGTGGGAGTGTTCAGTCCTAAGAAGGCCGAGCCTACAGATTTTGATCAAGGTGGAGCTGCAGCCTTAGGAGATAGATTTGGACATCAGAGGGCAGGGCAAGTGGAGTTCACACTACCTGCTCCACTCCCAAGTGTTGAGTCCCCTAACCCCTGATTCAGCCACTTTTGTGCAATGAAGAACTGGCCCTGATCAGCCAACTCCTGTCTCTCTGTGCTCTAGCCCTTAGGACCCCCCTTCCTCCTGAAGATCCTTGCCTCTGACCCTGAAATTCTACTTTCCACAAGGAAATGGCTAGTACGTGGCTGTAGCCATCAGCCTACACCGCCTTTTGTTAGCTTTTCCCAACACATCTCTGTGTGCTCAGCCCCCCTCCCAGCCCCACACTCACCCCCCAGGAGATGGAGAGCATCCCTCAGCCCGGCATACCTTCTATAGTCTGGCTAATGCAGGCTGGAGATAGCGGTCGCACGTGGTCCCGAGGAGTACGAAAGTCTCAGCCGGAGAGCCTGGTCCAACATCCACCCCAAGGGTTATATCGACCCCTCCTGGCTTTCAGGAGATGGGTGTCCACCATGAGCGCAGCTCTTCCTACCCGACCCCCAAAGCTGCCACGCGGAAGGCAGATGCGGCTGTGTGTGAGTGGCGCGTGTTCTCGAATGCGCACACGCGTGGCTGTGGACGCATCCTACTGTGCATGGTGACGGCATTGTGAAGCCCTGGCCTGTGCTGCAGGCGGGGCAGGGAGGAGGATGCTGTAGCTCCGGTCTGAGGTGAGGCACGGGTCTGAGTGGATGTGAGGAAGCCCAAGAGCCGTGGAAGCCTGAGGCTGTGCTTTCCTGCTGGGCCCCAACACACAGTGTTTCTGCTTTGGACCCAAGTCTTCCTCCAGGGGTGAGTCCACCGCTGCTGTTGGGATGCCACTGTATCCGAGGTCTACCCTCTGTCCTATACCACTGAAGCACGCATGCTCTTAGAATAAAAAAAAAAGGGACGTAGGGCCAGGCGTAGTGGTTCATCCACGTAATCCTAGTATTTCTGTGGTGGAGGCAGGAGGACCAGTTCAGAGGCTGGACGCCAGCCTGGATTACATGAGTTTTGTTTTTGTTGTTGTTGTTGTTGTTTGTTTGTTTGTTTGTTTTTTACTCAAACCATTTATTAGGGCCAGCAAGATGCCTTGGTAGCTAAAGCACTTGCTACTTAAGCTTGAGGGCCTGGGTGAGTCCCCAAGACTTGTGGGAGGCCAGACTGCATAGTGTCCCTCTGTAATCCCAGGGCTTTCCTAGTGAGGTGGGAGACGGAGACTGGAGAATTACTGGGGGCTTGAGGGCCAGCTGTCTTGGCATATGCTGTGTGTGAGCCACAAAGAGTCCTTGTTTCAACCAAGGTGAAAGGCTGAGATTGTCCTTTGATCTGCACCTATACAGACACACACACACACACACACACACATACACACACACATACACGCTCTGCGCCCGTGGCCACCCGTGCACGCATCCGAGAACACGCACTGTTTAACGGAAAACTGAAAAAGAGGGCGGGAGGGAGAGAGCATCGCCGTCCACCCCGTGTTACCTCCTGCAAGCCTCTTTGTAAACGAAGCCCATTTGTAAATGAAATAGTCTGGGGAAGATGACAGTCATGCTGCCCAGGTCACACACCACTCATAAACCGTGGGGCTGGGACGGAGTGTGTTTCCCCAGACTGCGCTTTTCAGCCCTATTTTCTCCACTTCTGAGCTGGAGTTTGTCTTAACCAGTCCCATCAGATATATATAAAAAAAGAAAGACGTCAAGGTCACGGTTATTTAGTATCAAAGGGGGGACTGCAAATCCAGGCCTCTCTATGCTGCCAGAACCTATGTCTAGTTGGGCTTCTCATCCCTTTCAGTGGGGCAGGCCAGGGCTCCTCTCCCTCTCTCCCTCCCTCCCTCCTTCCCTGCTGGCCCCTCCCAGCCCTGTGCCTCTCCTCTCTTTCCCGCCTGTAATTACTTCCATCTGCCCCGCCTGCCTGCTCCTCTTATTCCTTGGAAATGCAGCCTCCGCCCACAAGGCTGAAAAGACTTTCATGGGCAACCGCTGAGACACATGGGGGAAGGGGAGGGGCTCTGATGGTGTCTGAGCCTGGGCACCCACCCAGGTCACCGGTCCTGGTCTGGTGTCTGGGTTTAGAGAGGCTTACCTCTGCTGTCTAACGCTCCATGATGCCTGGTCTGACTCAGTGCCAGAGGGGCTCCTCAAAGACCCCATCTTGTCCTCTTGAGGTCATCATTGGCCCAGGAGGAGGGATGCTGGGCCGGGCATATGCTGGTGTTGAGGATTTGTGGAATTATTGGTGGCATAGCCTGGAGGGGTCCTGGAGCTCTGGGAATGGGAAAATTCAGCTACAATTACTATGATCCCAAGCGCCTGTCACAGAGCAGGAGGGAGGAGATGCACCTTTTTACCTTGCAGTGGAGTAAATGCACACGTGATGTCATCGGTTCATTTCCTTGTCAAAGACTGCACCAGCTGGGTAGGGAGAGGCAGCCCGAGGGCTTCTTCATGGCCACCTGCAAGTTTTAGAAGCATGCTGTGTGATGGCCATTGAAGGTCAATGAGACACAGCCGTGACCTTGACAGAAACGGAGGATAGTGCCGAGGAGAGGCAAAGGACAGGAAGGCGTGTTCGTCGCGTGGAATGGGTCTGAACACTTTTAAGGCATTTTCCTCCTGGAAGGTTTAGGACTTCCAGCTTTAGGGTCTTGTCTGCCTTGCTCACTGTGGAGTCTTAGCTGTCTTAGAGCTCATATATAGATCAGGCTGGTCTAAAACCCTTAGGTCTGCCTGCCTCTGCCTCCCAAGTGCTGGGACTATCAATGCACCCTCCGCGGCCCTTAGCTCAGTGATGTTTTCTTAAGGCCTGAAATGATGACTAGCGATAATTGCTTGATAAACATTTCTTCGAGGAGTTAATGGAAAAATGCCGGCCAGGCTTTCTAGTTTTGTCTTTACGCTACCCAGCCCCATCTTGTGCTAGGATAAGGGAGAAGAAGGCCCTGTATTCAGACACAGGCAGGCAGGAGTCCCCCCCAAAGGAGAACATGCCCCATTCGCCACTCTAAGTCCAGGCTGTTACCCCTTTTTAGTAGCTTTCGGATCCCCGCAAAGACTAGTCGTCGTAACCTCACTTCCTGTTCCTGTGTCAACTTCTTGTTATTTGCCCAAAAAAGGTGTCTTGGGGGCTGAGCTCTCCGTTGGGTGGCATCTGCTATCTGCAGACCCGGGGCTTTGTTCTTTGTATGTATTTCCACATACTGGAGTTGCAGCTAAACCCTTCTAAAACTGGGACAGAGGGTTTCTTAGCCGGGGGGGGGGGGGGGAAGAAAGAAAGAAAAGTTTGTTTGCTTTCTAATCCTCTATTCATCTCCACCGAGTCTCCCCTGTTCCTGGCAGCGTGCCAGCCACATGGCTTTGTCACCACTCAGCCTTTGCTCCCCTCGCCTTGCTACACAGTTTGGTCATCTTGGGTACTGACCACTCTGAATCGCCTTCGTCCTCCACGTCGCCCTGAGCCAGTGTTCTAGGAAGGCTTCGGGAGTCCCCCTGCTTTCTCCAGTCCGCACACATCTGGAGCCTGCAAGCTTGAGTCCTGGAGGTACCTCGGAGTGCGTGCAGAGCCAGAGGCTCCTCTGAGATGCTGTGTGGCCGGGGGAATTGTGTCTCCGGGGACGGGCTGTAGGCTCTCACAGCACCCTTCCTTCCCACCCTCCGCAGCCCTTGTTAGCAATATTTACACCTCCACGAAACTAACACTCCTTAATGAGATAGCACTTCAGATAACATCCAGCCTCCCATACAGGACCGTGCACGCTGGCTGGTCTTCTTTTATCCCAGGGGAGACTTCCTGCCTTTCGGCCCTGGGGAAGAAGGGCCTTGAGCTGGGCAAGACCCCGAGCCACTTCTGTGTCCTCTGTCCAGGCAGATCTTGCTTTTGATTGGTTTTAAATGAGAACGCCTGCTTGTTTGTGGAGGGACAGATATTAGTATGTCTGCCTCCCTCAAGGGATTACAATGCAAAGTGAGGTAAACATTCCTTTTCCTGGAAGAAACCTCAGAGGTAGGACACCTTTAATCCCAGTACGTGGCTGTCCTAGAACTCACTCTGTAGACCAGGCTGGCCTTGCTGGGGGCTCAGGACTCCATCATCATCATGTCCTTCACACTAGCAGCTGACTGGTACCTCCTAACTGTTCCGTATTACTTCGCCTTACAGATGATGGAGTAGAAGCACAGACAGGTCTCTTTTTTTTTGTTCAAGGTCACAAGAGCATCTCTTCCCAGGCAGGGAGGGAAGTGCAGGACCTAGGCTCAAGGGTGACTCTGATTGTCTCACTCCTGCCCCCCCCCCACACACACACATCTTGTCCTTCTTCAGCCCTTCCGCTTTACACGCTCCCAGCTGTTGAGGCTAATCTCTTCTGGGGCATGGTGGGTAACTAAACCTAAGACTTGGCGAGTTAAATGAAGGGTCTGGAAACGCCCCGTGTGCTGGATTAGTCTGAACTGACCTTGTCAATACGAGAGGGCAAGGGCTGAAGGCCTTGGGGAAGAGGGTGTGTGGATGGGGTGGGGCCTGTCCTTATAAACATTGTGGGCTCTCTCCTCTCTACTTTCATTGCCTCTTCTTCTAGACCCCCTTTTGCCCACCTCTTTTTTGTTTTGTTTTGTTTGGTTTGGTTTGGTTTGGTTTGGTTTGGTTTTTTGAGACAGGGTTTCTCTGTGTAGCCCTGGCTGTCCTGGAACTCACTCTGTAGACCAGGCTGGCCTTGAACTCAGAAATCCGCCTGTCTCTGCTTCCCAAGTGCTGGAATTAAAGGCGTGCACCACCACTGTCCAGCTTTGGCCTACTTCCTTTATCTCTTTCCGCTCTCCAGAGCTCCCAGTCCTCCCAGTCTTGCTCCAGAGACACAGAGAGAGGAGAGAGAGAGAGAGAGAGAGAGAGAGAGAGAGAGAGAGAGAGAGAGAGAGAGAAGGGAGAGGCGGGGGTGTGTTTCTGCCTAGCCCCCTTCCAGAGAGCACACCTTTTGTACTTGGGATGTTAAGTGTGTGTGTGTGTGTGTGTGTGTGTGTGTGTGTGTAACCTGGGATGCACTTGTGTGGTTCTGTACTCCTTGCCTAGAGCCTGGCACTGTGTTGGCTGCCCCTAGCCTAAAGCTGGCGTCTTTGTTGTCTTTGGGACCTTGACTTTGCACTGGGGCTTTGTTCTCTCTTAGGGACCAGCTGGTTCCTTCCTGTGGTCCAACACAGTGGTGACTGATCCCCGGCCACCCATTCAGCTGCCCAGGGCCCTGGGGCCAGTGTTTGTCCCCTGTCTTCCCAAATGGAGGCGTGTAGGGGCTTCCTGCCCAGAGTTTCAACCCTGCCAAGGCGGAGGGAATGGGGAACAGCTGCCTTGGCTGATTCTGGCTCCGTATGGATTTGGTTTGACAACAAAGCTCCCTCTGTGTGTTCTCAGGCCCCTTATGTAACTAGGGTGGGGGCAGGGGAGGTACAGGAGGAGATGTAGTTGGAGACACCAGGAAGGGGCTTGGGAGAGAGAGGAGCTGGTGAGACCACTGAGGAGAAGAGTGAGGTCACACCTCTGCCTCTGTCCGTTTCCTGCCTCCACAAGTGGGTAGGGCGTGAGTTTCAGGCCTAGCACCCTTTCTTTCCATGTCGTCTTCCTCCCCTTGGACCCTTCGCGTCAGCTAACATCAGCTAAGAAAGGGCTGTGGAGCCAACCTGTTTGGGAGTGAGGCCAGGTAGGGCTTCGTAATGGGTCCTGGAAGTTGGTCCGTGAGCCCACCCTTTAACTGAACAGGCGCCATAGAGCCGGGCCGTGATGGCGCACGCCTTTAATCCCAGCACTCGGGAGGCAGAGGCAGGTGGATCTCTGTGAGTATGAGGTCAGCTTGGCCTACAGAGCGCAAGTTCGAGGACAGCCAGAGCTACCTCCACACGGAAACCATGTCTTGGAAAACAAACAAATTATAAAATAAAATAAATAAAATAAAAAAGTGATTCATTTTCTTGCCTTGCATCGAGCGTCTGTTCCCTTGTCCTAGACCAGTCCTGCTTCTAGAACCTTGGGCTCCTTTCTTCTGCATCAATTAGGAGGCAGGTCTTCCCTGCACCCTGCCAGGACAAGAGCTGACTAAGTTGGCCATCTTCCTAGCACACTCAGCCTGCAGGTTAGCACCCTCTGTGGCCCTGTTCCCTGCAGCACCCAGTTCTCTTCTCTACTGCCTCAGCAGCTGTCCAAATCCCGACAAAAGAAAACATCCTTTCAGGAGCAGACTAACAGGCCGACAATGCCGGCTGAGCTGCCATGAGCCAGGTATGCCCTGGAGTGGGCGTGGGGACCAGAGCCTGGGACCTGGTGGTTTAATGAACACTTAAGAGCCCTAGAGAAGGGGCTGGAGAGATGGCTCAGCTGTGAAGAGCACTGGCTGCTCTTCCAGAGGTCCTGGGTTCAATTCCCAGCACCCACATAGCAACTTGCAACTGTTTGTAACTCTAGTTCCAGGGGATCTGACATCCTCATGTCAGTACACATAAAATAAAATTAATTATTTAAAAGAGAGAGAGAGAGAGAGAGAGAGAGAGAGAGAGAGAGAGAGAGACCTTGAGAAGATGTGGTACCCCTGGCCTCTCTTGTCTTACAGGAGCCTGCACCCCGAGGGGATTCTGTTCTCTGTGCCTCAGTTTCTCAGTTTTCCTGGTACCCGCTGTTGTCTATTCTTTCTCTCTTAAAAAGATTTTACTACACCTGGAGAAGTGTTGCAAGGGCCGTGCCTATTGAACTTGTAGGGAAGTGTGGTTGCTGAAAGAGGGAGGGGGAGTGCTGGCCAGGATACGCGCTGTCCCGAGCGTGGGTTTGGGGTCTAATAGGGATTTGGATATGCATCTTTACCCGTGGCTCTGCTGCAGTTCATGTCGTATCTCTACCCAGAGGTCCTCACTCCACAGGACGGCACCCCAGCCTGCTGCTCCCTGGGGGAGTAGGTGTGGTATAGCCCAGACAGGCCGAACGAACCTGGACTCTTGTCCACAGTTCCCAAGCACTGACTAGCTAGAGTCTTACGCTTTACTGCCTCCTTCCGGGCCTGGGTGCCAACATGATGCTGTGAATGCTAAAGCCTCAGGCTGTATGAGCAGAGTGGGTAGGTTTGGGGCGCAGCTGGGGAAGGGGCGACCTAGGGCTTTCTAGGTTTGGTACTCAGTGAGCTGAGAGGTCAGGTCGGTCCTTCATATAGATTAGACACAGATACGGGGCCGGAACAATCCTGGAGGATGGTCTGCTAAGTGCAGGCTGGACCAGTCAGGCCCCTGCATTGGAGGACTATCGGCATAGACTTTCCTTTTTTTTCTTTAAAGATTTATTTATTTATTATATGTAAGTACATTGTAGCTGTCTTCAGACATCCCAGAAGAGGGCGTCAGATCTCATTACGGATGTTTGTGAGCCACCATGTGGTTGCTGGGATTTGAACTCAGGACCATTGGAAGAGCAGTCAGTGCTCTTAACCGCTGAGCCATCTCTCCAGGTCCGGCATAGACTTTGCTAGGACCGTCCCAGCTCTGTGGAGACACTCCCGGGGGGTCTATCCATGTGGCTGAAATGTGTCTCTGTCTCAAGACTTCCGCCTTGTGTCTTCCTTCTGCTTATATTCCTGTGGTCTCCTCTTCTTCGGTAGCCCCCTTCCCAGTGCGTTTGAAGATGCAGCGGGTGATCTTTCCTCTTAGAAGCTGGGTTTGAAAGGACAGAAGCCCCAGGAGCAGGGATTTCCCTTTATCCAACTTTCAGAGGTTCCCCCAGAGAGCAGAGGTAGCCACTCCCTGCTCCTCGAAGCTCCAGGGACCTTCAAGCAACCAAACAAACAGCAGGAGCCAGAGCTGAAATTGACGAAACCAGAGAGCAAAACAACAGCCAAGGAATGGAGGAAGACAGTGCCCTGGCCTCCGGGGCCCAGCAGACCTCAGAAGCTGTACGTGGCTGTGGAGGGGGCAGGGCCGGGGGAAGGAATGGGAGCTGTGTCCGTGAGCACTTGTGTGTATGTCGGAGGCCATTGTGGTGCTGTGTGCGTTCTTAGTAACGGCCACTGTGCACTGAGAGGTATGGGCAAGTTATGGCACGGAGGGCTCAAGTGTGGGTGTTACGGAGGCAAAGCGAGTCTGACGAAGGGAGGGGCCGCCCATGTCCCTTGGTTCTGTGATGTAACGGAGGTGCTCGGACAGTAATTTCTACCCTCCCCTCAAGGGGTTAGATGGGTAAGAGATGGCCCTGGGCAGGCTCGGAAAACCTGAACACCAGCCAGCCAGCCTGTTGACCCAGAGGGTCTGTGGCTTAGGGACTTCGAAACCTGGTCTTTTCACAACATTAGCCTCTCCCCTCCCCCTTGCCGTGTGTGTGTGTGTGTGTGTGTGTGTGTGTGTGTGTGTGTGTCCATGTGTCTGACTAGTTTCTCTATCTCTTACTGCTGAGGACTGCCCAGAGAACACCTCTTTCTAACCTGTCCCTTGTCTGGAGACAGGCTGATCTAGTAAGGGGAGGCCTGGCCTTGCCTTCCTTTCCCTCTTCAATCCACCCAGGAGGCCCTTTGCTCTCCCACCACTACCCACTCTTCTACAGCTCTTCACCCTTGCTTCTTCCTTTAAGCCTGGGCTCTTCCGAGGAACACAGAAAGACACTCCCTGTGGAGATACCTGGAGACTTCCTCGCCACTGGGGGCCATTGGCCCACTTAGAGCTGACCAGATGTTCTGGGGCCGGGAGGAAGAAGTACAGACCTGCAGAGATGACCTGGATTTGGGGGTGGGGGGCTTCAAACATCAAATGCTGCGCCCAGGGACTCCCGGATAACAGTGGACAGCCAGCAGCAGGCGTGGCGCTTAGGGCAGACCTTCATTCACCTTCGTGGGGATTCTTGGACTGCACATTTCCCTACCTTGTCCCTGCTTAGAGACTTAGGGAGCATCATAGGTAGTTCCCAGCTTACGACGCTTTGATTTAAGGTAAAGGACGAAGTTATAATGACATGTGACGACTTACAAAGAATTAAAAAAAAAAAACAACTTTTCTAATATATAAAGGCAGGACACACTGAGTAGAAACCGTATTTAGCGTTTTGAGTTTTGCCCTTTACCAGGCCAGTGATATGCAGGATGACTGTCTTGTGATGCTCGCCACAAAGTCACAGAGGGAACATTGATGCCCTCCCCACAGTAGGCTGGGTTGTCAGGATAAGATGCTTAGCGTATAGATTATGGATATTAGATGCATTTTAGAGCTGCAGTATTTTCAGCTCGTGAGGCTCTTTTAGGATATAAAAAAGTCTGTTGTAGGCCAGAGTGCCTCTATCTGAGCAAGAGAGGGCCATTCACTGTGGAAGGAACATTACTCTGGAGGAGGCTGCTTAGAGAGTGGTACTGCCTGGAGGGCTGGTGCCTGTGCCACCTAGGCTAAGAGGGTCTGCCCAAGGTCTGGCTGGCTGGCTGCGTCAGGTGAAACCAGCCCAGAGCCCGGGCACTGACTGTCAACTCTCAGAGATACTACACTTAGAGAGAGAGGAAAGAGTAGGTGACCTTCCTCCCCAGTGTGCCTGTGAACTGTCCAGATTTGGCTGGGTTCTCAGGTATGGGTGTGAATGTGGTCCTGGGGTTGTGATCTCAGGCAGGGGACAGCAGACACTCAAAATACAAATGAAAGAGCAGGAGCGAGTGAAATGATTTAAACATTACGTGAAGTTACTCGGGGCTGCACAGTTTCTCCAGGAATCTTTTTTTTTTATTTTTATTATTTTTATTTTATTTTTTTTTTTTTTTTGAGACAGGGTTTCTCTGTGTAGCCCTGGCTGTCCTGCAACTCACTCTGTAGACCAGGCTGGCCTGGAACTCAGAAATCCGCCTGCCTCTGCCTCCCAAGTGCTGGGATTAAAGGCGTGCGCCACCACCGCCGCCCGGCTCTCCAGGAATCTTTTAAAACGTAATGCAGTGGTACCACTCCTTTGCTGATACCCCACGGTGACTTTTTATGGCATCTAAACAACCCCATGCTCCTCGGGTGACCTGTGCAGGGTCTTAGATCTCCTGGTACCCATGGCATCCTTGATACCACGTTTGGCTATCTCTGACCATCTTTACATCTGGCGAATTTGGGTCTTTGTATTTTTCTCAGTCCACAACCTCCTGTCCCTGTTCTGTATAGCTCTCAGGTTAAAACCAGATTCTTTGAGAGAGGACCTACCCAGTTACGCTCTGCAACACCGCCCTGGGCCAGTGACGTCACAGTGCGGGACATCGTTACATTACCTTCCTTGATTCTCTGTTTGTCATATGTCTGTCCCTACTTAACTGTAAACCGTACTTATGTGGACCTGGTGTCTTGTTTCTAGCTCTTGGTGGAACTAAGACAGTTCCGTGGATGTAGAAGCCTGTGGTACAAGTTGGCTTTTTGTTTCTGCTCTGTGCCCAACTTGTTTGTTTGTGGAGACGGGGTTTCTCTCTGTGGCTCTGGCTGTCCTGGTACTCACAGGCTGGTTTTTGAACTCATATATCTTCTTGCCTCTGCCTCCAGAGTGCTGGGATTAAAGGCGTACACCACTACCTCTCCAGCCTAGGGGTTTATTTTTGAAGCCTGGGGGTTGTTGTCTTAGACCTGCTCTTTTGAGAAATAGGTAAGGGAGGTATTGGTCATGGCTCTCCTCCCATGTAGTCCCTCGTGGGACTACTCTGGAGGTGACCTCACTTCGGGGTTCTGGCCAGCAACCCTACAATCAGAGTCATCAGAGCTGGTCACCGGGTGCAAGATGAGTTCCTCTGAAACCACTGATGAATGAGAGAGCAAGAGGAAGTGACGCACAGAGTTAGAACACAGAGAGGCTGGCCCTTCCAGCTGGCGCCGGGGAGCTCTGGTGAACTGCTGGCCTGTTGTACTCCCAGTCTTTGCAGAAGACATGGCTGCCACGCGTGGTGTTGCTAGCCTCTACAGAGCTGCTGTGTACATTAGAAATACCCTCTCCATCTGCGCATGACCCTGGACCATATACCAAGCAGAGAGAGGGCTGGATGATCCATCCTGGATTTGTGTGTGTGTGTGTGTGTGTGTGTGTGTGTGTGTGTGTGTGTGTGTGCCCCATGCATATTTGTACTGGTCTATGTCCCTGGAGTGGGACTCAAAGAAGAGTAAGAAGAGCCAGCAGGTCTATGAGCAAGGCAGGGACTGCACGTGTGTCCTTTAGACGAAGATCAGCTGCTTCCACCTCAGCCACAAACCTAACAGCCACTGCCCTCTGCCACTCTGAGTCGCTCTCCCGGATGGAGCTGCTGTGTTTTCGCCTTCAGCCACACAGCTGAAAACCTGTGACCTGGAGGCGCCAAATGGAGGGGTAATTCAGAATTCAGGTCCAGGTATGTGAGACGGTAATGCTGTAGAATTTTAGTATTTCTTGTCTCTCTTCTTCACACTGAGGGTTTTGGTTTTTTTTCCAATTAAAAACTGTACTCACCGGGTGGTGGTGGCGCACGCCTTTAATCCCAGCACTTGGGAGACTGAGGCAGGTGGATTTCTGAGTTTGAGGCCAACCTGGTCTAGAGTGAGTTCCAGAACAGCCAGGGCTACACAGAGAAACCCTGTCTCCAAAAAAAAAAAAAAAAAAAAAAAAAAAAAAAAAAAAAGAAAAGAAAAAAGAAAAAACTGTACTCAGCAGTTTAAAAAAGTTAAATATTCAAAGCGTATATGAGAGCCAGATAGATGTGCGCACCTCTGACTACAGCACTTGAGAGATGGAAACAGGAGAATTAGGAATTCAAGGCTATGCTCAGAGTGAGCTAGAGGCTAGCCTGTGCTGTATGAGACCTGCTTCAAATCTCAAATACACACAGTTGGATAGATGGACAGACAGATGAATACCTGTACACACACACACACACACACACACACACACACACCATATCTTACATACAAGTTTCACGTGCATATAGTGGCTCATACCTATAGTCCTAGCACTCTAGAGGGTGGGGCGGGACAGTTGTGAGTTGGAGGCCACCCTAGACTACACAATAAGATCTTGCCTTCACTTAAATAAAAAAAAAAAATTAAAAGACAAATTCCCCCCAAATAAAAAATGTCTCTTCCATTCTAAACTCTGCTCCCCTTTCAAGGCAACCACCTTCATTTATTTCTGCGTCCGTCTGATTAAATTATTCATATGCAGATATATGTATGTACGCCCGTAACCTTTTGCTAAAAGTGAATCTGGAGACGCACTAAACCCTTCTGCCTGGTTCTAGGAATTTAATATTGGACTTTAAGGATCACTTGATGGTAGAACATAGATTTAGATTCTCTTTCAGCTGCATAATGTTTTTCAATCTCTGTCATTATAGCATCTAGACGCGTCTGTGTGGCTAGATATTTACATTGTTTTCACTTCTCGGTGATATACAGAGTGCAGTGCTGTGACAAGTGTCTGTAGCTCCAGCCCCAGAAAGAGTAAAGAAAAGGGTGCTTATGCTTAGGAATTTGACACCATCATGGGCAATATGATGAGACCTGTCTACAAAAACAATGATAAAATACACATAGAGGCGCTCTATTAAGGACCTTGATAGACAGGTCTCTGTGTAAACACAAGGCTTCTCTGCAGAGTAAACTTCTGGCTGTGGAGTCGGGGGAACAAGGATGTTGATAAATATTGCCCAATCTTTACCCACAAAGCTGACTTGGTTTTCAGTTCCTCATTCCCCTTATTCTCCAGCATGTACACCGTAGATGTCTGTGAAGGTCAGTGAAAAGGATGGTGCCCCAGCCACACTAGGGTTTGGAGTTTTCTGCGGCTGTGACTGAGGCAGGCCCTTGCGTATGCTAGACGAGGGCTCTACCCAGGCTGGGATTTTTCCATGTAGGTGAGTATCTTCTCATATATGCTGTTTATATTATTCACGGTAGCTGTATGCTCATGCCTTTGTTCTACTTTGATTTTTTTTTTTCCCCTTGAAGTATGGTCTCATGTAGCTCAGGCTAGCCTCAAGATCATTATGGAGCCAAGAATTAATTGCCTTGGACTTCTGATCTGAGGTGACAGACATGAGCCATCATTCCTGGCTTATACGGTGCTGGGGGGGTTGAACCTGGGTCTTGCGTGTGCCAGGCAAACCTTCTTCCCACCGACTCACAGCTCCAGCCCCTCAACTTAAAAACATCAGAGATTAGCGTTGACCAAGCAGATCTGACGTTAGGAAAAGCGAACATTTCCCCGTGTTCTGTCACACTTCCTTTTCCTTTTAAGAGAGAAAAGGTGAAGGATTGAGTGGTGTAGCCCTTACCCAACACAGAGGAGGACCCGGGGTTGATCCACAGTACTACCAAAAGGGAAAGAAATAGAAAGGTGAGGCCAAAGCGGGAGAGTTGGGGGTGTAAGTCTGTCCTTGGCTACAAGAGCTCCCGTCTAAGAACAGGAGGAGGAGCAGGAGGAGGAGGAGGGGAAGGGGGAGGGGAAGGGGAGGGGAGGGGGGAGGAAAAGGGCCAGGGTGGGGACAGATGTGAGTCAAACTGCTCATTACGTATAATCCCAGCATAAGGAAGGAGGGAGGGAGAGAGGGAGGGAGGGATGAAGGAAGAAAGGTAAGAAGACCAGGGAAAGGAGGACATTACTTGTATAAAACTAAAGAATTGCATCCACAGCCAATTCTATTCTTTTTTTTTTTTTAAGATTTATTTATTTAGTATATGTAAGTACACTGTAGACACCCCAGAGAAGGGCATCGGATCCCGTTAATGATGGTCGTGAGCCACCATGTGGTTGCTGGGATTTGAACTCAGGACCTTTGGAGGAGCAATCAGTGCTCTTACCTGCTGAGCCATCTCTCCAGTCCCAATTCTATTCTTATATATCCAGAAATCAGTTGTCACTCAAAGCTGGAAATACCTGTTTACTCTTTTTTTTTTTTTTTTTTTTTTTTTTTTTTTTTTTTGGTTTTTCGAGACAGGGTTTCTCTGTGTAGCCCTGGCTGTCCTGGAACTCACTCTGTAGACCAGGCTGGCCTCGAACTCAGAAATCCGCCTGCCTCTGCCTCCCAAGTGCTGGGATTACAGGCGTGCACCACCACGCCCGGCTACCTGTTTATTCTTATATGCACATAATTCACACACACACACACACACACACACACACACACACACACAATTCACACATGCACAGACTATAAATAGTATTGTTTTTTGATCCATACTTTATCTGCTTGTAAAAAATAGAAGTTAAATTTTTACTTTCAGGTTTATCTGAATTGATCCACGTGGATGAGCCAATCAGTTTAAGTAGTGCTCAACTGTGTAAACAGACCATAGTTTACTTGGCCATGGCCCTGCCTGGTACCCGCTTCCCTGTTCTGCTGTACTATTGCTCTTAGAGGGGGTGTCTGTATGAAAGGGAGGTTTACTCGGGGGTATACCTAGGAATGGAATTGCTAGGCTTTGAAGTGGGTATGGCTTTGTTTCTCTTTTTCAAAAAATATATTTTTTTTTCCTGTTTGTGTAGCCTAGGCTGGCCTTGAAATCTTGTCTTCAATCTCAGCTGAGTGCTAGGATTATAGGCTAGGTTTACAAGCATGTACCATCGAACCTGACTCCCTCTTTTATTATTGGAAAATACATAACATTATATTTTCCATCTTAATCATTTAAAAATGTGTGTGTGTGTATGTGTAGTCCAGAGGACAGCCTTCAGTCTTCAGTGTCATCTTTAGGAACTCTATATCCTTTTCTTTTCTTTTCTTTTCTTTTCTTTTTTCTTTTCTTTTCTTTTCTTTTCTTTTCTTTTCTTTCCTTTCCTTTTCCTTTCCTTTTCCTTTCTTTCCTTTCTTTCTTTCTTTCTTTCTTTTTTTTTTTTTTTTTTTTTTTGGAGATAGGATCTGCTGTCATTATGGGCCTGGAGCTTACCAATCAGACTTGTCTGGGTGTGTACTGCCATGCTCACAATACACACACACACACACACACACACACACACACACATTTGTATATGTACTGGCTAGTTTTGTGTGTCAACTTGACACAGGCTGGAGTTATCATAGGAAAAGGAGCTTCACTTGGGGAAGTGCCTCTATGAGATCCAGCTGTGGGGCATTTTCTCAATTAGTGATCAAGTGAAGGAGGGCCCCTTGTGGGTGGTGCCATCTCTGGGCTGGTATTCTTGGGTTCTATAAGAGAGTAGGCTGAGCAAGCCAGGGGAAGCAAGCCAGTAAGTAACATCCCTCCATGGCCTCTGCATCAGCTCCTGCTTCCTGACCTGCTTGAGTTCCAGTCCTGACTTCCTTTGGTAATGAACAGCTGGAAGTGTAAGCTCAATAAACCCTTTCCTCCCCAACTTGCTTCTTGGTCATGATGTTTGTGCAGGAATAGAAACCCTGACTAAGACAAATTGGTACCAGCGTAGTGGGGTATTCCTGTGACAACCTGACCATGTTTTGGGGAGGACTGTGGAAGGACTTTGGAGCTTTGGGCTAGATGGTCCATTCAGTGATGAGACCTCTGTGAGATGTTGTGGAGGAGCTTGGAAGATTATGTTGAGAACAGTGCAGAAGATGGAGGCCTGGCTTGTGAAATTTCAGAGGGAAAATTAAAGACTCTTATCAGGGTCATGAAGACTCTGTGGTTCTGGTTAGCTGGGGCTGAAGAATCAGCTGTGAGTAACAAGATACCAGAACCACTAAAGTGAGTCGTTGTGTTACTGGGACTATTGATGCTGGTTAGCTGGAGCTAAGAAATTAGCGGTGAGTAAGAAGAGACCAGCATCACTGAGGTGAAATCTTCTGGGAAGTGTTTTCTGAGAGCACAGAGGATGTGTTCCAGATAGCCAAGGTTGTGCCTCGCGCTGTAGCAGGACTTGGTACTGTGTAAGAGTCACCCAGGTGGTACTGCTTTTGAAGGCATGAAGGCATCATGAAGAACAGCTGAGGCTTGGTACAGTGAGAGGCCATGGAAGGCCATTGGTGAAAGTGTACCCTCAGTTGTAATTGATGGCCCAGGACCGAAGGGGTCATGCAAAAGAGTTGAAGCTTGGAGATGCCAGTACTATGCGATGACCACCAAGGACAGCAGCAGCAGTGGAGTACAGGCAGCTGGAGCCTAGAAGACAAGGTGTGTGCTACAAAGGGCAGAGCTGGAGAAGTGACTCAAGCCCTTGGAGGAGCCCAGAAGATCGTGAGTTGGATCCCAGACATTGAACCATTGGAGTTTGAGTTTTGCTTTTGATTGTGACTGTGCCCTGATATTTTTCCCTCTTGAAAGAAGGTATTTTAGTGGAGCCCACAGTTCAGAGACTTGAATTTTTAAAAGACTTTGAATTTTAAGATATTGGACATTTTAAATGGATTGAACTTTTAATATGTAAAGACTGTGGGGCTTTTTACATTATTGAGATCTTGGGGATGAATAAGAAAGTAAGGGTTGAGGCTTAATAGTGATATGTTGGTGTGTCAAGTTGACAAGGGGTCAATTGTACTGGCTAGTTTTGTGTGTCAACTTGACACAGGCTGGAGTTATCATAGGAAAAGGAGCTTCACTTGGGGAAGTGCCTCTATGAGATCCAGCTGTGGGGCATTTTCTCAATTAGTGATCAAGTGAAGGAGGGCCCCTTGTGGGTGGTGCCATCTCTGGGCTGGTATTCTTGGGTTCTATAAGAGAGTAGGCTGAGCAAGCCAGGGGAAGCAAGCCAGTAAGTAACATCCCTCCATGGCCTCTGCATCAGCTCCTGCTTCCTGACCTGCTTGAGTTCCAGTCCTGACTTCCTTTGGTAATGAACAGCTGGAAGTGTAAGCTCAATAAACCCTTTCCTCCCCAACTTGCTTCTTGGTCATGATGTTTGTGCAGGAATAGAAACCCTGACTAAGACAGTATATGTATATATTAGGTTTATCCAAATTGACCCAGGGATCTTTTCAGGGATTTGGGGGACTGAACTCGGGTCCTTGTGTTTCAGTACTTGATGGGTTGAGCCATCTCCCTAACTCCTTTCATAGCCAATCGTAAGGGCACAGTTCAAGGGCATTGGGTGCATTCATAGCATGCAACCGTCTCCTCCACCGTCCCACTGCAGAGCTCTTTGTTTTGTAAAGTAGAATCGGTGACCCCCCCTGGACAACTCATTTTGCTGCTCCCACCCTATTCCCCCAACCGCGTTTCCACTTTGTGTTCCCGTGACTACTGAGCACCTCCTGTCCGTAGAGTCATAGCGTGCGTCTTTGTGACCACATCATTCATTTAGCACATTGCCCTCGGTGTTCATCCATTATGTGCAAAAGGTCACAATTTTCTTGTGTGGCTGAACAGTATTCCATGCAACATGGGTTCCAAATGTTCCTGATCAGCTCATTCTTAGACACTCGGATTGCCTCTGCGTTTTGGATCTTGTGACTGACCAATGCTGCAGTACATAAATTTCTTGGGCGTCACGGTTTCACTTCCATTAGGTACATACCCGGAAGTAGAAGTGTTGAATCTAATTTACCCTTTGTTTTTCTTTGGCTTAGTGGAATTTTTTTCCCCCACCCCCAATTTGTGGGAGCGCTGATACTTGTAGGTCACATGCATTGTGCGTGACTCATTTGAAGCCTGAATCTTGAGCCCTGTGCACCACTGTGAGGCAGGCAGTGGCTTTGGAACGGTCTCTTCTGGAGAGACAGCTGCCCAGCAGAGAAGCTTTGCTCAGGGAGCCGTGGGTGCCGCCTGGCAACAGTGAAAACAGCTTCTTCAGACTCCCTCTCCCCTGTCCACTCCGCCACGCTGTATCCCACCAACGTGCCCATGAATCTGGGCCAACAGGTTGGTGAGCGCTGAGTGCCGGGTGGTGTCTGGGCAGGGGCGCTCCTTGTCTTTCCAGGCCACTGCATTCTCAGGCTGGTGGGTGCAGGAGTAGAGGCAGCCACTGAGAGGACGGGCGAGCGCAGGTTTAGGAATGGGTAGGAGCTGAGGCTGAGCCCCTTCCCTTTGCGGAAATGGACGGAACTGGAGCGGAAGGGGCTGCTGTGTGTCCCGCCAAGTGCCTGCTCCACTGGGCCAGCACGGAGGCTACGGGCTTAAAAGAGCACCTGTCTTAAGTTTGGACACCTCTACAAGCTCAGTCTTGGTACTGTCATTCTGTTGTCTTGGGCCTTTTTGTAGCTGTTTTGTTTTGTTGTTTTTGTGACAAAGTCACACTTTGTAGTCCTGGCTGTGCTAAAACTTGCTGTAATAAGCTGGCCTTGAACTCTTAGAGAGCTACCTGCTTCTGCCTCCTATCCCCCCCACCCCCCGCCCAAGGGTGGGGAATAAAGGTGTACTACCTCACCGCTGGCTTGCCACTGCCTCCTGAGTGCTGAATTTAAAGGTGAGCACCTGAAGCCGGTCCCTCCTTTTCTAGCCAGCTGGGGCTGCAGAGGCTGAGCCGGACTTCAGGTTTTTCAGAGTCCAGATGCCCTTTCTCGGCAGCCAGTGCTTCCGGCCGTCCTCAGCTGGGTCCCCGTGTTGACTGCCGAGCTATCTTGAGGAACATGTTAGGAGGAAAGAGAAACGGGGTACCGGAGGGCCCTTATCTTTCCTGGGGCCACCCAGAGCCTGCTGTCTTCAGCGTCTGGTGTGTGCCAGCAGCCTGGACCTGGTAGTTAGTTGAGTTGGGTAAGAGGTGTCAACTGCCACATCTACAGAAACCATATGTGCCTTGTGACAAAGCCGATAAAGGTGTCCTTTTGCAAGTAGCTCCAGGCATCTGGCAGATAGTCACTGCAGTTGAATGCCGGCCCCACATTCCCAGTGTGCGAGACTTTAGCAAGCCTCAGTGCCTTGGATATCCAGGTAGGCACAAAAGAGGGTCTGGAATTTTCTAACTTGACGAAACTCTCTGCTCCTGTTTGTTTTGCTTATTTGCTTGAGCGAACAAAGGATGATGTAGACATTCGCTTGTTTTAGAATGTGCCAGTTTCTTACCGAGGACCCGGTATTCAATTTGGTGTGGCGGAGGCTGGCCTGGTGGACATTAGAGATAGCACGGTATAACTGCCACAGTGGAGCTGAAGCAAACTGATGTGACAGAGAGGAGGAGTGTGGAACGAGAAGTCTCCCGGCAACTGGGAGGCTAGGAGGATGCTGTGGCCGAGAAGGGTGGGGAGTCTGGCCTCAACACTGACTCTAAATCCCGCAGGTATAACACTGTTGACTGTGTCCTCACACAGACCCGAACATGAAACTGTTGGCTTTGACTCACGCCTTTGCCTCGCCCAGCCTCTATTCTTCTGTGTGCGGATTGTGGGGTGGGGTACATACACGGCCAAAGTTGTTCTCACTGGGGAAGGAAGATGTGTTTAATGGGGAGGAGATCCAGGGAGGTTAATTAGATGTGCGTAGTGCATAGACCTTGAGCTCCTGGTCAAGCCTCCTGTCTGTGCTCTTTCGGGGATGCACCACCGCGCTAGGCATAGCGTTACATCGTGGAGAAGGTGAGGCGGGAGGATCTAAAGTTCATGGGCATCTTGAGTTGCATAGCAAATAAGACTCTGCCTCAAAAACTGCTTACCCCCCCCCAAAAAAAAAACAACAACAAAAAATAGAACACAAGGTAAAAATAGTGTTTAAAAATATTTTTATTCAGGGGTCGAGAGATGGCTTAGTGGTTAAAAGTGCTGGCCGTTTTTCTAGAGGACATGGTTTGGTCCCCAGAGTCTATTTGACAGTTCACAACTATCCATAACTGCAGTTTCAGAGAATCTGATATCCAGTTTAGACCTCTGTGAGTACCAGGCAGGCGCATGGTACACAGGCACTCATGTGAAACACTCGGGCACATAAAATTAACACAACTGTAAAGAGACTTATGGATGGGTTTGGGGCCTTCGGGGCCAGAAGGCAGAGGCAGGTGGATCTCTGTGAGTTCAGCCCAGCCTGGTCTCCATAGTTGACACTACCAGGCCAGCCAAGGCTATACGGTGAGACGATGTCTCCAAAATATTTTTTTACTTACCTTTCACCCCTGTTTCACATGGCTTCAGTTTTGGGGTTACTTCTTACACTTGAAGGTGGGGTGCTGCTGATATCTACTATTCATGGGCATTCCCCTTACCTCGCTTGGGATTACTTAAACACCTAGTTACAGGCGTGAGGAGGTGGCGGGAGGGTCTCTGCCTTCTCTCCATAGACCAAGGACCCAAAGTTTAGAGAAGCCAAGTCATCCCTAAGTCACATAGCTTGCCAGTGACAGAGGGCAAGATCAGACCCAATAGCCTGTCCCCAAAGCACAGCTCTTGGCCAGGAGAAGACAGAAGACACTGTCCAGCCAGCTCCATCTGACCTGCCCAGTCAATTCAAAAATGGCTGCTCGTCGAGGTGGGCTCTGGAAAAGTTTGCAAAAAGTAGCCATTGGGGTGAGATGGCAGGTGAGATAGAGATTGAGTGGGGCCAGAGACAAGCCTAAGGACAGACAAGACATTGTCACCTTATATCGTGCTTCTGTGCTTAGGGCCCAGATGGTCTAAGAGAAGTCAAAGGCAGGGGAGCAGGGTTGTTACTTACAAACTGTCCGGCTTAGTACTGCCCTATAAAAATAGAATGGAGCCACAACCGTGAGCCTCTTAGAATAGGGCGCTAGACAGATGGCTCAGTGGTTAAGAGTATTTGATGCTTTTGCAAAGGGTCCGGATTTAGTTCCCAGCACCCATATTGGGTAGCTCACAACTGCTTGCAACTCCACCTAGGAGATCTGATCTCTGCAGAGACCTGCATACATGCAGTGCATATATTTACATTCAGGCACACACATATAAACACACATAAAATAAAATAAAAAGTGGTGTGCAGCATTAATCTCAGCACCTGGGAGCCAGAGTCAAGAGGATCTCTGTGAGTTTGAGGCCAGCCTGGCCCACATAGTAGTATCTGGATATCCAGGATGATGTAGAGAAACCCTGTCTCAAAAGAAGAAGAAGAGGAAGAAGAAGAAAAAAATGAAATTATTTTATTACTATTGTGTGTATGCATGCAGACACATTCACAGTACATGCATGTGTCATGTGGAGCTCAGAGAATAATTTATGGCAGTGGATTCTGTTTGTCTACTCCATAGTTCCTGCGAATCAAATCCAGGTCATCAATCTTGGTGGCAATTGCATTTACCTTAGCCTTTGTTTGTTTTGTTTCGAGACAGGGTCTTCCGTAGCCCAGGCTGGCCTCAGACCTGCTCTGTATAGCTGAAGATAATCTTAAATTCCCGATTATCCTGCCTCTGCCTCCCAAGTACCGGATCATGTATTGAAAAATATAAAAATAAAGTGATGAAATAACATTTTAATATTGTAATATTGTCAAAATATTATACTTTCAATGTGTAATTACTGTAGTTAGGTGATAAGTTTGCTTTTTAAAAATTAGTATGTCTGGGGCGGCGGTGGTGACGCACGCCTTTAATCCCAGCACTTGGGAGGCAGAAGCAGGCAGATTTCTGAGTTCGAGGCCAGCCTGGTCTTCCGAGTGAGTTCCAGGACAGCCAGGGCTACACAGAGAAACCCTGTCTTGAAAAAAAAAACAAAAAAACAAAAAACAAAAAAAACCCAAAAAACAAAAAACAAAACAAAACAAAAAAAACGTATTCTTGCCGGGCGGTGATGGCGCACGCCTTTAATCCCAGCACTTGGGAGGCAGAGGCAGGAGGATTTCTGAGTTCAAGGCCAGCCTGGTCTACAGAGTGAGTTCCAGGACAGCCACGGCTACATAGAGAAACCCTGTCTCGAAAAACCAAAAAAAAAAAAAAAAAAAAAAAAAAATTAGTATGTCTGCAAAGTCAGCAAATGTTTCTACTTAAAACCCCTGTCAGTGTTAACTGGCCACATAAGTACTTTGAATATTTTTCCATTTGTTTATTTTCCATTGTTTGTTTACTGTGTGTGCGTGGAAGGCAGAGGACAGCTTCTTTCAAGAGTTGATTCTTCTTTCCTTTTAGTATATGATCCCTGGGATCAAGTTCAAGTCATTAGTCTTGGTGACAGACGCCTTTACCCACTGAGCCACCTTGTGACCCTACCCAAGTATTTTAAGTCACGTGGGCTTGTTATTATTGTGTGGGCAGATTAGGCCTACTATAATCCACTCTTTTCAGATAAGGCATCTGAGGGCCTGGCTGTACTGGTGGTGAGCCAGCCCAAATTCTGGTATTTTTAGCATCCTGGGTGGGCAGTATTGGAAGAGAACTATCTTCGGGAGGCTCTGGCTTGGAGGAACCTGGGACAGGTTACTATTGGCAACCGTTTCTCCTTTATTTATCCTGGCCCTGACCTGGCCTCCTGACTGGCCACTTGGTCACATGGGCTTCAGCTTTCTAGCCCTGAGAATTTATGGAATTTGATGTCTGCCCCTCTAGGCAAACACCTGAAGTCTAATTTTCAGGCGGCTCCCTGTAATGTCTTGTGACTTGCAAGACCTCACATGGATGTCTTGACGTTGTATCAATCATTAAGACACGGTATTAGATGGATGATACAATGTTTCAACATGGAAGTCTTCCAGGCTGGGATGTTAGGGTGGGTGTGGAGCCCAACGGAGGGCACCAGAGAGACCCTGGTGATTACCCCCAGCAGGTTGTGTGCCTCCTTTTTATTCGTGCTTGGATGGCTTGTAGGGCACGCCACCTTCCACAGGTGGCTGGGAGGCATTTGGTCAGTTTGTCTTTCCTCTGCAGTCTCTAAAGGAGCCTGGAGGCATAGTCTCACCTCAGGCTTCCTGTGATCACACTACACGGGAGTGGGGACTAACATCTAGCTAGCTAGGACATTACTGGGGCCTGTACCAGAAGCGCCAAGGGGACCCAGCCTATTACCACAATTTCTTCCATTCTTGTGCCTCTGTATATATTATGACTATGATTTCTGATGAATAGAGCCATTCGTTAATCCAACAAATTTGAGAGCTGACTGTGTGCCAGGCACAGTTCTAATTATCGGTGGTTCAGCAGTAAGAAGAAGAAAACAAACAAACAAACAAACAAAATCATTGCAGGTAGGGGAGCATTAGTTGTGCAGGGGATGGGTGCTGGAAAGTGTGGAGAAGGAAAACAAAGAACTAGATGCATAGATATCCAAGCCTGTGTCTAGACAAAACCCTCATGCCTAGCATATAGCCCGTGCAGAGGCCAAAGAGAGGTGTGTGCCTAGTTTCCCTCACCAAGGCATGGAGGCAAGACACAAGAGAGAACAGGCAATGAAGAGGAAAGGAGTTGGCTGTGTGGGTCCCCAGAGACCTGCCTTTGCAGATCTGCCTTTACAGGTCATGTGGATCCTCATTGGCTTGGGAAGGTAAGCCATCAAATAGACGTCACTGTAAAACAGAGCCAGGGTGTTGACCCTCCACTGAAATGAGATGGGTCCTTGAGGTGGCATTAATCACATCCTATTCAAGTCGCTCTTGACGTTCCTGTGAGATACGGGCAGTAGCACTAAGATAAGAAGAGTTGCTGTGGGTTCGCTGACATCATGGAGACTTACATGCAGGGAAAGGCGTGGAAACAAGTTCATTAGAAGTCCCACACTGAGGTTTAAAAGAAGAGAGGTCACATGTTTGTAGAGCCCTGGAGACTTGGCTTACCAAGAGGGTATTACGTGTCTGTATGCTTGCAAGCCTGGTGTCCAGATGTATTGAAAACATGCTAGAGAGCTTCCAGAGGGACACCGGGGCTTTGGTTACTAGCAGTTTTGTCCTGAGGAGAGTGACCTAAGAAGGGGTTAAGGCAGATCTTTAAAACTGCTGGAAGCACTTCAATGACTTCAGTGCACCAGAGTTCCCCACTTCTCTAGTTGTTTCAAAGGGCAACAGATGGCCAGTCCTGTATTGGTGTATTATTCAAGGTTCTCTAGAGTCACAGAACTTAACGCAATGTTTCTATATATTAAGGGAATTTTTTTGTACTGTAGCCCACTAACCAAACCGTGAGTGGCTGGAAATGGGAAGTCCAGGAGTCTAGTAGTTGGTCAGTCTCACGAGGACTGTTGTCCAACAGTTGTTGTTGCTGGTTTTCTGTAGAAGCTGGAGTCCTGAAGAAGTAGGTTCCAACACATGTGCTGGCAAGCAAGTGCCCTTGTGTTGGCCTCCAGTAGCTGTGGCCCAGATTAACGGTGTGTACCACCACCCCTGGATCTGGAACTTGCTTTATACCAGGCTGGCCTTGAACTCAGAGATCTGCTTGCCTCAGTCTCCTGGTATTAAATGTGTGGACTACTTTGCCTGGGCCTAAGCTTTTCGTGGCCACTATGCCTCAAGATCTCCATGTCAAGATGCGGGTCAGAAGCCTGTGTCTTCAGCCTCAAGAGATGGATCCCAGGTGTGCCCTCCATGTCTGTATTACAGTTCATTCCAGATATAGTCAAGCTGACAACCAGGAATAGCCTTACACTTGGGATCTAGTGAGCTACTCTGCCATGGGTTAGTTTTATTAGAGGGCGTCTACAGTTTCTACTAGAGATTAAGAGTGGGGACCCAGAGAGGTGATAGTTTCATCCTAAGTCTGTTCCTCAGTACCTGTCCTGCTTGAATGTGCTATTGGCCCCTGTTTACCTTGGCTTTTGCCCTTCGCCTTTTCTCTGTCTCTGAATGAAAGCAGTTACAGTGGTTTACCTAGAGGCTTTAGATTAATACTTGAACAGCCCCATAGTGGTGTCTGGAGTTCTGACATTTGGTATCATGGGAAAGACCTGACTGGAGTCTAGTATGACAGTTCAACTCTGATGCTAAGTGTCCCATAGTGTACACGATGCTGCAGCGCTGAGCTGTCTGGCTCTTACAGCCAATATCACAGAGGTTGGAAGAACCCGATTTCAGTTATTAACAGAAGACATAGAGTATCTTTCATATTCCTGTGGTGGCATGCACCTATTAATTCAGCACTCTGGCGGCAGAGTCTGGAAGATCCGGAGTCCCAGGCCAACCTAGGCTCCATAGTGAGTTTAAAGTCAGCCACAGCAAGGCAGTGGGACTGGCGTTTTTATTTTTAAATGTTTGTTTAATTTCATAAAACAGTCCTTTTAGAGTTTCACACAATCATTATTCACTCCCTCTCCCGGACTCTTCCCAGATACACGCCTCCTTCCCCAGAAGGAAGTCCAATTCATACTCTCCCTATGTTCTTGGGTGTGTAGTCGTTCGCTGGAGTGTGTCTGACTTACCAGTGACTTACAGAAAGAGAAGAAAATGGACTCTTCCCCTCCCAGGAGCTGTCAGTTGCCAATAGCTCCTCGGCTAAAAATGGGACTCCATGCCCACCTCACCTCTTCATGCTGGGTGGGTCTGCCTTGGGCTTGCACAAGTCTTCTGCATACTGTCAGGGTCGCTCTGAGTTTATTGTGTAGCTGGTCTGCTGTGTCCCGAAGACATCTTGTCATTTACTTTCTTTGGCTCTAAAGCCTTTCTACCCACTCTTGTACAGTAATCCCTGAGACTTGGAAGGAGGGAATGTGATATGGATGTCCCATTTAGGGCTGAGAATTACTGCCTGTCTCTGCAGCTTTACTGTCTGCGGCAAGGTTCTCTGATGAGGCCAGCTTTTAAATGTCTGGACATGTAAATTCAGTGATTAAATACTTATCTGGCACATGCAAGGCCCTGGGTTTGAACCCCAGAAAAACACACACACACACACACACACACACACACACACACACACACGGTCATTACCACTTTTCAAACACCTGCTCTATTATAATTTTTTTTAATATGGTCTGTAGACACAAGCCTCTGATCAGATGTTATTATTTCATGGGCAAGATACAAAAGCTCACTAATTCTATAATATGAAACTACACTTTGCTATATAATTCGGGAGTTCTAAATATCTATTTTGGAGGTGAAAGGATATAGAGCAAGGCATACAAACCAATAACTATAAGACATATAAGACTCTGTGATATTTTTTAGTGATCAGATCAGTGTATGAACAGTAGTTTGTGGGAACAAAGCATAAGTTGTTCAGAAATGCCGGGAACAATTCGTAAGAGCAGGGCTGTTAGTTCCTCTATGCCCTTGTACAAGCACCTTACACCCAGGGTTATGTATAATAGGCTGAAGTTTTTCAGCCCATGGTTCCAGGGACTGCCCCACGCCATGGTAGAAAGGCAAATGTGTGGGGGTAGTGAGGGCTCATTCTTTGATGAGGATCTGACTCCAGTAAGGTACCCATTCCCTCCATAACTCCATATCCTTATCCGGAGGGAAGGGCTGTATGGACCTAAACACATCTTAAAGGTCCCACCTCTCAGTCTGGATCTTAGAAATCTAAAATCTGCTCTCTGAACTCAGGTGTGATTAGAGACCTACTTATTCAAGGCAAATTTATCCAAATCAGAGACTTTATGTTTGGTTTTCTTTCTTTCTTTTCTTTCTTTTTTTTTTTTTTTTTTTTTTTTTTTTTTTTTTCAAGACAGGGTTTTTCCAGTCCTGGCTGTCCTGGAACTCACACTATAGACCAGGCTGGCCTCGAACTCAGAAATCCACCTGCCTCTGCCTCCCAAGTGCTGGGATTACAGGCATGCACCACCATGCCCGGCTCTATGTTTGGTTTTCTTGATACTGTATTTTTCCTTCTCTTCATTACTTCCTCTACCGTATTTTTTTTTTTTTTTGTCTTTTCTATCTAGGGTTTACATTATAGCTTAAAATAATATTTTAGGGCTAGGTATGATGGCACATGATTTTTAATCCTAGCACTGGGGAGGCAGAGGCAGGTGGGGTTTTATGAGTTTGAGGCCTGCTTGGTCTAAATAAGTTCTAGGCTAGATGAGGGCTACATAGTGAGACTCTACCTCAAGCACACACTAGTAACATTTTGGGTAAAATGATTACAGGGTTTTTTTTTTTTCTCTAATTTGAATTTGTCTATACATTTTCCTCTAGCTGCTATAAATGTTTCTGTTGTTTAACTCTGGATATTTTCTGTTGTTTTAAAAACAAAGTGGCAATTGTCTAATTTCACCAAATGAAGACTCAGGGGCCAGATGCTGTGGTGAACCCTGCTGGCTCAGAGAAGCTGTAGAAGCACCCGGCTGACCTTCCTTCTCAACCAGTAGTCCAGAAGGAAAGACCCAGCTCACACTGTTGTCAATGCCCCAATTAAACCAAATGCCCCTCCTTTCTGCTTCCTGTTCCTCTCTCTATCCCTCCTCCTGACTTCCTCTCACGCTCTCTGTTGTTTTCCTGTGTTCACTCCCTGTCAGCTGGTTGCTCGCTCTGCCTCTTAGCCTATGGTTGACTTTATTTTAATCTTGTTTACAACAAACAGGAAGCCCTTGGATGAAAGGTCTGTGCTAGGAGGGCTGAGCCTCACCACAAATAGATGAAGGTTTTTCCAGTATACAGTCTTGGGGTTCACAGTGTAATCAAGTATCCTAAAACATTTCCTCCCTTTCTGTCTGAATAAAAATAAAAGACTCTATAAGTAAGTAAGTAAATAAATAAATAAATAAATAACTGACTCTCTAACATCAATAAACTATAATCTATCTGGTAAGAATTATATTCACAATGACCAATCCATTTGTATTTTACAAACTTTTATTTTTTAGACTTCTAAGCATTTTCTTAAATCCTAGACAGCTTAAGCTGAATCGTGAGGTTATAGCTAACTAGTCTTCAACCCCATCAAGAACTGAGAAGGAGCCGGGCGGCGGTGGTGGCGCACGCCTGTAATCCCAGCACTCTGGGAGGCAGAGGCAGGCGGATTTCTGAGTTCGAGGCCAGCCTGGTCTACCGAGTGAGTTCCAGGACAGCCAGGGCTACACAGAGGAAACCCTGTCTCCAAAAAAAAAAAAAAAAAAAAAGAAAGAACTGAGAAGGATAAACATGACCCGAGTCGATAGGAAGCACAGAGCACGCAGTCTCCAGAGCTGTAGGAATGGTAAAGCCCGCTGGCCTCCTGGACAGTCTTCCACGATCCCTCTGCAAGGCTGGACCATTCATCTCTTCGGCCTAGCGGCCCAGAATATCTGACAGACTTTCCCGTGAAGCAGGAATTAGGAAGGACTTCTCTGTCTTGATCTGGGCTAGTTCAGCAGTCGACTTTCTTTATTTCCTGCTTGTCCACAGCTTGGACAGCACCCTGTTAGCAGTTGAGGCAAGGGCAGTTTCTTGCCCTGTGGCTAGCTTTGCCAACTTGGAAGCAAACTCCATATGGAGGTTCTTCGATGACCATCATCGTTGAAGCAGTATGTGGCTGCTGCTAGGAGCTGACACGTCTCATTGTCAAAAAAGCCTTAAATTAACAAAACATCTTTAAATGCCATATTCTGTATGTCCTTGAGGTTTTTGAAGGCCACCTGCCTATACTATATCTGGATAATCAAATGTTGATTGTTTCTGAATAGTTACTACCTGTTCAACCTTGGAAACATGTTTCTGTAATAAATTAGACTAATTAATAAATTAGGATCTAACATGACCACAAGTTTGTCTATTAATTTATATTTCTTAACTATCCTAAACCGATTGTAATAGCAGCTTTTAAAATGACTAGAACTTAACATTGCATCTTAAAGAATCATATAGGTACAATGAATTAAAAGGAGCTAATACAAGGTATGTTGTAACAAATATAACTTTTTATTTTGATTTTTCGAGATAGTGTTTCTCTGAATAGCCCTGGCTGTCCTGGAACTCAGGCTGTAGACCAGGCTGGCCTCTGACTCAGAAATCCACCTGCCTCTGCCTCCCAAGTACTGGGATTAAAGGCGTGCACCACCACCACCTGGCTAACAAATATAACTTTAAGTTTGTATCAGTATACAAAATTATATACCAGTGTAACCAAATATAGCCTTATTTTGCATTGGTACACAAAGAGCTACACCAATGTAGCCAAACACAGCCCCAATTCTGTATCAATATACAAAAATCAATTCTGTATTAATATACAAATACCCATACTAATTTTGGCTGGTCATCACTCTGTAGCTTAAGAGTAGATTCGATAATCTACCCTTTGTTTCTGTTCCTATGTCATTCCTGTATCCCCCTTTTTGTCTAAATAAGAAGGAAAGATTGTAACTCTAACATAGTAAAAGTATTTACGAATGACGCTTTCTACAATGTCCAGTTTGGCTATATTTGGCCATCTTAGAATTAAATATTTTTGAGTTCAAGGTTTTATAAAATATTCGTGCCAGTCTCCTGGTATGAACAGAGTAATTTGAATGACCTGAGCAGTTTGTAGTAAGAAGCTGAACGTTGGGTGGTGTTTGTCAGCTTAGTGGCAGGCAATCTGGCTGAGCAGAACACAGCAGTCAACCCACAAGAGTCCACTGTTTGCCCAGAACCTGATGGCAGAAGATGCGTGGGGCAGTTTTGCCCAGTGGTAGCGGTTTCCACAATCTAGGTGGATTTGTTGTTGCAGGGGCACCATCATCTTCTTGGAGACCTCAAAGGTTACCGTGAGGAATAATAGGAAACTTAAACTTTTGTTTTTGTTTTTGTTTTTGTTTTGTTTTGTTTCCCGAGACAGGGTTTCTCTGTGTAGTCCTGGTTGTCCTGGAACTCACTCTGTAGACCAGGCTGGCCTCGAACTCAGAAATCCGCCTGCCTCTGCCTCCCAAGTGCTGGGATTACAGGCATGCACCACCACTGCCTGGTGAAACTTAAACATTTTAAATGCCATATTCACAGGGATCTCAGAAAGGTTTGAGGAGCACTATCTGTTACGTCCATCCCAGGCACACAAACTTCGCTCCTAGATACCTGCTTCAGACTCTAGCCTGAAAACACATACAAGAAGCTTGGTGAAGCTTATTTCTAAAATTAGTACTCTGTGTGACTACTGGTATCATGACAGGAAGTTTATACGTAGATAATAATCTTATATATTTTGAGATAACATTTATACCCTAAGAAAAGCTTTAGCTGGTCAAATGAAAAGATTATGAGATCAGTGGCAATAGAATAGCCTTGTTTTGTTTTGTTCTCTTTGTTTGTGGCTCTTCTAATATGAGACAGAGATTGTGGATTTTCCTTTAACAAGCATGTGTGGGTTTAGAGAAGGGGAGAACCAAGCTCCAACTCCAAAGCCAGCTTTAATTTTTAACTGAATTGGAACCACGTAAGAGTCACTTATATTTGTAGAAGATAGCAGAGACACGCTGGAGCTGGACAACACCACTTGGCCAGTTTTTTTTTCTTAGGACATATTCTCTTGATGACCTGTCCTCATTCTCTAGATGTTCTGATCTCTTAGTTGTATAGTTTTATTCTCCTGGAAAGATAAAGGGAAAACCTTGCCCCAACTTGGGGGAGGGGTGTGATCAAATGAAAGGCATTCGCTGGCCTTTTTAAGTTAGCTTGGACTGGATGACCAAGCTACCTGATGAACTATTGCTTCTTATTCAGGAGGTCTCTCCAGTTTGAATCTAATCTTATCAATTTCAGCTTTTCTTCTCCCGTGGAAACAAAGGCAAAACTTTGTCTTCAAAATAACACACATCTTGGTTCCCAATCTGAGGTCAACACATCTTTAAAATATACAGGCTGATTTAATCCAGCAGTTTTTTTTTTCTACCATCCAATGTCTCTCCACAGCTGTTGTTCCTTTCTCAGTAACATTTAAAAATTTAAAGTTAATAAAGCACTATGTAATCTATCTCCGGGGGTCTTCACTACCCCTTTCTGCTTATTAAGCATATCTTTTAAAGTCTGATTAGATCTTTCTATAACTGCTTGTCCTATAGGATTGCATAGTATACCTGTAATATGCTTTATGTCGTGTTATGCACAAAGTTGTTTCATTTTACTAGAGGAATAAGCTGGAGTATTATCAGTCTTAATTTGTACAGGCATCTCCATAATAGCTACAACGTGTAATAAATGTGTAATTACAGAATTGGCCCTCTCAGAACTTAAATATGTGTCGATGATGTAGTGTACATAGTTTAATTTCCTGCACTCTGTCAAATGAAAAACATTCATTTGCCAAATTTCATTTTGGGGGGTATCGTCTGGGATACTTCCTGCAGATTAAATAGAGTGGTTATACAAAAAACAGATAGAACATTTCCTTATAATTTCCTTGGCTTATTGTCAAGTGATAGAAAAATCTTTAAACCTTTGCTGTTAACATGGTGTTTCTTATGTAATTCTAAGGCTTCTAGCACATTTCCTATTAATAGCTGGTCAATTTCATCATTACTTTGTGCTAGATGGCCTGGTAAACCAATATGGGATGTGATATGTATTACATACAATGAATGATTTCTATTTCTGATTACTTGTAGTTCAATAAATAGTGAACTACAGTTAATTCTGAATCACCTGGAATAAGTTTAGCAGTTTAAATATGTAAAAACAACTCTTTCTGCATACTGAAAGTCAGTAACTATATTAAGAGATTCAGGAAAGTCCTATAAACCCATAAAAATGGCATATAACTTTGATTTTTGAACTGAAACATAAGAGCTCAGAACTACTTTTTTTTCTGATTTATAACCTGCCTTTCCTGATTTATTCACATCAGTATAGAATGTAGGGGCTTCAGAAATTGGTGTCCCTTTTACTATATGAGGGAGAATCCAGTTAGTTCTTTTTATAAACCAAAGTCTCTTGCTTTGGGAATATTTGTTATTAATCTCTCCCCCCAAAATTACTACAAGCTTTTGCTGATGTTCGTTTTCTGCCCATAATGAGGCAGTTTCAGCATTAGTAAAGAGTACCACAATCTCTACTGGGTCTCTTCCTGCTAATTGACAAAGACTCATTTTTCCATTCAGAATCATTCAGAAACCTTTTCTACACAGGTCTTTAATTTTTCATTCTGTTTGTATGCTAAAAATAAGATATTACCTTCTCTCTGCATAAGAATTTGGTTGGGAGTGTTGGGGTTCAGGAATCACCACACAAACCATATGAATACCTGAACTTAATTTCACCTTTTGAGCAAAATGGAGACTGAATATAAAATGGCTACAGTTACGTTAAAAGGAGCAGGCCTCAACAGGGAGAATGTGTAGAGGGCAGAATAAACAAAGAACAGTACAGCTTTGGATCCAGTCAGGCCACATGTGTATCCTGTTATTTCTTTTCTATCAGAGCCAATTTTTTTCTCAATCTCAGCTGATAATTTTCTTGGACTATTTAAGTTCTTATCACCTTACAAATGTTTGAAATAAAGTACTTATTAAGTAGTTAATCCAGTTTTAGACCATAGCCAGTTAATATCTCCCAACAAATTTTGAAATTCTTTAAGAGCTTGTAATTGATAAATCCTGATTTGTATTACTTTCTGTGGTAGAATTTTCTGTAAACCTATCTTATATTCTAGATAGTTGATAGAATCTCCTCTTTGATTTTTTTTTCAGTAGCAATTTATAATCACCAGCAAGGTAAAATTCTCTTTATCAAACATTTTTGCTAAGGCATCTGAATCAGCCAGTAAGATACCATCCACAGAATGGTAAGTTTTACATTGAGGAAACTGTTTATGGTTATTTCTAACAGCTGTTGTACAACATACTGACCAGGAATGATTGAATCAAATTGATGTGGGGGCCTGCGGGAGGTGGAGGGGTGGGGGGTGGGGGGATAGGGTGTTTCCTGATGGCAGAGGGTTGCCTTGTTTATCTCTTGTTGTATTCATTAGTTCAGTGCCCCCCTTTGCCACACCTTCTGCATACTCCATGAGGCTGGGTCTTCTTCTTGGATTATCACTAGAAGAAACATTATTTCTAGAAATACTTTGTCTACAATCCCTTTTCAAAAGAGCTTGCTTACCACAATTAAAACATCTGCCATTTTCTTTTTCTTTTCTTTTTTTTTTTTATTAGATTTTTTTTTTTTTTCCGAGACAGGGTTTCACTGTGTAGCCCTGGCTGTCCTGGAACTCACTCTGTAGACCAGACTGGCCTCGAACTCAGAAATCTGTCTGCCTCTGCCTCCCAAGTGCTGGGATTAAAGGCATTTGCCACCACTGCCGGGCCAGATATATTTTTTTTTATTTACATTTCAAATGTTATCCCCTTTCTGGTTTCCCCTCCGAAAATCCCCTATCCCATCTACCCTCCCTCCCCCTGCTCACCAACCCACTCACTCCTGCTTCCCTGTCCTGGCATTCCCCTATACTGGGGCATTGAGCCTTCTCAGGGCCAAGGGCTCCTCCTCCATTTGATGTCCATCAGGGCCATCCTCTGCTACATATGTGGCTGGAGCCGTGGGTCCCTCCATGTGTACTCTTTGGTTGGTGGTTTAGTCCCTGGGAGCTCTGGGGGTTCATATTGTTGTTCCTCCTACGGGGCTGCAAGCTCCTTCAGCTCCTTGGGTCCTTTCTCTAGCTCCTCCGTTGGGGACATTGTACTCAGTCCAATGGTTGGCTGGAAGCACTCACCTCTGTATTTGTCATGCACTGGCAGAGCCTCTCAGGAGACAGCTATATCAGGCTCCTGTCAGGAGGTACTTGTTGGCATCCACATTAGTGTCTGGGTTTGGTGACTGTATATAGGATGGATCCCCAGGTGGAGCAGTCTCTGGATGGCCTTTCCTTCAGTCTCTGCTCTACACTTTGTCTCTGTATCTCCTCCCATGGCTGTTTTGTTCCCCCTTCTAACAAGGACCAAAGTATCAATACTTTGGTCTTCCTTCTTCAACTTCATTTGGTCTGTGAATTGTATCTTGGGTATTCCAAGCTTCTGGGCTAATATGCACTTATCAGTGAGTGCATACCATGTGTGTTCTTTTGTGATTGGATTATCTCACTCAGGATGATATTTTCTAGGTTTATCTATTTCTCTAAAATTTTCATTTAATTTTTCTTAAGACTTCTAGAAATTACTTTTCCTATCAGAGTAGCATCATAAATGTGAGATCCAATATCAGCCAAACTTCTAATCTCTTGATCTTTTAGTGCTGATCTTGCCTTTAAAGACCTAATCACCCATTTGCATTCTAAATTAGCATTTTTAAAAGCTAAAAAATCTATTAGTATTTTTCTGACTTCTGAATTTGATACTGTTCTGTTTACAGCTGAAGACAATCTTTGCAAAAAAAAAAAAATAATAACGGAAGGCTTCTTTAGGGCCTTGTATAATTTTAGTAAATGAGTTAGACCTCTTTCCTGATTCTTCAACTTTATCCCTAGCATTTAAAGTTGGTAAATGACATAGCACCAAGGTGTAATCATCAAATTCAAGCTGCCTTTGTAACTCAGTGTATTGACCTTCACCTAGCAATTGATCCTGGGAAAAATTGATACCTCTAGCCTGATTTTGTTGTTCTGTGACCCTCGCTTCCTCTTCCCATCATGTCTGCCTTTGTAACTCAGGACCAGCTTCCAATATTGCTATTGCCAATTTTTTTCCAGTCTTGGGAGATAATTCTGTTCTGAGTTGACCATAAATTCAAAATTGTCTTCATATAGGATGAATGCACACCATATGAAATGACCGCTTCCTTAAATCTCCTCAAATCTAATATGTCTATAGGATTCCATGTAATTTCTTCATAACTATCATCGGCTGGTAGGCTTGTATAGAAATTGGATAAACTAAGATTGGTTTTCTAACAACCTTGGGCAGCTCCTCTTCAGTTTCATCATGCACGGTAGGTTCTTCTCTAAATTTCTGTCTGTGTCGGAATATTTTTCCTATTTTCATTTATGAGTCTCTCTAAAGCTTGTATTTTATTAATCTACTTTTCATGGATTTGTTTTTCTTGTATCTCTAAAACTTTTTCCTTTGAGCAGTTACAGAAAGCCACTCTGGCTATTAAAAATAAAATATGAAATACCAAAATGATAATAATCATAGTTGGTATTGAGCAAATTTCAGTCAAGCCATTTAGTCTTTTATTTTCTGCGTATATTTTCAAGCCATCTAAAGTAGCACAATACAGAGTCCTAGTGCTTTGCATTACGGTGTTTCCCATTCTGAACTCTCTTCTTGAGGACTTCTCAGGTGACTTACCAAATCTGATGTCTTCTCAGTTTGCCCTCAGCTGGAGAGATTTCTCTGTCTGTGGGGTCATGCCATAAGTTGGAGCACCAAATGTTTTGAAAATAAAAATCCCAGTTGTTATATTCACCAAATGAAGACCCAGATGCTGGGCTGAAAGCCTACGCAGGGAAAGCACCCAGCTGACCTTCCTCCTCAGCCGACATACCAGAAGGAAAGATCCAGTTCTCCTTCTACACTTCCTGTTCACCTCTCTATCCCTTCTCCTGACTTGCTCTCACTCTATGGTATTTTCCTGTGTTCACTCCCTGTTAGCTGGTTGCTTCTCTGCCTCTTGACCTATGGTTGACTTTATTTAATCTCGTTTACAATAAAGAGCAAGCTCTTGGGGTTAAAGGTGTGTGCTAGGGCTGAGCCACCTCACAACTAGGGACACGTTTTCCCAGTCAACAAGTTTGAGTTTCACCATGTAGTCGAATATCCTGTGACAATTTCTTCATTCTCATAGCATTTTTTTTTTTTTTTTTTTTGGCCTTTGAATTATTTAGTCGTTAGAATAGTGGGATAGAAAATAGTGGAAATAGGAAGAGAGTGCACTGTAACTGGTCTGTGTATGTCAAAAACCCTACAAGGAAAACATTTGACTCTTACCCTCCAGAGTCAATGATCTTCCTTAGCTCCTTGTTCTGTTTCTAGACAATGGGTAGAGGCATTGACCTCAGGACTAGACACCTTCCCAATAACGTTGGAGTCTTGCCCTCAGCTCTCACGCTGATAATATATTCCGGTTGCCTGACAATGCTGAGATCTCACGGAAGGCTCTGCCTCATCCTGTGGATGGTTCCACCCCACCCTGTGGTTCCACTCGGCCTCTTAGTCCTCTATTGTGTTCTGACTCCCCAGTTCTGCTGGGCCTTGTCTTCCTGAAAGTCTTCTGTGCTGCCTTTGCCCATGCCCTGGCCCCAGGCTGCTGTCATATCTTTTCAGATCCAGGCAGAGGAAGTCATGCTCCACTGCTCTCATATCCTGTATCTGCAGGGCTGGCACCCTGTGACCACTGCCACAGCTTGTCTCTGTGGTAATTTTAGGAGGATGGGGCAGGCTGCTTCAGAGAGGAGTGGTGGAGGCAGCGGGAGGCTGTGAGGAATGTGGGGTGTGAAGGCTTATTCTAGCCCTTGGCAACAAGCCCCAAGATCTGGCCGCTCTTCTGATTATTTTTCTCTCTCAAACTTGGCATTCTGGGTGTGAAATGGGAGGGACTTCAGTAGAAGTCTCCAAGGGCCCTTTGGGGTCATTCTCCCATTGTCCTGTGTGAATAGACTCGGACCTCACTCCGTCTATGCTAATCTTATCAAATGATTACTTAGCCACACCTGCATTTTTCTTTCATGGAAATGCTTTTACTTTTCTGCGGAGTTCAGGCTGAGAATCCTTCAGATCCCTAAGCTCTACTTTATTTGATTTATAGATCCCACTTTACAATCATATCTTTCTACTCACAATCTAGCCTAGACAGTTAAGACACACAGCGGCCAGCCTGCGTGCTTTGTGACCAAACTTCTTCCTCTGAATAGCCTCTTTCCTCCTATTGTCCTCTGTGAAGTTTAGGGCACAGACATTTCAGCCCTGCTGTTAGCCACTTTATTACTAGGAGGGTCTTTACTCTAGTTTCTAACACCACCTGTAATCTATAAGAAAGTCCCGGCTTTCCCTACAGTTCTAATGTGAGCCTTTACCTGAATCTCTGTTCATCTTAACCTTTCCTAGCCGCGCATGTGGAGTTTTCTAGCCTTTCTCCTCTCTAGCCGGTTCCAAAAGGTAATTCCACATTTGTGGGTATTTGTTACAGGTATTTGTTATCAAGATTAGATCCTTCTCAGTCTGCTTTGTGCTGCTTTAACCGAACTCTGTAGCCTGGATACTGTATAATGAATAGACGTTCATTTAGATCATGGTTCTGGAGGATGTGAAATCCAAGCTGAGGCCTTCTGGCTGTTTCATCTTTGGACAGATGGAGGCAGAAGGAGGGGCAGAGAGGAGAAGGAGGGGAGATGGTGAGAGGCCGAATTTGTCTTTCTTATAAGGCTCCATTTCCATCTTACAGAATCCATTCCTCTGTGTGTGTGTGGGAGGGGGGAGGGGGGAGGGGGGAATGCTAATCCACTCACGAGGGCAGAGCTCTCTGCCCAAAGTACTGAGAAACAAACACTGGGCAAGTTTTCTACTACCAAGCCCCTACATCTCTTATAGGTATCATCATCTCCCGACACCACCACGTTCAGGATCAGGTTTGCAATGCATGAACCTTAGGGTTCACATTTAAACCATATGAGGTGTCCTAGTGCAGAAAAACCTGGGTGAGTGGGGCGGTGTGGAATACGCTGTGGGAAGGAACGGGGCTCCGTTAGGGTGCTTGGGGACACTGGCAGTATTTCTTAGTTTCTTTTCTAGTTGACATGGCAAAATACCTAACAAGCAGTTTAAGGAAGGGAGGGTGTTTTGTTGTTGTTGCTGCTGTTTTCTATTTGTTTGTTTTTGTTTTTTGCTCACAGTTTGAGGGTACAGTTCCTCATGGTGGGAAAACCCTGAGGGTAGCCAGGGTGAGAGGTGGCTGGTCATACTGCATTCAAATCGGGGAAGCGAAGAGCCTTCTGCTGGCACCCAGCTTACTTCCTCCCTTATAGTTAGTCTTGGCCACAACCAGTGAGAGGAACTGTGCTGCCGCCTTTGGAGTGGCTGATCTCCCTCCACCCCCTCCAATTAAACCTAATCTGAACGATCACTCGGACATCCCAGAGGTGATTCTAGGTCCTGACCGGTTGGTTGGCGGTATTGATCGTCACGCCTGTATCTGATGTGTCTGCAGGGCACAAGGCCTGAATGTGAAGGTTCCTGGCTGTGCAAAAGCCAGCCTCAGTAGTCTCAAGCAAGAGTGGCTATTGAGGTAGATGGGTTCTGAGATGGAGTGTTCTCAGCCAGAATGAGGCTTGCTGTTTCCTTTCTCAGGGGAGAGGTGGAGGTGGCAGATGGTGAGGGAGTGAGTGGGATGCAGAGGTTTAGTTTTGGAGGAAAGCCTGAGGCAAGGAGAGCCTGGAGGAAGCCGCCACAGTCGCTTTAAAGGAAGGCTGTTGATTGGCCAGAGAGAGAACTAGAGGTGAGGCTTTGGCTGCACCAAAAAGTGCACTTTTTTTTTTCCCAGTATCACTGGGAAAGTGATAGACAGGGATTTCTCATCTAGGTGGTAGAATTTGGAGGGAAAACTTTGTGGGTGAGTCTGAAGGTGTGAGAAGGGCAGGTAGCTCTACTTTTGTTCCGTACAGAACTGAGAATGGGCGGGGATATGGTCCCATAGTAGAGTACTTGCCTAGCATGCCAAAGGCTTGAGTTCAATCCAAACAAACAAACCAAAAAAAAAAAAAAAAAAAAAAAAAAAAAAAAAAAAAGCCAAGGGACAGAAAATCAGGGACCAAAGGGAAAGAGCCATTCAGCGAGCCTTGGGCTGCCTCTCCCCTGCTCAGCCCTTGGGGGGGATATTGACCGAGTTGAACTCCTTCTGGATAGCAGGCCCTGGCTGGGCACCAGTTCCTACAGGGCCCTGTTTCTTCCCATGTCCCCTGGCTGGGCTCATCAGCTCATGTTAAGCCAGGGACACCTTGTTCATGGCAAAATGCCAAGGGCGCAGACAGCTCTGTCACCACGGGCTAGCTTTGCCTCACGCCGACCTGGGAGCGAGTGGTTCAGAGGGGAGGCTGCTGAGCCTCGGACCTGGATAGATCAACTGCGGGCCTCCCCTCAGCAGATTGTCCTTGGAGCAACCAGTCCAAGAAGCCTCGTACCTGTGGAATACCAACCAGGGGACACAAAGCAGTCCTCTGGGCTAGCCCAGCAAGGAAAGGAAGTAGCATGGCCACGTTTGTGACCGGACACCTCGGGGCAAGCCAGGCTGCTTAGAGCTGTCCTGGTTCTGATCTGGAAGAGATGTGCCAGTGTAGACCTGCATTGGGAAAGAAGCCAAAGAAGGAATAGCTGTCTTGCTGCTTGGGTCCCCTCCAGGCTACTTAGCAATGACTGCCAAAGTCTCTTTCCTAAAGGTCAAGGTGTGTCTAAGTTGTTGTCTGTCTTTTTAGGTAGTATAGTCCATTTTGGCTTCATGATAAATCATAAAGGAGGTGGGTTTTGGTGTGTGTGTGTGTGTGTGTGTGTGTGTGTGTATGTTTCCTTTTTACCACTGATGCTTGACTTCGAATTAATATAACAAAAATCATGGAGAGCCAGACCTAGACATCTGGATACTTTAAGCCCCTCAGGCCCAGGCCAATGCATTGTATAGCTAACTTAAATGGAAACCCATCCCTCCCATCCCCCACCCCCACCCCCTGCTTGGGAAAGGTCTGGAGGAAGGAGGGGAGGGGAGTGGAGGGGAGGGGAGGAGGCAGTTAATGATCAGTTCTGGCACCGAGTTTGATAACTCCAAGTGTGGTCCTAGCAGGGCCCAAGGAAGCTGATAAAAATGGATCTTCAGACAGGCCTAACCTATGCCCCCTGGAATAAAAATGTTCTCCTCAAAGGTTAAGCGGGCAGCTTTGAAGGCTAGCGACCTAACCTGATGGCTTTCCTGCACATGAGAGTCGCCCACCCTCCATGTATACACAAATTCCAGGGCTGGGTTAGAGTAATGAACCGAATTTCTTCATATGGACCGGAGCAAATACTCATTAGGAGTTTTAAGTGGTTTTATTTTTACATTTGTTTATTTTGGATATTGGTACGTGCGTGTGCGTGTGCATGTGCGTGTGCGTGCGTGTGTGCGTGTGCGTGTGCGCGTGTGCGTGTGTGCGTGTGCGTGCGTGCGTGCGTGCGTGTGTGTGTGTGTGTGTGTGTGTGTGTGTACGTGTGTACTTGTATATGGAGCTCAAAGGGCAACTTGAGGGAACAGGCTATCAGGTGTGGTCACAAGCACTTTTCCCTGCTGAGACATCTTGTTGTCCCTGCCTGCAGCAGCCAGTGCCTGCTCAGCTGTCAGTCACAACTCCTTCCATGAATTCTGCTCCTCCTCAGACTGAAATGTAGGGTCGAGTTCAAATCTACATTCTGATCCGGGCGGTGGTGGCGCACGCCTTTAATCCCAGCACTTGGGAGGCAGAGGCAGGCAGATTTCTGAGTTCGAGGCCAGCCTGATCTACAGAGTGAGTTCTAGGACAGCCCGAACTACACAGAGAAACCCTGTCTTGAAAAAAAACCAAAAAAAAAAAAAAAAAAAATCTACATTCACGCAGGAGGCCTAGGATTCCGCTTTGCTAATCAGGGTCCCAGGGTGCCCAAGTTCCCGAACTGACCCGTGCATTGGAGAAGCAGGGGATCTATCTATTGATCTCGTTCCTGTATTGACAGCTGAAGAAAACGAGAGCCAGAGAAGGACATAGGACATTCCATGGTCACCTAACATGCCACTCCTTTAATGCTCTGAAGTTTTTAAAGCATTTACATTTTGAAGGGGGGTTTATTAAAGGCATAACATATCTTAAATATGGAGGCTAAGAGAGGAGTGCTCAGAAAGAAAGATATCCTCCGGAGCATTGATGTGGGTTTCTCAAAGAGGACTCACCCACTCAGTGCTTTTAATTAAACAAGTCACTAATTAATTTTAGAGACAAGGTCTCACTATGTAGCCCATGGGAGGCGGCCATGCAGGAGAAGAGGCCCCTGTGACGACGAACGGTTTGGCGGTTGTTGGGGGTGGCAACCAAAGGGATGTTCACTTATTTCTGTTAAGGGTGATTTTAACGGGAAATTTAGGATTACAAACCTCACCTTTGGCCAAATGAGTGTGGTGACAGCTGCATGTATCTCAGCATGCAAAGGAGGAACTTAAGTTTGAGCTACATAGTGAGTTGTAGGCTAGCCTGGACTATAGAATTAATCTGTCTCTGTCTCTGTCTCTGTCTCTGTCTCTGTCTCTCTCTCTCTCTCTCTCTCACACACACACACACACACACACACACACACACACACGGAAGGAAAGAAGGGGAGAGGGAAAACAAAAAACAAAAGCTAGTCTTTTTCTTTTCTTTGGGTAGGGCTGTTGTCAGCCCTCTCCAGGGTTTTGTGGGTGGCCGCTGCTGACCCTACTGATCAATGAGGAAGTGTTTGGGACTTCCCATATTCTCTTACACAAAGTTGTTTCTGTTGTTGTTTTGGGGCGTTGCTTATTTGTTTTGTTTTGCTCTCGGTCACAGTTCTTGAGCTCATAGTGGCATCTGAGAAATGCCCCCACTTGGGGTCCCAGGCATGACTCCATAATAGGTCTGTATTCGAAAATCATAGATTTATGATTATGAGAGACAACACTTCCAACGGATGTTGGCCCTGCCTCCGAGAAATAAGTACATTTGTCCTTAAGAGAGCACAAACTAGTGCTTCCTTTTGTCGCCTGTCCTGAGTCACCCTGTGCTGTGTGTGGCAATGCGTGTCCCAGGACCCACCTGAACTGATGAAGGCCTATATCTGTGAAATGTGTGTATTCAGCGCATGGCTCTGTGATTTTGTTGTTGTTGTTCCTGATCATTTGGAAAACAGAACAGGCTGGAAGGGATACAGGCTGGAGGGGGCTGGCATTTGGCATCTATATATCCCCCTAAGCCACAGAGATCTCTTAGCAGTGTGGTCCTAGAGGAGTTGGTCCGTAGAGCAATGGACCGCTCCCTGGCCTCTCCCAGTTACCTTGCTGGCCTCTGCCCACTGACATGGACAGTCTCCCTTGACTCCTTGCTGAGCCATACCACCAGGGCTCCTTCACCCCATCCCCTACTGCACCGGCCTTCCTTCCTGATTTGACCGTGCATCTTAGAAACTGAGGCCCGAGTACTGTTAGTGTCTAGAAGGACTGGGAAGGGCGCTTGAGGACCTGCCTGGTATGAGTCAAATTCTGGCTTAGTTAACTTTTGTGTCAGAAATGGTGGACACACCCACTTGCCCCCAAACGGACGCTTCCTGAGTCAAAGTACTGGACAGTTGCATTAGAGACTGGTGTCAGTAAGTCGGGCTTGGGAAGTGAAAGAGCAGCGCTGGGACCTCAGTTCCCCTTTCTGTCACAGGGCTCCACCTAGATTTCTCATTCTACCCTCTGGGAACTTAGGAGGAGGATCACCTGGGGCTGGTTGCCTCATGCGGTGGCTTCGGGATTCCTCGAGTTGGAAAAGGGCAGGCAGGGGGTGCGTGCGTGCATTGTGTTAGGTGTGCAGGCAGAGCCTAGACTGACTGCCTGGGTCTCCTGCCTCCTAGGTGGCCCGAGGCAGCCGGGATGACACTTCTCCCCAGGAACCCTGCTATCTGCTGAGAAACATGACCAGCAAATCTCGTGAGTGTTGTCCAGGGTTCCCCCACTCTGGAGGGGCCAGCCGTCATCCTCCGCAGCACCTTGGGACCTCCACGGGGGTGGGGGGGTGGGGGGTGGTAGAGGTCACACTTGGAGCCAATGACACGCTCCTTACTTGGGTCCCATCCCCTCTCTAGGGTCAGGACAAGGCCAGAGACTGGGTCTGCTGTGCTGGGGGTGGAGGGGCCCAGGATCAGCAAAGGAGAAGGCGGCCTAGGATATACCCGCCTCTGCCTTCAGCTCCTCTGTGCGTGTATCTTGCAGACTGGAAGCTCCTGGCCCTGGCTCTGGTCCTCGTTGTTGTCATGGTGTGGTATTCCATCTCCCGAGAAGATAGGTACATTGAATTGTGAGTACGCTTTCTGTGTTCTTCTATTGCTTCTTGTCAGAGGTGAACTGATAGAAAAGCAAGGTACCTACCTGCCCGGGGAAGGAAACCTTTGAGACCCTTGGCCTGACATCTCCTCTTCAGCTAGCTGCTAGCTCGGGGAGTCCTTCCATGAGGGTTGGGTGGGTTGGGGGATGGGTGGGGAGGGGAATTCAGGTGGCTTCTGTGGCTATCTAACAAAGAAAAATGTTAGGGCAGAAAGAGCTGGACCCTCAATGATTGGTGTTCAAAGTGGAACTTGGGCCGGGCGGTGGTGGCACATGCCTGTAATCCCAGCACTTGGGAGGCAGAGGCAGGGGGATTTCTGAGTTCGAGGCCAGCCTGGTATACAGAGTGAGTTCCAGGACAGCCAGGGCAACACAGAGAAACCCTGTCTCAAAAAAAAAAAAAAAAAAAAAAAGTCAAAGTGGAACTTGGGTTGAGGAGATACTAAGTCCGTGAGTCCTCCGGAACCGGAGGTATCATCACCGGGGGGCTGGCATCAGGACGTCCGTCTGACTGGGCCTTCTGATTCCTCTTTCTCCCTCCAGCTTTTATTTCCCCATCTCAGAGAAGAAAGAGCCGTGCTTCCAGGGAGAGGCAGAGAGGCAGGCCTCTAAGATTTTCGGCAAGTAAGTACCGAACGGTGGGACAGGGCATGGGTCCTCCGGACTGAGGGGTTTGGCCTCGTCACTAACTGGCTGGAGGGCAGACAGGGCTGGAAGAAGGACAAAGGCCAGATACTCCAGACAGGGGCCTGACCTCGTCCCGTCAGGCTAATCTCTCTCTCATTCCCTGTCCCTTACAGCCACTCCAGGGAACAGCCCATCTTTCTTCAGCTTAAGGATTATTTCTGGGTAAAGACACCGTCCGCCTATGAGTTGCCCTTTGGGACTAAAGGGAGTGGTAAGTTATCTCCCAGCGCAGCGGGAAAGCCGCTCTCTGCCTATGAACCAGATCCGTAGGGCTAAAGGAAGCGGTGAATTTATGCTTGAAGAGTTGTTCTACCCAAGCAAGTGGACAGTTCATGCTTTGATCGTGTGGGCCAACATCTCGATGTTGCTATCTCTCTGCTGGCTGCATGCCTGGGTTCTTTTGCCCAGGCTCCGGTACCCATGTCAGGGAGGGAGAATCTCGGGAGTGGGACGGGAGCAGCCTTTAGAATGCTGATGGCCGGGGTCTTCATGCCTTCTGTTCCTTCTATTCCTTCTTTTTTGTAGAAGACCTTCTTCTCCGGGTGCTAGCCATCACTAGCTATTCTATACCCGAGAGCATACAGAGGTAAGGAGATCGTCTTCTCACTGTAGTCTGCCTCCTTTCCCTGCTCCAGCCTGAAACCATCTTGATCTGGCGCTTTGTCAGCCAGCCTTCGGTCATTGGTTCACTGTGGCCAGTCTGACCCGCCCTAGCCTGCCCGGCTCCGGGAGCTGTAGGTACGCTAAAATCACAGCAACTTAGCCTGACCATCCAGATGCCAGAGCATGAGGAAGCTGCTGAAGGTATTGCCATGGCAACAGACAGACCTGGGCAACAGGCAAGGAAGCTGTGTCCTAGGGTTTCTCCTCCCCTCTTCTTTCTTTCTTTCTGTTGTTGTTGTTGTTGTTGTTGTTCCTTTTGAGGCAGGATTTCTTTATGTAGCCCAGGCTGGATTTGGCACTTCTTCAGTGTTAAGCTTACATGTGTGCACCGCCTTGCGCAGTTCCTGTGCTGGGGTTCCCTGCGGTGCTCCTCTCATTATCTCTCTGCTGTGCTTGGATTGCTTGTATTTCATTTTGAGGTACAGGACTCTGAGGTCAGGAGAACCATTAGCAGGGCCACTTAGCATGCCTGATCCTGATCCATGTAGATCAGGGGCCCGGAGGAGAGCCTAGTAGTGATCTGAGATGCCCCGCCCCCCCCCCCCCCCCCAGGCAGATCTGAATCAGTGAGAGCTCGGCAGAGCAGGGGTCTACTCTGGGTTTGAACTCTCCTCTCCTCGTGGCAGCCTCGAGTGTCGTCGCTGTGTCGTGGTGGGGAACGGACACCGGTTGCGGAACAGCTCACTGGGAGGTGTTATCAATAAGTACGATGTGGTCATCAGGTGTGTGGCCATCCCCCCCCTGCTTCTTTTTTGGTCCCGGATGTCCCAGACGGGGCTGCCAAGAGACCTGGTATGTCTAGTAATGGATGTTCTTCTCCTGACCCAGATTGAACAATGCTCCTGTGGCTGGTTACGAGGGAGATGTGGGCTCCAAGACCACCATCCGTCTCTTCTATCCCGAGTCGGCCCACTTCGACCCTAAAATAGAAAACAACCCAGACACGCTCTTGGTCCTGGTGGCTTTCAAGGCGATGGACTTCCACTGGATCGAGACCATCTTGAGTGATAAGAAGCGGGTAAATTGGGTCAGGTGGGAAACAGAGATAGGGTGATGGGGGTGCTATCCTAGTCAGGGCTTTATGGCCCACAGACTGCCTCATGACGCTCCTAAAGAGTTGATGAAGGGACGTGGTGAACCAGGCTGTCCACAGCCAGAGCCTTGGGCGTCTCCCAAGGGCACTGTTTTGTAGGGCTGCTGATAAACTGCCCTGCTCCAGAGCGGGCAGGAGCTGGGGTGGCAGCCAGAGGCCCTCTGGGCCGGAGGGTTGGCCAGGAGCACGGTCAGAATGGATGAGAAACCTGGACACAACGAAGCTGTCCACCTTGGAACAGGCAGCACTTCTGGGCTTTTCCTGATGGTCCCACAAAGAGGTTCTCTCTCGCTGGACCATCTGGTTGAAGGCTGGACTGTCTGATCTGGCATTTCTTGCCCAGTATGTTGACAGCCTATGGCCCAAACCCCTTCTGGCCTGCATCTCTCTGAAAGAGTGTGGTCAGCCCCCACACTCTTCACGTTTATCACCTTGCCTTCCTGATATGGGGCCCTCCCTGGACCTCTCCTTTTGTCTCTCATGTCTGGGACAAGTGTTACCTCACTTGACTGGGATCTGTCCTCTGTCTGAAGACCACCAGCTGGAGGAGAGCTGAGACACAAGTCTCCACCTCTTTCATGTCTCCCTTCTAACCCTACACCCGCAGGTGCGGAAAGGTTTCTGGAAACAGCCTCCTCTCATCTGGGATGTCAACCCCAAACAGATCCGGATTCTAAACCCGTTCTTTATGGAGATCGCAGCAGACAAGCTCCTGAGCCTGCCCATACAACAGCCGCGGAAGATCAAGCAGGTGGTGACAAGCTGGGGACGAGAAGACCGAGCTGGGGGGGGGGGGAGGTTGGAGTCGTGGGTGGAACGCGGACAGGGGAGAGTGAAGATGGACACAGCTTGCACTTGACTTTTGAAGAGGGCTTCCGTAGCGAGCTGCCTTGATGGACAGCGTGTACTTTTGAAGAACAAAAAAGTGGAGTGGGTGAAAGGTAGCTTGGACTTGGGTGCTGGGCGTTAAGACGCTTTTGGCAGGCTCTGGTCAGAATCTGTAAGCTGTGAGCAGCTGGCACACACACACTGGCCCTTACCTGTGGGGACAGCTTGAGTCAGTGCAGTTGACTGTTGTTAGACTTTCAGCCTGCGGCCCTCTAGTGGGACATGCTGATCTGGTGGAGTGAGTGGAGACTTAGCTTCGACAGTGTGGCCTGCACGTCTTCAGGATGGTGAACCAGTTTAGGAGCTGTAGTGGTTTTGTGAGTTCTAGCTTTGATTTTAGCACTCTGTCTTCAGCTGGTCGGGTTTATCCCACATCATAGCTTTGTGAATATTATTTCTGTGTGTCTTAGAGTCTCTCATGGGGGCAGGTGAGACTGCAGGAGGAAGTCACCAGCAGGCATTGGCAGGACTCTTGGCTGTGCCACTTTGTGCGGTTATTATTAGGCGGGCTAGCACTAGGACATTTCAATTGCTTATCTTAATGGTGGGGATAATATTTGCATTGCCCTCTTAAGGCTATGGCAGGACTTAAGAGGACAATAATATAAAATGTCAATCATAGAGATTGGAACACAGCAGCTGCTCTTTTCAGTGTTTGCCCTTTATTGTTTGTTAGTTTTCTTGAGGCAGGCTGGCCTCAAACTTACGGTAATCCTCCCAAGTTCTGAGTTTACAAGAATGAGCCACGATACCCAGCTAATATTAGCCAAATTTTAAATCAACATGTTTATTCTCGACTCTATTATCCAACATTGTGCTTTGCAAGCCTGCCGTGAGACTGCCCAGTGGTGAGCCCAAGGTCACGTGCTTAGAGAGTAAGCTGTGACCCCCCTGCTCAGAAGAGATGCCCACTGTGGCAGAATACGCTGTCAGTCACACCACGGAGTGGCAACCTCTCACACTAAGAGTTGTTTCAGTTTGGTAGAAGCACAGAGGGGAACACACTTCTGCTGCGTTATCCAGGGAACTCTACAGTTGAAGTGGTACTGTTGTCAGCCCTGTGGGGATCATGGCATGTATTAGGCATGAAGTGGGAGGAGGCAATCCACTTGGTGTGCAGGTAGAGGCCTGCCAATACCAAGTTGTTCGAGTTCAGATGGTGTCGAGGGCAGCAAGGGGGTGATTTCATTTAAGACAGGGTCTCACTGTGTAGACCAGGCTGGAATGCACAGAGCTGTGCTTGTCGCTGCTTCCTGATTGCTGGGGTCATAGGGGTGCGCCACCATGACTGGATAAGGGTGTGATAGAGTGAGACTTTAGAGCAAAGTAGGAGGAGGTAAGGATCTGAATCCAGCTCCTGGAACTGGGAAGGAAAAAGAAAGGACTGTGTATGGCCGTGACGTTGCATGGCTTTTCCATTGCTGCCCAATCACAGGCAGTGTGGTGGCCTCAAGCACATCCTAGCTTCGGCTCATGGCCCTGTAGGTTCTCTGTAGTGTCACATGTTGATGATAAGAACTGACCTCCTATCTGGAGGCTTTATGGGAAAAAAATTTTTTTTCAGACTTGTTTTAGGTGAAGCATGTTTGGGTTTCCAGGGTTGTAGGACTAGGGTTTCCCCTGTTCCTGCAGACTGTGGACTCAGGGAAGAGGTACCCTCAGTTCTTGGAGGCTGCTCGCGTTCCGTGCCCTGTGGCTCCCACCATCTTCAAGCCACTGACAGCTCAAATCTGACTGACTTCCTCTCTGAGCGCAGCGTCCAGATTTAGATGGTTAGGTAATTAGGTCAGTGGCTTCCCCTCATAAAAACTGTATGAAATAATGAACTATTCTTTAAGCACTCTATTTGCATATTTCCCATATCTGTGAGAGAAGGCCATTATGAAAGAGAAGTGGAGGTTCTGTTTCAGTCAGCGGTTCTATTGCTGTGATGAAACACCACGACAAAGAGCAAGTTGGGGAGAGGTGGGTTTACTTTGCTTACACTTCCATACCACATTTACTATTGAAGGAAGTCAGGGTAAGAACTCATGCAGGGCAGGAAGCTGGAGGCAGGAGCTGGAGGGGTGCTGCTTACTGGCTTGGTCCATATGGCTTGGTTAGCTTGCTTCTGTACGGAACCAAGGACCACCAGTCCAGGAGTGGCACCACCTACAGTGGGCTGGGCCCTCCCCCTTCAATCAGTAATTAAGAAAATGCTCTTCAGGCTTGCCTATAGTAGTGTCTTATGGGGCAGTTTCTCAATGGGTGTTCCTTCCTCTAAGTTGACTCAACTTGTGTCAAGTTGACATAAAACACTAACCATCATGAGTTCCTGTACAATTCCACCTCCTACCACCTATACTTGGAGGTAGGATTGGGAGGTTTACGAGTATAGTTCTAGGCTTCCTTGGCTTCCTGTTTGGATAAAAGGACAGTTGTGCTCTACGTATTTAATACGGAGAATGCTGGGAGGAGGGGGCGTGTGATGAAGACTGTAAGGAGCAGAGCTGGTGAGGAGGTGATGGCCCCGTGATTCTGTAGGACTCCAAACTGGATGCCAGAGCACAGGGCAGTTGACGTGGCAGGGGTGGAGGTGCGGTAGTAGATGTCTGAAATCGCAGTGCTTGAGAGGCAGAGGTAGGATTTCAGTGTTAGCCTCAGCTACATAGTAAGTTCAAAGCCAGCTAGAGCTGCATGAGATCCTGTCTTAAAGACAGAAGGCAGCGACTGTGAAAAAGAAGGCCTACCAAGAAGCAACACAAGAGAAAGGGACAATCGAAAGGGATGCTGGGAGAAAAGCGGCCTTTAAGAGGCCTTATGGAATCCAAGATGTGACTCCCTCAGGGTGAGTGGGTAGGTGAAATGTTCTATAAAGCATTTGGAGCAAAGCAGGGCATGTTTCCGAAGTTTGAATATTAAGTTGACCATTGCTGGGGATAAATTGGGGTGGAAGGAATGGGACGCAGCCCATTAGGTGGGCAGGCAAGCTATCGTTGACCCTGGTTTACAGAAGGGGTATCTCATCCCAGGACAGATCACACAGTCATAGGTGTTGAACCACCACATCCAAGGAGGAGGGCAGAGCCCTCTTCCCTTCTTTGAACAAGTTATTAATATTTGCAAGCTCTAGTTTTCTTATCTATAAAATGAGGCTAATAACAGTATCTGTGCATATGTGTTTGGAGAGGGACTGGATGAGATGCTGTATTGTACCATGTTTATCCTCAGCATGATGCCTGACACACGTAAGGACTCAGGCCACAGATAGTATCATGGTGACTGTCACTACTGCCATCCTGACAGCCACAACCCTCCTGGAGACCCAGATCTTCCGCAGATGTGGGAGTTGAATTATCTAGTACGCTGTTGTGTCAGCCAGACTTTCACCCCTGATGCCTCCAACTTACAAATGGAAAGAGAGATTTTGCTCATGGTCTTAATCAGTTATGGCGGGGAAGACATGGTGGCACGTGAGAAGCAGGAGAAAATGCCTGCAGGTCTCTTATCCACCCTCATCTTATCCCTACCCACCTTTAGGGTGTGTCTTCCCTCTCCAGTCAATTCTTTCTTTCCTTCCCAGATTAGCCTCCCCAGAAGTATACTGTAGTAATTTCCTAGGTACGGCCTCGATCTAATGAAGTTGAGATGATAAACATAATAGCCACTAGACACATAACAATTTTAACTTAAAACTTAGCAGCTAAAGTGGTATCTCAGCCGTTCAGGGCACTCGATGCCTCTGCAGAGGGTCTCACTTTAGTTTTCTGCACCCACGTTGGTTCACCAGCACCTGTAACTCAAGTTCCAGACCAACCAGTGCCTTCTTCTGGCCTCTAGAGGCTCCCGCAGGCACATGGTATACATAACTCAAGCAGGCACACGTATATATAAGCAGAACACGTCGTTTAAATCTCCACATTTAAAACTTAATAATCTGGAAAAAGGACGTGGACCAATGGTAGAGCACTTGCCCGGAATACCTGGGGTCCAGGTCCTGTCTCCAACACTCGGGACGAGAGCTCACAGTTTTCTTGAATAACAAATCCACTTTCTCATCTGCATTAGCTCCATTCAGGTAGGCGCCCGGTTGGTGACTCTTTAAAACTCCCTCCTACTCTGTCCCTCAGAAGCCAACCACGGGTCTGCTGGCCATCACCTTAGCTCTGCACCTCTGCGACTTGGTGCACATCGCTGGCTTCGGCTATCCAGATGCCTACAACAAGAAGCAGACCATCCACTACTACGAACAGATCACGCTTAAGTCTATGGCGGTAAGCAAGCCGTGCGGGGGCCCAGGGAGCCAGGTGGGCTAGGATGACACAACTGTTGTGTTGTGCTGTGTTGTTGGGTGTTGTTGGGTGACGGGGAGGGGCAGGGGCACAGAGTGGCTCTGATGTGGTCATTCAGCGTCAGCGCTGGTGCCTGGGCACCCGGGACACCACAGCTGGCCTTCCTCTACTTTTGCCACATGACTTCTGTCTCCTCTCTGAGAGCCAGCATAGGGAAGAAAACCAGGAAGCGTGGGACCAGGGGGATGGGGAGATGGGAGAATTTTCTAAAGGCGGAGCTCTGCCGGCCCCTCATTTTTCCTTGGCTGTCTCCACAGGGATCCGGCCACAATGTCTCCCAAGAGGCTATCGCCATCAAGCGGATGCTAGAGATGGGAGCCGTGAAGAACCTCACGTACTTCTGACTTGGATGAGAGCTGTAACACCGCGGTTCCCTACTTTGTCATCTGAGTAGGCCCTGTCTACAGCTTAGGGGTGCCTGGTGCCAGTACAGCCCAGCTGAACTCACCCTCAGTGGAGAGGGTGTTCTGGGACTGGCCAAGTCTCCAGAGAAGCTGTGCCCCTGGCTACTTTGGAGGATTTCAAATCCAGACAGGGTAGATACACTGAGGCTACAGGAGCCTGGCTAAAATGGGGTGGAGCGTGGGAGTGCTATAGCTGGGGCATCCCCTCTCTCTCTGCCAGCACAAAGAACTTTTCTGTTTTGTTTTGTTTTATTTTGTATTGTTGGTGGTGGTTGGTTGGTTTTTTTGTTGTTTGTTTGTTTGTTTTTGTTTGTTTTGTTTTGTTCTTGAGACAGGGTCTGACTGTGAAGCCCTGGCTAATCTGGAACTCACTATGTAGACCAGGCTGGTCTTGAACTCACAGAGATCCAACTGCCTCTGCCTCCCAAGTGTTGGGATTAAAGGCACGTACTATGCCTGGCCCCAGCGCTAAGAGATTATTTAACATTCTATTTAATTAAGGGGTAGGAAAATGAATGGGCTGGTCCCAGGACATTCATGAAAGGGACACAATACAGTGTTCTGCCCACTTTTTAAATAAAATTTACATATGATTGGCCTGTTAAGGCCCGATTCTAGAGCTGGCCTCCCAGAAAGATGGAGGCATCAAGAGTGGGAGGGTGTCCTCCAGAGAGGGGTTGCTACCTCCCAGCAGGCATGGGGGGAGCATGGACAAGGGGGTTCCACCTAGAAGGGGCCTCACCTTGAAAAGAGGTTACAAAAGACCATTAAAATATTTTTTTTTCTTAAAATGGAAGCACTTGTGGGGCTCTGTGTCCTTTCGGGTTGGGGAGAACATTGCTGGGGCGTGTTAATAATGCACAGCCATGAGATTACAACAGAGCTTTTGAGATGGTGCCATCCTAGCAGAGCATAGAGTCAGAGCCCAGATCAGCCCCGTCTTCAGACACCCGGGGCTGGCATCCTGCATCCCAAGGGACGAAGGAAGGGAGGAGAGGTAAAGGGTGCCAGATAGAGGTGGTAACACCCCTTCCCATCATCCTTCCTCTCCCTCTCCGTTCCTCAAGTTACCCGGATCGTAGGCTGGGGATTGCACGTTTTAAGGGCAGGGTGGAGTCAGACAGAGAAGGCTGCTTTCCTTCTTAAATTAAGTGGGACTCAAAAAATAGAGCCGATGGAGGGAAGGTCCAGCAGTATCAGCTGCCAGGTCGCAGTGGGCGGGGCTGGAGGACAGCACTGCAGGGATTTGGCAAGTTCTGTGTGTTAGTCACTGGTCCAGGGAAGGAGACTTTTCCTTCCCGTATTATTCTTGAAACTCCACAGTCCTGCCACTTGCTTAGCTCTCTGGCCCCATTCTCCTGTCTTGCAGGCTCTGCTCTATTGCCAACTGGGCCTCTTGCCACCCCTACAGCTGTTCCTTTACATCTGGAGCCGGGAGGGAGTGTTGGAACCGCCCCTAGGGGACTGGAACTCAACAGCTGTGTTCTTGGCTTTCTCAGAAAGAGCTGCAGTCTTGAGGCTCTGCGACAAGCCAGACTGGGGTGGGATAGATAGGAGGGGCAGCGGCTTGGGAGGGACTGCGGAGGGTGACACCACATCCTGGACAACGCTGGAACAGTGCTGAGAACAGCCAGCCTCATCTAACAGAAAACTCCTGGGCAACAGCTCAAGTGGAGTTGGGGGGCGGGTTCTGAAAGGCAGTAGGACCGTATTGTCTGAAGCCCTTCATTTCTCCACCAACCAGGACAAGCTGTCAAAGAGGCTTATTTGTAGGGGTTTGTGAGTGCCTCTCTAGACATCTGAACTTTGCTTTCCTAAAACGGAGTGTCCATTTCTCTGCCCGAGGCCTTTGAAAGGGACTGTCTGCACTTTTGATCTAGAGCTGCCCTGGACTGAGGCCACGGCCTGATAATGAAAGTGCCTAAACTTGAGCCAGAAGCCATACACACTGGGTCACGCTGCTCCTCCCAACTCCACAAGTTCTCAAAATTAGGGAGGCTTTAATCCTGGGTTGACAGGGAGACACAATCACATGCAGGGCAAAGTGGATATCTAGGCATCCACCCAGCCGGTTCTTTTGGGGGAGATTAAGGGGTGGGGGTGGGGGTGGGTGTGGGTGGAGTTAGCCTAGCTCTCCAAACTGTATCCAAGCAGAGGCAGTGCCCTGCAAGGGTCAGGGCTGGGAGTGGAGCTTTGGTGTGGAGTTAGTGGATAGGGGTTCTGTAGTGTTCCGGGAAAGAAGCTTTCAGCCCAACTTATGTGAATGGATTGCCTGCCAGCTTGCCTGGTACTGATTAAACCGTGCCCTGAAATGGCCGCTGGAGGAGAAGGAAGAAAGAATAGGGGGTCGAAACTCAGTTTACCTCAGGCTGGACCTGCCAGTTTGCTCTCTTGCTTCAAGCCCCGATGCTGGCCTTCTTAAAGCCAGAAGATGCACCCTTTTGTCTCAGTTACCTGGGGTGACTGAAAAATGGAGATTCCTGGGTCTCATGCTGCTATGTGTGGGACTCAGGAATCAAAACTCTAACAAACATCCAGATCCACTGCTCTAAGTCTAGACTCTAGTCTAGGAGGATCTCCCATGGGCCTCTTCTCAACCCTCCCATCTGGTTTGCTATAAACCCCATCCTAATCCCCCGTGCCCTTCAGCAGGGTTAAATTAGTCTCACGAGCAGGTTTCGCCCCAGACGGGGAGGTGGGGCTGGGGGGTGGGGTGGGGTGGGGGGGAAGCGCCTTACTGCGCCGAGTCTATGTCAGTGGCTGGGCGGGGCCATCGGACAGAGGTTCTTGGTTCGCTGAGCTCAGACACTTTAGCAGGCCTCAGCCTCAATCGGCTCTGTCTGCCTGAGCGCCCTGGGGTTGGCGAGTTGGGGTGGGGTGAGGGATAATGGCTGGGATAATGGCTGCTCGGAGCTCTGCCGCTCCTCCGTGAGGCCAGAGAGAAGAAACCAACTGCCTGGGAACCCAAGACCTCATCCCAATAAAGAAGTCCTCCTTCACAGGATAGACTCCCTAGAAGCCAGGGGAGGCTCTCCCAGCTTGAGACCACCAACCCGGGGCCACACAGAGTATGGGTTTTTCTTCTAACACATTTAAATGATGTCTTAATTTCAGATATTGGAGGATTTTTTTTAAAAGTTTGTTTTATTTCAAAATGATGTGTCTGTGAATGGTATGTACATGTGAGGGCAGAAGCATTGGAGTCCCCTGGAGCTGAGTTTACAAGCGGTTGTGAGCTGACCCTCGTGGATCCTGGGAACCAAATTCTGGTCGTCTGGTCCTACATGCTCTAAACCGCTGAACCATCTTTTCAGGCCCTCCCCTTTGAGGTTTTGATTTACACTTTCAGAGGATATAAGTATATATTCAATTGCTTTTCTCCTGAGACTGTCTAGTCTGCAGAAGGTTTCAACTTGGAAACAATACTGTCTGCGAGACAGTTAAGTGTAGTGTGCACACACGAAAAACACACCCCTCCCTGCTGTTTCATTTAACTAGCCGAAGAAACCTCTGTTTCTCCATCTGGAAAATACCGATTACCCATGCCTGTCTCACAATGAAGTCTTCAGGATCTAATGGGAACGTGATTGTAAAGACATGGTGTGGACTGTGAGTTATAAATAACGGGATTACAAAGCAGCCTAGGGTAATGGAAAGTGCTGGGGTATGTGTAGAACTGGTGGGCTAGATTTGTGGGACCAAACACTTGTCCCCGTACTGAATTAACCCACTTGGGGAGGGAAGCCTGTCTTGAATCACACCCACAAGCTTAGTAGAGGGGCCGGGTCAGTCAAATGTAGGTTTTGCATAACCCAAGAACCAAATGCAAACCCCTTGCTACCAGTGGTTTTCAAGTTACGGTCTGACATGTCTAGGGATTCTTGGAAACGTTTGGAGAGTGATGTCACCGTTTTAGTGGTATGTGGTACGTTACAGTAGCTTCCTAAACTCGGCTGGGGATGCACAACTTCATAGCTGATGTGTGCTCCCCTAAGCCTTCTGATGTTTTTGTGATCTTAATTGTAGCTACAGAAAATGATTTGGTGGTTCAAAATCACCGTGGACTCTGTACAAGCTGCGGTTCTAGGAAATTAGGTCTGCTCTTCTAACTTAAAAGTCTGAGGTGTGTGTGTGTGTGTGTGTGTGTGTGTGTGTGTGTGTGTGTATGGCCCCCAGCTAATGAGGATTCCACTGTGAAATCAAGATGCATCCAGCTAATGATGTATAAAACAGTAGTCCCCTGATACTGGCCAGGGGCAGTGATCCAAAGCACATAGCCACTCGTGCATTCCTGGGGGGAACCCCACCCTGCTCTACTCTGGGCTCTACTGTGGCTAGGTGTATAATTGCATTTCCCCCTCGAGGTAGGACCTTGCTGTGTATCCTAAGCTCGCTCTGGTACTCACTGTGGAAGCCAGGCTGATCTTGAGCTCATAGCAATCCTCCTGCCTCTTCAGTGCTAGGATTGCAAATTGTGTCACTACGCCTAACCTAAATGCATACTTTAACTTATACTGTTGATCATGAGCAATGAAGTATATCAGGATATAACTCCATTATAAATCAAGGAACATGTGGGGTGTGTGTGTGTGTGTGTGTGTGTGTGTGTGTTGTGGTGTGGTGTACTTCATCTACTTTTTTTTCCCTGTCCCATCCTTTGCCAAAAACAAAAATAAAGCAAAAGCCTTGCTCAGCATCAGCTCCGTAAGAAAGGTCGGACAAGTGGCTGTCTGTGGTGCCTCTTAGCACGCCAAGGTACATGCAGACCTTCAGGCTTTCTCAAGACCTGTGTCTCTTCTCAGCCCTTACTACCCTCCCCAGTACCCTACACTTCTCCAGACCAAGAGCCTTCCCTCTTCCAACTTTTTTTTCTGTCTTGGCCCTCTGTTTCCCCCCACCTCTTTGTCTGTCCCTGTCCCTGTCTCTGTCTCTGTCTCTCTCTCTGCCCCCTCTGTCTTGGTCCTCCACTCTTTGCTCTTCCTCTCCTCCCCTCCTCACTCCACCCACCCCGTCTACACTGCGGCCCTTGTTTAGTCTACTTTCCCTCCCTGCTGTCTAGCTGCACTGCATGTTTATCTACAATAAAAACCTTCCCCTCAGCCGTACCTCGGAGTGGCCCTGTCCTCATGTTCTACAGTTAGGATCTTTGGACCTCTGTGCCCAAGAAATAAGCTGACAGGATGTGTTGATGTGTACATGTTACATCCCAGCACTCCAGGGGCAGAGGTGGATAGATCTCAGTGTTCAAGGCCAGCCTGGTAAACATGACAGTTCCAGGGCCAAACAACAAAGGGAGACCCTGTCTGAAAAACAAAACAACCCGAAAAGAAATAAGGTGTGGTGTGGTGTGGTGTGGTGTGTGTGTGTGTGTGTGTGTGTGTGTGTGTGTGTGGTGTAACACAATTGGTAGTGTGCTTGCCTAGCGCACACAAAGCTCTGGGTTAGATTCGAGATACCGCATAAAAAGAATGCGGTCATCCACAGCTGCAATCCCAGTCCGCAGGAAATGGCGGCAGGAGAGAGGTTATCCTGGGGTACACAGCCAGATTGAGGTCAACTCTGGGTTACATGCGATTCTGTTTTGACAAAAAAGGGGGGGGGGAGCAAGGTTAGGAAATGACCTTGAGACTCTTCCAGTGGCAAATTTGGGAGGAGCCCAGATGCCCCGGAAGCCTCAGCTGCTCCCCTCTGAAGGACTGCGGGGGAGAGCAGCTGAGCTACTTAGAAGTGTTTGGCAGAGGGGTCAGGGGAACTTGAACTCTGGGAAGCAGGTGTTATGGCTTGTTCGTATCAGATTCCGGGGGAGAGATAAGAGAATAGAGAAAACGAGGCATTCTTCCTCTCTAGGAAGGATGGGGAGGCCTAGAGACCAAAGTGGCAATTGTTGTTATTTAGACTGGGCACCCCAGAGCCCTCTGCGACGCCCACCCTTCCTCTCACACAGTTCGCATCTGCCATGGACTGTAACACTTCACTTGTTTCAAAGTGAGTTTTTCTCTGCCTGAGGAGGTGAGTCTCGGGAGTAGAAGATGGGGCGGAACGTGCTCCTTGTTTCTCTGACTTTGCCAGACCGATGCAGCCCCTGTGTGATGGGAGAGCCAGAGAGCCTTTTAACTGTTACTCGAACACCCTCCTGCAGCTCTCCCTGCCCCGCTCTGCCTGTATTTGCCCCCTTTAGTATTTCTCCAAAGTTCGGGGCCCGTTTCGTGTCAAGAATTCTATTTCTTAGTGCCCAGGCAACGGAGCCTTCCCTGATCCCCAAATGTCCATGCAAAAGTGGTGAAGCAGGTGTTGTTTTTAGTCCCCTTGATAGCCTCTTGGCCTGATTGGCTGTGACTCTTGAGAGATGCATACCCTCCTAAATTCAACTGGATTATAATATTTTCTGCTTGCATATTAGGAATAGATTTCACAGGATTCACATTCTCCCAATGAAATTGTGGCTTCCGGATTCGATTTTCTAACCTGTTTGGGTGTTAATTCTTTACACACACATACCACTAGTACCACCACCACCACCATCATAAAAGAACATCCTTCAAATGTCCTCTGTACATTCCAATATATTGCCAATGGTCATAAGGTTAAGGAACAGCAGAAAGACAGGTTTGTGTTTGTCTGGTACTCCCCAGTCAGAGAGGTCAAGGGTGGATCAGGGGTTCAGGATGCCCCTTCCCTGTGGGTGCCTTGACTGTCCTGAGGAAGAGCACTAGGAACATGGCGTGGTAGGCAGATACTGACAGAAGCATATTCATTCCTACAGCCAGGGCTGCTAAGCATGAAGTTTAATTCCTCACGGAGTAAGGAGCACCTAATGTGAATATAAAATCCAAGATGTAGCCTGTGGATAATGTATGTCCACAAAAGGCTGTTTACTGTACTGTTTGTTTTGAAGTTCTGAGGATCAGACCCAGGGCTTGGCACAAGATAGGCAAGCACCTTGCCTCCGAGTTACGCACCCTCACCCTTCACAAAAGGCCTTTCAGGAAAAGCTGTGGTAGGATTCAAAGTGCAGGGCTCCTGCTGGAAGCTTTCAATGCGTGTGTTCAGGACCTAGATTAGACTCAAGGGGAGGCGATCAAGGAAGAGTCGCAAAGACGGAGGAAGAGAATCGGTGACCCAACATCAAACATCCCCTCATCCAGCAAGACGATCCTTATCTGTAGAAGGAAGGGCAACTTGACATTGTCTCTTTTTTCCGTTTGTGGCTTGGCTAGGAAGACTGAAACATGGGACACTGGGGAAAAGAAACAGAGGACTGGAACCTTCTTTATTCGAAGAGAACTGTTTATCAGCGACTTCCAGAGACCGCTGCAGGTTTTGATGCTGGAACGGCCGATGCTGGTGTGTTCTTGGAGCTTCTAAAACCAATCCAGAGAAGATGCTTTCAAAGCCAGGGGGTGATGGCACAGGCTTTTAGTCCCAGCACTCAGGAGGCAGAGGCAAGCGGATCTCGAATTAAAAAAAAAAAAAAAAAAAAAAGTGCTTTCAAAAGACCTTTGTATAGAGGAAGGAAATTTGCTATTTTTATAGCCTTGTCATTAGTTTATGTCTGAATGTTTTTCCCCAATAGACAAATTTATAGGCCCTTTAAACAACTTATATTTGAATTAAAACTATTTGAATTTGAATATCTATACAGTTAGTAAGAGTTGAGAGCAGAGGTGTGGACATTGGGAGAATGTTTTCCTAGCATGCCTGAGGCTTGGGGTGTGATCTACAAAAATACAAAAATACAAAAAAAAAAAAAAAAAAAAGTCTTCTGGGGGAAGTTTGTAGAGTGGACTCTAAGGGCAGTACTTCCTTTCTTCCTTTCCTCTTTTTTTTCCCCCTTGACAGACACACCACACAAATCACACATTCCTGGGAAGTTCTAATCAATCTGGTGGATGTGAACTCTGTTTCACTTCCTGCTTCATGAAAGCAAATACCATAGGCAGCATATTTTCCTCCCCGACCAGGAAGTGAGGGATGAATTTCCTGTTAGCTCCGAGACACCATCCAAGGACAACACCAGGTCTGTCTGCATCAGGCTGTTTGCTTCGTTTCCTTGAGTCCTTGGTGCTCCCGAAACTCAAAGGCGGTTTCTTTATAATGGGTGCTTTATAGCGACTTGTGTCAACAGGCTTCTCAGAAACAGATTTGGTGTAGCAGTTTAGCTCTTCATTCGAGAGCACTTCCTATTCGGGGGCGGTGGAACTAACCCTGGCCTTTGCAGACCGATAGCAAGCCGGAGAATTAGAAACTGGGCTCTTGTCCAGTGACTGTGTGCGCCAATAATGAAGTCCCAGATATCAGAAAACTGGATCCTGGCCTGAGCAGGGGGTGATACACAGAATGGCTTTGTTTGTCGGGGAATTTGTGGTCTTTCCAGGTCATCTGAAGGCTGGCCTCCTTGAGGGAGCTGTGGCTTGCCGGTGTCCAGCCTGCCCTTGAGTAGCACGTGGGTATTACGCTTCCACCAGCACTCTGGACAAAGGGGCTCGGTGCTTGTACTGCAGCGTGGAGACATCACGTACTGGCCGTTAAGTGTGTCCAAATCTTACATTTGCTTCTTATGATCTCTGTGGTCTTAAGCAAGTCTTTTGGCTTCTTTGAGCCTCATGTCCACATGAGGATGCGGCTGGGGTGGGGGTGGGGGGTGGCTCATACCTTTACTCCCAGCACTCGGGAGGTAGAGACAGGCAAATCTCGGTAAGTTCAAGGCTATCCTGGTCTACAGAGCAAGTTCCAGGACAGCCGGGGCTACATAGCGAAACACTGTCTTGAAAATAAACAAATACAAATAAACCAAAACCCCCAAAACAAAAATAGCTAAAAAATGAGGATGCTTTATCAAATTGTAAGGATTCAGTAAAATATAACCAGAGAACACTCATTTCATAACACAGGAGAACACTACAGAGGACTCAGGGTTTCCCCCTCCCCTCCCCTACTTCTCCTCACTCTCTTTTCTCTATCTCCACTTCCTGTGAGAGTCAGCCATGCTGGAGTAAAGGAGGGGTGAACACATTTCGGCTCCTTCTCAATGTTCCAGAGCCCGCCCCACCCCAAACTCAAAGTGTCGGTCGCTTCGCGTACAGAAATTGTCCAGTTCACTGTTTGTTTTCCGGTCCACGTTCTACTTTCTCACAAGCCCCAGGCAGCTTGTTTCTTCTACAGTCCTTGCTGTGTCTGTGCAAGGGAGAGTTGGTCATTGCACAGCCTCGTCTGATTGCAGGCACCTTGGTGCTGTCTTGTCATACTTTGTGATTGTCTACAATTGTTTTCCCTCTGACAGTGTCAAGGCCCTAGAGGGAGATGGGCTAATTTTGTTCCATGGGGCATTTTTCTTTGTTTTGGTTATTGCATTATAGTCCCTGATTCCAGGAAAGAATTGATACTTCAACCTTATAGGTTCAGGTTCAGTGTGTGTGTGTGTGTGTGTGTGTGTGTGTGTGTGTGTATCTATTTAAGGGGGGAGAGAAGAGAGAAGAAAGAGGGGGAGAGAGAAGAGGAAGAAGAGGAGGAAGAAGGAAGAGAAGGAGAAGAGAGAAGGGTCTAGAGGAAGTACACTGTGGTCAGGATTAGGAAGTAGCTTATCCCACCATATCCAAATGAAAGATCAGGGGAAATTAATAGGCCAATACTCTTAGGTCACTTTTCCCTTATTCTGACACATGAAGGCAGTTAACATGTAGTCCTAGATCTTTGTTTCCCATTGGCAAAGGGTAAATGCATATGAGAAAAGGGAACTCTTGTCGAGATGAACCTAGAGAGGACAGGGTTCAGCAGTTCCAGAGTCTATGACAAGCCAGAATGGTACCTGTGGCAGGAGGCAGGGTACTTTCATTTCTGATGGGTTTCAAATCCTTGTGTCTTGGGGACAGCAGAGAATGATATCAAGGGAACTGAGGGAGTTTTGAAGCACTCGGAAATATAATTGATGCAGAAAGTTACTTTGAGTAGAGTAGCTGTAGAGGCTAAGATCTAAGGTTAGGATCACCCAAGGCAAGAGAGTATAGATAAGTACAAACTGGATGATGAGGAATCTCATGGTGGGTAAGAACCTCCAAAAAGGTTTCAGAAGATGACCCAAAAGCTGGTGAGGAGCTCCCATCCTTAGGAGCAATTTGGGCTCTTGAGAGTTCCATCTGAACCCCACTCCCTGTACTAGAACACTAATTCATCCATCCTGTCTACTATGATGATGTTGAGTACTCTGGGATTTTTTTTTTCCTTTTTGAGTGCTGTACTTGAGTGTTAGAGTATTGGTGGTGGTCCATAGTCTTTCAAGAGGGCTTGCTTCTTGTAAAAGGCTAGAAGGATCTGGCCAGTGTCCAAAGCCATGATATTGACTTAGCTGTATTTGTCAAGATTTGAAGTTGTTGTTTGGTGAAAACTGCCCTCCCCACCCCTAACATAATCCACAGAGAGTTAACTTGTAGGTTCTATTATGACCACAACCAGCCCCAACAATGACCTTCCCTGCCTGGAAAAAACTGAAGTGAGGCAAACGAAACATAACACAACAACAACAACAACATCAACAAAAACCCCAATCAACTGGCCAAAAACCCTGAGTTCCCACAATGTACTTGAACTCTTGGGGTCTTCCTGTGGCCCATGTAGAAACAAAAGCACAGAACAGGTTTGTTGGGGGTAATGGCCCTAAGGTTTATTCTTAAGTGGGGAGTGATGGGAAGGAGAGGTGACGAAAACTGTCCCTCTTGCACACAGAGTCCTGTCTACCGGAGAATGGATCATCGTTCCTTGTGGTCATCAGCTGAAAGAGTGTGTCTCATCCTCCAGCCTAGATTTCAGCACCCCCACCCCCCAAACCCACATCTCCCAGGAAGCACACTGCAGTAGCTGTTTAACAAACCCTGATCAGAGAAGCTCTCACACTCCTCGTATTAGCTCAATTGTGCTGTGGGAAGGAAGGGAGAACACGGAGCAGGGGGTGAGGGTGAGGGCGAGGGCTGGGGCCCTGAACTGCACAGCCTGGCACAGGGTGTGTTGGGCCAGTTGCTCTCCAGGCGTCCACATTCTCCCTCCTTTCCTTCCTCAGCTCTGAGGACACTAGACTCCTCCGATGGGCCAGTCCCACCTCCGAGCTCAGAGGCATCAAGTCCAAGAACAGAACTGCAAGAATACAGACACAAACACCAAACAACGCGGGGGCGGGGCGAGCTCCCAGGCAGATGCTCCTTTGGTCAGGATCATTTCTCAGCCCCCCAGCCTCAGCGGTATGGGCTATGCACAGTGGGGAGGCTGGGGTCTCCAGAGTAGCTCGGTGCTAGGAAAAAGTCCTCCGTTCCCCAAGGCTGTAAGGACTACAGGCACCAGGGATGGCTTATGGGCATCGGGAGGAGCTAGGAAAGTGGACCTCAGTTTCATAAAAGCAGAGTTCTAGCTGACACTAGTGCCCATGGGAGGACAAGGTGGTTGAGGGGCCTTTAGGGAAGAGCAAGAGACAGAGGCCCTGAGCACGATGCACTCAGCCCACACTCTCCATTTCCCACCTGGGAGCCAGATTTGTGCTTGATCAGAGCTTCGACGGAAGGTGTTAACAGAGGTGCTTGGAGGCCACCCCGGGAGGTGGCCAGTTCTAGGGTCCTCTGCCAAGTAGCCCGAGTCCTTGGGAGAATGAGAACGCACCCTGTCCTCTTCCTTGGCCCATCCCCCAGCACAGCGCGTGGTCCTCAGACATGAGTCTGCATCCGCCGCTGCAGGGGTCGACTGGGGTCGGAGTTCTGGGAAGAGGACTGGGAGTGGTGGGAAGAGGAGGCGGAAGCCTTGCTGGCCTTGTCAAACTGCACGTAGCCATCTTGCTTACCGCTGCTGCTGACGCTGCTGTCGCACTGCGTGTCCAGGAAGGAGCTGCTGTCGCTGAGGGAGCCCCTCTGAAACTCGCGCTCACAAAGCTCAATGGAAGAGCTGCCCATGCCCAACACGAACCTCTGTCCATAGTCGTAGAGGCGGCCCTGGCCGCTCAAGGTGCTGTAGATGTTGGTGAAGGACATGCCTGTGGGCACACGCTGTTTGCCTGTCGGACGCAGGTCTGGCTGGCAGCTGGACAGGGAGATGGTTGGAGTTGAATGGTGTTCTTTGAAGGTGTTGACGCTGTAGTAGCCGTTGGTGGGGTCCTGGGGAGGCAAGAACAAGGAGGCATTTCACCAGGGAACCAGGGGGCCAGGCTGACCAAACTTTGCACAGGGGAGGCAAGGAGGGAGGGAAGGATTGGGGAGGCAGGGGACTGACCAGGATAGGCAAGGGTTAGCACGGCAGGGGCGGTGGCAGACCCGAGCATGTGCTCATTTCTCAGTGGGGGGGGGCAGGGGATAGTGTTCCAGACCTGGTTTACATCAGGGGAAATGCAAGATCATTCGAAAAAAACAGCCGTTAGGGTTGTGTGTGTGTGTGTGTGTGTGTGTGTGTGTGTGTGTGTATTTATCCAGAACATGAACACTGACTTCTAAAATCTATTTGTTACAAGGCCCTAGGAGAGGAGAATTGTAGGAATCCGTTCTTAAGCTGGTTTCTCAGTGTTGGGACAAAGGGAGCAGCTACTTTCAGTCCCCCTCCTCGCTTAGATGGTGACAACTGTCCCCAGGCTGGCCTTGAACCCTTACATTCTCCTGGCTGTGGTTCTTTGTTTAGGTACGGGATAGGTGGGGCCATCCATCGTCTCTGTCGTCCAGACCCACCGTGGCCGCTCTTACCTTCAGGTTCTGAAACTCCTTCTCCTCTTCTTTGAGGACCTCCAGCTGTTTCAGCACCGAGTCTTGTTGGAATTCACCCCGGTCCATCTACAACCCAAAAATGGCTACTCAGTGCACAGAAGGTGAGCTCAACCCCATCTCCTCCCAGGAGAAGATGAAGGAATGAGCTCTAGGGGTTGCCATGTGTATCCCCTGCATGGCCTGGACTGCAGAAAGGCAGGTGAAACAGCTGGATACAGATCCAGACTTCAGTAACATTCTGGAAACTCTCATGTCAGAGCAGAGACAGGCAGCGCGGGTGGGGTGGGGTGGACGAAGCATCCGTATAACTGTGAGGCCATGTTTCCTTCCACTGAGCAGCGACATCTCCAGACTTCTCATTTGAATATTTGTTGAAAAATCCTGGCCAGGCCCCATACTAGGGCCCTAGCATATACATAGTAAGATGCATGGCGGAGATGCGCCTGAGATGAGTATGTACCCACAGATCATCCATACCCGCTATACTGCAGGCTCTTTATGTCAGTCTTTCAATCAGTGCTAGGATGTGGGAAGGAATCGCAGTGGAGATGCTGGCAACGTTAGTGCTACAGACTGGATCTGAACTCTCTCCCCAAAGGCTATGTGTTCAAGGCTTAGTATCCCCATCATGTGGTACTACTAGGGGGTAGCATTTAGCAGAAGGGAGTGAGGAGGTGTGTCCTAGAAGAGGCCACTGGAACCAGCCCTCCTCTTGCCCCTTCTTGCTTCCTGGCCAGCATAAGCATAAGATAGACCGTCTTCTCTGCTGCATGCTTTTGTGGTGATCCTCTGCCATCTTGACGTAGGTCTGAAGGCATCAGGGCCACATGAATGAACTGAAACCATGGGCCAAAGGAAACTGTTTCTCTTTTACTTTAGTCTCTCTCTCTCTCTCTCTCTCTCTCTCTCTCTCTCTCTCTCTCTCTCTCTCTCGTTGTGTCTTAGGTGTTGGTTCTCTCTTTTCCCCGTGGTTCTGGGGCTCAGACTCACACGCTCCGGCTCGAGCATCGCTGGCTTTTGCCTGGCGAGTCCTCTTAGCCGTGGTGGCTTTGCTGTTGCTGCTTTGAGGCAGGGAGTCACTTTGCAGCTGCAAGTTGAAGTTGGCTTGTGGCAAACTTTTTGCTTCAGCCTCCTGAGTCCTGGGATTGGAGGGATGAGCCACCATGCCTTTACCCCCCTCCTTTTTGTGTGTGTTGTGTATATAGCTCTGCGTAAAAACAGTGGTGTGTGTGTGTGTGTGTGTGTGTGTGTGTGTGTGTGTAGGTCAGAGGTTGATGTTGAGTATCTTTTAAAAACATGCTCTGTCTTATTATTTTTTGAGGCAGGGCTGCTAACTGAGCCCAGCCCAGCGCTCACCAGTGTAGCTGGCCTGGCTGGTCACACTGGTGACCCCGAGAGATCCTCCTGACTCCACCTCCCCAAGACTTTGATTGCTGGTGCTTGCTTTTTTTTTTTCCACATAACTTCTGAGAAAATTGAACTCAGGTCCTCATATTTGTGTGTCAAAACACCATATGGACTGGGCCACCCCCGATTCTCTCAGTCTTCTGTCACAGCAACGGAAAGCTGACTAACAAAATAGGCCATGCCTTGTCCTCACAGCAGTGACTCAAACGAACCGGAAAACCGTCGTCCTTGACGTGTGCCAAACAGCCTTAGGGGGGAAGATCCTGCTCCCTCCCAATCCCCAGCACACCTTGGCTTTAGGACCTTACATATTGTGGTCACTGACCGGCATGCTTCTGGCCAGAGTGAGTGCGGCGAGCGGCATTCGTGACTGAGTGAGCAGCTGAGTTCCAAATCACCCAGTAATGAGGTGTAAGACCAGGACGGAGCTGCCGCAGTGCACAGTGGATGTATAAAGGGATCGGGGGCCACAGGGATGGTCCCCCTCCCCCCCAGACATAAGGTGTGTCACTCCTGCAGGGCCAGCCCTTCAGAGACCCTCTGGCTCAGGTTCCCACCCTGCTTGCTGAGCTGGGTGCTTGGTTTGTCTCTCGAATCTCAGTCTTGTAGGCCAGCGTGCCTCCTTCCTGTTATCCCCCCACTAATTGCTTTACTTTTTTTTCCCCCCACTTTTCCAGTAAATGTACTGGTTGCATCTAAGTTGTTATTGTTCTTTCCCACCAGATATAATGTCTAAGGCACTTCCCCCTTGATGATGGAGTATTTCCCAGATCATAGGGTATAAAATCTCCCGGTGCAGAGGAAAGGGATCAGTGAATATCTCTCCAAGGGACACACTAGCTGTAGAGCCTTGGCAAGTCCCTCCTGTCGAATGAGATCCCCTCTGCTCTGCCCCAAATTCTCAGGAACACATGCCCTCTTTCTGAGAGCATGGCTTTGAGAGGAGAGGAAGACTTCCTTGGGAGAGAACTAAAGAGCCCATCAGGGATGAGGGGTGGACCGGATGAAGCCCAATTAGTATCATTCCTTCTCAGGTGTGGGATGTGGTTTCTATGCCGTGTGAAGGGATACTCTGCTAGGTCAGGTGCTGTGTCAGGGAGGCCCCTGGGGCATACATGACCTTTGCCCTTGAGAAGCTCTGGAGCATCCAGAGAGGCTCCCTTGTCCAGCATTGGGCTGTCAAGGCAGCTCAGGGGGAGTGCAGCCAAACAACACTGCACGGCTCGCCAGTGTGTGAGGAGAGGGCAGGCTGAGAAAATCTGGGAGTAGATGACATTTGAACCAATTCTTATTGCAGGGCATGAAATTTATCAGAGAAGCCAACAGGGAGAAGGACCCTGGGTCTTTGATGGATAAAGGACTCCTAGACGAGGAATCACCAGGCCTTGGTGTGTCTGGAAAGCCAGGTATGTCTGGCTGGAAGGTGGAACTAGAAAGATTGGCTTGGAGGCAAAGAAAGGGTCTGATGACATGTTGGGTAGCTGGACCGCATCCAGCAGATGTGGAAACCACTGTGGGACTTCAGTAGATTGTCTCGGGACCAGATTTACATTTAATATTTCCCTTGGATTGAGACAGAGTCTCATTCATTAGCTCAAGCCGGCCTCAGGCTCGTGGAGATGCGACTGCTTCTGCCTCCTGAGGTTACAGGCTGGGGTTACGGGCGTGGGCCGCTGTCACATTTCTGTTTCAGAATGACACTTTTTTTTTTTTTTTTTTTTTTTTTTTTTTGCAGGGCCATGGAGGATGGATTGTGACAAGTAGCCAAAGCCAAGTTCCATGAAGGAGGTAGCTGCAGTGGTGGGGGAGGGGCGAGGCACAAAATAAGGCAGTGACTCTGGAGGAGAGGTGGGGCACGTCGTGGACACACATTTCTGAAACCGACGTGACAGGCCCTGAGACTGAATTGACTCAAGAAGGCATAACAGAGAGAAAAGTCGGTTCCACGCCAGAACCCCTGAGCCTCGGTCAGGATGAAGAAGGTGGCCATCTTTCCCCATCTAGTGGGTGGATTTAGAGCAGCACAGCAGTTAGAAATCCTTGGGCTCCTGCAGGCAGGCCTCTGCGTTCCCGGATTCCGCACAGCCCATTCAGCCAACCACGGATCAAAAATATTTAGGGAAAATTGCCTCTATCGAACGCGCACATTTTACTCGCCATTAATCCTTAAACAATATGGTATAGTAATTGTTTACACAGCATTTACATTACACTTCGTAAATAGAGATGATTTATGTCTACGCGAGGAAGCTGGGAGCGTCTGCATAAACGGTATAGAGCATTTTATACAAGGGACTTGCACAGATTCAGATTCGGGTATCTGGGAATTACATAGGACAGAGCTCTGCACACATGCCGAGGGGAAACGCTACTGTAGCCCATATGTTCTCAGGTTGTTAGTTACCCTGTAATCCTGACGATGACCCTGTATATATTACTGTGTTCATGTCCATTTCATAGATGGGATCACTGGGGCTCAGAGAAGCTCTTGTCCTTTATTCCTTGCTCTCTTGTCACTGTTCCCAGATATCTCCACCACGATATAATGTGTTCTACAAGCTTCCGGCATAGTTGACTAAGGCTTTCTTTCGCCTGGACAGTTGGGAGGATCCTGGTTGTTGCAGAGAGGATCGGGAAGAGGAGGCGCCAGTTTGTTGTTGTTGGAGAAGTTTTGCGTTTTCTTTTGGTGGATATCCAGTTCCCAAGAAGTAACCAGGGTTTCTGGCAGACTTTGTGTGTGTGTGTGTGTGTGTGTGTGTGTGTGTGTGTGTGAAGGGGGAAGAGGAGAAAAAATGCATCAAATATCTATACCATGCCCCTCCCAGTGTGAGAGACTGTGTGTAGCCATACGTGTGAATCCAAGCACAGGTTCTTTCCTTACTCGACGGTCAGGATCCAGGTCACGTATTGCGTCAAAGATGTCTTTGAATCTCCCCCCATCACGTCACAGATGCTTGTTGGCTGAGTGTATGCCTGGCTCACTTCAGGGGTGGGAGGGGCTTGCCTAGGTGCACTGCCTGTCAGCAGTCTGGAGACCATCAAGAAATCTGTGTTCTCAGGACGGAGTGGGGCATAGGCAGCGCTCTTACCATCAGCTGCTTGATGGTGGTGTGGTCCTCAGCCTCCCGACTAGAAGCTGCCTCCTTGTGCACAATCTCCACTCGAATATCATTTTTGGCTGACACGACACCTTTGAGGTCTGGACACAAGATAGGAAACATATAGACAACAAATTCAGTTCTCATCCTTAGGCAAGGGACGTCAACAGCCCCACAACCCCCTGCTGCCACCCCTTCCCCCCCAACTCCACCTCAGGATTTAACCTCCCCTTAGACTCTGAGATTTCAGCTTTGCAGGCCCCCCCCCCCCGCCCCTAGAACTTCTGTAGAGATCGACTGTCGGCTGGAGGGACCTCAGAGACTGGCCGTGCAGGCCACCTAGCTCCTGCAGCGTCTCCTGTGGTTGGAGAGGTTGTCCTCATCCATCCCCCTGCCTCATCTAGCCGGAGTCTGTCACCCCAAGTCCCTACTCACTTTGAGAAGTTTTCTCTGTCTGTCGCTACCTGGATTTGAGCTCTCCATTTATAGGGCCACAAATCTTAATGTGAGACAAATCTTGTTGAAATACGCTCCCTTGTCACGTCCATGAGGCAAGACGAGAGGGCAAGGGAGGTTTCAGTGCTATTGTGTTGGAGAGTCACAAGGTGTAAGGTTGCTCAGCTGGGAATGGAGGCTCTGTGAGGGGGAACCAGCGGCTCCCTCATACAAGGGAAGGATGTGAGGTGGTCATAGCCTGTCGGGGTGACTCAGTGCCTTCTGACCCTAGAAGCTCAGAGGTGGTTGGGGGTCATCATACAAGCTCTACCGCCCAACTGTCTAATATCACCAGTAAGGAAATGGCGGCCATAAATACATGTGACTTGCCCAGGGTCACAGAGTAGAAGATGGCACCTCTCCTGTCTTCAACTCATCTCTGCCATCCTACCTCTTCCTTATTCCTGTCAAACACATGTAACTCCAAAGCTGGGCCCAGTCCAGAGGCCCCGTGTCCATACATTCTTTAAGAGCGTGCTGGCCCTAGAACTGTATTGCTAAAGATGAAAGGCCTTGAAAAGCCTGTCTGGGGCAATTCTTCACGTGCTTTTGTGCCCTGTGTGGGTGACTTGCTTTTCAGGTTAAGCTAGCAGTCTTTGCAGAGCAAGGAGGTCAAGCCATCCTGTTCCCGCTGAGGTTTTCTATACACTCCAAATAATAGCGCTGTGTGTCCAACCCAAAGCGCCAGGGGCCCGTCCTGCTACACGGAGGCCAGTTGAGTTGGGTCAGCCTCAGTAGGGTTCCCACTTGCTGCCAGACACCCTCCAGGTACACAACAATACATCATACCCATCCCTGCCCCAGGAGCTCGCAACATTGTTGCGGCCCCTGCTGTTTGTACTCCTGCTTACTTGCTCTCCTGGGCAGTCTAAGCCTGGCCTTTTTCTCTGTCCCCCTCCCTGAGATCCCGGGTCTCCCTCCCGTACTTCTCTGGGAACGGGCACAGCAGAAGGCCACAATGGTTGCCATTAGGACGAGGAAGGCCACGCCAGCTCCTACGGCCACCCCAATGATGACGGCCATTGGTACGGACTCTGCGGGAAAGAAACAGACAAGGCTGATGAGGGAAGGAGAAAACTACTGTCCCGCTAGGGCCCCACCCAGTCCCTCAGGTGCAGCCCCTGCCCAAGCGGGCGCCAGACCACTGCCATGTGGGACCCTCTTGGGAATGCCTTGGTGCACTTGGGCAGGCACAGACAGTTCAATAGGGTTTGGCTCTGGAAAGGAATGTTGAGCCTGGGTAGGGGACATAGGGTAGGTGGAGAGTAGGGAGGAGCCAGGGGAAGGGGTAGATGCTAGAACAGGGCAGCGAGCCAGGGAGAGGAAAACTGGAGATGCAGGACGAGGCTAGCCTAATTGAGCTCTCTTCGGCATTAAGGGCGGGATCTCAAATGCATGTAGTGGTTAGTGAGTCATAAGTCCATGGCTTTCCTTTGACAACGACAATAACAACGACGATGACGACGACGACCACAACAACAAAGGTAATGGCTCCTGCCTTGCTTGTCCAGTTTCTTCCTTCCTTCCCTGTCCGTGGAACAAGGAGGGTGCATATGGACAGCCAGCTCTCAGGGCGTTCAGCTCTGAGGCGACTTCCTCCTGTGGTCTGCTGGGAATCAGGACCGACACCGCACCCATGTCCAAGTCTTGGGATCAGGGGAGTTCCATCACAGCTTCCTTGCTACCGCAATGCTCAGGAGAAAAGGCCCTTTCTATTTTCTTGACTTCCATTCCCTTCTCCTTCAATGCTAGCCCTTCAACATCCACCATCTGCTCCATCCAAAGGCTACAGAACTCCTCATCCTGGCGCATTCCCCAGTCTGCCTCTGGCCCTTGCCAGATGGGCAGGGCTAGCAGGTGATGCCGTGGAGGCAGGAGACTGCTTTTCTGTAAAGCTCTGGGCCTTCTGTGGATGCACATGCGCCCTGAGCACTTGACATTAGGCCCTTGAGTAGTTTATCTGTAGCCCTGAACAGTTATTGGAAATTCTGAGGAAGGGGGACACTGGATTATAATGAACCCAAGCCCCTCATTTGGGAAGGACCCTGAAGCCCAAAGATATCAGTGACTTGTTCATAGACATGTGTGTGCCTTCTGTGTGTGAACGAGGTCAATCCAGGTCTCCTCACCCTCCTCCCAACTCCACCCCACTGATCTCTGTGTCACATGGTATTCTTCCGTTGCGTCCCTTGCTCTAGCACACCTTCTGACATCTTACCCCGTGTCTCCTGTCTTTTGTCTGTAAAAATGGAGTAGGAATAGTGTGCCCTTAGAGATCTTTGAGGACTTTAGGTGAAAGAGTGAGAGGCAATGTCTTGGAGCAGAGCCATGGGCCCAGCCTTCTTTAAGTATTTGTCCCAGTTCCTGTGTGTGTGTGTGTGTGTGTGTGTGTGTAGGACAGTAGCAGACTGGAGCTTTATCCAAGAGGAAATTCCTCTGCATGCCTGAGCTCCTTCTGCACCCACATTCATCAGTGTAGCTTGGATGTCCTGCAGAGGGCGAGGCGTTCTGGAACTATGGTTAGGATAGCGCTGTTCGGTTTTTTTCTTTTTTTTCTTTTGATGTTTTGGGGAATGAAACTCAGGGTTTCATGCAGACTACCTGAGTGACATGCTCCCCAACCCCTGTTTACTAAAGAGAAAGAAACTGTTGCTGTGAAGTAGGGGTACACCTATTAGGCCTGGTGTCACAGTACCCCAGGATTCACACATGAATTCTCTTGTGACCTACCTATTAGTGGCCAAGACCTACAGAGGGGACAGGAGGTGACCAAGTGGCTGGTGAACCCCAAGGACTGGAAGGAGAGTTGTTAGGGCTGGAGTCAGAAATCAGGACGGGGGGGGGGATGCGTGTGGGTGGGTGGGGGGATGGGGGTGGGGGGCGGGGAAGAGATGATCACTCAGCCAAGCTGGCTGGCAAGCGGGTGTTCCTAGTTAAACCTCGTCAGTCCTGCGGTTTGGATTTCTCGATTTTGTGTTTGCTCTAGCACTCGTGGGATTCCTAGCAAGTCTCCTAAGGACAACTCAGGGCTATCCCTTCTCATCTCAGAGCCAAGGCGAACTCTCTTAACATTCCCAGGCTTCAACTCGGGGAGCTGAGGCAGCAGAAGTCTGGCCACTGCTGGCTTGTCCCCTCTCAATCCCCATTTTCTTGCACTGTTAATAGCAGGGGGTGCGTGCATCTTGGGTGGGGACAGGGGGTAGAGGAGAAGACAACCCCCCCCCCCCCAGTGAAGGCAGGCGGCATTTCTTGCTTTTCCTGGCCTCTTGGATTCTGACTTAGGTCACTTTTTCAGACTACCTCTGGACAGAACATCGCTCTGAGAGGGACTGGGGTTGGCTTTTTCTTCAGAGAAGGGAACTGGGCATAAGGGGGGGGAGGGGTCTTAGCCGCCAGAGGTGGAAGGAATATGAAATAAGTGCCTGCACAGGACCTGAACCTCTGGAGATCTGAGGACGTAGGAGGTAGATAATCGCATGCTTGCCTCTGGATGGGCCACAAGGGCCTCTGCGGGACGGCTGGGATCTGGACTGGTGCTCTGAGAAGGGCATGCCTGTGTGTGTGTGTGGGGGGGGGGGAGACACGCAGGACGTAGACTCCGCATAGAGCTCATTAAAAGAATGGCGGAGGCCAGGCAACCAGCGTGGGCAGAGAAAGCACTGAGACAGAGGACCCTCAGGCGGTGGTCGGCCCGGTGGAGTAGGATTCACCAAGTCCTGCTGTTTTCCTCCGGGGTCCTGCCTGGGCATTCCGAGGGAACAGTTGTCTAGATGGAACAAATCGACCCTTGGAGCTTGATGGCTACTTTGCTATGGGAGCCCTGGAGGAGCAGTGTCCAGTAGTGTTGGCTTGATGATGACATGATGCTTCCATGGCAGGGGACACAGGGAACAGGGGAGGTGGCGGCGGTGAGCCAGCAAGCATGGATGGAACAGGCCCCAGGGCCCTGGGGAGCACTGCTGAGCTGGTGATGGTGCTGAGGAACAGAGTCAGGGAGGGCCTGGAAATAGAGGGAAGCTGGGGCGGGGGATGGGAGCCAGGGCTTCTGAGGACAAAGGGTAGGAGGGGAGCGAGAGCTGTGTCCTGGAGAGGAAGGAGCCCCCGGGCTGTGGGATCAGGCAGGTGTTTGGGGTCCCTGGACGCCCCCTCCCACTGCTCTGACTGCACTGAGCCTTTGCCATTGAGGGGAGGACGGAGAGCTTAGCAGCCTCCCTGCCCCCTTTTGCGCCCCTCCCCTACTAGCCGAGCCCCTCCCTCCCTCCATCCCGGGCAGTCTCATAGGCTCCTTCCGTACCTGCTTCCAGCCCGGCTCCCGACTTCATTTCCGAACCTGTTTGGAAATAAAGCAAGCGTCCACAGCCAGGGCCTGGCTGGCCAGGGTGGGGGTGGGACAGGGGATTGGTCACCTGAAGGCGTGAATGGGGGCGGGGTGGGGGTGGTGTTCCCGTCTCTGTTATGTCTCTGGGACCGCTCAGATTCCCCCAACTGAACTTGAGTTCATTCAGCCTGACATGGCCCTCTGGAGCAGGGGCAAGGGACAGAGAGAAAAGCCAAACCTGGAGGGTTTGGGGGAATGGGGAAGGGATGGCCGTGGGACGACTAAAGGAGGGCACAGGGGTTAGGGCATCAAGGGGAGGACAAAGAGGGAGGATAGGCAACAAGGGACCAGGGGAGGTTTGGATGATGTGTGGATGGTATTATGCAAATTATATGCAAAGCGTTATGCAAAGCAGCACCTATTAGGAAGAGGTGTTTGGAGACACTGAGACATTTGATCTGTAGGTGTGATCGCCGGCCACCTCATGATTTATTGAGGCTTGTGGGGTCTGGCTGGGACCACTTGCTGGGCTTCCACTCTCTGATCCAGGGGCCCAGGCCTGCTGAACATCACCCCGTGGCTGGGAACTAGCTGGCAGAGGGAAGACCTGCAGCCCCGTTCAGGACCTGGTGCTACTGACGACATGCTGAGTGAACTCTCTCCATTTGGTAGTCTGAGCTGGAGAACTTTAAATGGAGACTGGAGATCTCTTGTTTGTTCTGAGACAAGGGCTTGCTATGTTCCCCAGGCTGGTCTTCAATGTGTGAGCTCAAATGATCCCGCTACCTCAGACTACTGTGTAATTGAGAGTTAGGGCATATACTACCATGTCCAGCATGAGACCAAGTTCTTAGCATCTGCTCAGGAGGACAGTGGGCATATGAGGTCATAGTGATGGATCACAGCGAGGTAAGCTTCCTTCCTCTTTCCAAGTCTCTCAAAATCCAGCTTCTCTGTAGTTCAGAACTAACCAGAGTCTCCTCTAGGGTAAGGTGGTCCAGGTGTCTCCTGGGGGTTGCAAGTGGTCTGAGCCCAGCCCCCACTCCCTCGCGTAAGCACTGCTACTCTTTAGCTTTATCATTGGCCTGTTCTTGGGACTTCTGCTGTTCTGCCATGTTTGGGATAGGTTCCTCAGCATGTATGTCCAAGCATGACCTAGCAAGGGCATCGGCTCAGAGCCCCCTGGGGGAGGCAGAACATGTGGAAGCCAGGGTGTTTGGAGGCCATTGGGTGTTTATCACTGCCATCAGCCAAGCTCAGTCTGTGGTCACCCTTTCCTGGACAGCCCCAGAGGGCATCACTCTGAGTAGCCTTTGCTCCCTTGGTGGGTCCAGTGCCCCCCGCAGCAGAAGGTAGCTATGTGAGCTATGCATTGCAATGAGGAAAAGCATGAGGCCCATCCTTAGATCTGGCCTGCACTCCCCGGTCCCCTGGGCACGCTGGCAGTCCTCACCTTGTTCCTTGAGTCGGATGATCTCCGTGTCCGAGCCGAAGCTGTTCCAGGCTGTGCAGTTGTATATGGTCTGGAAGTCAGCACGCACGATGTTGCTGATGGTCAGTGTGGAGATAACGCCCTCCTCGGTGTTCACCGTCTCCACCGTGTAACGCCCTGATGTCCCCGACTCCAGCACGTTCTCCTTCCAGGACCAGGCCTGTGGGATTGTGCAGGATGAGGAGAGATCATACCTGGACCTTAGCATCACCCCTCCAAGATATCGACCTGACTAGGCTCATGTTCACAATCACTGCCACACACCACCGACACAAACATATGTATTTGCATACATGTGTCACACACTACAAATCTAAATACACGTCACAAATATAAACAACCCACACTAGCACATTATCATGCAGGAAGATAGATACTATGTCAAACATATGGCCAGCATGTGCATACACTGATGTGTGTGCATGCACATACCCCATACTAAAAACACAGCTGCACATGCACATTATAAAACACATGTTGGCCAGGCGGTGGTGGTCCACGCCTTTAATCCCAGTACTTGGGAGGCAGAGGCAGGTGGATTTCTGAGTTCGAGGCCAGTCTGGTCTACAGAGTAAGTTCCAGGACAGCCAGAGCTATACAGAGAAACCCTGTGTTGAAAAAACAAACAACAACAAAAAAAAACAAACCCCAAAAAACACATGTAAATACTCAACATCCATACACATATCAACATGTGCAAAAGCATAGTATATATTACTATACCACAAACTGTGAAAATAAATACACATGAATAACACATTACACACGTGTATAGCATAAATACACATACTACAAATGCTACACATACACACAACACAAACCACACATTCAGAAGTATTGATATGCCATATTATGTCACAATGCACATGTATGTATGTACCACTGTTCACATAAATATAGTCACAACATAGAAACATATGCCATACTGTCTATGCATATCAACCATATCACATACCACACAGTACAAACATACACATAGGTATATATATATATCTCACAAACCACATACTACAATACATGTACTTGAAATACATACACATTCCATGACACCAAAAAGCACATTAGACACTGAATTCTACCAACATGCAAAAATAAATACACACACAACACATTGTGTACTCATACCATATCTCATATAACACACACACACCAAGAACACATATCAATGCATCTGCATATATACATATATGTACATATACATGCCCTAACATATACACACAGCATTATACATGTGTATCACCCATACCACGTGCACACATGCATCACAGTATATAGCATAACACACACACACACACACACACACACACACTGCATGTATACATATCCTACTGACTGTATTCATGCATATCCATACATATCTCTGATTGGGGGACACCTCAGAGGATATTTCCCTCCCTAAGGGGTACCCTATGTAGTTCTGCATTGGGAACATTTTGTAGTCAAGGAGGGAGCCTTTGAGGCAGCAATGTAACCCTCCATGTGGCCACTTGTCTGGTCTTCCTTGCCAGTGTTCCCTGGTGCTGAGCCTTGGAGAGATGGAGAGACTTTACAAGTTTTTAAAGGAAGGTTATTACCAAACTGCTCTTCAGCGCTGAATGTAACAGAAGACAACCTTGAACTGCTTATCTACCATTTTCACCTCCCACTGTTGACATCATGGTATTGGCCATCACACCTAGTTTGGGGACTTTCTTTTTTTTTTTTTTATGGGAATATGTTAAAAAACGACGAGCTCCATCGTCTCCGTCTCTCTTGGATTATAGTGGTGACTTTACATGAACTTTATCGTGTCCACCATGTCTGTAATCTTGTGCCATGTTCAGTGCCAGAAAGCCCGAGTGAGGGCTTGGCTTCTTTCCCAGCTGCAGGGCTGTTTGTGGTATCCTTGGTTGTACTCACTAAGGCCAGCACCCTTCACCACTGTGACAACCACAAAGGTCACCAAACACTGCCAGATGCCTCTAGGGGACCTAGTGAGAACCACTAGCCTAGAAATAAATAGCTGGGAAGAAAAAGATGATGTAAAAATGCCTAAGGGTGGTTGAGGGGGAATTTTTTACAATGGCCACAAATTATAGTTACACTTAAAAAAATAAGATGGGGAGACAGATAATAGTTACGGTGTGCAGTTATTTGCACGGTTATGTGAATCATTCAGACAGCAAATGAACCAGATTCCCGGGACAACATTTAACAGCAATAATCCTCTAACAATGTCTTAGTTTACCAGGCAGCATCTCTGGCACACAGAGGCTCTTATTTGAGCAGTGCCCATCTGAGTTACAGCCTTCCAGCACCGTTGCACCGTCAGAGCTGGCCTCTGGGCAGTCTTCTAGTAAGACCATCTGTTGTGGCTTGAATGAGAATAGCTCCCATCGGCGCATATGTTTGAATACTTGATCTACATTGGTGGAACTGTTTGAGAAGGATTAGAAAGCATGGCCTTGTTGGAGGAGGTGGGTCACTGGGGGTAGGCTTTGAGATTTCAGAATGACTAGTGCTTCACCCTGTGTACTCTTTGCCTTCTGCTTGCATATCAAGATGTGAGCCCTCAGCTGTTGCTGCAACCATGCCTTGCTCTGCCTTCATAGACTCTAACTCTCTGAACTGTAAGCCTAATTAAATGCTTTCTTTTGTAGATGACCTTGGTCTTCATGTTTTCTTACACTGATACAAAGTAACTAAGACACCAATATCATTGATACAAAGTAACTAAGACACCAACATGGGGGGAATTACTAAGATAACACTGGCCCTCAGAAGTGCTACAAAGTGCTCTTCTGTTCTTTGTTTTTCTTCTGGAGCAGCTACCAGTTTCGGATCAGTTGGGGGGGGGGTGAGAGGGATTGTGTTTAGAAAGATGGATTAGTGGGTTAGGTGTTTGCCACAGAAGCAGGGCATCCTGAGTTGGAGCTCCAAAACCTACATACATGTGGAAGGAGAGCACTGATCGCACAGAGTTGTCCTCAGATCTCCACTCATGCACCACAGCACTCAGTCCGCTCACACCCTACTCACACAATGATGATACATTTTAAAATTTAGTCTTCCTTAATAAAAGAAATGTAAAGACCAAGGTGCAAATGAAGGTGGACTGGGAGTGGGGGTTAGGAGTGGGGTGGGCTGTGCCTGATCTGCCCTGGAAGGCTAAGAGGTTAGAGGAAGAAAGGACAATACAATGGCCATTTCAGAGGGGCCTTCTCCATAAGGAAGGCATGGAGTACCTCCTGGACACGGGGAGGAGAAGAGCCAGAAGAGGACAATTCTGGGAGGCCCAGGGATTGCTGGCAGTAAACTTTGCACCCAGTTTTCAATGTTATGATACTGGCTTTGAGCCCAGGAAAGAAAAGAGATGGGTTGTCCATCCCTGCTGCTGTTTTCACTTGCCCGCTCTTCAAGGTGCCTCTTCAGGGTGCCTAGTTCCGCCTGAATCATCAGTGTCATCCCTTGGAGGTATGCATACCCAAGCTTGCCTGCTCTGAGACAGGAGGCTGCCTCCTCTTAGCTCCTCTTCAGGGTATAGTCCCAAGACACAGATAGGTCTCATCTCATCCCAATGAAGGGAAGGGAAACTCCAAGGCTTGCTCCAGATTTGGGGACACACAGGTGATGGCAGAAGTGGATGCTGGGGGGTAGGTGCTCTGCGGGGTACCTCACCACCTTCCCTCCCAGGGGCACTCACAATTCGGTCAGGCGGTGGTGTGCTCCGGATGAAGCACTTGATCTGTCCCTTCTCTCCATGGAGGGCATGCTGGGTCTGTGTGCTGGAGATGATGGGGGGTCCTGTTGGGAAGATGACATCATGTTGGGGGGTGCAGGAAGGGCTGAGCCCCAGCTGGCACCCTCTTTCGATGGGCTCAGAAGTGCATTCACCAAATCCAAGCATCCAGCGGACGTTTACAGAAGACCTGTGCATGCAAGGCAGTGTGAGAGGTAGAGGACCTGAAGGTAAATCAGGCATTCCATCGTAAACCTCTCCTGGGATCTCGAGTGAGTGCGTCTAAGACAGAATTCCCAGAAGACATAAATAACAAAAGGTGGTGAGTATTCGTGTCACAGGAGTGATGCAGATAGAATACTGACTGGCTTCAGAGGAAAGAGAATAAATTCTATATGAAGATGGGGGATGCTTTGTAAAGGAGATGGTGAACTTGGGAAGGGGGGTGGGTCGCGGCAAGCACTAATATGAGAGAAGATTGCAAGGAGGGAGAGCAGACTGAATGCCATCCAGCCTTGCTCCCTTGTTGGAATTCAAGCAATTTCTCAGTTGTCCAGCAGAGGGCACACGTGCCTAAGAAATTGGGTATCTGTTGGGCCAAGGAGGAAAGGAAAGTGGCGCTGTTCCTTCACTAAGAGTGGGAATTATCTTGCAAAAAGGGAAGTCAGCTAGCTGAGCTCAGAGCCTAATCCTATACAGGACTGAGAAGATCCTCTAGCATACTGTCTTGTTTTTCTCCACATAAACAACCAGCCAGACTAGTTGAGACCACAGCTCCAAACCTGACCCAGTATTATCCCAATCAGTGTGTGTGTGTGTGTGTGTGTGTGTGTGTAAGCCAAGGGATACCACCTGGAGTGAAGCCCAGCTCACCGACACTTCCAGTTAACTGCCCTTTATTTCCAGATAACTTGGGCTGGACTGGTTGAAGGATGAGGCTAGGGATGAAAACATTCTCGCATGTTCCCAGTCCCTGGGGTGATGGTTGGGATTTAGACCTCAGGAAAGATAGCTAAGAGGGAGAGATCCCGAGAAGAGGCAAAATTATGCTGGGAACAAAACAAAAATTGCCGCAAACATAATTGCTGTTTATTAACCACCTTAATTAAAACAGATTTGCATTTCTATGAGTGGTTCTCAGCCAAGGGGAAAAACAGGTATTGGGAGAGATGGCTTTCTGAGTTCGGAATGGAAACAGCTCTGTCTGGTGCACAGACACAGCAGACCTCAAGGTAGTAGCTTTGTCCTCAGAAGGCTTCAGAGCTCCTTGCTGGCCCCAAGCCACAGCAGCTCTACATCCTGTGGCATCTGGGTGGTGCTTTGCTTTGCAGCTGAACTAAGTGATGATACCATAAAAAAAAAAAAAAAAACCTTTTCCTTTCATTTCCCAGGAACTAGGAATCCCCAAGGGGTTCACGGGTCTCTAAGAGCTGTCAACAAATACATATATGTTTTTGGGCTTCTTGAAAGAAAACGAAGAAAATAGGATAAAGGAAACCGGGCTCGGAGAACCAATGGGTAATTGGCAGCCATCTCCCCCTTTCTCCTGGTGCCCTCTTTGATCCAGCTCAGATTATAGTGGTGCCAATTCATTTCCCAAGACCACGGGCTTGGCTGTCACACACAGGAGGAGGGCTGAGAGATGGCTGTGTTCTAGACACCGCCAGGGCCCTCCACCTACCAGCCTCACCACCTCTCCACCGGTTCTCCAACTGCAGGCAGGATAGACAGTCCTAGCCCTAGTGGTGGCTGGCAGGTTCCTCCCTTTGGGTCATTTCATCCAGGCCCCAGTCTCACGGTGACTAGCAGGGAATAAGCAAGGGACAGTCTCCTTCCTTTTGCTGATTCCTTCAGCTGTTCTCCACCCAGCAACCCAGGAAAGCCATGCAGGGTGAGGGGGACAAAATGGAGGAATAACTGTTGGCTGGATGCCAGAACCTAGGCTGGAATGTGGATCCTTCTGAGGTGTGGTGGTGGTGGTGGTGGTGGTGGTGGTGTGTGTAGTATTTCCCAGGAGCAAGGGAAGAGGTCCCCCCCCAAAAGTCTTTTTAAGTTCCCAATAAGAAAAGCCTGAATGTCTTAACACAACGGTAAAAATGCCAGCCCCTCCTTTTTCTCCCCTAGATACAAGGATGCTCAGTTCATAGCTCCAGGCAAGTAAGTGTGTGTCTGAGGGTCCCCAGCCTTGGGTTGGGGTGGGGGTGGGTCACGGCTGACAACAGGCACGGCAGTTTGGCTCCTCAGCGCCCTCCCCAGAGCGGGCAGTGGGGAGGGTTGCCGATTTCACTGTGGCCTGGCGCGCTGAGCCGAGTGTCAGACACAGGCGCGGCAGGAAAAGGCTGCAGCCTGTGTTGCCATGGATATACGGAGGCGCGATCAGATGCTGTTATTTTTAGCCCTGCAGTGCCAATTTATTGGTGGCATCCTGGGGACACACAGGAAAGGCAGGAGGGCTTGGGAGTCTGGGTTCTGCCAGGGAGAGGTGACGTGTGGATGCTCTGCGGTCTGGGTAGCTCGAGGAGGTTGCCCATCTCTCTGCAGCAGTTGCCCTTCTGGAGGGAGGAGAAGAGGCACCGCTGGGCAGGACTGAGTAATGGGGACAGCACAGGGATGCTGAGGAGACATCAAGCCGAGCCCTCCCACCCCCACAAAGAAGGAGAAGAGATGAGTTTGTCTGTGGGTGGCTTCCTGCCTTGAGATAAAGTCACTTCGGATCATTTCCAGAATTTGCCTCACGCCCTGCTCTCAGGCCAGGACCCTGCAGCCTCCCACAATGTCCTGAAGCTGGGGACTTTGATCTGAGGCAGCCACCAGCACACAGCAGCGCTGCACGAAGGTGGTGGGGTTTAGGCCTTAGCGTTTCTCACGCCCATAAAGAGGTACGCCTGATTTCTGACCACAGCCCGAGTGTGCACTGAGCCAGGATCTTGAAACTTCCATCTTGTTGCCAGACTTCTTGAGTCTGGCCTGAGTTGGCTCTAGCTTTTTTATAGCCACCTTCGTCCCAGCATCCGGGTCATGTCTGATACTCCCACCCCTCAGTGTTTCACAAACAAGCATCAATGAACTCCCACTGTGAGCACACTCTCCTGCTGGGGCTATGTTCCCTGTGTAGGAAAAGGCCTGCTCTGTGACCTCACGAGGACCCTGTAGGCTTGGTCTCTGGAGATGGTGATCTGTCTCTCTGCCTGAGCAGCCCACATATAATGGGAGGTGGATGATCAGGAGAAGTGAGAGGTGTGCCCCGCCCCTTAACCTCTCCATGGGCCTTGCTTGTCATGGGCCTTAGGTCAAAAGGTAGATAAAGGAATATGGTCACCCTGTGACCTCTGACCTCTTTTTATTGGCCATGATAAAACTCATCACCTGTCGCACTCCTCTACTGAGATCCTTTGGGAGGTATTGAAAGGGAGGGGAGGATCCACAAACTTACCAGCTTGCCTTTACCTCCACAGACAGACAGAATGCTGTGCTAGGGGCAACAGTGCCTAGAGTCAGTAACCTCCCCTTTGGGGACAACACCTGGTACCAAGATGCCTTGGGACTCCCCCCTCCTTCATGTTCCCCACTCCCATTGTGGTGTTTGAGCGAGGCCCTTACCATTGACTGTCAAGGTCACCTCTCTCTCCCCAGCTCCTACCCGGGGCACCACAGCCCGGCACACGTACTTCCCAGCATCCTCTTGGCGGACAGATTTTAGGGTTAGGGTCTTTTCATTGCTTAGGACCTAGAAGGAGGGAAGAGGATCACATACAAAGAGTAAGGGAAGGTGTTCTCTGCCTGGGGTAGATTGCAGACACAGACTCCAGCATCTCTCTAAACACCGAGGTGACGTGAGAGTTAACATACAGAGAGTGCGTTTAAAACTCTTAGAGGAGACCCACATGCACACGGAGACCCCTTTCCATATGCAGGCCTGTGGGCACAGTGCATGGTGGTGGCAGGAATGTGGGATTCACTATCCTTCTGTGACCTCCCAGCTCCCCATGGGTAAATTTATCCCACAACGGAATGTGGAGGGTACTTGAATCTAGGTTCTCTGAGTCATTATTAGCACCTCGTTGGGAGGTAGCTGGAGGTGACGATAGTAGCTAGTCTTGGACACTAGCTATTCCTGACTCCAGCACCAAATATCTGCAAGGTATTGGTCAGTTACTGACTTGTCTCAGAGGCTCAGCCATCTAAAGGGGGCAATGACACCACCCGAGCCGGTGCTGTGGCTGGGACACATAACAGACTACCCCAAAGGGGTTGGTGCCTTCGGCCCGCCCACAACACATAGCGCTGAGATTAAAGTTAATGCTTTTCGTTGGTTTGTTTTTCCAGGATAGAATTTCTTTTTGTAGCCTTGGCTGTTAAGGAACTCAATTCTGCAGACCAGGCTGGCCTCAAACTCACAAAGCTCTTCCTGCCTCTGAAGTACTGGGATTAAACGTGTGTGCCACCATCACCTGGGGACTGAGGGCAAGTTTATCTGGGGAAAGCTTAGAACTCTTTCTAGTGCTAGGGCAAACTGTCTTGTGTGTAGTGTGTTCAGAGTGACATCGGCACAAGGGCACAGGGAAACCTTAAGCTCCTGCTCTTCTTTCTGGGACCCTTTGGCTTACTATAGAGATGGGATCCCCCCAAACCCTCCTGCCTGCTCCACTATCTATGCCCCAACTTCTGCCATGGGACCCTGGAGTGTGGCCTGAGGACTCACCACACCAGAACCTCGTTTCATCCACACGATGGTCAGAGACGGGTTGCCGATCCACGCGCAGCTGAAGACAGCATCTGAGCCCAGATCTACCAGCAGGGACTGAGGCTCTGAGGTCATCCGAGGGCCAACTGTGATGGGGAGGAGAGAGGAGATGGGCTCAGGAGGGCTGGGGAGCCCTGGGTGGGGGGCTTCCTGTTCTCTTCTCTCCACAAGCATCACAATGGGAGGCAGGGAGGCAGCGAGTCCTGAGCCACCTCAGTCCACTTCAACCTCAATCACCTCAGTCAAACCACTCCCTTAGGTCTCCATTTTCTGAGGCTAGCCTGGGGTACAGGAGTGGGACGCATCCTGTGAGGATGAGATATCTTTTGTCCAGGCTCAACCTTTCTCGGCTTTACAGAGTAGGCGGTACCAGTCACAGGAAGAAGGCATTTAGGCCAATTTCTACCTCAACTTACCTTTCAATCCCTTCTTTTTAAAGTTCTTGTTTCATCTGGCTTCAGAAAGTTGAGGGAACCTCTTGCCCCAGAAATCTTGGCCATTGGGACCATGACTTGAAATGAGCTGGTCCACCATTCTAGGGGTTTACAGGGTGTCTTCTATCCAAGACACCTCAGACCCCTTCTTAGCTTTCTAGAAATAGACTAGCTCTACCTCTGGCATCTCTACTCAGTACATGTGAGGCCTTGTCTGACCTAGTACAACACTCTGGCCTGTAGACCAAGCCTGTTCTATATAGTGGCTGGGTTATGCGGAGAGCTGTGCAGAAAAGCCTTGGAGTGCTTCTTTGAGAAGAACTAGAACTAGAACTAGTTGCCTAGAACCGGGCAATGGAGAGTAGTTTCAGGATGTAATAGGTAAGACAGTACATCGACTGAGTCTTTGTGGGATGTAACGGTCAGGCAAAGACAACTTTGTGAGAGTGCTTTTAAAAAGTTCACAAACTTAGAAGCAGTATGTGAACCAAGTATATATATATATATATGGCTGTGATAAGCATCTCAGACTGGCTTTGAACTCACTATGTAGCCCTGCCTGGCCTCATACTCAAGGCAGTCCTCTTGTTTTAGCCTTTTGAGTGCCTGGATGAGAGGTGTGCCTCTGTTCTTTGTTTTGCTTCTTCTTCTTCTTCTGTCCATCTAGCTAGTCCTCAAAAGTAGGTTGGCTCCATCTGTTGGGCCACTGGTGAGAAAAGAGAGCTGTCCTTGAGTCCCCTCAGTGGGACAGTGGCGTGAGTGCATGGTGATGGATTTATTTATTGTCTGGCTTCAGTCCTCACCCTGACACTTACTCCCTGTGTGCCCTTGAGAGTCCATCTCCCTCCTTTTGACAATAGGGATAATAAGATATATTCTATGTGTGTGTCCCCCTCAGATTTACATGTTGAAACCACCAGTGTAGATGTATTAAGGGGTAGGGCCCTTGGGAGGTGATTGGGATTCACAGGCACTAGAACAGTAGCGCTGGTTCTCGGTTCCGGCTGGTCAGTCCTCCCAGCCCTCGGTAACTAGTCCCTGAACTGTGAGATGCTGCCTCCTAGGGATGAGTCAAGTATCTAAATGGGAGTGCTGCTAGGAGAAGCTGTAAACACAACATGAACACTGCGCTTTGGGTGATGAGTCTAGTTATAGTCTCAGCCACACACCACCCACTGCCTGCTCCCAGGGCTCCCTGCGACCCCACCCACACTCACAGTACACGTCCACTGTGCGACTGAGGTTGGTGCTGCCCAGGGCATTGGTCACTTCACAGGATACAGGCTCTGAGAAGTATGTGTAGTCCACGGTGGTCCTATACAGCTCCCCAGATGCCTCCTTGATGATGTGACCCCGTTTGGCCCACCTGCAATGGAGGCCAGAGGTTTATGGGAGGGTGTCCTGCTGAAAGCTGGACCCACCAATCCCTCGAGAAAATGAGATGAACTTGTACCCACAAGGTGGTCATGCGGGTGACTGCCTTTGAACCATGTCACCATGCGGTCAGAGGCACTTGACAAGTAGGTTATTTGGGAGGGGAGTTACCTGGCTGGCCATCCCATGGTGGACAGGTCATTTGTTAATCCAATTCAGTCACAAGACAGCCTGGCCATACAGCTCTGAGCTCTATCCTGGGCCCCAACCTGGGCCATGTAGGAAAACGAGGGAGGCTGAGTGTGTGACGTCAGAGGTGAGGGTGTATGATGCATGCTCTATACATGCATGAACGTCACACATGTGAGCGTGTGCACCCCCCTACACACAGATAAAACAGGCTTCAAGAAGTTTGGTTTCCAGACCAGGTGACAAGAAGTAGGTTTTCGAATCTCTGCACTATGTGCTCACTCAGCAAACTCTCTCAGCTTCTGCCCCACCCCAGGTCCCTCATCGTGCCCCCGCCCCAGTCTTCTTGTCAGTCTTTCCGCCTTCCTCCCAGGGTAGATACTTGAGGCCAGAGATCCACTCGCCCTGGTTGGGGCTGGGGCTGGGGCTGGGGTGGGAAATGCTGCTCATGAGTGTATGTATCAGTACCATAGTGAAAAGAACAGACTAAAAAGCTTTAGGCATCACTTCCTCTTAGCCCCGGGGTAGTGATTACAATATTGGACCAGACACCAGGTGTCTACCACGTGCACAAAGAGGCATGTGAATGTGTGCACGCGGAAAAGTGCACATGATGTGTTCACATATGCTCATGAGGCTTTTCATGTGTGTGAAAGCAGGAGTATGTGCACGCATGTCTATATGTACTTTATGAGGGTTTGCTTGTGTGCAAGTATGTGCCTATGTACCTATATACGTATGTGTTTATGTGTACATGAGAGGGTTTATATTTGTACAAGTTTAAATATATGTGTGTGTGTGTGTGTGTACATGTGTGTACACCTATACGTGTGAGAATGTACATGTGTGTGCCCATGAAGGCTTGCCTGTGTGTGCATGTGTACATGGGGGAGTTACATGAATACAAGTGTGAATATGTGTTTATGTGTTTATAGAAGGGGTTTGGATTTGCATGTATGTAAGTGAATGCACATGCATATATTCATCTATACATGAGAGCAGGTGAATAAATATGTGAAAGCATGAGCATGTATGTATGTGTATACATGCACATGTGAAGGTACATATGTGTGCAAGTGTGAGTGCATGTGTGCATGTTTATGTGCATGTGTTTGTGTTTTGAGGGTTCGTATGTGCAGGTGTATGTGCACATGTATGCGTGTGTGCCTATGAGGCACACATACATGTGTGAGTATGCATATACATGCTCATGTGCTTGTGTACATTTAGATTGCAGGTTCTTAAGGGAAAAGCATTTATAGTTCCTTGGCTTAAATTTAAATTACAACATTTATTCTTCAAGAACATAAAACTTCTAAGCAGGCTCCTGGAAATCTGCAGCTGTCTCGGGCGGTTTGTAAAGCTGGAGCGGCCTCTCGGGCCCACAGCTGGTCTGAGTTCTCGCCCTCCTCTGACCACAGCCACTTCTCTTCCCTTCCCTTCTCCGCTCCTGGACCTCTCCTGGCCACACAGATTCTGTTTTCTCCATCTTTTCCCTAGCTCTTGCTTGGCGCAGTGCGGTTTGTCCAGCCCCAAGAGAGACGGCCACTTCTCTGCATCCCAAGGAACACCTAGACGGGCTCCATGTGGTTATTATCTTGAATTAATATCGAGTAACTATTAAGAACACGATTAATAATAACAATTATAGTTTAACAACAGAGCAAGCCGTGGCTCCCTGAGAGCTTAAGGAGCTTCCCAACAAACCATTATGAGTTATTCATGAGTCGTTTCAATTCCTAACTTTAATTTAATGACCAGACTTAATAGTTAGGCACGGCCCCTGCCTGAGGTGGATTAATTCTGTTCCAGACACACAGCTGGGGATCAGTGTCCAGCCTCCACTCCTTCTGCCCTGTCGAAGGGAGGGCTTGCAGGTGGTGAGATACTGCAGCGAGGCTGAGGAGGAGCTGAGAGCTGAGAGGTGGGCGGGGAGACGCTCGGGTAAGCCTTCTCTGCACTTGATGCCTATAGTATGTAGCTCGGGCTCAGCCTGTGCCTGTGCCCAGGGGTGCTGGTTCAGATAGGCAGGCTGCTTTTCTTTGGGGGATCCTAGAGAAGTTGGGGGCTTCTTCCCTCTCTTCCTGGGGCACTCCCTTAGGGAAGGCCGTGCTCACCAAGATCAGATTGTCAGAACATCTGGGGCCCAGCAGGCCTGTAACTCAGAACTCCAGGATCTGTGGTTGTACCTTCTAGGCCAGGCTGGTTTTTCTTTTCACCCAAAGAGGAAGAATTAGGATACAGCTTGCCATGGAAGTCTTCTGCCTCAGAAGAGATCTGAACCAGCTCACCATGAGACTCCAAAGGAGGGAAGGCAGGAAGGATGCTCTCACATGGTCTTCCTGTTTCAGGGTCATGGAAGGAGGAGGGAGTGGCTTTCGGGAAGGTGACTCCCCTCCCCCACTGCCTAAGTGCTTTCTGCTCGGATCTTGACGATACAGTCTCCTCCTCCCTTACTTCCTTCAAACATTAAACAGATCTCTGAAGGCTCTTCAAGAAGCACATGAGCTAAGACTATCTCATTCCAGTCTTGGGCCACAGGGCTTGGGATCCGAAGATCCGCTCCCTGCTTACCCCACATCTTCCCTCCCAGTGTGTGGCTCAGCCGCCTCTGCCCAGTCTGTCCCCTCAGCATCCCCACCCCTCCCGGATCCTCCTTGAACAGCGTCAGCCTTTCCAATCAATGTCCAATTTGGTCTGAACAAATGTAAGAGGATTAATTATTTACATCACAGAATCAAGAGACGCAACACGTCACAGCGGCAGGTGGGTGTGTCAACCAGGCCCTGCCTGCTTCGTCTGGGCAGTGGTGTTCTTTTTAATCCCACATCTGCCCAAGACCTCAGAGAATAAAGCCCAGAGCTTTTCTTGTGGGTTCCCTCAGGCAGTGGGGTGGCAGCCTCCGTGTGCCAACAGATCCCACCCCAGGGTAGGGTTGAGAGAGGATACAGGTCTAATTTCAGAGATCACAGCCTCTTAGATGGACCCGGGAGGAAGCCATCGGGATAAACGAATGGAAGAAACAAAGATCCCTGTAATCTTGCCAACGTCATTTGGGGAAAGCCAATGTACTTATGATAAAGATGTGTGTAAGGCATCTTCTCCTGGGTCTCAGCGCTACGTGGAAAATGAATCTGGGATGCTGCTGGCAAGACATTGTTGCGGGGAAAGGGGCTGAACAGGAGCCCCAAATCTCTTCTCGCCTTTACGGCCTAGCCCAGTTTTTCTACCTCTTCCTCGGGGCCGGAAGAGCTCCCAAGTCCATATGAGGCCTAAAGCAAGTCTAAGCTGGTCCTTCCGCACCCACAGAAACTTCAGCTCATCAGGAGGCTCTACGAAATTGGTAGTAAATAAGAACAGTGACCATCTGCAGGGAGCCCAACCACTCTGGTCTCTCTTCTTTGACCAGGAACTCGTGTAGGATTCAGAATGCTTCAGAGTAGGAGAGGGAGGGAGGGAGTCCTGCAGAACCCAGTAGCCTAGGGGAATTGCATGTCCTCTCTGTGTTCATTTATTACACTGTTAGCTTGAAGAAGTACAAATTTCAAAGAGAAAGAAGAAGGTTTTTTTTGTTTTTTTGTTTTTTTGTTTTTTTTTTTTTTTCTCGAGACGGGGTTTCTCTGTGTAGCCTTGGCTGTCCTGGAACTCACTCTGTAGACCAGGCTGGCCTCAAACTCAGAAATCCGCCTGCCTCTGCCTCCCAAGTGCTGGGATTACAGGCATGCGCCACCACGCCCGGCAGAAAGAAGAAGTTTTAATTTCATTCTGTCTGCCATCTTTTCTTCACCCAGATCTGCTAGTTGTTCATGTCTGATCACGCACGTTTCAAAATGGCGTCCCTGTATACGCTCATACACTCTCCTTCTTCTTGCTGTTCCGGGTCTCGAGTCGGACTCAGCCCCTGGGTGCCCTGCTGAGGTCAGAAGGTAGGTGGAGGGCTTCGGGCCTTTGGGTGAAGGCTGCTGACCGTCTGGGGCATGCTGGCACGCTTTCTGCCCAATAGATCACTGGGCGCTAGAGAACAGGGAGTCAGGTGGTGACATGGAAATGAGGAGCTGGGTGTCCCGGTCTCTTCGGCTGCCTAGGCATTTTGGGGATTGCTGTGATGGTCAATGGACAGGCTGTCTGTCTGTCTGGTGGGGGATGCTTACGGCTGAGAAAGGAGCTGACATTTGACGTGTCTCCTGGGAAGAGTACACCTGTCTAGGGACTCTGAGCTGGAGCAGACAGGAAAGAAGCACAGGGATATCAGAGACAGTTAAAAGCCCAGAGAGAAGCACCTTTTTGGTTCCTTCTGAATCTTCTGTCACTCCTGGATAGTGTTCAATCCAGGGCAAACCAACCTCAGGACCTGACTGGACAATAGGATTCCTGGGACTGGGAGGCTCCTTATCTCTCTGGTGGATATCAGAGGCCATCTGATCTCCTTGCTTCCAGTGCGGCGAGGGTTAACTCAGAAGGGATGGAGAGAGGCTGTAGGCCTTTCTGATTTCTGTCCCCGCTGCTGCTCTATTATCCACACCGCAGGGAGCCAGAGCAGTCCACTATGTCCACCCTGAGTCTACCATGGCTTCCTCTGTGGCCCATTGCCCTTTTCTCCCACCTGCTGGGACCGCTCAGCCTCACGCCTCATGTCTTCCCTCTCTTCGGTACCCCTGGTCATTGCCTTCCTTGGCTGGGACCATTATCATCCTTGCCACTTGCAGAAGCTGCAGCTTAATAGCTCGTATCCAGAGTGGAAGTGATGTCCTCCTGGGCTCTACCATCAAGCCTGGGTTGGTGGGAAGTTAGAGTCACAGGAAGCTCTACCAAACATCAACCTTTGAGATCACGTAGTTTCTGGAACGCCGTGTGGTGAAATGCACAGGCAGGAAGGTGCCCCGAGGAGCCGCTCTGAAGGTTTATTTGATCAGTCAGATGCATGTAAGGAATGCCTCATTTATGCCGCGCGATACGCTGCACGCTGAGAACCGTAAGTGACTAAATTGTAGTTCTCGCCTCTGAGAAACTCGGTCAGAAGGCGGAGACAGGCATGTGAAAAACAGTGATGCCTTTATCGGTTCTGCGGAGGAGGGTACAGGGTGACGGTGGCTCTGCAGGATTCCAGGTGCCCTTTGGGCTCCGGCCAACTATACAGTGCTAAGTACACCGACTTACCCATCCTGTCAGCGACGTCCACGTTTGTCTCAGCCTGGTTCTGTCATTTCAGAACTATGGAATAAACAAGCCATCCAAGGGGGGCGGGAACCTCCTGATTCCTTGGCAAAGGGGGGTGCATTTAAGCTTGGATGAAAGAGAGGGTCTGCCTGGCTAGCAGGTGGGTCTGGCGTGTGTGTGTGTGTGTGTGTGTGTGTGTGTGTGTGTGTGTGTGAAGGCTGTTCGGACCCCTGCTGAGAAGCAATACTGTGGCCGTGTGTGACATCCCACATGACAGGCATGGGGGTGGAGGAGCCTCAGACCACGCTGTCTTCACAGCGGTGACGCTCACCTGTATTGGGTGACAGCTGGGTTGGCCTTTGCAGAGCAATGGAACGTGACGACGTTGTCCTCCAACACCGGCTGTGGCTCTACCGATAAGTTGACAAGCGGTGGATCTGCGGGGAGAAGAGATTCACATACAGATGGGGGGCGGGGAGGATAGGGCAGGTAGACAGGGAAGGGCCAAGCCATGGATGCTGTCACCCAGGGACCATGCCGATGGATTCCCCGAAGAGGGAGGGAGGCTTGAGCAGGAGGGGACTTTGCTGCCTAGAAGCGGCTGCTTCAGATGGCCCCAGGTGCTGAGTGCTGCCTCCTCTGCGACTCAGGGCCTGAGCTGAACTGAGCTGAGCATCCATCTCTGGTGCGCTGGCTTTCCCGGCCCCAGACATAGCTTCATCTTTCTCTCCACATGAGGGGAGTGGTGGGAAGGGCCTCACAACCCACGCACAGTACCAGCTTTCTGTCCGAGAAATGTCTGTTTATTCTCTCCATGTAAAGGTTGTGGGGCCTCTTCCATCTCCGCGGAGTCCTGACTGGTGTCAGCAGGCCCTCAGCGTCCTGAGCTGGGGCAGCTTGGTGTCTCATCTGACACGGTAAGAGGCCGCACTCTGAAGGGCTAAATGGTCTGAGGTGGAGGAGATGGGGGGTGGGAGGTGGGGAGTGGGAGGTGGGGGGCCCACAGAGGGACCCACGTGGTTTGGAGGTGGGCATGGCAAACTGAGGGAGGCAAAACATACAACATAGAGATTGGAAGTGGTGATCACAGGGAAAGACAGAGACCCTAGAGAGACAGAGATGAGGGGAGAGAGAGACAGAGATGAGGGGGAGAGAGAGAGAGAGAGAGAGGCAGGCAGAGAGATAGATCAACACACAGATAAATCCACCGAGGCTTGCAGAAGGATAAGAAAAGGAGAAATCTGGAGATGGGGGTAGGGAGGGGGATGATGAGTGAGATGAGGCTGTGTGCAGACACACCCAGACTAAGACACTGTACAGAACGCAGGAAAGCCAGGGAGACCTACCACGTGGAAAATGACAGGGCATTGGAGAGAAAGAACACATGAAACAAAGAACACAGGAAAATGGGGATGGGAGACAGAGATACGGAGAGAGAGAGCAATAGAGAGACAGAGACAGAGATACAGAGACGGGGAGGGGGGAGAAGAACGGAAGGATGGGGCTGGCAGAGCTGAAGGTCTGCAGAGATGCAGAGAAGTAGACCTAGGCCGAGGGAACAGCCTGGTGGCCTGGTGGCTTTTCCCTTCCGGGATAGTCAGCCTCACGCTTCCCCCAGAGCTCGGCTCATCCTGACCTTGCACTCCCTGTAGCTCCCAAGCCTGGGTCCAGCACCTCCAGGCATCTTAGCACCCAAAGTGCAGGGGAAGGGAGGGAGAGCTTTTCCTCACCAGGGCCTGGAAGCTTGGCTAGAGTGCAGTCCCAGGGCGCCAAGTTAGAGGGTGCTAAGTTTTCATGGCCTCAGTGGGCACGGGGCTTCATCTCCTGAACTAGTGCCAGGCAATGAGTGGCCAGGGACCAGAAGTTCACAAGGGTTTTCTGTGGATTCAGTCTCCAAAAATGCAGCGAATATCCAGTTTCTCAGAGGCTATGGGAGATAGATGTGGGGGGCCTCTGTCCTCCTGGCCTGAGCTCCTGGCTCCAGACTGTAGGAGGGCCCCGAGAGTCATACCTAAGCTGTGGACTGGGTTTGGAGGTTGGAACCGCTGTCTCCCAGATCCTGTCTGTGAGCTGCTGCTCAGGTTGGGTGCTGGGTGTGAGCGCAGGGGCTGAGCCGAGTTGCTCTCTGCAGATGCCAGCAAAGAACCCCAGGTCTGAGCAGCAGGTGGCCACCCGTGTTTGTGTCTCTTCTCCAGACCTTGGCACAGGAGCGGCTGGCCTGTGCATCTTTTTTTTTTTTTTTTTTTGTTTGTTTGTTTGTTTTTTCGAGACAGGGTTTCTCTGTGTAGTCCTGGCTGTCCTGGAACTCACTCTGTAGACCAGGCTGGCCTCAAACTCAGAAATCCGCCTGCTTCTGCCTCCCAAGTCTGTGCATCTTTTTATTGGGGGTACAGGGAACATTGTGGTGCTATACTGTGGAACATAAGCCCCCTCCCTCCAGGGTAATGGGTTAATCACTTGGTTCTCAGAGACATGCTATTGAGGGGGAATTGGAAACTTTGAGATGAGTGGGGCCAGTGGGAAGTCTAACAAAGAAAGGTCTTGTGGGTCTTGTGAGATCCCAGTCTCTCTATTCCTTGTTCCCTGGCCCTCAGGGAGGTGCTGCCTCTCGAGAGAGTGCACACTCCTGCCGTGAGGTGCTCTTAGCACAGTCAAAACAATGGGGCTACCGGATCATGAAGTGGATCGTCTCAAATTGTGGACTGAAATAAACTTTGTTTGTTTGTTTGTTTGTTTTTCTGTCTCAGATTTTTGCTACAATGATAGGAAACTGAGTGACACAGGTAGGTATTCCAGCCACATCAAATTTAGATTTCCAAAGCTAGATTCAAGGGCTTCCTAAGGTATCTGTGGCAAGGGACCAGCAGGACTCTCTTCTCACTTCCTAGACGCACAGCAACTCTCCCTGCAAGTCCTATAGAATCTCCCCAGTGGCTCCGCACAGCTTCTCAGGAAGGGCTGACTCGGGATCTCACTGTCCTGTGCAGGGCAGGCGGGCCAAGCTGAGCATCCCTTCTGGTAAAGGAGTTTGTCCATTGCCAGTGGGACCCCTGTCCATTGCTAGCCTCACGTCGTAAAATCTAGCCCTGGCGCAGGATAGATGATCTTAGTCCAACTCTTGCTTGAGATGATGGTGTCAGTTCAAAATGCCCATCACAGAGCTCAGGGAGACATTTCCAAACGCTCATTTCCACCTTTTCTTGGTGTTCTTTACGAAGTGATGATTGCTTGGGAAGCAAGAAGATGGAACACATGCCTTCGAGGGTCCTCATTTGCTGAATGCCCTGGATACCCTGTTATCAGTGTCCCCTTCCCTTGTAACACCCTTGGTCCCTAGGGCCGAAGGAGAATAGACCCGGAGGAGTCCACTGCAGTCAATTTTATTAGCATCTTTATCCCCAGGCTCAGGGATGCCACATCTCTGTTTCCATTCCTCTCCTCAGGATGTGAGTTTCTAGGAGTCTGCCAAGTTCCAGAGGTATAAATAGTTTATGTCATACCCAACTATTAAACATGATTTTAATCCCACTTGAGATGTCGGATGCATAACTTGCAGGAGGGTGGAACTGAGATCACATTGAACAGATGTTACAGCTGAGAGTCTGTTAGTGTTTCCATCAGCAACCTGTGTGTGTGTGTGTGTGTGTGTGTGTGTGCACATGTGCACTTTCAGGGAAGTGTGGCGGGTACAGAGAGAAACTTCATGACTCAGTGATTTTATGGCATATCCATTTGAAACTTGGCAGCTGGACACAGAGTCCAGATGTGGTAAGGCTTTGTCTGTGTGTGTGTGTGTGTGTGTGTGTGTGTGTGTGTGTGTGTGTGTGGTGGGGGTTGCGTTTTCTCTCCCATTACTCAATCTGGGGGCTTTGTCTTCCGTTGGGTAACATATAAAGACCAAGGGAAACAAACAACAAATGTGCTTTTGCTGAGTTTGGAGACTTCGTGGTTGACTGAGAAAATGAGCAGGTTTACAAAGGCGGCTCTGATCCAGCCTGTGGTGTCCACTGCAAACAGTTGGATGCTTACTGAATGAGCAAGTGAATTTGAGAAGAAAGGAAGAGGAGGAGGTGGTGGGAGAGAAGGAGATGGAGGAGGAGATGGAGGAGAAGGAGGAGGAGGAGGAAGAGGAGGAGGAGGAGGAGGAAGGCATGAAGAAAGGTTGGACCTTGCTGTTAGGTATACATAAACACACCTCCCAACTAGGGGAAATGGAGTGTTGGATCACATGGATACAGCTGTGAGGACATCTGGGGAAGGATCGCCACACACTCGCCACGGTGGATTTCAACCACAACATATACTTTAATCAAAACATGTCATGCGTGCTGCTAGGAGCAGACATGAACGATGTCATTTGATCCTAACTGTGACTTTAAGAGGTACACACGATCCCTTTCATGTATTGATGAGGAAATTAAGGCCCAAACCAATTCACTAATGAGGCCAATCAGTAACTGGCAAAGCCAGAATTCAAACTAGGGAGAATGCTGGATCACAACCACTCTATTCGGTTCTACCTTGGAAGGATCCCAGCTGGGAAACATGAAGCCTGCGTCTAAGCCGGGCCCTTTCAGGGGCAGCCCTGCCCTGTTAACCATGTAGCCAGGTCAACCAGCCCCCTCTGTGGAGTGCATCTGGAGCGGGTATGTATTTGAATGTATGTGGGATGCCGCCATGATGGCTTTCTTGTCCCTAGGTTCTCTTGGGGCTACGGATAGCAGTGTGGGGCAGAGATGTTCTTCTTCCTCCAACTTTCTCTGTCAAGGCTTCCATCTTGAGGAACAACTCTGTTTATGTGGAACTCTGTATCTGTCATAGCCTCCTGCCTAAGTGGGGCTGGGAGGCAGGAGGACAGGAGTACCACAGTGTCACAAATGGCAGGCGGGAAGCAGGGGACGTAGACACTTATTGTCTCCCACACTCATTTCCCCCAGATTTGGCTTGTGTGTGTGTGTGAGAGAGAGAGAGAGAGAGAGAGAGAGAGAGAGAGAGAGAGAGAGAGAGCTAGCTCTCAGCTTTGATTGTTCCTAGACTAGGAAGAGATCTTGGATATTATCAGCAAATCAGACCAGAGATTTGAATTGTCAGAGTGGGCCGGGCGGTGGCGGCACACACCTGTAATCCCAGCACTCTGGGAGGCAGAGGCAGGTGGATTTCTGAGTCCGAGGCCAGCCTGGTCTACAGAGTGAGTTCCAGGACAGCCAGGGCTACACAGAGAAACCCTGTCTTGAAAAAACCAAATCCAAAAAAAAGAATTGTCAGAGTGAAGTGCCAAGTCCGGAGCCACCCAGTTCATGGCAATGCATCCATTCTGAGTGTTGAGCCACACGCCAAACCAGCGTCTTACCCGCTTTCCAAAGCTGAGCTTTGCTCTAGGCACAGTGGCTCACCTGCTTGCTGGGTGATGCTGAGACCCAGGGTGGGGTTCTGGCTGGGATGGAGCATTGCCCGGGATGGGGGAGCATTGCCCGGGATGAGGGAACATTGCCCAGGATGGGGGAGCATTGCCCGGGATGGGTGAGCATTTCCCAGAATGGGGGAGCATTGCCCGGGATGGGGGAGCATTTCCCAGAATGGGGGAGCATTGCCCGGGATGGGGGAGCATTGCCCAAGCTGCTTCTCTCCAGTCTCTTTTGTTTTGTTTTGTTTTGTTTTGTTTTGTTTTGTTTTGTTTTGTTTTGTTTTGAGACAGGGTTTTTCCCTGTAGATATGGCTGTCCTAGAACTCACTCTGTAGACCAGGCTGGCCTCAGACTCACAGACATCCTCCTGCTTCTGCCTCCTGAGTGTTGGTATTAAAGGTGTGTGCCACGGTGGTCTGGCCCTCCAGTCAGTTTTGTCTCCCAGCCCTAGGCTTGGTAAGGATTCTGCTGCTGCTCTCACTCGCACTGAGAGAGGGATAGAAGGGGCATGCTTGGCATGGAGCCGGGGGCTTGTTAACAGCAAATAGCAATACGGGGAGAGGGGAGGAGAGGAGAGGAGAGGGGAGAGGAGGGGAGGACAGGAGAGGAGAGGAGAGGAGAGGGAAGGGAAGGGGAGAGGGGAGGGGAGGGGAAGGGAAGAGAGGAGAGGAGAGCTGTTGTTTGCCAGGGTGTTTGGGCCTCACCCAATACTTAACAAACACCGCTCCTTCCTCCTGCATTCTAAAGGGTGTCAGTCAGGATTTGCTCAGAGGAAACTTCTGCCCTCTGGCTGCCAAAACAGACTCTGAGAATCCCAAGACACAGTTCCCGTGGGCCCGTTAGCCCTGAAGAGCTGTGTAGAACACAGAACCCAGAAGCCCTAAATGAGCCAGGGCTGTTAGAAAGCGTTTTTAAATTCATCAGTGTTATGGAACTGGAAAGATGGATCAGTAGTAAAAAGCTCTTACTACATGAACACGAGGATGAGATTTTGAATCCTAGCACCCACTTAACAGGGTGATATCCTGTGTACAACTATAACTCCAGATTCACAGAGGAACTGTTGGGGTTTGCAGGATATTTGATCACACCATGGACCTCAAGATTGTATTATTTACTGAAAAAACCTGTTTCTAGTTGTGGTGTGGCTCAACTTTTTAGCACACACCTTTTATCCCTCTGGCTGGAATACAGACACGCCCTTAATATATACCTTTAATCCCAAGCAATGAAGGTGAAGTTAGTTTGTAGAGGGAAGCACCTGTGTGTGAATGGGATGTCTAATTTAGTGACAGACAAAGTGACGAATCAGAGAAAGACGTGACAGAATAGGATGTGCCTAAGTCTCATGAGAAGAGATGAAAGAGAGGCTGAGAGAGAGAGAGAGAGAGAGAGAGAGAGAGAGAGAGAGAGAGAGAGAGAGAGAGAGAGAGATTGTACTGGGACAGTTGCACAGAGACAGGTTGCAGAGGGAGAATAAGCTGGATACAGGTGAAGACAGAACAAGCCAGAGAATGAGAAGGACCCAGAAGATAAGAACAAATTGCCAGAATTACTTTGAGGCCAAGCAGAGTGATTCAGGAGAATCTGAGAGAGAAGTCCTATTGAATCAGTCAGTTTGGAGGGGAGTTTGATCCAGAACAGCTGAGTTGAATCATCCAGTCAGAACTCGAAAGGGTAAGTTTATTTAGCAGTAAGTCTCAGAGGCTTAAAACAATCAAGGCCTAGATTAGATTGCACAGAGACTAGAAGCTTCCAGGACTGGGCCTAGGTTAGCAGAGTGAAGCAGAAAGCTTTGAAGACAACAATCACCAAGGAGAATAAAGATTACATTTATAGTTGGGCTTAATGGCTTTTAGCCTAGAAGAGAAAACATACGCTCAGGCTCAGGGAGAGAGGTTGCCTCGAAAGAATAGGCAAAGTTGAACAAGGAAGACACCCAACAGCCTCTTCTGGCCTCTGTGCACATGCACAGGTTATATGAATCTGCACATGCACATGCACCCACGTGGGCGGCTTCCAACCTATGGCCAGGCCAGGCTGGAGAGGGCCAGCTGGTACTCACGCTGGATGTCTATGGTGACTGAGGTCTCCTTTCCTCCGGGGATGGCTTTGTTGGTGGCTCGGCACACGATACTCTGTCCATTTTCTACGTCTCCCGGGGAGATGAAGAGCGTGCTGACGATGCTCTCACGTTTGCCGTCTCGAAGCAGGGTCTGCAGAGAGAGGTGGCGAAGGAAGAGAAGGCCTGTGTTACTGAGCGGGGATAGCCTGAGAGTGAAAGACAGACCACAGCTCAGAGAAGAGAGAGCCGTGCATGGCGGGCATTGGTAGGGTGGGCGCAGGGGACCAGGGTTCCAGTCTCCATGTAGAACTGGGCAACTCCCTGTAGCCCTTGCCTGGCTGTATGCTGGATGTTGGAAGGGAAAAGGAACTAAAGAGATTGTCATGGTGTGTGAAAATAGCCTGGACCTGCAAGCCAAAAAGCTCAGCAGAAACCGGTATTAGCTTAATGGAGGCCAGATCTTGGGTAGGCCCTCTTTAAAAATGTAACCAGTGTCTGTCTGTTCTGCCCCTGGTGCTGGTGGCTCTCAGGACCTACAGCATGCTAAGGGGAGGGGTCGCAGCAGACAGAAGGAATGACTCTGTGGAAGGGTGACGCGTTTAGGAGTTAATGGTAGGCACAGGTAGGGTTGTTAGTCGCCTCTGTGTACCTGCCTTTGATTGTTTGCCTAGTAAGCCTTTGTGCCTTCCCGACTTATTGCACCTCTTGATCTCATTAAAGCTCCCACCCCACCACAGCATGGGCGGATGCCGTTGCTTTCCTTCAGACACAGGCAAGGCTCATCAGGACGGTGAAACCTTCCCAGACTCATGCTCAAGGTAGTGGTAAAAGAAGCATCTCTGCAAAGGGCTGCCCCTTCCCCCGCCCCCACATTCGTGTCTACCCCAATCTTAGGATAGATTCATTTACAGGCGAGACCATTCTGGCTTTAGAACACATCAGGAGATAACACAGAGAGGCTTAAGGAGCCTGTGTCGTAATGATCACAGAGACGGGACACCGGGAGCTGCCGGGAGCTAGAAGAGACATGGAAGGCCTCTGCACTATTGAAGCCACCCAGCTGGGTAGCAGCTTGGTGTTAATTTTTTTAGTCTCTATAACCCCCGAATAATGTTCTCCCCCCAACTCCTTTTGGTTTTTCAAAGCAGGGTTTCTCTGTGTAGCTCTAGAAACTTGCTCTGAAGACCAAGCTGGCCTCCAACTCACAGAGATGTGTCTGTGTCTGCCTCTGCCTCTCAAGTGCTGGGATTAAAGGCATGCGCCACCACCACCACCACCATCACCACCTAGCTTCCCCCATCCATGCTTCCCCATTCAAGCACGAAGTTGCGGTGCTGAGCTATGTGCTATGGCTGCAACAAGGGATGAGCACAAGGCACCAGTCTTTGCTTTTCCTTCCTGCATTCTAGCGCTATTCTGTTACTAGTTCGTCCGCTGTGACTGCCACCCCGGGCACTCCTCTGTCTCTTCACGGACAGTTCCCTATCAGTTTGGAGTCCACTAACATAGGACCATGTTACAGGCTGACACCTAAATTATGGGGCTGGAGTGCCACCATCTTACAAACGCTTCCAAGTCACATATACAGCTGATTCTACACCCTCCCTCACCTGCTGCTCCAGGAACTGGATAAAGCAATAAGCTGGCTAAATATTTGGTTACCAGACCCATATACGAGAAATAGGTAATCAATAAACTCAAGTGTCCTTACCCTCGCATTCCAAGATAACCCACCCGCTGTTTCAAGATTTATCACCCTCTCCCATTCTCCCTCCTTACTGCTTAAAACCCCTTGCCCCCTGTACAATAAACAGACCTTGACAACGGTTTTGCTTGGTCTCATTCCTTTGTCCCGCCCATTCTGTTTTACAGGCCGAATCACTGAATTCCACAGGTTGGGGCAGGAACACATAGGGATGGGGTATAGGCAAAGGACCACCATAGGTGCGACTGGAGTCTGTTCAGACTCAAAGGTTTCCCGCTCTGGGAAGGTACTTGACATTCTATAGCGAAAGGGGCGGACACAGTCTTGTTTTACTTGGACTGGAGCTAGGGAATAGATGATTCTACTTAGCGAAAGGCTCTCATAAAACAACAGTGGCCTTGTATCTCATTCTCAGAATCATTGCAAGGAGAAAGCAGTTCGCCAGTGAACGCCGAGCTGGGAGGGAACTTGGTGGGCAGAGCTGAGACTCACACTTTAGAGTAGGTTCCCCTGAGATTGGACGCTTTGATGGGCACCTGACCTGGGCCTTACGGGTGGCTACACTGTGACCAAGTCCCATAAAAAACAGTTACCGAGGTAGTTGACAGCAGCTCATAGGCTGTCAGATCCAGTCTTCTAGGCCCTCAGCTCGGCATGGCCCTTTTAAATTTGGGGCTAAGCATGCGACCTCTGAAATGAGTAGCATCTAGGACGAGCCTCTGGAAAAGTGGTTCCTACCATAGGTCAAGGCAATCTATAACATTCTAGAGCAAGACAGAGCAAAGGCGCCATCCTGAACTTCCTCCCGTAACTATAAAACTGGCCAGATGTAGGCTCTGTGGCTTGAAGCCTTCTAGTATTTTCTATCCTGTCAGGAGGGGTATTGGTTCTAACTCTGTGCAGAGAGGCTGGTGAGAGAGACGTGGCCTGTTCCAGCAGTCCAGTTGGCCAGTCTTAGTAGCCCACAGTCTGCAGATCAGCTTCTGGGCTAGGGGCCCAACTGGAGGTCTCAGAATCGGGCCAGAGGGAGTATAATTTAGCCCCAAACCAAAGCCAGGGTGCGGAGGGAGCTGCAGACGGCACCCTATTACCACACTGGCTTGGGGCCGCTCAGCAGACCTCACCACCTCTATAAATAGCTAAGCGATAATAAGAACAATTTCCTGGATGAAAATAAGACCTCCGGGTAGAATGGGGGGAGGAGGGAAGGGAGGAGGAGGAGATAGTGCTGGTGAGTATTGTTCTTCTGTGTCCTTTCCTTTCCCTTTCTGAGGTGCTAACGAGGGACATTTACGTTTAAGTTTGACTCGGCCAAGAACCCCCTCCAACTGAGCTCTCTGGACTCTGGTGGGCGTGGGGCTCTGAGGAGGGGGCTGGGAGAGGAGCAGGGAGGCCTCGCTCTAATTAGGCCCTCTGACTGCTTTTCCTCTTCCCCAGCCCAGCGTGTGCCTCCGCCTCGGAATGATGATTAATGACATATTTACTGTGTCCAGGCGGGTGCTTTTCTGGGAAATAAAAATTCTGGTCCAAGTTGTTTGTTCCACCTAATTAGAGAAAAAGGAAGATGTGTTCATTAAACAAAGAGGAAAATGAGGGGAAGGCAGTGCCCCAGTCGTGCACCGCCCTTGTAGAAGGCTGGCTGTGTGTACCTGGCTCTAGCTCCCAATTGTCAGAAAAGACCACACGGCCTGGGCAGCAGCCCCGTGGAGGAGAGCTCTGTCTCCTGGCCCCTCAGGCAGACCTACTGACACACCTGTGGACTGACGGGAGAGGGAAGCCTGCAGGGGTGTGAGGTGGCCGGAGGAGCTCCTTCTTGCTTCCTCCCCAGATTCCGAAGAAAAATGTGAAGAATGATTAATATGTTTTTTTTTTTCAGTCTGATAGAACCCAGAATGTGTGGTGATCACCCGAATAGGTAATACCATTCTTATTCTGGTCCTGTGTATCAGTTATGAGGTTCACGTTGTAGGAAAATTGAGGTGTTTGACTAAAGATGCAGGAAGTCCAGGCTGGTCGCTGTTCAGTGCATAGCGGGTTTCCCCCCCACCATCCCACTGTATCTCCTTTCTGTCTCTATGAGTAAAAGCCCTTTCATGTACCCTTGTCCTTAAGACAGTGTGAGGATGACAGGCTCCTCCGTCTTTTCAGGGCTGACCCTTGGTTAAGTGTGACTTCCTTCCCACCGTCTATCCTGAGTATTGCCTTTTGAGGGGTGAGTGGTTTTTCCTCTTCCCTCATTCTGTTTTGAATTTCTTTCTTCTTTCATCTCTTGCTTCGTTCCTCTTTTTGCAAGTCTCCTCAGTCACTTTTCTCATATGCAAATGAAGCCTTGCGACTCGGTGGCCTTGAAGGTGTCTTCCAAGTGGGACATTTTCATCAGCTTGCTGATTCCATCAGAGACCTGCTTCCCTGCCTCTCTCATCCCCAGACCCCTCACCTCTCTCCTCACCTCACAGAGTTTGTCTCTGGGGACACACCTTGGACACGGAGTCTTTCACCAGCATACAGGTCAGCTCTGGGGCCGGGGTGGGGGAGAAGATTTTAATGGTGTCACGGTTGGTTCCTTGACTCACTCACTACCTCCTTGTGGTACCAGTGTGGTACCATTGTGGCAGCAGACTCCAGACCCCAGCCTGCCAGTTCCCTAGGCTTATCGATGTGTCTCTGATAGCAATCCCTGGAGATCTGCAGTGATCCAGCCCATGTTGGTATACAGATAGGGACCAGGCACTGGGTACCTATACACTATATAGGCATTGTGAATAAAAATCCTGAAAATCAACTGTGTCTGCAGAGACTGATCAACTGATTAGAATTTCGGTAAGCAGGAGAAACTGGAAGGTTGCAGGTCCAGAGGCTAATTAATGGCTGACCTTGGGCTTGTTTCAGTCCTCTGGAACAACCATTCCTTGCCCCCTCAGTGTCAAGAACTGATAACCTGTGACTAACAGATAATTCTTTTTCCTTTTTTCTTTTTTTGGAATCTATTAACTTAGCACACCACTGGCTTCCACCAACCCAAAAGCTCAAGACAGCATCTTGGGCCTATGCCGAAACTTCCCACATCTCTCTGTACCCGCCTCTCTGGTGTACCCACCAATGTATATTAAACCTGGCTTGACTTATTGATTTTTTTCTTTTTTGTTCTGTAAAACTATAAAAACTCCGTGAAACTTCTTTCACGTTAGAAGATGTAATTTGGAGTAAGTAACTTAAATCTGTGTTCCTGGACCATAGTTGCTCAAAAATGGCTCCAGAATAAACTCTTATTCCCTTTAAGATGGAACCAGTGGTTTTCGCCATGACAGCATCGTGTGGTCAGGAATGCGTAGGAGCTCTGTTCTCTGAGAGTGATTTTCTACCTCTCTGCTGTGCGCATGCGCCCGCTTCTGTTTGTGGGCGTCCAGAGGCTTCTGCCCGCTCACTGCATCGAAGGAACTTTCTCACGGGTTCCAGTGACTGTGTGAGGCTTTCAGTGCCCGTCTGAACGGAACTGGCTTTGGTGCAGCTTCCTGTCTGTGTGCCCAACTCCACCGATGCGTTCCTGAGGTCTGATGCATTCCTGAGGTCTCTGAGGCATTCATCGCTCTGCTTGCTCAGCCTGTGAGGCTGTACTGTCGGGACTGAGGGCACTCTAGGGGCAGTGTGGGTGGCAGATCTCTCCAACCCTCCCAGGGCGTCTGGTACCCAGTGGAATGCCAGACTGAGCCCTCAGAGATGGGCAGCCTGATGGCAAGGCAGTCTGTGTGGGTGCCCCAACTCCGGTGCTAAATAAGGGCTGCTCATTGATATGCAAACAGCCTGGAGAGGCCTTGAGCAGGCTTGATTGCCTGGCAACAAGGCCTTTTCTCCCTCCCCACTCACCTCTCTCTCTCTCTCTCTCTCTCTCTCTCTCTCTCTCTCTGCTTCCCCTTTTATAGACACTTGAGGGGTAGGCAGACTTGTTGTTATCTGAACTGAATAGGATTTTTGTGGATAACTAAGGTCTGGGCTATGTCATTTGCATGAGACCATGCCTCCGGCCTTCTGCCCCAGGGCGAGAAGAGATGTCCTTCATAGAGAAGGGGAGCACTGGTGGCTACCACATAACTAGAGTAGAGTAGAGATGGGGGGGAGGGGCTAAGTCTGACAGTTCAGATGCAGTGTGATGGAGTGGCTGGAGGAGGAGACGGCAGAAAGTGAGGGCCTGGGGCATATATGAGCCAGCATCCTGCTCCTGGGCCAGGTCTCTGGCGCTCATCTTAGCACATGCCCAGTGGAGACAAGGAGGTACCAGGCTGACAGCCCCTTGTGTAGGCAGGTAGCCCGAAAGTGGAGAAAATAAAGAAGTGGGGGATGGAAGGCTGAATCTCTTAAAACAGAACAATCTTCTATCTGGCCCCTGGTAGGTCCATCGCCCTCCCTGGGGAAGCAGCAGAAGGGAGGGGAAGGGTGCTCCAGGGACTAAGCCCTGGCTTAGGGGCTAAGCCCATAGTTCCCTTCTATTCCTATCACCAGTCCCTCCCTCCATGGAGTTACAGATTTGTTGACATTTCAGATGCATGCCCTGTGACACCCATTCTTGTATCAGTCCCAGTTGGAACAAGGGAGAGAATCCGGGCTGCCCCCCCCCATTCCCAGGACTGGATATCTATGAAGTGATGGGAGAGAGGTGGTCCCTCATCACCCCCATCCCCCCAGCCTCCTCTTTGAACAGACTTGGCAGGCAAAGTTGCAACGTAGTCAAGCTGCTTACGCCAGCACTTGGCCTCAGGGAGAAGCTCTGAAGTCTGCCCGCACTGCATGGGTGGGATCCAACACCGGTAGCCTTACACTCCAGCCGCAGAGACTTCCACCGCAGTGAACTCTACCCTCAACCCCCCGTCCAGAATGAGCCTTCCTTCTTTACATGGCTTTCCCCGCCACATTTGTCATAGCTGTGAGAAAAATAACGATCGCAGAGTCTTTGTGCGATCCTCCGTACAAGGAACTTCGATAGAATCACACGTGCTGGGCACGGTCCCGCACAGCTTGAATCTTAGCAACGCAAAGGCGAAGGCAGGTGGATCTCTCTAAGTTCAAGGCGAGCCTGGTCTGTAAGGTAAAGGTCAGGCTAGCCAGGGTTCCATAGTGAGACCCTGTCTCAAAACAAAATCAAATAAGCGATTTACATTTGTCTGTTTGCTTGTGTGTTTATGTATTGTGTGCACACATGTCGTAGGGAACGTGTGGGAGTCAGAGGACAACTTGTGGGCATTAGTTCTCTCTTTCCATCCTGTGGGTCCTGGGCATGGGGCTTGGGTAGTCAGGCTGGACAGCAAGTGCGAGATCATCTCATCGGCCCCGCAAGGAGCTCTGCTGTATGATTTCTTTTGAGTCCCGTGGTAAGCCTAACAAGTGGCCGTGGGTATTTATCCATCCCATTTTGCAGCTGGGGAGACTGAGACCGAGAGATTGAGCCAACATTATGACATGATGGAAGGCCAGCCTGCGGGACCCGATGGACTGCTCGGTGTGGACACGACCACAACATCTAGTAAATGCAGGTGGCCAGGTGTGAGGACCCAGAGGACCAGGGATGGTCCCAAACAGCTGTCGCGACTGCGGGCTCGGCCTGGCAGGCAGGTTTCTTGCTAATGGCCCCAGCCATCCCTAGACCTGGGTGCTAATGATGTTGCCGGCAGCGTACAGACGAGGTCACAGACAATTTAAGTTCAGATCACATAGCTAGAGGGTGGTGGAGCCTGGAATCAAAATTAGGCCACCCGGCTTCGGTATCGGTGGGCTTAACTACCACCGTGCGACAAATCCTGAAGACCTTAGACCCAAATCTGCCAGTCCTGGGGACTTCCCTGAGGGCCCCGTCTGAGTGGTCGTGTGTACTTGTGTGTTCCCAACCACTCGGCCTTTGTAAGTGAGTCAGAGGTACTATTTAGCTTATGACAATTGTCTTTGCAGCTCTGGAGAAGAAGTAAGGGCTTGGCTGAGCTCCTGGAAGGAGATGGGTGTGGGGCCAGTCTCTGAGAGCATGGGCCAGCTCGTTCTCCTGGGCAAGGCGGCTCCTTATATTGAAGTGCAGTCCATGGGCTTGCGGCCTGTCATGGCTGCAGCACTTCCTGAGAGCCTCCTCCAGCTCTTTCATGTTCAGAGGAGGACACTGAGCCCAGGAAATAAGTTGCTTAGGATTACAGAGAGCAGGGCCTGGCATCCGGCCCAGCTGCCATTCTCCTTGTGACGGTCCAAATGAGGGTGGAGCTGGGCAAGGAAAGGCACACAGTCTCCTTTCCAGAAAGGCACCGTGCCAGGCCTGCTGAGCCGTCTTTAGTGTGTGGGAGAGAATGGCCTTCTCAATAGGCTACCTTGGAATAGGTCTCATAGGGTGCTCCTGATCCCTGTCCTTACTAAATGAAGCATATCCTCTTCTGTTCATGCATCCTGGGAGGGTCAGGATGGCCTAGCTTCAGAAAGACTCTGGGTAGGCACCTCCAACGTAGACACACCTTTCTCTTTCCCACCTCTCCTGGATGACCTTGGGCCCTGGGCCGTGTGTTTGTCTTTCTTGACGTCCTCACAGTGAGGCTCCACCCAGGATGTGAGCAAAGGACTTATCTCCTAAGAGAAAGCATTGTTCCTAGGGTCAATTCAGGCCCCAGAGAAGCCGTTTGTTTGGGACTCTGGCCCCAGGACCTGGATGGTAAGCCAAGCTTTGATCAGTGGCCTTTGGCAGTGGAACCAATTTGGGATGGGAAGGGACCATCCTTAGAATAGGAATGGCCTTTCTGCACATCCTCTGCGGATGGAAAAAGACCTTTCTTCTTTTTAGGACCCATGGGGAAGAGCCAGCTGGGGATTAGGACCGAAGAACAAGCATGCAACTTGTCACTCTCTGAAACTGAGGGCCCCGAGTCAGGGTCCTGGAAGCTTGTAGCCCAACTTCAGAGCTGGGAGGCTGCTTGGCCTGGCACCCTGATATAGCATCTGGCGCTGTTTTGAGAGACCATAGGGATCTGAGCCTGTCCTGGGAGAGGCCCTCCAAAAGAAGAAAACCCAGGTGACAGATCTTGGCTCTAGTCCTGGTGCTGCTAGGAGTCATCTGAGCAGCCCAGGTACTAGCTACCCTGCAAGGTCCCAGTTTTCTGTCTCTAGATAAAAAGAGCTCGGGCCAGTGGACCTCCAAGGTCTCCTCCATCTGGAGGTCTCGGCAGGAAGTAAACTCCACCTGGGATGGCCTAAAAGTCATCTGGGGGAGGCGTGTGGCACAGGTTATTTCCGGCTGTATTCATGAACAGTGAGGCTAACCCATGAAAAAGCCATGACCATAGTTGGTGCGTTAGTCACAGTCCTCAGGACGAGGGGACATGGTAAGCCACACCACACCAGGCCACTGGGAGAGTGTGTGATGAACCTTTGCTGTGGTTTGTGGGGAAAGGGGTGGATGAGGCAGGGTAGGGGCTGTGCAGGTTAGGGTGGATTGCTTGAACAGCCTTAGTGAGCTCGGGGCTGTAGAAAGATCCGAGATTTCTGATTGCCGGTCCTGAGGATCCTGCTCTGGACTCCAGGACAGAGACAAAAAGGTAAGTATAGGCTGTGGATTCTATATGGGCTGAGGAGTGAATAGGAAGTCGTTAACTCTTTTAGGGGACTCATTAACCTGGGCTGCCTTCACATCCCAGGATCCCTTAGGCCGCAAGCTGTCAAAACATGTAAAAACAAAAACCAAAGCAACGGGGTACAGCAGGGACCAGTTCAGGGTGCAGCTGTGTGAGCTAAAGAAAAACAGCCCGGTAGGCAAGCACTTCAAGGTATAAAGCTTCAGTTTAGCCCTTCCTGGTCACCCCGTGCAGGCATCTCAGCAGGCAGCAGTGGAAAGCGGGCCGGATTTAGCAAATCAAAACACAGGATGACCTGTTAACCTTGAACTTCAGATGAACAATGCACAGTTTGTTACTGTGAAGGCGGTCCCTGCTTTGGGAGAAACATTAACTTACTGTATTTTCTGAAACAAGTTTTCATCCATCCAGACTGCTTTAATACAATATTGGAAGCTGGAGAGCAGAACTACAGAAGTTCATTTTGTTGTAGTCCTGGAAGCAGGGAAGCCCCAGACCAGGGCAGACTGACCCAGTGTGCTGCAGGGGTCAGATACTTGTTTGTCAGTGGCTGTCCTCTTACAGTGTCTGCCCATGGTGAAAAGGACAGGGGTCTCTCTTGGGCCTCTTTTATAAGGGCACTAATTTCAATCATGAAGACACCACCTTCATGACATAACCACCTTCCAAAGGCTCTCTCTATCTTTACTCTCTTGAGACTTACAGTTCAATTAAGGAGGTTTTGTGGCAGGGCTGGGCATCTAGGCACAGTTATTCAGAGGATCACATATTAGTTGGCAATCCTGGCCTGGCTGCTTCTGCCTCAGTCCCTTTTGACCATACCTTGTTCTAGGGTTTTTACCTAGAGTTATCCTAGTTGGGGACAGGGATGGGGAGGCTGGGGAGGGGAGACTTGTGGAAGAAACAGCCTGAGGACTAAAGTGACCCATGAATGAATGAATGAATGAATGAATCAATCAATCAATCAGCAGGCAATCAAGAAACCAGCAAGCAAGCAAGTAATCACTCAAGCAATCAATCAAGCAACAAGCAAGCAAGCCAGTAATCAATCAATCAATCAATCAATCAATCAAGCAAGCAAGCAAGCAACAAGCAAGCAAGCAGCAAGTAAGCAAGTACACACAGGGAGGATGAAGCAACAGCAGAAGCACTTCCACAAGAAGAGAGGCAGAGCTTGTCCTCATGCACCTGACACCACCACCCTTGCCTCCGCTTATCTTTTGTCCCTCTGTCCATCCCACATCCCCCTCCCCTCCATCCTCTCTCTCAGGCTCACCTTGGAGTAGGTGGCCCCATTGATGACCTCTCCTTTACGTAGCCAGATGATGGAGGCTGCAGGCTTGGCATTGTCTGCGTGGCAGGTGAGGTTGAGGGGGTCCCCTGCTCGAAGGCTGATCACAGGTCCCCCTAGGATGATGGGGTCATCTGGTGGCACTGTGGGGAGAGAAGGAGAGAGGTTAAGCTGGGGCGGGCTTCTGTTTGACATGGTAGAAGATAATAGGCAATAACTGTTGTACTTTGATAAAGAGTACCACCCTCTGTATTAGGGCGATAGGAACATAAATGAAAGGACATGCTGTTCTTCATCTTGTCATGTAAGGAATAAACACCTAGCCTGCTCCACAGGCCTAGAAGCAGTGCCTTGCAGTTGAAGTACTAGGGACCCGTAGGATCTTTATTTTCAACAACAACTAAAAAGATTTACATATACTATATAATATATATTCAGAATACATATAATATATATGTCTTTTAAAGATTTATTTATTTATTATATGTAAGTACACTGTAGCTGTCTTTAGACACACTGGAAGAGGGCATCAGATCTCATTACAGATGGTTATGAGCCACCATGTGGTTGCTGGCATTTGAACTCAGGGACCTCCAAAAGAGCAGTCAGTGCTCTTAACCGCTGAGCCATTTCTCCAGCCCTATTTTTATATTTTTTAAAGATTGCATTTTTAGTTGTGTGTATGCATGTGCGTGCACATAAGTACCAGTGCTCTGAGGCCAGAGGCACCAGATTCCTTGGGGCTGGAGTTACAGGCCCTTGTGAGCCACTTGATGTTTGTACTGGGAGCCACACTCTGCTCCTTGGAAGAACAGTACCTGCTCTTAATCACTGAACCATCAATCCAGCCCCAACATTTTTTTTCCTTCCTTTCTTTTTGCCAAACGTTGTTGCATCTCTCAAAACAGTTTTTCAGGGAAAACAGTATTTTTAACCCAATTACAAAGACCTGGAAACAGAGGCTCACCAAGAGACTTGCTCAAGGTCACATAGTGAATGCATGGCAGAACTGGGGCTAGAAGCTCAGCCTTTGGCCCTTGAGCGGGCTGGCCCCCTCCATCACAGGTGACAGGTGATAGAACAGGTCTTTGGGTCTTTAGAGTTTTTCACTCTTTGGCTTTACTGATCTCTGCCCTTGACAGTAGCCCTGGCACCTTCATCCCCACTCAGAAGGAACCTCCCTAACCTGAGATTATTTCCCCCCTTCATGTAACAGTGTGAGTCCTGACCCGCGGGACTCAGTTATTTGTGTGTCCGAGGGGGATTAGCCCTGAAAGATTAGAATGGGCAAGACAAAGGAGTGAGACCAAGCAAAACCGTTGTCAAGGTCTGTTTATTGTACAGGGGGGCAGGGGGTTTTAAGCAGTAAGGAAGGAGAATGAGTGAAGGCGATAAATCTTGAAACAGTCAGGTGGAGTATCTTTGGAATGCGAGGGTAAGGACGCTTGGGTAAAGGTCAGTTTATTGATTAGTTAGTGTCCGTATAAGGGTCCGGTAACCAAATATTTAGTCAGTTTATTGTTTTAGCCAGTTCCTGGAACAGTGGGTAAGGGAGAGTGTTGATCAACTGCATACATGACTTAGGAGTGCTTGTAAGATGGTTGCATACCAGCCCCTTAATTTAGGCGTCAGCCTCCAACAAGTGTGGTTGCTGATTGGCGGCTCCATCAGTCAACCATAGTGTCAAAATGGGAAGGTCATGGTATTGTTCCCTTCCTGTGGAGCAAGCACCCTTGCAGGGCCAACACAGAACTCCATGCCTTGAAGCATCTCCACAGACATCCACTGGCTCCAATGAACCACCTTTGATTCCCATGAAGATCACACTATAGGATAGTCAGGTATGATGGGAATCAATTATTATGCAATGAGAAAGCTTTGAGAACATCAAGAGTTGACTAAGGACATACAGCTTCTTGTGCTGCTGCTGGGCATATTGAAGTTTCCCAGGCCTTTACTGCTCCATGGACAAGCCATCGAGGAGGCAAGGGCTCCATGAAGACCATCTGAAGAGACTGTCCCTTGAGTTTCCATCAATGGGGGTGTGTGGCTAGTGACTGATGAAAGGGATTTCAGCTTCAGTATCTCTCCTACTGGAGGGTCTATTCAGTAGTCCCCAGAGGATGGAAGGGGCTCAGAGACTCCCATGCCATGGTGGAGGTGAGAACTTTGCATATTCTAAGGGCAGATGGGTGGGTAGGTGATCTTCAAAGATCTTCTAGAGCAAAGGTCTTCGTATGGGCTTTTGGGGTCAAGTCATCCCTCCAGCTTGACCCTTGGCAAACACCCCTGGCTTCTGTATCTTCTAGCTACAGCTCAGATCCTGCTTGTCTTACTCCTCTCTGTCAGCCCCTCACCTAGTCCATTGGACTTCACTAACAGACAGGAGCACCCAATGCTTGGCTTGGCCGGTATGCCCAAATCAGCAAGCCTTCAGGTTGGTTATCCCTCTCCTGCCCATCTGGTCCTGGCAGAAGACTGGCTCAGTTCTTAACATCTCTGAAGAACCGTTTCCTGAGGGATCTCAACTTTGTAGGACTCTGGAGATGGGACCACTCATTTACCAAAACTAGATCTGGATGCCAAAATGATCCTGGCCCAGGGAGGAAGTTGACCTTATCTAACCTTCCATGCCCATAGCTCTGAAGCCAGGCCTCTCCAGGAGGTCCCGAAGCTGCCAGTCTTGGGGATACAGGCGGGTATGGGCTGGACACTGAAGATAACTGCTTGTGCCCACGGTACCCTCTTATTAGTGCCTGTGGCCTCCTTGGTGTAGGCGTGGCCGGAGAGCGAAGTGGGGTTAATTAGGAGTTTCCATCAATGGGGGTGTGGCTAGTGGCTGATGAAAGGGAATCCAGTTTCCTGCAGTAGGGGTGAGCTGGGCCCCTCCAGCAGTGAGGGCTGGGATTTGCAGGGCGGTAGAAAGTTAGGTGGCCCTGCTCAGCTCTTAGTAGTGAAGTCCCCTCCTCAGTGTTGGATGCTCAAGAAAGATGAACTCGTACTCATGAGTTGGGCTGGGGCCAGCGTAACTGGTCCCAGAGCTGAAGGACCACTTGGCCCTTTCGGCATCCTCAGCCTTGCAACGATGTGTCAAAAGGTGTGGATGGTGGAGGGTGTCCTGGGTCCGAGGATGACAGTAAGGCAGGTCCCCCTTCTCCTTGTCAGTGTCTTCAAGTAGAGAGTGTAAGCGCTCCCTCTAGCGTTGGCATGTATCGAAACAAGACGGGTTGGCTGGCAGACTTCTGAGGAAGGGTCTTCAGTCTTATTGCTGGCATGATCTTTGATCTATGAGACCCCAGAGTCTGGAGCTGGATGTTGGGCATCAGGTCTTTCAAAGCTTCTGCCAGGATGTGGAGCAGTAACCACATCTGAGTACCAGGTTTTCTCTGGGCTTTTGTCTTAGGTGAATAGAGCTGTTCTATATTCTGATCAAGGTGCAGGGGTGTGTGTGTGTGTGTGTGTGTGTGTGTGTGTGTGTGTGTATTCTTCCTAGACTCGTTTGCAGGTCCTATCCCTCCCCTTCCTTCTTGCTTTACCAGTGTTGTGCTGAGGAGATTGCATTAGCAGAACTGGGGATGAGGGGGATCGGGAGTGGAGAAGGGCTGTGTTTGTGGGAGTTCTTAGGCACGCACACACAGCCACACACAAACATCCACCCTCAGAATGGGTCCTGATTACATCTTCCCAAATAAGTGGTTATCATGCTGGTTATTCATGTAGCCATGCATTATTGATTGGCCTTCGCCTCGCTGCACACCAGATGGGGGTGGGAGGGGTGGGTGGGGGTGCGGTGGGTGGGGCGGGGTGGGTGAGGAGGGAGGGTGTTTGGGGGGCCATCCGCTGAATAGAAATCAACACTCGTTCTTGGCAGCTGGAGCTCAGATGGGAAATGTGTGTGTGTGTAGGGGGGGTACTCATTACCTCTCCATTCAGATGGGGGCCCATTGCTAGGGCCATGTGGGGAGGGGAGGAAGTCTCAGAGAAGCTCAGGCCTGGAGATGCATTATTCATGCATCTCCTCACAGGATTGGTTATTATCCTGAGCCACTATAGAGTTTGGTCTCCTAATTTTTAATCACAAGGAAGGTGGAAGCGTTAGCCTTTTTGTGATTAATCCGGAGATAAAAATAGTTGACTGTTTTGGTGTTGCTCCTGTTGTCAGTCAGGAACTAAATTTGCATTAGCTGGTGGGGGACTGAGGCCTGGGGAAGACCCGAGTGCAGCCCAGGCAGTCTCTAGTGTGGAGCCTGCTTCAGACAGGGCCAGCGGAGTGAGCATACATACCTCCACCAGCTGGTCCCTTGAACAGAGGGGAACGGACCTTCCCATTCAGGTCCCTGTTGTAGGGGTGGTGGCTCTTCGTAGTTGACCTTTCTGTAACCCAGGGTTTGGATAGCACCTAGGGTTGGTCTCCCCCTCTGCTGTGTCCTGGCACCTGCCCTACAGTGGGCAGAGTAAGCATCTACTACCTCTCACCCTCAGTGGGTGGGTGGGTGGGTGGGTGGGTGGGGGAGCGGAAAACCCTCTCTGAGCTCTGTTGCTAAGAACTAGGGCATCTCTTTGGAAGGTTAGGATGGAGAGATATTACACAGTCTAATATACATGGACACAAGGAAACTGAGGCCAGAGAGAAAGAGGCTGGCCCAAGGGTATCAGGGAAGAAGCAAGGAAGGAAAGGGGTGGATTTGGAAGGTATATCCAGGGAAGTACCTCACTGATAAATTAAGCCAGCCTCCTCTCTGACCCCCCACCCCTCATCCCATTCAACAGGATTCTGCATCTAGACGTACCATGGAACCTTACAGTTATCCCTGAGATGGCTTTGAACTTGGAGCTGGAGCTTTGGTCAAGGTTTCTTTGCAACATTAGTTGGATAGAAGGCTGCCTAGGGCTAGGGTTGGAGGACTGTTGCCCCATTCTGGGCTGCTGTCAACTCACTGCCTTGGTGCCTGACAATTGTTCAGAGCCAAGCTCATTCAGCTCATTGGTTTTGATTTACCAGCTTGGTCACCCTTCCCCACCTCTGCCCTGGAGCAGCCCGGGTCCACTGTCTTGGGGTAACACTGAGGATATTTCCATCCTATGAGTCACCCAAGTGGGTTCCAGGTTGGGTTTCCAGGAATTCCTCAGATACCATGTCAACCCAGGTGGCTGGCTCCACACACAGACCTCTGGGCACAACTGCCTCGAGAGTCAGCAGCGTCCACACAGAAGGCTCTGTGTGACAGCAGGAAGCGGGGAGCTAGCCAGGCCATCTTCTTGCTTTCAGCCAGCATTGGGGGGAACTCACAGAAGTAAGGCTTTGACAGGGCTGATCTTTAACTGGTCAGCAGTGAATTCTCCATCCTACAATGGTGAGGTCAACCCAGAACTTGAACGGGTCGTGTCCCTGTTCTACCTCAAATCCTCCGGGGGCTTCCTACTGTACTTGAAACATGACTTGTACTCAGAGTTGCCCACAAACACTTTCACCCATGATCCCTGGTACCCCTGAGACACCAGTCCATCCACCTTCCTTCTTCCCCAGGCCCTGGGTCCATCAGCCCCTCTACCTAAGGGTCTACAAGGGTGCCATTTCAGCAGGTCTCCCCAGAGGGGCTTGCCAGGACCACCCTGTGTAACAGCTCCATGGCTTTCTGTTGCAGTTCTCGTTTTATCTTCTTCATGACTGAACAGCAAAGGACAGGAAAGGCCTTATCTGCCATGGTCCTGGTGGCATTGCTGTGCCTAGATCCATACCCAACCCACAGGGACATCTGTATACATTTCTTGAATAAGTAGGGAAAGATCCTCTTGGGAGGAGGCGCAGACATTGTTTTTTTGAGGTCCATGTTTTCATAGTTATAGTCTCTCCCCCTCCTTTCCTCCCTGCCTGCTTCTCTATCCTGTGTGTGTGTGTGTGTGTGTGTGTGTGTGTGGCTGTGGAGGAAACTCTGGTCTAACATTCCTAGAGAGAAGGATGCTGGAGCCGAGGAGGCTTAATGTTCAAAGTGATTCTTAGCCTGTCTCCTTGGGGCACGAGTCCTCTTAGCAGAGAATAGGCAGCAGCCTGATTCGCCTGATTCACAGGCTCGAGAGGCCGCGCGGTAAGCTCAGAGATGCCTGGCGGAGGAAGGGAGTACAGGCTTGCTGACTGGCTAAACTTCCTCTTTTAGGGGTTAGCCCAGCCCATGCCCTGGCAGCTCTGGGGAAGGACCGGGGAGCGACCTGGGGCTGTACCACGGGTCCCAGTGTTGACTAGAGCTTGGGAAGGGCAGCTGAGGTCTCTGGGGTCACCTGTCAAAAGACCTTCAGGATCTTCTTTGTCTTCTCTCAGCGACAGCCCTATATAACGGTCAGCCAATGTTCTTTCTGCCCTGGCCCATCCCACCGCCCTTGTCCCTTGTGTTCTTGCCATTCCTGCTTTGTGTCCTGGACTGCGTCTCCCATGGTGAGTAATGCCAGACAACACCGCTCTTTGGAACTCAAGGCTTATGCCCGGATGCATCCGGAGGCTACATCTTCACTGGTGAGCCTGCTAATGACCCAGGACATTGGCGCATATCCATGTCTGAGGGTCACTGCTCTAGGGGTAGTCTAGAAGAAATGGCAGGCTGATGAGCGTGAGGCCGGAGGACTAGACAGTGAGCACAGCTCTGGGGCTCTCCGTCCCTCCGTTGGCCCCATTCTTTCTTAGCGGATGTTGGGGAACAGGCAGATTGCTCACTGCCTGCATTAAAGTCAGGGGACCCTGTTTTAGAGAAGGCGCCATCTCTTTAGCTTGGGATGTAAGGGTTTTCTCTTGCCCCTTCTCCTCCCCACCTTTAAGACTAGCTAAGAGGCCATTCTTTTCAACCAGTCTTTCCAGAGTCTTCCAGTTGGACCAAGTAACTTTTGTCTCTGCTCTGCAGTACTCCAGGCTCCCTCCCATCTCAAGATCTAGCTTGTCCCAGGGAAACTTCTGTGCCCGCTGCCTCTCCCCGACAAGGTAACTTTGCTAGTGCTGGATCCTCTACGCGTAGCATAGCACATGTAATACAGGACACAGTGTGGCATGTGTATTTGCTGGGCTGAACTTGGCATAGACTCTCACTTTACGAGCTTTCTTTTTATTACAGACAAGTTAAACAACCTGATAAATTGAGCCCTCTTATCTGGGAAGTGGGGGTAATAAAAAATACTTATCCTGCCGGGTTATTAAGAAGATTAGGTTTATGTCATAAAGAACGAGGCGAGGGCTTTGTAAAGAGTCACCAGGTTATTATGACAAGTCTGCTTTGTGATTATGTGGAAGGCTCTGCGTCAACTGTTTCTTGTTTCATTGTCAATGTCCTTTGAAGCGGGATCTACTAAGACCTCCCTTTTACAGGTGAGGAAACTGAGTTCAAGAGGTAAACTGCTTAGGTAGAATCTCACAGCTGGAGGTGATGTCATCAGAACCCAGACTGAGGCTTGGTGTATACTAATGTGTTCCTAGAGTCTGAACATCTCGGAGATTGTTCCTGTAGCTCCGCAGCCGTGCTCATCGGCCTCATCTAGACCGAAGCTTTGGGACCATCCATATCCCCCCCCACCCCCCCTGCGCAGTGTCGCTGCTTTTCCTCGCAACCGGAATTACGGAGAGGTCCAGAAAGTACGGGCTGGAACAGGTTTGTGGCTAGTGCTTGAGTGACATCTGCTAAGGGAATGGATGCAGATTTCCGCAGGTCAGACCCACTGATTGCTCACTTTTGTGATTTTCCCTTCTCAGTCTCTGAGCCACGTGTGACGACGCCAGCTGCTACTTTCCTTACTTACGTGGATGCGCCACCTATTGGCCAGCACGCAGAATTGCAGGATAGGATATCAAGATAGGGAGGACCTGGTTTTCAGGGTCGGCTTCTAGTGCTATCCAAGTGTTCACCTAGAAAATTTGCACGGACAACCTACTGTGTGCCAAGCCCTGTTCTAAACACTAGGAAGACAAGCCACTGGTCCTGGTGGGAGGATTATAAAGTAAATAAATAAAAACTCTAATGTTGATAAACCTTAGGCATACAGCTTGGAAGGCAGACTTGGGAAGAGCACCGGCTCATCCTGGTGGACCTTGGGAATCCCCTTCTCGTGCGTGCGTGCGTGTGCGTGCATGCGTGCGCGTGCGTGCGTGCGTGCGTGCGTGCGTGCGTGTGTGTGTGTGTGTGTGTGATGTGTGTGAATATTAGCCTGCACACATTTATGAGTGCTACATATGTATGGTATTTGTGGAGGTTGGGAGGGCATTAGATCTCTTGAAACTGGAGTTACCGATGGTTGTAAACTACCAAGGCTGGAAACTGAACCCAGGTTTTTTTATTTATTTATTTATTTATTTATTTATTTATTTATTTTTTGCAAGAGCAACAAATGCTCTTAATTGCTGAGCCACCTCTCCAGAGGCCACACACACACACACACACACACACACACATATATGATTTATTTATTATTATATATAAGTACACTATAGCTGTCTTTAGACATACCAGAGGAGAGCGTTGGATCTCATTACGGATAGTTTTCTCTGAGGTCTTAGCTGAACTGGACAGTTCCTCTTTCTCAACCGTAGCCTGGTTTTTGTGATGCTCCCACTCCTGAGAGAACCCTTGTCACAAGTCTACCCTAGGTAGGATCTTATAATCTTCTTCCATCAGCCCAGAGGATATTCAATCTTAACTCCCACCCGTACCCCGCCCCGCCCCTGCCCCCCACCCCCACCCCCTCCCATTGTCTTCTATATCCTCCAGCCTCTATACTCTGTGGAGACCATGTGCTATCGCCATAGGTGCATGTGGCACTAGTACCACCCCCTCGGTTAGTACATGTGGCACCGGGTGGACCTACCATCTGTTGACTCCACTGATCTATGAGCTGCTGAAGAGCCTTGGGCACACACGGCTTCCTGTCATTTGTTCTTAAAATATGACTGGCCCATGCTCAGAAGATGTTTGCTGCCTCGTAGACTCCAGAAAAATACTTGTTGTGTGCTAACTAACATTAGTATCTCCACCTTAAATACACATTTAATAAGGCAGCTTGTATTTTTATCTGGCAATCCTGTGGATGAGCTAATCATATACATGTGATTTAATTAATATAGGTGTCTTCTCTCCCTCCTTCTAACCCTCTCTATCCCTATTTTGGTCTACATGAAGGAGATTTAGAAAAGGATATAAAAGGAATGTTTCAGGATATGGAATGTGCTACGGTTAGTATCTAATAATTTCTTTTTTAGTTATTATTCATAATCATAAAGTTAATTCTGCAATCTACATGGAGGGTGGCTTAGTTATTGTTCTATTGCTGTGAAGAGACACCATGACCAATGCAACTTATAAAAGAAAGCATTTAATTGGAGGCTTGCTTAACATTTTGAGAGGGTAAACCCCGTGACCATCATGGTAGACATAGCAGCAAGCAGGCGGGCATAGTGCTGAAGCAGCAGCTGAGAGCTTATATCAATCTGTTCCACAGTGAAGAGGCCCAGGGAGACTGGACCTGGCACAGACTTTTGAAACTTCAAAGCCCACCCGCAGTGACATGACTCATCCACAAGGCCATGCCTCCTAATCCTTCTCAAACAGTTCTGCCAACTGGGAACCAAGCATTCAAGTACATAAGCTTGTAGAGGCCGTTCTCCTTCAAACCATCACAGAGGGGAAGGAGGACAATATGGAGCTCAAGAGCTGCAGTGAGAACATGAAGGCTGTGGGGTACTGTGGGCAGATGGGGTAGAGGGGTACTCTTCTGAGCTACAGAAGAACAGTTTGCCGTCAGGATGCACACAGGCACAGTATCAGACTGTCCACTGGCAGCACTGTGAGTGTCTTCCTAGTTTTGCCATTCCTGGACCCAAAGCATTCATGGCTTCCACAATGTTCATGCTATCTTTAACTACAAGCTAGCCATCTGACTTCTCAGTCTTGGAAGTGCAGGGGTCAGCAGTGTCTGGAAAACTTGGATCTGGAGTTTTCCAATGCTCAGGTAGTCAAGGCTTGGTCTCTAGATTAGTTGTTACTGGAGGAGGTGGAAATCTATGGGAAGTCTTTGGGTTGTGGCGGGGAGGGGAAGCATATTCTAGAAAAGTGTTGTAGGACCCCAGCTCCTTTCTCTTCCTCGTCCGTTTTCTGGGCTTGAAGTGATTATTTTGCCCCACCGGGATGTGTCAGCCACAGGCAAGAGTGACGGGACCAACAGATCATGGACCAAACCTTCTGAAACTGAACAAAACCAGCCCGTTTCTCTTAGCAAGTTGATTGTTTCCGTTATCGGTTACAGTGACAGTAAGCTGACAATCAGCCAGTCTGTGGCCTGGTGGCACAGACACAGGGCGTGATAGGAAGAGGGGAGAGGGTGGAGGGAGAACGAGATAGAGGCTTGACGTGACGCTGTGTGGATTGGAGGATGCTGTGCTAGAGGCTGCACTTCATCTGTGCCCCTAACATAGATGGAGTCTCTGGACCAGCAGGGGCCTGAGGTTCAGAGGTTCAAGACCCTGGGAAGCCTACTTTAGTTTAGACCTTATGCTGCTGGGTAAGGGAGGCTTGAGGTGAGCGGTAGGATGTCTGACCTGGTTACCGGCTTCATCAGGCACTGGCCAGTTCCCTAGCTGCCCGTGCCGGATGTCTGTTAGCTGATTCACAGGCTTGGTATACTGATTAATGAGCTGACACAATGTCTATAAACATGTCTCACCCCAGAGTTTCCCACCATGGCGAGAACTCAGTACATTGGAATTCTTAGTGGTATCGCTGACTCGATATGTGTGAAAAAGCCTGGCTTCAATCTCTTGTTCTGTTACTATCTTGTTCTATGTTCTGGATCCAGCTCCCCCTCCCAAGACAGAATGGTAGGTACTTACCACAGAGCACCCACACAACTGTGGTAAGGAGGGGGTAGCAGAGGCAGTAGGTGTGCCTAGGGAGCAGGGTCAAGGGAGACAGACACTGTCAGGGACAGAGTCAACAGTGTCCTGTTTTCCCCTTTCAGATTAAGGCGGGGAATGGTCTGCGTGTTTTCAATAAAACCTTGAAAGGATATGTGAGCTGTCTCATCAGGGAGGGGCTCTTTGAGAGAAGATGGCTGTTTTATTAATTCAGCAAGCAAACAAATCACAGGAAGCGTGTGAAGCTGGGGGAGTGTGAGGGGGACCGAGAGGGCTGTGCGGCGAGCCACAGACAGACCCACGGCCACTGCTCATCATGCGCAGGTGGCCGGCTCCTGGTGGTGGTGTGCGGACGGTGAGTGGGCAGTCAGTGTGGGAAGGGTTGAGGGAGTGCTTTCTGTCCCGTGAGGGCAAAAGCACAGCATGGGGGGAGTGAGTGGAAGGAAGAGCTGGAGGAGGTCTACAGCCCCCTGAACCCTGCTGCAGGGTCTGCCTCCTCCCTGCGCGGCCGTGAGAACCTCCTGGGGCATCGCCTCCCGGGATTTGTTGCTTTCTGCCTACTTCTGACCCTGACCTTATTTGAGGGTCTTCTGCTCCCATGTTCCAGCCTGACTAGTGGCGGGGGGGGGGGGCTGCTGTGGTGCTAGCACGAACCAGTTCAATACAGTAACTTCATAGAGTGGGTCCTATAGAACGATCTCATTTTACATATGGGAAAACTGTGGCGGAGACTGGCCAGCCCACTAGTGGCAAGGGACACGGCGGTCACCGGGAGCCAGGAATCTGGTCTACTCCTAATGGTGGCGCTCAAGGATCTCCACACACGATCCCTCGGATTTGCTTCAGTTGCTTTAAAGCCTTGAGGCAGTCATCCTGGGCCCCCAAAAAGCCAGGCTGAGACCAGAGTCCCCCACTGGTCCCATAAATAGAAACCAGAACTGATCAGGTTGGCTTTGCTAAGGCTCCTACCCTGCACGTCTACCTCCCAAGGAGTGCCGTGGCTTTCCGATAGGAGGAAAATCAGGCCAGGTGGGGGACCTTCCCACCCCACAGCCTGGAGCCCTAGAAGCCTCTGTTGAAATTCAAGGGCACAGGAGAAAGGGTCACCTCATTAAAAGGCTTAAACAGTAAACACAGGACATGCCGACGATAGTCCTTTTAAAAGGGCAACTAGGAACACTGCCTTTTGCATTATAAAATTGTACTTGTTAGAGGACAGAAGGAGGAGGAGGTGGAGTCGGCGGAGTGACCAGGAGCGAGGAGGATACGGGGACAGGGGACAGTCAAGCACAGAGGAAACCGGCCAAACTGGGTGCAGGTCGCTCACCCAAGGAAAAGACAGACGTGAAGGAAGACAGCCGTAAAACCAGTGGCTGCGTGCCATGGGAGGAAGCCGCACAAGTGCACTCCTCCCGCCACAGAAATGCATTGTAGGGAATCCCAGAAAACCACTTAAATGTACCTTTCAACCTCAAGCAAATTTACCAAACTCACTGCTTGCCAGCAGCATCCAGAGAAGAAAGTCCAAATCTTATCTCTGACTCAAGCCCTTCTTCCTCAAAGTGCGAGCCTCTGGGTTTGTGAAAGGGGAACAAGTGAGTTTGTGATTCATTGTGAGGCAGCGATTTAATCCTCCTCTCCGGCGGGGCCTGCCGTGGTTTTGCGTCCTCTCGGCCTCCTTGCAATGTGTGGCAGGAATAGGTATTTCTTTGCAGAGGCTCATGGCTTTTGAGTCTCACTCTGCGAAGAGAGGGTGTATTTCACAGGTCAAGTGGCCAGCTCTGCAGTCTTTTAGGGTGCTGTGATGGGTGTGTGTGGGCGGAGGGGGGAGACTTCAAAAGGCTGGAAGCTCTTTGAAGCTGCAGGACAACTTTGAAGACACCAAACTCTGTCTGCTTCGGGGTTACCGCAAGTTTGACCTCAATCTGGAGGGCAGAGGTAGGTTAGCTGGGAGGGTCTGGGACCAAATCCATGTCCTCTCTTCTTTCCCCTTCGCTTTCTCTCCTTCTTTCCCTCTCTTCTCTTTCTTCTCAGGGGTTCACTAGGTAGCCCAGGCTAACCTTGGACTTGAGCACAGAGATTACAGCTGCATACCACACTATTCCTGCCTCAGATTCCTGATGTGAGCGTAGGAAATAGAACCAGATGAAAAGCTGCAGGACAAGAGAGTAGCTAGGAGGTCTCAGGAGACGCTTATGCTCAGTGGTCCTGTGCTGGGACAGGAAGGTCTAATGTGTGTACCCTGTGGGGGGCCAGCTATGAAAGTAAACTATTTGTCTACAAGAATAATTCAGCCTGGAACCAGGCAGTGGTTGGGTGGTCTCAAGTACTTTGGCTGTTAGTACTGAGACCTGTGACGTCATATAGGCGACGATTAGCACAGTGCAGATGATAGGCCTGTTACCAAGGCAACGGCCACCATATACCCAGAATTCAATGGGCCTACCTTTACCCGGGATTTACGTCATCACTCGTATATAACTGGGTAGTGTTTTTCCTCTGCATTCTATCTGAGCCCACGGCTGGGAGGAGGCGGTCAAACGCTCCAACACAGGGTGAAACACAGACAGATGCTGTAGACTCCACCGGCCACCTGCCCTGGGTGGATGGACAGGTGTCCCCTTGGAGAGTGAGGTCAGGCTGCAGATACCGTGTCCATCTCATAGTAGAGAGAATGGACGCCTGGTGTCATCCTGAACCTGAGTCCCGAGGATGGACCCGAGTGCTCAGAGCACTGCTTCTCGGGCTGTGGGTGCACTGTCACTTCTGGGGACGTGTTAGTGTCTGTGCCTGCAAAGTGCACAGGACAGGGCGTGCCACCTGAAGGAACATGCTCACTCGCGTAAACGTTGGGCTTTTCACAGAATTGCATGAGATGTGGGGGTTCCTGGGGGTGGGGCTCACGGGGAGCTGCTCGCACCCCTTCCTGCTAGGCAGGCTGCGAGTGAGCTCAAGACCCCGGCGCTCTGGAGGAGGCCTGCTGTGGCTCTCTGCTCCCCTCAGGGCTGGCCTTTGGCCTTCCGGTGATGTTCTGTCATCAGGTAAGGCCATCAAAGGGCACCTGGGCACACGCATCCCACAGAGAGGCTCCTGGTGCTGCGGACTGGCTGATGGCAGACAGGCGCCTCAGGACTAGTTCAGTTCCACATACATCTCCTATCTGGATTAGGATAGATCAGGGAACTGGCCCAGAGAGGTTGAGTGACATATCTAAGTCCACACAGCAAGTTCCATTTGAAAGGATGAGTTCAGAATCAGACTTGTATTTTCTTACTTGCCTTCACTGAGCCAACCCCCCCCTCCCTATCCTGTGTGTGCTTCAGTTTCCTCACGGCTCATAAAATACACGAATCGCTTACAGATGGGTGTCTTTATATAGAGAAGGTGTTCTCTGTCCAGTCTCCTCCTCACTGATAGGGAGGGAGATGGACTCAGGATGTAGCATAAGAGACTCAAGTCAGACAGCAATAAGGACTGTCGGAAACACAGCGGGAAGGAGAGAGGTCCAGCCCCTCTTTTTTTTTTTTTTTGTTCCTCCAGCACTTATGTTTGTTTTGGTTTGTTGGGGGTGAGTTGGATGCTACATGGTAACAGGAGTCTGAGGCAGGGGCATGGATTTGGTGGCTTCTCAGCGCCCCTCTTAGCTTCTGTCCACTTGTAGGGTGTAAATTAACTTTTCTAGAGTCACTGGCCCGCTCTGAGTCAGCCTCTGTTTGGTCTTGTCAAGTTGCTGCTTCTGTTTGTAGAGGAAGAATGGGCGGAGGTGGGCGGAGGGGCTAGGAAGGGAGAGCAGCCATGGAGGATAGAGGCTGAGGCTGCAGGAGTCCCTGCCAGGCAGCTGTGGGGAAAAGGCCTCTCTCCTTTACCCCTTGATTTCCTTGACTCCATTTCAAACTCAATTAACAGCCTCCCGATAGAACTTCCTGGCTTGTGGCTTGTGCCTCAGTTCCCGCCCATCACCATTCCGGTGGCTCGGTGGGCTGGCAGGAGAGGCTGGCTTCTTCCTGGCCTGCTTGGCATCTCCCTGATCTTCCCCATTACCCTTGCTGGCGAGGTGACCGGGTAAACTGAACAGAGACCGACCTCTACCTATGACCCTGGCACACTGCCCTTCCAGGAATGACTGATACCTGGAAAATGGGGGTTGCAAGAGTGAGCTCAGACCCCAAGCAGAACTTCCTAATACTGTGAGTTGTGGGCAGCATGACAGGCCAGAAAGGGACAAGCATTTGTCCCTGGGGCGTGATCCACTGTCCGACCCATTCTCATGACCCAGAGGCAGCTTGGTGGAGGCAGAGAATGCTTAACCCAGGAGCAGTGGGAATCGGCGTTGGAGCCTGAATCACAGGTCCACGTGGTTCCCTCAGGCCCTGTGCTCACAGTTTGCAGTGCCCCAGTCGCACAAACACAATCACTGCCAGGTGCCAGCCACGGTACCCCCACCCCCAGGATCCTTTTCTGGTTCAGACTATGGGCAGGGGCAGTCTCTGCTTCTACTTGAGACTTGGAGCAGGGAAGCCAGTGAGACATTTGTCTCAGGCACGAAATTTAAGGACACACCCCTAGCCTCTGGAATGCAGATAAGTGTCCTAATACAAACTTGTAAAGCAGCTGCCCCTCCAATCCCCCAAAATTCACAGCAACAAAAACAAAGCACAATTAAACAAAGGGAGGGAGCTGAAGTCACTGTAGGTGCTAAAGGTGACCCTCTGATCGGGCGAAACAAACATATGGAAGGTTCTCCGGTGGGAATGAGGTTTGGAAGTGGGATTGGTGTCGTACGGCCATGCTAGCCGGGGAAGCTGAACTAGCTCATTCCATGTTTGCTGTAAACACAATACTTAAGTTTAAAACAAGGCCGTGAATTTTAATATATTGGCTTTAACTAGGTCTCAATATTCTTTTTTTTTTTTTTGGATTTGGTTTTTTTTGAGACAGGGTTTCTCTGTATAGCCCTGGCTGTCCTGGAACTCACTCTGTAGACCAGGCTGGCCTCGAACTCAGAAATCTGCCTGCCTCTGCCTCCCAGAGTGCTGGGTCTCAATATTCTTAAGACTACTTTAATGTTCTTGAAAAAAAAAATGCCTATTAGGATGTGTGTAAAAAAGTGGGGTGCAAGGTTTCCCTTTTGCTCCAGGCTCTGTTAGGGCTCCGTTCAGCCTCGAAGGGACTCTCCATCTCTGTTTCAGTCTTGGGTGTCTTGCTCATTGGAGGGCTTGCACTCATTTCGATTTTTAAAGATCTGCATAATAGCGACCTCCCAGACAGACGGGCAGTATTTGTTTTTTGACCTGTACATTTTGTGCCTGAGAATGAGGTGTTGCTGTGAACTCAGTTCCACTCCAACAGAAGGGGACATGCAAGACCTTCTCAGGCACCTGGGCCTCCTGGGGTATGAGCATGTGCATGCGTATGCACATGTGTGTGCCTGTTATGCACATGTGTGTGCATGTGAGTGTGCGTATGAATTCAGGATACTGGGAGAACCTGGAGTTGATCTGCAGAGGTGAACACTAAGCTGAGTTGTGGGTGAGGGGGGAAAGGTGGGCTCCCTCGACAGCAGCTGGTTTCCAGATCATCCATCAGGTCCCCATTAGGCCCAGGAGGCCAAGAAGAGGTCAAGGCCTCTGAATAACTGCCCAGGTCCAGACAGGCTAAACCAATCAATTCTAGAAGGTGTTGAGCGCTCATCCCTTTAATAGCTCTTCACACTGAAGAATCTCTGAGTCTCACATCCAGGGCCTCTGGTGGTAGCCTCTGGGAAGACTCATCTTTGAGACCCCAGTGTTGTTTCCTCAGAAAGCCCTGACTATTCATTCACAGTCCTCTCTTTCTCTCTCTGACTAGTCACAGCCGTCACTGCCCTTCCCCCGACTGCTCTGCACCATGGTTGTCTAGAACCAGTGCGTGTGTGGGCACAGAGGACCACTGCATGTGGATTAGCATGGCCACGGTGTGTGACGATCACATGACCGCTGTGAGTGTAGGTGTGTGAGTTTATGTGTGTTAGCTTGACTACTGCCTACCTGGGTTAGCGTGACCAGACAGTGTGAGAATGCATGTATGGGTGAGCCATCTCCTGAGGAAGCTCTGAGCTCTTATAGGGCCCATCTGGCCCCTCCCATTAGGGATAGTGGCATCATACTGATAGTATGAAGCATCAAGTGACTTTGTGTCCTCAGAGTGTCACTGCAGGACTAGATCTCGGTTGCTGTTACATCAGGACCACAAGGAGAACTCGTAGAACATTTCTGGCCCATCAGAGCCCTGTAGGCCTTTGTCACACAGGCCTTCTTGCTGGGACTGAACAGCGTTGCAGGGCCCATGTGTGATGAAGTGCCTTTCTGGACCATTCTTTCTCCAAATGCTTGCTTGGCTTGCCCTAAATTTCCACAGGTCTCTGGTCATGTTACTCAGAGAGGTCTAGTCTGATTATCCATATGATCTGGCACCCCCATGCCACCCTCTCACCTCCTTGTCTTCTGTGTTTGGGTTTATGGCCCTCATTATAGTATAAGATGGCTTCCTTCTATCTCCTTGTATTAGGATAGGCTGTGAGATCATATTTTTCTACTCACGGTTACATTCCTAGGACTGAGAGTAGCGGTGGCATACAGTAGGTGCTTAATACAGGCACTTTAGTTGCTAACATTAGGGTAGGGGGAAAATGGCTTTCTCTAACCCGGCCTTGGTTTTCTTATCAGCACGTGGGTGTCTGGACACTAGTGCCACAGGAACTGTCACAGCTCACACTGTGTCCTCTGGTCTCTGATGTGCGTCAGGTTGTCACTTTATGCCTCTGATGACTTAGTTGATGTACCTGGCGTTCCTGGAGGGAGGCTACTAGGACCCTGGAGGCTCACAGGGTGGTAGAGAGATGCCCAGGCCTTGCTTAAGCTGCAGCCAGAGCCTGGCTGGAGAGCAGTCCTCCTGGAGCCAAGCATCGCCACCGTGTCCTCTAGGGTGGTCCTGGCCGTCAAGATGATGTATGCTCTCTGGAGCCCAGGCCCGGGCGGTTGCTTGGGAGGTGGCTGTGCAGATCTCCAGTCTCTCTGGGCTGGGCACTACTCCAGTTGTCAGTGACTGTGCTGTCACCGCTCTTGATTACTTTCCAATGAAGGATGATTATAATAAAGGACATTAATCAGGGCGCATGGTGGCTCGCGCTTGGGGGTTCTCCAGACTGGTTTTGTGAGAGAGCTCAGGGTGGCTCAGCTCCTTTCTAACAAGAGGCAGGCAGGAGTGCCTGTTCCTAAAGCACGGTTAGAAAGGCCGGGTCCAAGAAAGGGTCCTAGCAGTTGAGATATTGGCTGTTGTGCTGGGACATTGGTTCTCTGAACCGAAATAAGTGAAACCAAACTGAATCAGGCTAAGTCAAGCCAACGGAACCAAACCAACCAAGCAGGCCAAAGGGACCCAACCACCCTGCTTCGTGGCATTTTCAGTTACTCTGCTGTGACAACTCCCACTTTGGCTAATTCCAGGTACCAACATGCTGTCCCCGGAGGAAAGCTGGGCAGAGGTGGATGCTGTCGGGGACTCTAAGCCACAGCCCCACACAGTGCCCAGGCAACAGCATCTAATTTCTTTCCAGAACTTCCCAGCTCCCAAAGCATTGCCCATGCCCGGTTCTCACCCGTTTCATAGCAACCCTTTTGGATGGCCAGGTATCATTACGCTCATTCTTTGCAAATGATCAACACATGAGGCAGGAAGGGAGGAGGGAGGGAAGCAGGTGAAGCCGGTGCGGGAAGGAGTGATAGAAACCCTTCATGGCTGAGCCTTCCTGTCCCTTTCCCAAGATTTACTAGTTTTTCATCCAACGGAACCGGCTTTGAGTGTTGCTGCCGAGGTTAAGGTTCCCTTAGTTTGTGGGTGACCTCGGAGATCATTCATTTGTTCAATGATCTTCACGGGGGACTATGGGGACTAGATAATGCTGGGCTGTGGAAATATAGGGGATGAAGAATCATGGTCTCTGACTGTAGAGGATACTGGAGGAGAAATGCCCAGAACAAGCGTGGTTAGTGCTATGACAAGGAACAGCAGCCGTGTACTTCCCAAGGCCAGGGAGAATGGGGGAGGCAGGCTGAGGCCAGAGGGGCTCCTGTGGAGCTGGTAGGTGGAACCAGGGGAGGGGGGGCTGCATCCCACGTGGGTAACACCAGAGGTTACCAGGCTGATGCTGGCAGTTGGGGATCTGAAGCTGCAGACATGGGTGGGTCTTAAGGGAGACAGACATAATCCTCCTGGGGGAGGGGAGGAGCTCTCCTGGGTTGTCTTCAGTGCCTCTGCAGGTCTGCCTTTTTGGGGATCCATGATAGTGAGCCTGCTCTTTCTGTAAGTTTGCTCCCAAGCACCCGAGAGGTAGTGTGGTGGTGCTGGTCTAAACAGCTAAGACCATAGTTGAGTGTGAGACCTTCACTCCTTAACTGCCCTTAAATTCCTGCCTCCCACAGGCCAGTAGAGGTTGGGGTGCTTGGAATCTTTGCTTTGGTTTCTGCCCAAGACCCTGACCACTGAAAGGACAAGCATGAGGTGTGGGTCTCCTAGATGCTCATGCTTAGATTCTGGTGACACAAATACTGTGGTTGCGGGAGGTCACCAAGGCAGATCGCCGGTTAGAAAGGGCTGAGCAGAGACAGATGATGGGAGAAGGGCCGAGGCGAACCCCACTCTGCTCTGCAGAGCCTTCCCTTTCTGCTTGTCCACATCGGAGAGGAACTCTGGTTTAGATGCATTGCAGACCACTGCTTCTGTTCTGGGAAGCTCTTACGTAGGAATCGCATATGGTCTTTGGGGCCCTCAGCAGCCAAGGAAGAAGCCGGCTACCCGGTGATGGTTTGAATGAGGATGGCCCCCAGTTGGTGGAGCTGTTTGGGAAGGTTTAGGAGGCGTGGCCTTGTTGAAGGAGAGGATGCATCGCCGAGGTTTCAAAAGCACACACCATCTCCAGCCAGCTTTCTCCGCCTCGTGATGTGAGCTCAACACTATTGCTTAAGCCCCATGCGTGCCTGCTTGCTACCGTGTGCTCCACCATGACGGTCACAGACTCTAACTCTCTGAAACTGTGAGCCCCAAATTAAATGTTTCTTTTTCTTTTCTTTTCTTTTTTTTTTTTTTAATAAGTTGCCTTGGTCAGGGTGTTTTATCACAGTGACAGAAAAATAGCTTAGACATACCCTAACGCCATAGGTTGGAAAGATGATGCAGCATGGGGCAGAAAAGAATCCTGCCTAGCAGTTCTGGGGGTGCTTGTGATGTCTCCTAGCATAGGAGACTGGGAAGGAAAATGGATTTTGGGACCACCCTGGCCCTTTTGGCATGTGGCAACAAGGAAACTTCACTGTTATTCCAGGCCAACAGTCTCTCCTCTCTCTCTCTCCCCCCCCCTCTCTCCTTCTTGTGTCTGCACATGTGTGACTTCTTTTCATTGAAATGATATCACGGTTAGTTTTCCTGTGTGCCAGCCACCAGTGTACAGAGTCACTATGGGGAATCTGGGGGTCCTTTCTGGAAATCTAGGGGGTGAGGGTGGAAACAAACAATTTGGCTCTCTCCCGTCTGTCAGGCTACAGCGACCACTTTGACAACTCAACAGCCACGTGGCCCTGTCCCGAGAGCGACTGGATCTCTCCTCTGCTTTTCAGCATGAGCTCAGCGTTCACCACCCTGAAGTCTTTCCGGACAGAGATGCTCGGGGGTTAGCGAGGTGAGCTGGCGTTCCCTGGGATGCACGGCAGGCTTCCAGCTTTCTCTCTTCACAGTGAACACTAATTGAAAAGTCCCTGATTTAATTTACTGATGAGGCCCCACTGGCACGCGCGCGTGCAGGGAGTGCGTCTGCTGAGGGGTGGCCCGTCTTGGTTAGCCCGCTCTTGGAGAGGGAGAAGCTCCCTAATGGCACAGAGGAGGGGCCTCCTGCAAGCCTTTCCTTAGTTACCATGTCTGCCAGTCCCAGAGACTGCAAGATGCCTATTGCCTCTGCCCCAAGAAAGCTTGTAGGCCCATTTTGTATACACCATACTTTCATCACCTTCCCAGAGACCATGCAGACAACTGGCTATAGCATCTACCTTACACCGTCTTCTCTCTCATACAAACATGTCCAAAGCCACTTGTCCGAAAGTCACACAGTGAATAACATTGCTTATGTGGTCCACTGTATTGCACTGGTCTAGCCTGGGCTAGCCGAATGATGGTGGCCACTAAAGCATGGAAGGCCTGAGGTGAGTTACAGAAGGGGACCGTAAAGGGGAAACCGAGCTTCTCCTCCCGAATGATGTCATCAGCAGAGACAAAGAAGAAAAAAAAAAAGGCCCATCTCCTCTCTCCAAGTTTCTTCTCATTAATTTAATCTAATTTGCTCACAACATTCCTTGGTAAACAGCGGCCTCCCTTTAATAAGCCAGGCTCTTCCCCCCGACCCTGCAATTGTGTCTCTAATCATCCAGTGTATCAGGACAGACTTGCTGCTAATTGTTGCCAGGCGTCACACTACCCCGTGTGTCAGGTAAAGGATGGCAGCGAAAGATAATTATAATCAGATCTAATTAGTAATTATAACAGATCCCGGCTAGAAATTGTTTTCAGTTAAATATTCCCCGAGAGGTGCTAATGGTCTCCGGGGCATGCTGAGTGCCAGGGAGCAAGGGGCTTGTGAGGGTAGGACTACCTCATCCCTGACCTTCCAGTAAGCGAAGGAGCCGGAGCCGGAGAGAGCAGCGGAGGGAACTGAGCTGGTGGGGTGGGTGTTCATGATTTTAGGCCCCGCCAGGTATGCTTCCTCCATATATGTCTTCTCTCTCCTTGACAGTGACCATGGAGTCCCTCTACCAATTCGTTTATTCAGGGGATCAAGACATAGAGGCTTGGGAATTTCTGCAACATTGAAAACAGCCCTGCACATGTGCACAGCACAGCATGGGATACTTACGGCTAGAGTCATTGGTGGACTCAACCAGGATAAAGGCATTTGCTGTGGACGCCCTGACGAAATCAGATGGCAGGGCCCTCTCGCACTGTTTAGTGCCTCTTGCTCCAGGACCATCTCTTTCTTTTGCCTCTAGCAAGTATCTGTGCAAGCTTGGGGGGTCATCCTACCTCTGTTAGCCAGAATGGAACTAGCCAGCACTTTCCTGCCTTACGTCCAGGTCCTGCATCGTGCACAGCTCCATTCTGGAGACCACGGAATCCATGATCACACTGGACAACAGCCATGGCTCCCCGCTGCCTGCCTGGCTCAGACTCCTCAGCATGGCTCAAGGCCGTTTCCTCTGATTCTCCGTCAGCCCCAACACCCACTGCACTGCCAAACACCCTCAGAAACAGCGGTGTTTGCTAGCTGGGTCTTTGCTCATGTCACCGGGGTGGCATTTCCTCCTGTAGCCATCGGGTCCCCCTTATCCACCTGGGGACGTTAAACGTTCCTAAGCCGCCACTTCTCGAAGGCTCCTTAGGCCTCCTTAGCAGATATGATGCCTCCTTAGCATTTTGTATGGACAACTCAAGGTGCTATTCAGCCTCCTGTGGTATCACGTGGTGATAGCTCTCTTCCCTCCCCCCAGGATGGAAGCCACCAAGGGCACAGAGGATGTGTGACCATCTCTGCATCCCTCCATCTCGTCTGGTACAGTGCACACTGTAGGAATGTAACACAGACCTGGAGAATAACTGACTGACTGCGAGTTAATGGGAAGCTGCTCTCCACCGAGTGCGTGCTGGCACGGGCAGCAGCGCTTCCGACCACCCTGTTCTCTCTCTCAGGCCCAGCCCTCAAGCCTGTCTCATCGTTGCATGCTATTGGCTTGCTATGGTGCGATTAAATAGCTTTCTGCCAGAGGACTCAGGAGTGCTAAAATCCCACTTAAACCAGCCTTGCCAAAGCCATCTGGGATTTTCAGCACCAAACAAGGCTGGTGCCATGGAGGGGCTGCATTCTAAGTGTAACTCGAGTTCATCCACACTGAAACTTAAAGAGCTCTTTGTGGCCAGTGGCTACCACATTGCAACACAACCCCCATAGCCTTTGGCGAACTCAGTGCTACAGCAGAGTGGAAAGGCTAGACCCCAAGCCTTTGCGGTGACAGGTTACACCAGTGACTCTCTTTGATTTGTTAGAAAACAAAATTCACAGGCTTTCTTTTTCTTGCATTCTTATTTTTTTCCTTTTGTGGTGGTGCGGGCATGTTGGTCTTATAACTCCTTTGACCAGAATAGAAGACGTTATAACAGGGGACATTCCTCCTGTACCACGTCAGGAGTAGAGGTATAACTTTACCTCGTTTAGAACCTGCGGGCTGGTTGTTGCCAGTTCTGCACAGGGGTGTACCTGTTTGGATCTGCATATGACCCCAGTTCCGCCATCTGAGACCTCCAAGGAACATCTTGGAGCTTTCTGCGGTGTGCCTTTCTCTGCCTTTTCCTCTGGCTCTTACCTCCTGACTACAGAGCCTTGTGCCCGAGGCAGGCCATGTCTAGCATGAAGGTACTGCTGGGAGTCAGTAGGAGCCTCCCCCTACTTGCCTCTGCTCACCAGTGGACTCCTAGTGAAGTGGCTGAGGTTACAGATGGCAGCTTGGTGGGCAGAGCTAGCTAGCTCTGGAGCTAGCTGGGTATGGTCCTAAGGCCCATGGCGTGACTCCAGTTTTGCATTGGTAGAGGATCCAGGTGAGTCTTAGAGGCTAAGAAAGCTTGTATGGGGGTGTGTGGGGTGGCAGGGACACATAGGCAGATATGTAGATGAGTGTTTCCAGATGGGCACTTGCTTTTGATCTCTATGCAAACCCCACAAACCAACCACTTTTCCTCCTTCCAGGGAAGGTGAGGCAGGTGGGAGGCACCTCATCTCCTCCTGGGTTTTTCTTACATATACGTCGCACGGAGCACTTCCTAGCTAGGATCGGAAGTCCAGGCGGTTCAGTTCCAAATTCTGGGGCTCTTTAAACTAGAACAGCTGTGAGCAGAGAGAAACTCGTACCCACTCACCCATGACAATTCGATTAATTTCTCCAAATCCCAGTCATGTTCATCCCTTACCTACAAACTCTTTCAAGCCTGCCCTTGCCGCGTCTCCTGCCACAACAGGGCGCCGCTTGTCTCCGCGCCCCCCACCCCACCCCCTTTTCCTGCTCTGTTTTGCAGTTTCTCCCCACCGAGGATGTGAGCTCGCTGAAGGGTGGGTGAGGTCAGGGTACATCTCCACTTGGTGACACATATGCATGCTGCAGTCAAGGCGAGCCAGGGTCAGGGGCGGGAGGGGACTAGAATGTCACATCTGCCAGAGGGGGCAGGCGTGCCATGATGGCTGCCCAAGAGGCAAATGGGCGTACCGCGGCCGAGGCGTTGCAAGAGAAACCAGAGATCCGACTTTTCACACCAAAGCTCCAGACTCTTACATGTTGGCAATCACTGTTAAAAAAGAGAATCCAATGGCGCTCCAGGAGCTAACCAGGCCCATCTCTGAGCTTGCTCTCTGGCCTGCTGGTTGCCAGCTGCGCCTTATAAAGCCGGTCCAGCCATTCCAACAGGCCCCACTTACTCAGGAAGTGAGACTATAGGTGTGTGACTCAGCGGCAAACCCCTGATGCCTGACGCCCGCCTCATTCAACCTGCACATCTATGGGAAGGACAACTCTAGAGCCGGCAGTCTGAGCCTGGAGCTGTCTCGGTGACCCTCGTCGTGCCCCTCGGCAGGCCGAGATGGGTGCGGTCAGAAGTCATTGCCTCGAGAAGTGCACACCCCGGAGGAAAAGTAATTCAATTAAGGCCCTGGCTTCCAGTGAGCGTTAGAACTGTCTCCCCCGGAGAACCGTTTTCAGTTATGGGATTTTTAAGACCGGCGGCTGGAGACTCACTCTCTCCTTTTCTCTCTTCGGTGCGGTGTCTCTAGTCACTCAGTAAGTGAGAAATAAAGGATTTGTGAGAAAATAGAACACAGTCAAAAGGTAAATTGTGGGCTTAAAGGCTCCTAAGAGGCGGACACAGGGTTGGAAATGTTCCTGGCCTGTCACTGTTCTCCTGCTCGGACACAGCTTCCTGAGGCTCCATTTAGCACTTCGGAGAGATAATCTTGCAAACTGATTTCCCTCCATTGCATTTCATTGGTGTAGAAGCTGAACAGGCCGCTGCATTACAGTAATAACATCAACATTTCACCCACCTTTGCCTTAATTATTTTTCTGTCTTGCCAATGGAAGCCGTTTCATAAGATTTACAGGCAGTGAGGCAGAGGGGTGAGCGGGTGTGCAGCTTTGATAATCGGCCCAGCCGATTCCCCTCCGGCCCCGCCCCCCTCGTTGGTGTCGCCGGTATAAAAACACAAACTAAAAGCTTTGCAGCACTTAAGTAATAATAATGTCAACATGTCATCTCCTCCCCCTTTAATTATTTTCCTCTCTGTTCTTGCCACCCGGATCTGTTTAGATAAGATCGCCATATAGATAATAACCAGGGACTCTCATTTTCGTAGGCAGAAAAGCAATAGCTTTGCTGAGCTCTTGAGAGCCAAAGGGTACTGGGCCGGTGGCAGGTTTGCTCTTAGACCTTTTGGGAGTGGTTGGGGTTTGGTGCCAGTGGTGATGACAGCAGCTGTCCAGGTGATGGGGACACTGGGGTGGGGTCCTAGCCTGAGAGGCAGGTGGGCACTGGAGGCTGGAAGAGGAACAGGAGCCAAGTTGGTGCACCTGCTCTCACTGTAAGTCCCAAGTAGGGGAGAGTGATTTCATTGGTTTAGGTGGAGGGGTTCCAACTGTACCTCCCATGGGGTGGTTTCCCGCTGCAGGTACACAGCTGTTGAACAACCCTGGCTCTATATTCACTTAGTTAGGAGGATGTGAGGCAGTACTTTAACCTTTCCAAACTACAATTCCCCCCAAACTACAGAGATGGGCAACTGTGGGTTGAATGTCTATGGATCCCCTGAACCCCAACTCATATATTAAAACTTTTCCACCCAAATCCCAATCACCTCAGTCCCGCTTAGCTTCCAAAGTGAGATGAGATCTGGTGGGTTCCGGGCGGTATGACCACAGGTAGATGCTGAAATCCCAACCCTCAACGACAAAAATGTTTACAGACAGTACAGGCACGCGGGAAGAAGTCAGATTATATCTTGAGCACAGTAGTCCTCTCTCAATGGTGTTAGTGCCCCTAGTAAGAGAAGAGGGAATCCCTGTCTGTGGTCATGCCCCAGGAAAGGGCTGAAGCCCTGTTCTTAGAATGAAGACCAACTTCAGAACTGTGTTGAATAAATAATCAAGCCACCCACAGCTTGGTGTTTGTCACATCAGCCTGGACTGACCAACAGATTGATCTAGAACAATCATTCTTAAATTCTAGGGGGTGAGATTATAGAGTCTCAGAAATGCTTACAATCATTCTCAACTTTGCATCCCATTTTATGGAGTTTAAAGGCCCAGGGCAGAAACTCTGACTACAAGCTGGGTCCTTTCTTGACCATCAGCTCTGCGTCTCCACACCGTCCTGGTCTCACTGACCACAGCAGCCTCTCCATAGGTTTTCCTCTCTTGTACCCTTAAAGTCTGTTCCCAGCGTGCGTGCGTGCATGCGTGTATGTGTGTGTGTGTGTGTGTGTGTGTGTGTGTGTGTGTGTGTTAGAGAGAGAGAGAGAGAGAGAGAGAGAGAGAGAGAGAGAGAGAGAGAGATTTTTCAAGGCTGAGGTTGGGAGGTGGATTTGGCCCCAAGATTGACAGCTAACTCCTTCTCTTCCGCAAGCCTTCGTACAAAGGCTAAATTCCAGAGAGGAGTCTGAATTGGCCAAAACAAATGGAAAAACTGAATTAATAATGAAAGCCTTCCTATAATAGCAGCCCTGAACGTAGATAGCTTGACTGATGAATTCTAGTAACTAGAATCACTCCTTCACGAAACCTTCCAGAGAAACAGAAGAGGGAAACTCTGCACCTCATTCTACAAGACTAGTAAACACGCAGATTCTAAAGAGAGATGAGGATATTACAGGAAAAAGGAGCTAGGGGCTGCTGTCCCTCATGAATGTAGGTGAGACCTAGTCAACAAAGTGCTAGCAAACATAAGACATACCACACAGTGACCACGTGGGATGCCCTAGTCCTGAGAATTGAAGGGTTGTTGGGTAATTTCCAATTAATAGAGCACATTAGTAGAATAAGGAACGGATCCCATATGATCATGTTAAGAAAGCAGAAAAGCACGTCACCGAGTCTGACACTATTTAAGACAACGACTCTCGACAGAGTACTCATTAGTACAAAGTTATAATTTGATAGGGCAAATAAGTTCTGGTGTCATGGTATGCAGTAGGGTGACCATGGTTAGCAACACTGTCACATGAATTTTAAGATAGCTAGACCAGGGGATGCCAATGCTCTTGCCACAAAGAGATTCTGAAAATTTGAGGTGGTGGATATGCTAATTATCTTTGATCACTGTATAGCATGTGCCTGTTTTGAAGTGTCACACCACACCCCCATGAACACGCACAGCTTTGCATGTCAGTTAAAAATTAAATAAAAAACCATCTCAACAAAGTGGAAACATATGGGTCCTTCAACCTGATTTCCAGCATTGATGGAAACCTTTCAGCTGGCATTACATAGCGTGGGGGAGATGATTTTCTGTAATCTTGGAAAGCAAGCTAGAGTGTCTGTTCTCACCACTCGCATTCAGCATTGGCCTGGAAGTTGTGGCTGGTACGATAAGGATGAGAGGCTGCAGGACAGGAAAGAATTAAGCACTCTTTATGTGCACACAAAATGGTTCTGTATGCAGAAAAATCTTATAGGATTCAGAGAAAAAAAAAACAATTTAGATTAAAAAAAAAGTTAGCAAGGTCACAGGATCCAAGATCCATTTACATAGGGTCCCTGGCTTACAGGATGATGATTCGACTAATGATTTTTTTTCTCTTTTCCGTTTCTAAGAAGGTGTGAAAGCAACTTGCATCCAGGACAAACTGCGCTCTGAGTTGTCTTTTCCTGGGCTGGCGGATGTGGTTCCACGCTCTTGGGAGGCTGGGCGGTGAGCCACGGTTCCCAAGCAGCCCATGTTAGTGAAGGCATGCGACTGTTACTCTACAATGCACCATGCGGCTAAGCGGGAACGCTTGGCAGCCCAGCCGTATTCAAGGCGGTTTTAGCCGATGAAGGAGTTTATCGACAAGTGGCTCCATCTATACAAAACCGATTATATTTCTATACCAGCAACGGACAGTTTGAAAACGGGGTTAAGAAAATAATTCTGTCACGCCAAGAGGAACAGAATAGTTAGGAATGTGTTTGACAAAGGGCTCTCTTGGACATCAAAATTCATGTCCGTTATATGAAATGACATGATGTTCACGCATATCCTGTGTCTATCCTCTGCAGGCCACTCGTCATGATGGATGCAACATACATGCCACGTGGACACCTATTGCACTGCATTATTTAAGGAATAAGGACAAGAAAAAGGCCTGTGTACTGATGCAATAGTTTCAGACACTTTTGTGGATGCAGAACTCTGAGAGACAGACTCTGCCCTCAGTTGGCTCCATCTGTAAAATGGGTTCTCTCCAGTATCCTAGTGTCTGTGTGTGGGAGGAGGGAGTGACAGAAGTGTTTGTGTTTGGGTTAGAGCCGAGCCAGCTTTTCCGGAGAAGGTTTATGGCCCTCACCCTTCTCACCGCCATCACCAGATGCCATCTGCACGACCTCCCAGCCTTTCCTGACATATTTACATAAGGGAAGACCTTTCTTTATATAAACATTTGAGCGCTCTGTGAAAAGGCAGGTGTTTTGTTAGTCTTCTCGGGCTGTAGGGCTCAGCTGTTTATTCTTGTGAGAAGGGGGCAGCTGTATGTGTGTTTCTCGGGCCTTTGAAAAACCTGCTCCATATAGTCAAGCCCCAGGAGATGTGGCAAGAAGAGAGGGAAGCAGCCATCAGTGGGACTCAAGGGGACAGAAGGTTGATGTGGCTGTCTGGCTTCCAGGGGCACTGAGGCACAGGGCCTACCAGGAAGGGCTTTCTGGAACCTTCAGTTAACGGTCCAGGATAAAACTCTGACTCTGCGGGCCCTGAGATGCCATGGGGGCTTCCGAAAGGCCTCTACAGCTGCCAGATGCTGGATGGAGTCCTAGCCGCCATCCGCGATTGCATGCGGGAGGCGTCTGCACAGTGTTTGGAGAGGGCCGGCTCCCATTCCGGATCTTTACCTTTCTTCTGTGGGCTTGGGCTTCGTAATGGGCCTCTCTGGTGACTCGGGCCTGCCTGATGGAGTTGGCAAGAGGGTACGGGAATGCTCATGTGTGAACTAATGGGGCCCTGGAAGGCATTCAGAGGAACGAACTGGCGTTGTCTTTGTTGTTGTTTTTTTTCCTGCACTCAGAACCAGCTGATATCCTGCCATCTCTGCGGACAGATGATGTGCCCAGTGGCGCAGATCCAGGGGCAGCTGCCTGAGGTCTGGGAGCAACAGATTTGGGGGATGGAGGTTTGAAGCTAGGTCCTGTCGCTATGCTGGTTAGCAATCTGGTCTGAGGATCAGAACTGCCTGTGAGTGGGTGCCAGTGTCTTCAGCATGGGCATTCCAGCTCTGATGAAGCTTCCACCCCTGCTCTGACATGCTGTCCTGTCCACAACCATCCCGGCATAGGCCTTTTCTTCCTGACGGGAGCCTTGACACACTCAGTTACAATCGCATCGAGTCTCAGCTTGCCTTTCGTCTTGGTGAAAAGCCCGTCCCACTCCATATTAAACCACCTATGGTACCGTCCAAACTTAGAGTCCCACGGAATTTCTTGAGGGAGGTGCCTGTATGTGTTCCGCTGCCGTTGTCTGGACCGTTTAGTATGCTCTTTGGATGCTGAGCTGTTTCTGCAGCTGGTGTGCGTGGCGTGAGGCTGACATTACCAAGGTCATAGTGGACTCTGCCTCCCCTCTAACAGTCTGTCTCATCTGGATCACATCAAGACATGCCCATGGCACATCAAGATCTTGTGAATAGGTCTGCAGCCTACAGAGGGTTTGGTTGTTACTCAATGACTTCTGTCTGTGATTCCCCTGGAGGTAGCTAGCACTGTGTCTTTTCATGTTCTCTGACTTTTGATCTGGGCTGATATTCCACTGGTGGGCGGAGTTCTGTCTGTAGAGCCATGGCACACCGTCTTGTGGAGATACTGGTTAGAGGGGGACATCTTGATGTGACTCTAGGTCTTCTCTGCCTTGTCCTCTCCCCCAGGACAGGCCCCCAATTCTTGGAGCTCTGTCCTAGAATATGATTCTCCATCTGTGGATAAGTTCATTTTGTCCCTGTAGAAACGGGCACGTGGGGAACTCAGTGTCTGCTTGAATACTCCAAGAGACAGAGCGCTCACCATTTCACTAAGCTCAGACTCTCCGTTTTAATTGCTAAGATAAAGCACATCCTGCCCAGCCTGGTTCTGTGCTTGAAATCCATGAAATAAATCTATTTTCCTTCTTCAAATATTCAAGAGGGAGCTTTTCCCTGTCAAGTCTTCTCCGTAGCAGCTTAAAGCTCCCCACTTATGTTTTCCATCTTTTCTCATGTGTGTTTACACACATGTGTGGGTACATATGTGTATGAGTATACAGACATTTGGGTGTGTATAGAATGCCAGAGGTTGATGTTGGGAATTGGTCTAGATCTCTCTGCTCTTCCATCATATTCAATGAGGCAGGGTCTCTCAATCAAACCCAGAGCTCACTGATATGGCTAGTCTTACTAGCCAATTTTCTGTGGGGAATCCCCGTCTCTGCTTTCCAAGGTTGGGATTACAGGTGAAACACCAGCCTCACTTAGCATTTACGTGGGTCCTGGGGAATCAGACCTCTGGTCCTCACATCTGCCCAGCAAGCACCTAAGCACTGAGCCATCTTCCCAGCCCCTCCCCTCTTCATTTAAATATCCATTTAATATATACCTTATATCTTTAAATGCCTGAACCAAGGACCGGGTCTGTGTCTATCAGGATGTTCTGACCTCTCAGCACTTCCTGCAGTTGTTCTTATATGTCTACGCTCAAGGTGATGGCAAGGTCAGTGTATCAGAGGAAATGGCTGGACGTTGGATATGGAGGGAGACATGAGGTTCAGCTGGGCCTGCGGAGGATCTGCAGTGTTGGCAGTGTGCTGGAGCAGAAGAGAGAATTCCTGTTGTGTTGGCCATCCCTAGAGCCTGCAGGGATGGTGTGAGGCTTCAGGGGCTGTACCGATTCCTGGGCATCGTAGATACCCATATGCACGTGGCTGGACCAATTGAAGCCACACAGCAGCAAAGCTGTGGCCATCCCCACTCCAGAAGCAGCAAGACAACTTTCCGTTAAAAGATTTTATGTGCTTTGCTTGCATTTCATGTATGTGATTTGTGTGCAAGCCTGGTGTCTGTAGAGACCAGAAGAGGGCGCCATAGCCCCTGGAACTGGAGTTACATAAGGGGCTGCCATGTAGATTTTAGGAATGGAGGCTGTGTCCTCTACAAGAACAAGTGTTCACAGCCACTGAGCTGTCTCTCCGCTCACAGCAGGCCATCCCTTTTCTACATAAAACTAATCACCGGATGCTGGAGAGCTGGCTCCATTGGTAAAGGGTCCTGGGTAGGCTTGGGGACCTGAGATCAGATTCCTAGCAAGCACATAAACAGCTGGGCGTCTACAGCCCTGGCTTGAGATGATGGGACGATGAAGAAACAGGGGCAGTCCCTGGACGCTCACAGGTAGCCACCTTCATTAAGCTGGTGAGCACAAGTTCAGGAAGAGACCCTGCCTCAAAAAAAAGTCTATCTATCTGTCTATCTATCTATCTATCTATCTATCTATCTATCTATCTATCTGGAGAGTGATGGAACAAGGCACTCAGCACTGACCTCTGGCTTCCACATGCAGCTGCACACATATGCACATATGCACATATACATACCTGCACACACACACACCCAGTCTACCTCCCCTCAAAAGACAAAGAAAATCTATTACTGTCTGGACCCGGCTTCTGGCCACAGGGCATCGCATCCCCTGCCTCTGTTGTGTTTTGGCCTCCTGGGAAGTGGTGGATGCCCCCTTCGGGTTGGGGCCCCGCCCACTCTCCCAGGTCTCACCTTGTCTATGACCTCTACGAATGTGCCCCTAGAGAGTGGGGTGTGTGGGTGTGTAACTTTGCCGCTAAACCTTTCCTAAAGCCCCACCCTCCCTCAGCCCACCGGCCGCCGGGGAAAGGCTTCTGTTGAACGGCGTTTTCCTTTCTCATTTCATGCTGTAATGGGGATTCATTGCCAGTTTTAAATCCATAATTTGCCATGAAAGCCTCATCTCGGGCCTGGGCTGAGGTCAGAGCAGATCAGCGGTGAGCTATTTTTAGCCCTGAGAGGGCTCCCTGTCCGACTCAGTCTTTCTAGACTCACCCTGGGCCGGCTCAGAGTCCCAGGGCTGACACCAGGCTGCCAGGACAGGAAAGGGACAGTTCATTCATGCGTGACATGGTATCCCTGCTCCACTCCTATGTACAGCGGCTCTCTCTCTGCATTTCATTTGTCATTGGGGGAGATCAATAGAGAAGCAGGCTCAAGCTGGTGGACAGGCATTCTATCTGCCCCTTTCTTCTCCGGGGCTGCCAAAGGGTGGAGTTAATACCTTTGTCACCTCCCAAGAACCAGCCCATTTCCCAACGACTGATCCCTTTGATCAACATTCTCAACGCTTTTCTGTGCGATGGGCACTGATGATGTAGCTACACTCTTATTCCCTGTGTGCAGGGATGTGTATGCACCTGTGTGTGTATTATCAGGGACATATATGCACTCCTTGTGTATCTATCAGGGATGCATATGAACCTGTGTGTGTGTGTATATCAGGAATGTATCTGTGTGTGTATTATCAGGGACACATATATACTTGTGGGTGTATTGTCAGGGACGCGCATGTACCTGTGTGTGTGTATATCGGGGACTCATATGTACCCGTGTGTGTATATCAGGGACACATATGTACTTGTGTGTGTATTATCAAGGACGTGTATGTACCCATGTATGTATATCAGGGACACATATGTACCTGTGTGTGTATTATCAGGGACACATATGTACCCATGTGTATATATCAGGGACGTGTATGTACACGTACGTGTGTGTGTGTGTGTGTGTGTGTGTGTGTGTGTGTGTATGTGTATCAAAGGATGCATATATACCTGTGCATATATTCAGAGACCAACTTGTCTATGTGTATGGTTACAGGTACATAAGCAGGAGTCTGTTCAAATGGCTAGTAATTATCTGGATATCCTGAACAAGACATCTAGCAGGGTGCCAGGACAGATGTAGCTCTCTTGCTCGTGCTTTATGAAGCTTGCCTAGAAGCAACCCAAGCCAGAAGAACTAGCCCTACGAAAGGCAGGATGGAACAGGGTTTTCTGAGGCAGTTGATCCCTGAAGGTTGCACAGGGAAGCCACAGAACTGCTGATCTTACACCGAGTATAGACACCAGAGGATTTGGTCTTGACTTCTGCAGATCTCTGTAGGTGAGTGTGCTCTGCATGGCTCAGGGTCACAGGCAAACTGTGGGGTGGATTTTCACCCCACTTCACCTTTTCAAGCTCCTGGATTTACCAGGGAGAAGGTAGCCAGCCAGAGCTGTTAAACACTGTGGTGGTGCTGTATCTCACTCTGGTCCTGGCAGGGCTAGGGGTAGCAATGTGTGATTTTGAGTCCCAGGTTGGACCTCTTGTTCTATGTGAACCTGGAGAGTTGCTACTCTTCTGGGTATGGTGACATCACCCTTTAGGGGCCCGCATGCCCTGGCGGGCCTAAGTCCTCTGGAGATGGAGGTGGGGACACCCGAGGTGGGTGGATGGAAAGTATTAAGACGGTGGGGTTTCAGGGCCAGAGATTGAGTGCCCTTGTGTGTGCAGCAGATCCTAACTGGGCTCCTAAGAACCTTCCTGCTTTCCAAAGTCCTGGTTTTGAAAGTCCAAGAAGCTGACATGCGGTCCATTTGGAATGACACTTCCAGCTTACACAGTGAGGCTCTGTACAGGTCACATCAGTCTCCAGGCTACTTGTGAAGTACAGGTGTGGTACTGGCTTCCCAGCTCTTGAAGCGTAGACTGTCTCCCTCTGCAGTCTACCCTGTGTGTGGGCAGGCAATGAAACCTTTACGTTTGCCTCAAGCCCTGATGGCTCTCTAGGCCTCCTAGAGCCTTGAGAGTGGCTTAGTTCTCTGATGCCTTTTTCACTTCTCTCTATGGGAGAGAGCTAGGGAGGGGACCCCATGTCCCAAGAGGCAGAAATGACAAGTGTCACAGGGAGACCCAACTCTGCAGTTCAACACCCTGTAAGCCAGGAGTGCCCTTATCTCTCCTGGCTTCATTAACTGTGGTGCAGATCCTCAGGGTGGCACAGAACCCAACTGTAGATCCCAGAGACCACAGTCTCGAGCTCCTGAGCCGGGGACTTTTTTTTTTTTTTTTTTTTTTTTTTTTTTGGTTTTTCGAGACAGGGTTTCTCTGTGTAGCCCTGGCTGTCCTGGAACTCACTCTGTAGACCAGGCTGGCCTCGAACTCAGAAATCCGCCTGCCTCTGCTTCCCAAGTGCTGGGATTACAGGCGTGCGCCACCACCGCCCGGCTTGGGGGACTTTTAATTTACAAGAGAGATGCTTCAGTCAGCCAGTTTGGCAACTCTATAGCTTTTAGTCGAGTTCATTTTGTCACCTGAGGGGGTAGGTAAGAAGAGTTACACCAGAAAAGAAGAGGATGGGTAATGGATAAAAGGAAGGGAATGGGGGAGGTGCTGGGGGTGGTCTGGACCACCCGGAAGGGCATAGCAGGAGAGGGAGGGACCTGTTGTCCTGTGGCGTGTACCAGAGATGGTGCAGGCTACTGAGGCTGCCTCCCATATGGAACTTGGGAAGATAAGGATGTTTTTCTGTGCGATTTCTTTCTCTCTCCTCTCCCATCTCTGGCTTGTTTGCTGCACCTATTCGGGAGTGATTGAGGGTAATGAATGTGGCAGGAAACAGGCACACAGCCCAAATGAGATACAGCACCTAAGACCAGGCCACAGCCCGGGCTAAACAGACTTAATAAGGAGATAAAGAATCAATTCTGCCTGTCTTCCCTGCATGTGCCTGGGAGGGACCTCCGGGAATCCAGCTTCCTGCCTGCTGTTTCTGTGAACAAGCTTCTCTCGGCCTGAAGCTGGTGCTCTGGGAGGGGGGGGTTACTGATGGTGATTCTGGGCACTGAACAGTAATAGCAGTGACAGAGCTAGATAATATAATAATAGCCATATGCTTTCATGTCTTGCTGTGGATCAGGCACTATTTTGAGACATGCTTGCATATGCTGCTTCATTAAGTCATTCTTGTCACCATGAAGGCACTGTGGTTATGTCTCCCACTTCATATGCCGGCACAGAGGAGCTGAATAACTCGATCAAGGTCACACAACTGGTAAAGAAATGCAGCCAGGTTCTAAGCGCAGGCAATCCGGCTTCCAAACCACGAGAAGGTATAGTGCCTCTCCAAATACTATCCAGCATACCATACCACACCACACCATGCTATGCCACACCACACTACCCAACAGAACATTAGGTACCACAACATCACACTATACAGCCAAACACCACATGACACCAGACCATTCTACCATGCCACATAGTACCACACCATTTGATACCACGCCATACAAAACCACATACGGTCATACGACACACTACCATACCACATAGGGCTACAGCATTCAATACCACACCACACCACAAAACACCATATCATACAACGCCAACATGACACAATATCACGTCACACAACATACCACACAATACCACCCCACAAAACACATCACACAACACTATGCAATACAATACTGTGTCGCAGGATATCACACCATACAGCACATATTTATGTTATAACACATATAACACTCGGCAACATAATAATGACTCAGTATCACAACAGCATATGATACAACACCATGCCCCAGTATTCAAGAGTATGGCACTACTCTTGGCTTACACCACCCTTCCTCTAGTTGTCCCCACGCCCTGTTGCTTCAATTGCCATAATGGACATCATTGGGCACCCAGTGTGAATTTCCAGGCCAGGTAGGAAGATTGCTAGATGCTCCTGTCAGGCTCCACATTAGACGCAGACAGAAAAAGTCACTCTTAATATAACAAACACGCTGTTGCCATGGAGCCTACAGATGACAGAAGAAACGCAGAGGATAATAGTCAGGCTACGGAATCTTCGGGAATGATCTTCCTAGAAGAGGTGATGCCGAAAGTGTACTTGTCAGATGGATTTAGCCAAGGGCAGATGCGGAAGGGGTCGTAGGAAGGGCTAGAGGCAAGCTTCGGAGCACTGTGAGCAAAGCAGGTGTTTGGGGCCTAAGAGGTAGTGAATAATACTGGGGAGAAGGAAGATGGGGTCCTTGTGTGCCATGGCAGTCATTCTGGGTCCTGTTGTACAGAGACAAATTCCCTCCAGTTCTCCGTAACGTTTCAACTGTCCCTACATACGTATCATTTTATGTCAAGTAGCTCAGGGTGGGGTTGTCCCAACCAGTCCCTAGATTCCGAACCATCTAGAAGCCAGCGCTCTTCTGCACCATATCAGCTCTACATCGTGATTGGAAGTGCTCAAGTGAGTCACAGCTCCTCTCTGTAGCCTTCTACAGTTTTGGAATCAAACACGAATCTTCATTGCCGACTTGACTAGATTTAGAACCACTTAGGAGTTACACCTCTGGGCATGTGTGTGAGAGTGTTTCTAGATAGAATTAATGGAGGAGGAAAGACCCAACCTGAATGTAGATGGCACCATCTGTTGGGATGGTGGACCCAACAATAAAAGGAATAAAAAGAAAAAGGGAGCTGAGCATCAACATTCATTCCTCTCTGCTTCTGATCTCTACTGGTGTGAAGAAACCTGGCCGGCGACACTTACCCTTTGGACTAATGTTCTCATCTGCCATGCCTTATCCCCTTAAGCTCCAGGCTAAAACAAATCCTCTCCCAGTTAGGTTGTTTCTGTCTGTCATTTTGTCACAACAACAAGAGAAGTAACTAATTCAGAAATTGTTGCCCGTTCTGTGGGAGAACAAGTCAATGAGCACATCAGTTTGTGCTCTTGGTGTCTGGGGCTTGATGTCATTGTGAAAGGTTGCCACCTTTATTTCCACTGACTTAATTTCTATTTTAAAGTATCCGTGTTTGGTTAGGAAACCTGACTTCTAATGGGAGCCTTGAAGATAGCAGAGTCAATATTAGACTGGGCCAGGAGGAAGAGGACATGTGAGAACAGCTCGGGCAAAGCCCTCTTAATAAGAAACTGACATCCAACCTCCTTTGCTCATTGTGGTCAGCTCCACTCTCTCTTTTGTATGGCATTTCTTACTGGCAAACATTATGACACAGTTTACTTGCTGAATCTGATTGTCATTCATCAGGCGCCTTGTATCTGGCTAAATGCAAGCTTCACCAGACCAAAGATGGCTTTGTCTTCCATCTTGAACAACTAGAAGTGAAAAGCATTCAGGACACATTTTATGATCAAACCCATGGTCTCCACTTCCTCTTTGGTGGAAGTCTTGGCTACCTGAGTTGTCTGGTGTTTGGAAAGATCAAGTGTAATGGTGCCCTAAAGACCTGACCCTGAAGCTCCTGCACCTGGTAAGAGTTTAAGTTCTGTTGTGCATACATTGGTATATTGCTTTAAGAGGGATGGAGTGCCACACAATTTTTTGCTAGATGGCACTCTCTTTTCTCATCGAGGGTTCTTCTTCCACAGGGTTTCTATTGTTCCATAGCTCTACACAAGTATGTGTGGGTCTTGCAACGTCCATTTAAGCCACTGATTCTCGACCTAATGCAATGACCCTTTAATACAGTAAATTATTTTCATTGATACTTCATAACTGTAATGTTGCTACTGTTATGAATCATAATGTAAATATCTGAAATGCAAGATATATAACATATGACCCCTGTGAAAGGGTTGTTTGACTCCCCAAAGGGGTCGTGACTCATAGGTTGAGAACTGCTGAGCTGAGCTGAGCTGCTGCAGAGACGCCTAAGGGTGTGTGAAAACTGGGTACCGAGGGAGGCCCGGCCCAAGGTCTGATGGGACTTTCTGAGGTCCTGTTTCCTAGTGTCAAGGTGGACTGCTGTCTCAAGCATCATGTGAACGGTTACCTTCTCTGCCTCAGGCACCACTTGGATCTTGGCTCCGGTGGGGAATGGCCCATTTTCCTAAAATAGTTGGCGATGCATACCATACTGGACTCCTCTGTCTGGAAAGAAGGCCTTTTTGGAGCTTGAAGAACTCTTAGACACCGTTTGTTTAGTCATCACTTCATATGCCACAGGCCAAGAAACTGGGACCCAGAGAGGTTGAGTAATGGCGTCAGGGTCACACCATTGACTTGAAGTCTGAGGTTCTTTCCTGGATAGAAGGTTTTCTGAGTTGATGTGTGTCTGGAAAGATCTTGGTGCTGACATGGGCTGAGTCAAGGGGTATCCCTTAGCAGCTGGCTGGATCGCTGGGGGGGAACTCAAGCGGACTATAACCAGGGTTGTAGCTTACTTGTCTGGGGTGCTCAGTTTCGTGGGTACAATTCACTCCCCCACCGTCCCCCTCTTTCTCTGGCTCCTTTCTCCTCTGCCTCCCAGGGAAGCGAAAGCTCTGCTCAGAGTCACTTCTTGCCTGATTACATCTGAGTGCTGCAAACACAACGCTAATTAATGTGTCTGTGACTCTAGGCTTGGCTGCTGGGCTGGTCCCCATTCCCTCCCCGAGCTAGGCAGGCTTGGAGAGCTGCCCCCCCCCCGGCTTCTTTGAGCACATTGCCGGCAGATGCATATTTTAACAGTGCACATCTGCTGGCTATATAATCTCTCGTATTTGCCCTCCTCACTTGGCGCTTTGATGGAAGACCTCCGGGGGGGACTCCCTGTGTTCCAGCCTGAGTGTTTGCTTTGCGATTTTTTTCCGGAATACCATCTGATTCTGCCCTCACATCTTTTGCAGGTTCTAATCAAGCTCTTACTTTATTTAATTAAAAATCTATCTCGGGCAAATACGGAGTAAATTAGGAAGCTCTCCTATTCCTGGAACGCAGGGAAAGCTTCCCTCCTCGGGGAACTGGCCCAGACACTTTCCTGGGCTGAGATGTCAGAGTGTAGCAAGTAGGGGGTCTTGGCTGGTTGGGAAGGAAAGCGGCTTTAGGAACCTTAGCAGTCCTTCTTAACAACCTTCGTATGTGTTGTATCCCCAGAGCAGGAATCCTTTCCAGTGGCAAGATTGGCTACCAGGTAGGGGTAGTAGGAGGGGCTCCCTGTGGGACCAGGAGCCTAGAGAGGATCTGCAAGACTGGGAGAGACCCCCAGACTTCCCGGAGTGGGGAAGTGGGAACTCTTCACCTTAGCCGAGATCCTGAATGTGGACCCTGGTCCTGAATGTGCAGCCTCCTTTCCCCGAATCCATTTGCTCCGGAGAATGGCGATGTCAGGAGATGCCACCGGGAGCTTCTGTGCCATCTACAGGAATTCTTTCAGAGGACCCTGATGGGCCCTTACCATTCAGTCTCCCAGCTGACCTCTAGGCTTGAACAAATATCTCAGCCACACAAACCCAGCTCCGTGCCCTAGGCACAGTGCCAGGCCAAGGTTCTGACAGACACACAAGAGAAGAAGGAATGTCTTTTAGAGGTGACCCCGAAACAAATTTGGGTCTGTTCAGATTGAATCCCGAGGCCCTCTTCTGAGAAGGCTGGCTTTTAACCAGGAGGACAGATGACATTCTGCTGGCATTTGGGACCAGAAGACTGGGCAAGGAGCGTTGGTCTGGAGCTAGGAAATGTGGAACCGATTTTAAATGCTAATTGAGCTGTGTGACCGCCTGTGCACGCCTTTGCCTCTCTGAGTCTCTTTGAGTCTCCCCAAAAGTTTATCAGAATGGCACATGCACTAATATGGAGTTTCGGTATAGTGTACCTTGTTGATTAACTGAGAAAGCAGGGAGTGAGGAGGCGTAAGTGGCCAGGCTTGGCTGGGGAGTCTTCTATAGCTCTAGGACAAGGTAGCAGTCTGTTTTAGCCCCTGCATGGCGTTCCAGGAATGGATAGTGCTTATATGCTCTCTTTCCAGCAGTCTCTGGCAGCCTCACGGGGGGTGCAAGGAGGCAGAGGAAGGTTTTCAGAGGACAGAGACTGAGTGGTCTCCTGGTGAACCTCCTCCAGCTTCAGATGACAGAGCTGTTCTGCGAGTTTGCAGTCAGTGCCCCAACCAGGAAACACCCCGTCTTCCCCATCACCTCTCTCAGTCTTACAAGCATGGAAGCCCTTTCTCAACTTAGCCCGGTCTCAAGGGGGGAAAAGAAAATGGCTACTGCTCCCTGTAGTGTCCTTGTCTCTCCCGTAAAGCATGCCCGCCTCGCCTGGCCCCATCTCCCAACCCCTCTGCTCCGCAAAGGACTTTCCCACCCCTCTCCTGCCAGGCAGAGCTGGCTCCCAGGTTGGGGGTGGGGGAGGCTCTGAAGCCACCCCTCTCAGCCTCAGCTCGGGGCCGCCGAGCTGCTAAATGGTCCTCTGTGGCCTGCCTGCCTGCCTTTGCACTTGGAATCATGCCCCCCCCTTGCGTTTGGCCGTGTAGATCTGAAGATAACCCGACACGCTCTTAAATATTTCATCTCAGAGCGCGAGCAGCATCCCAGCTGCCAGACCCTGTCATCACAGCCCCACAGCAGCTGCCGCGAGGCAGCCGCGGCCAGGCTGGGGCTTCTCTCTCTTGCCTGCCCAGGCCCTACCCACGTGGACTTGGGAGAGAGGCAGCACTGGCGGGCCAGGGAAGTGGACCGAAGAGCTCAGGCAGGGAGCCCCTCCCCCCTCCCGTCTAGGCCTTCTGCTTTTCTGAGCCTCGGTTTCTCTCTGGAGTAACAATTGGTGACCCAGACTGGTTGAGCTTCGAGAACTGCTAAGAGCTCCTTGACTATGATTGATTATCACGTATGGAGAGGAACTGTTTCTCCACAGCCTCCTTCTCTGGAAAATGTGGCCCGAGGAAGGACAAGGGGGCTGAACTCTTAACCAAAATTGGGAAGCTTCATCGAAGTGAGTCTTGACCTCACCACATCTTCTGGCAGGTCTGCCCTAATGGGGGGAGTGGGGACCTCTTCAGGAAGGTTGTCCCAGGGACATTTGAAATAAAAAAAAACCAAGGTGGAAAACTGTAAGAAAAATGACATGAAGTGAAAACTCACGGGAATCCCCTGAGACCCAGGACTCCAAGAGGATCAAGGTGGACAGCCTCTGCAACAAGGGTCTTTGCTGATCCTTATGAACACTAAAGTCACAGGGGAACAAACTTGAGGCTCATTCGTAGGAGGGGCTCAGGACATAGAGAGCTTTTCTGGCCCTTTCGGAGGCCAGCTCTGGAAGGAAGGTCTTTCAGACTGTCATGTTCTTTTCCAGGCTGGTGCTGCGGCAGCAGGCCTGGCCTCATTTACACCGCAGAGCACTTAGTCCCTGAGGTGAGGCCGAATACACGGGGCAGGAGGATAAAAGGCTGGTGGCACTATGACTTCCTAAGGTGGGGGAACTTCACCTGTCCCCTCTGGGATGGGGAGAGACAGGAGAGGGCGGAAGTAGGTGGAGCCAGATGGAATGATATCCAAAGGAGAACCTTGGTGTCCCCCCAGAGTCCTTATGCCGCCCCTGCATGCGTGTGCGTAGGTGACTTACCCAGGACGGTGAGGCGTGCCGGGCGGGACCGGATGGCAGCCTGGATGGCCTGGCACTCATACACGGCATCGTCCTGCAGCTCAGCCCTCAGGATCTTCAGGTGATGCTCTCCTGAGAGGTGGTTCCCCACCACCAGGTACTGGGGGTAGCCTGGGGAGAAAGCAGAGAGCTGTTTAGCTGATCAAAATAGTCTGATTGCCAATTTCTGGGGAATTGGAGATGTTATGACCTCTTAAAATGGCTTCAAAAATTTTTTCTCTCGTGAACAGCGGCTCAGGCAGAGGGCTTCCTGTCTGGCTTCTTCCCTTCTGCCAAAGGCAAATGTTGGCTAGAGGGTCTGTTGCCCGGCCTGGGCAGAGCTGAGCTCCGGTGGCCGTCTGATGACTAAATACACTGGAAACTTTACGTCTAGAGTAAGACTTCCTGAGTAGCTTCCTTCCTGGTTCCTTCCCTAATTCTCAGGGCCACTCACTCACCCCCGCCACCACCCCAGGCTTTTGCTTCTTTATTTTTAAAATTCCTTTCTTTCTTTTCTTTACTCATTTGTTGGCCTCTTTATATGCATGTGTAAACACAGATAGGCCACTCACACGGAGGTCAGGGGTCTTCCTGTGGGAGTCAGTTCTCTCTATCATGTTGGTCCCAAGGATTGCGCTTGGGTCTCCCCGGTCAACAGGCGTAGCTGCGGGCACCTTTACCTGCTGAGTCAGCTCATTGGTTTCCTCCATGGGCTTTCAGGGTCCCGACCTTCAGGCCCTTTTATTGAGCCTTTTACTTTATGGATGACTCCCACACTTTCCCTTGTTTACCTGTGCATTGCTAATTTATGTCATGGGTTTAAAATGGTTGGGCCTTCAGAGGGAAAAGAGAACAGTAGCCCTTCCTAACTCAGGGGGAGCTGGGGTGGTGGGGTGGGTACTGGCGACAAAGGGGTACGACACTGGGAGCCACCTCTCTCTCTCTCTCTCTCTCTCTCTCTCTCTCTCTCTCTCTCTCTCTGTGTGTGTGTGTGTGTGTGTGTATGGGTGGTTCTAAGTTCTAAGAAAAACAAACTGGAGAAGTCAGTGTTAGAGACAAAGCAGAGGACATGCTGAGCAGGCATGAGTATGGGGTACTGGCTCTGGGAAGACGCTGAAGGGGATGTAGAGGGAGGAGGGGGAGGGGTGGGAGGGAGAGGCACTGAGTCTGAGATTCACAAATAAAAGAGAAAGCAAGAGAAAAACAGAAGGAAAAGGGACGAGGGATTTATTTACTTGCAAGGGGTCAAGAGCGACTTCAGGAAAGAGGTTCTGTCCCAGCAATCTAAGAGTACAGGACATCTAGGAAAGCCGGGTACCATGCACCGTGCACCATACCTGCCCACTTCCGGGCGTTCTTACCTCCCACTCCCCCAGGCCCCAGGGCCTGATTAAGCACTTAGGAGGCACTCAGGACACTTAGGAATTTGGGGCCTCAGTACGTACACACTGGCGATGAATAATAGATAAGTAAAAGTTTGAAGACGATGAATCATTCAGCAGCTGCTGCGGCCAGCAGGCTGAGCGCAAACACTGGCTGCAGCCGTGGCCACAGGCAGGCCCTTGCTCTCTCTGCGGTCTCTAAGCCTCTTCGTGTGCCCTATCAGGACGATGTCCTTCTACCCCCTCACCCGAGTTCTGCTTTCCCCACAGCCTTTGCACTATGGGACTATGCACGGGCATAATCCTTCTTTTGGTTCTGCCCGGGTTGCTTTCTCTCCTCAGAGCCCACTCTGGATAAGGTAAGGGCGGATGAGAGACGGGACAGGGTGGGTGACTGTACCAGGACCCTTCAGTGCCTATCCTTGGTCACTGAGATGGGGACCCATGGACTTCCAAAGGACTTGGCTGCATGTTCTGGGGGCTCGTCTACAACTGAGACCATGCTGTCTTTCCTCATCAGGACACTAAAGGGCCCTGCTAAGCCGGGCCAACCAAAAACCCATGCCAAGGACCAGCTGCATCCACGAAGGACATCGCTCACCCGTCTCCCACTTCCCTGCCTTCTGATGGGCAAAGGGCGAAGCTGGGTTGCCAACTGCTGCTGGCCTCTGTGCAGCTGTCCACCCTGCCCTCCAGCCCAGCTCCCGTCCTGCTGTTCTGCAATTAGGTCTGTCCCCTGCAGGCATCTTGGATGGAACTTGTGGATTTTTTTGTTGTTGTTGCTGTTGTTGTCTTACAAGCCATCAGCAGCAGGATTTCACTCTCACGAGCTGTGGAAAACATCAGTGATGGGTTTGTTTGTATTTGCCTAATTAGGCAGGGAGCTGCGATGCTATCTCAAGGACTGGCAGCTTCTTTGGAAAACATACACAGGAAGCAGCACAGCTTGGGAGGAATCTGTAGCCCTGTCCATGGTTATCCTCGCTCTGTATGCTCAACGGAGGCAAAGCTTCAGAGCGGCTAGGTTCCAGGCATGGTGTGTAGGTTCAAACTCCCGCCCATCTCTTCCTTGCTCTGTAACCTGGAGCTTTAGATCGGTTGGGTTTCAGATTCCTTATCAGCAAAGTGGGGGCCTCACAGGTGAAGATTTCAACAGGATAATCTATGTAAGTTGGCTTTGAACTTAAGCCAGTTTTGCACTGACTTCCCCAAGCGCTAAAATTGCCGGTATCAGCTACCATGTCCACCCTATCCTCTATATGTGCTGATTTAAATACAAATGATGACAAGGCAAAGAAGATGACTCAGTGCAAACATGAGAAACCATGTCCAGACCCTTAGCACCTCAAAAGTTGGGTGTGGCGGTAACTGGGGACAGGGAACAGAGACCAGTACATAGATCCCTGGGGCTTACTGTCCAGTCTGTCTGGCCAACGGGTGAGCTCCGGGTTCAGTGAGAGAACCTGTCTCAAAAATTAGGTTGAGACTTCAGAAGATAGCCAACATTGACATCTGGCCTGTTCTATAAAGATGGTTTGAATGAAAATGCCTCCCTAGGCTCAGTAGATGATGGTACCCCTATTAGGGGGCGTGGCCTTGCTAGAGTGGGTGTGGTTTTATTGGAGGAAGCATGTCATGGTGTCTCTTTACAACAATAAAAGCCCCAAGACAATGCACATGGGTACACTTACCTACATACACACATGCATACATACACATAACACACACACACACACACACACACACACACACAGTGAAAAACAGTACAAATGTCAGGGAGATAGAGTAGAGGTATCTGTCCTTCTTGGAAGGGAGCAGGCAGGGTCTCATCCAGTTAGATTGATAAGATAGTTGAGTCATTTTATTTTTCTTTAACTGCTACTCTGTTTCCCTTTCAATTAAAGGATGTTATAATATTTTTCTCCCTTGGGACAATCATAGATTCATGAGACATCTGAGAAGTGCTTTTCAGGTGAAAAACACTCTGTCTGCACCTGGGAATGTACTGGCAAACATTTTCTTTCTGGTGTCTCAGCCTTGGTGACCAGAAAGACTCTCATGTGTCAGTGAGAGACTCACGTCTGGTATACTGCGTGGGATAACACGGTTAAGGCGGAAGTGGGCAGAGCCATAGCAGCAGTAAGTCCTGCGACGCTGGCCCTCAGTTCCCCTGTCTTACGCACTTAGTAAGTCTTTGCTGGATTCAGCTGTATTTTGTTCTGTCCCTTTTGTACCCGGCCAGCAAGCGGTGTATATGGAACCTGTGAGAACCTATCATTATTGCCAAGATGGTGTTTTGTGGATAGATGATTAAATACAGGACAGATATTTCTCAGGAACCTGAGCTTATGGGCTCTGCAGCAGACAGTCTAAGGCCCATCTTCCTTAGTGACGGAGTCAGGCTGGAGAGGAAGCCAGCTCAGGCCACACATGGGTCGACTTGTCTTTAGCACCAGCACCCAGATCCTGCATGCTAGAGAGCCAGGTATGGCGCTTCAGATCGGAGGTGCATTATCTGTGCCTTGATGTCAATTCTATGATCCGTCCCTAGTGACCTGGGACCTCCACTTGGCCACTGACCTGATGAGACAAGGTCCGGACAAAAGGCTGATAACCCCTGACCAGGAGCCCAGACTCTTCATCAGTCATGGTGTCGGTCCAGGATCACGACTGTCCAGAGCATAAGCTATTCTCATTTGGGAAGGTCGTTGCATTCCCCCCCATCTCCCTAGGGTACCAGAGCTGAGCATCTCTGAAGTTGGCTGGCTCCCATAACACTTAAACTTTACGGCAGCGCAGTATATTTTGGAGATATTCTCGGGTATTTTATCTCTGCTCAGCTGGGCTGCAACATCAGGCCCATGACTGCTACTGACCATTGCTATAATGCTTCAATATACATTATTTTTTGGACAAGACGTAACTCACATTTTAAATATTAATTTCCCGGCCCCAGTGTTTCCGAGTGCACTTCTATTTTTATTTTTCCTGCAGCCGCACAGCATGGACGAGGAGGAACTACTTCCTGGTTGAATGCGAGCTTCTCATCCACCCTCTACCCCTAGATGTTCCCAGACGGCAGGTGAGCGACACCCAGATCTGTCCTTCTGAATTCCGTCATGCATCTCAGCCCAGCAATCAGCCCCTTGCTCGCCTGGCCCGAGGCAGAGTAACGACAGAGTGGTCAAGCGACGGGGAATGGCTGCAGTTTTTTTATGCCCTGGGGAAAGGGTAGGCTGGCAAGGTGTTTGGATGAGCTTCTGAAACAGCCACACAAAATAGATATGGCCTGGCACAAACTACGGCGTTGATGTGCCAGCCAGTGGCAGCTGCAGGAGGCCCCCACGGTGCAGCTTGCCCGGGCGGCTGAACAAGGTTGGCAGTTAATGTAAACCCTTCCTGTCTTTTCTCCCCATCATGAGATGAATCCTGGGAGAAGCCGATTTTCTTGTGAGTTTTCAGTTCATTGGCTCTCTCCTTGGGTGGGAAGCTGGATCGTGCCTTGATAAATGAGGATCCATTTTGGGCCAAGAAACGGGAGCCCATGATGTTTGGAAATCAGACTTCCTGGGGGATCCCATTGGCTTTGGAATGGATTCTGTTCTAGGTGTAGGACTGGCCATCGGAGTGGCGATCAGTGCTCATAGCCAGTGGCTCCCGGGCTTCCTAGGGATCTAGATCCAGGCCTGGGCTGTCAGGATAGTTGCAGAGCTGGCTGGGCATTTGAGCCCCAAATGGAATATGGAGTGCCACAGTGGAACAGACAGGGTGAGGCAGTGTATGTGCTGAGCCTTTTTGTTTGGGTCGGGGAGTCTGGAAGTACTCACTTGAGAGGTCTCTGCCTACGCCCAGAGCCAAGCCATCTTTGATCCACAGGACGAAGCCATCATATTCAGGGATGGCACACAGTAGAGTCACTGGCTGTCCTGACACCACCACTTGGTCCTGGGGTTGCTGGCTGAAGGAGTAGGCTTGACCTGGGGAGAGAGAAGCACAGTGGTCAGTCAGTGAGGCCAGCAGTGACCTTCACTGCTCTGGAATCAGAGCCAGGCTGTCCCGAGACCCCCCGACTCTAGCCGAGTTCCTGTTTTTCAGGGGCTGGCTTGAGACTCAGGACTCCAGATTCTATTTTATGCAACCCCAGTGCTGATCTCCTGAACGAACCTCAGCCACCAGGGGACATGCGACCTCCCTCCTCCCACCTAACTTCACTTGCTCAGAAGTCACACGGTTCTAGTTCAACCTGGCAATCCAGGCAATCGGCGGATAGTATAGGGCCTTGGCAGGAGCTGGTAGCCATCCCTCCCTAAAGCCTTCTTCTTTCTTTTTCTTTCCTTTTTTTTTTTAAAAAAAAAATATTTATTTTATCTATATGAGTACCCTGTAGCTGTCTTCAGACACACCAGAAGAGAGCATCGGATCTCATTACAGACGGTTGTGAGCCACCATGTAGTTGCTGGGAATTGAACTCAGGACCTCTGGAAGAACAGCCAGTGCTCTTAACTGCTGACCCATCTCTCCAGCCTCCTTCTTTCATTTTCTAAGGTTGGCTCTTACAATCTCCCCCTTGGGAATCTCTTGAAAGCCCATGACTCTCACCCGCACCTCAAAGTAAGATGCCACAACTATCGAAGCTCAGGGTCCTTATCTTATTATTATTTTTTTTTGAGACAGGGTTTCTCTGTGTAGTCCTGGCTATCCTGGAACTCACTCTGTAGACCAGGCTGGCCTCGAACTCAGAAATCCGCCTGCCTCTGCCTCCCAAGTACTGGGATTACAGGTGTGCGCCACCACGCCCGGCAGGTCCTTATCTTATTAAACAAACAGTTTGCTGCACATGTGAGGTGCCAGGCTCTGCGCATCTTTAAGCATCAGCTCATGAATTCTCATTCTGGTAACAGTGTAACCATATAGTAAGCACTGTCTCTGCACGGAGAGGGGGAGGCTGGTATAAGTATGGGGCGAAGGAGAGTAGCACTGAGCTGACTCGGTACTTCCAATGCTGGGTGCACTGCCTGGGGGTACTGTGCTAACAGCACTCTTCAGAGCATCAGCAGACAGCTCTGCAGGACTGGGAACCGAGGGGTTTGACAACGGCTACCTGCGGCAGGGTGGGGGCTGTGAATCTGCCTCATTCTGCCTTTGAGGGCTGTTCTCATCTGCTGAGTCGGGGTCCATGCAGCTCCCAAAGCATGGACTTGGGGAAAGTAGGGAGGTAACATGGTCTGTGTGCCTTGGAGGCCACGGCCACGGAGAGTGGACAGTGGCTCACAGATGATCTGAGAGGGCTGCAGTCAGGACTTTCTATATACACCCTTCTCCTAGAGACAATGAAATGCTTCGGGGCAGAAAAAAAATGCCGTTCTATAACAAACCAGGATCAGAGAGGCACAGCAACAGGACCGGGGTCACACAGATAGTGAGCGGTGGAGCTGGGGCTGGAGTGGGGTCCACCTGAGCTTCAAGCCCTCAGTTTGTTCCCACCCCAGCCCTGAAGACACAGATATTTTGTGGGAGGGAAAGGGACCTGGGAGTCAGCTGCTGCCTCCTTCCCGCAGCGCCACAGACGACCTGGGCTCGGCTTACCACCCCACACAGCATGGTGGGCATAGGGCGATCTGAGGCTCACAGGAGGGCACCGGGCCCCTAGAGCAGCGGAGAGTGGGGGCAGTAGGTGGGTCTGGAGTTCACAGCCTGGTGGGATCTTAGCAACCTCTCTGAGGAGTCTCATTAAAATTGAAATTGGCCTGGAATTGTGGGAGTAACCCTTTTTATTCTGATTGTGAGCTTTACAAATTAGATTATGGAGGGTATTTTAATCAGCTCTCGGTAGTGGGCTTTTCCCTGACTCTGTCTCCTCGAGATTGCTGTTGAAATTAGGCTCTTTCCGACACCAAAATAAGAAAGAGGAAAAGATGAGACAGAAGACGAAGAGGAGGGAAGGGAAGAGGCATAAAGTAGGGGTCCAGACAGGGAGGATGGGGAGTGGGAGGGGGAGTGGGAGGGGGAGTAGGAGGGTTCAGGTCCAGACAGGGAGGACAGGGAGGGGAGAGGGAGGGTCAGGGTCCAGACAGGGAGGATGTGGAGTGGGAGAGGGAGGGGGAGGGAGAGGGTTGGAATCTAGACAGGGAGGATAGGGAGGGGAGAGGGAGGGTCAGGGTCCAGACAGGGAGGATGTGGAGTGGGAGAGGGAGCAGGAGGGGGAGGGTTGGGGTCCAGACAGGGAGGATGGGGAGGTGGGAGGGAGGGGGAGGACAAGAGGCTGAGGAGAGAAAGGGAGAGGAGAGGGGAAGAGGAGGGGAAGAGTAGATGAGGAGGGAGATAGGAGGAGGGAGAAGGATTAAGAGGAAGGAGGGAAGAGGAGGATAGAAAAGGGAGGAGGGAGAAAGGGGAGGAGGAAGAAGGGAGGAGAGGTAGAGGGAGGGAAGAAGGGAGGAGGAGGAGGAGCAGGAGGGGGAGAGCAGAGAGAGATGAGGGATGGAGGGGTCAGGAGAGGAAGAGGAGGAGGGAGGCAGGGAGGCACCTTTTCTAGGCGTCTGTCCCTGCTCTAATCTTTTATCCTGGAATCTTTTGCAAGGACAGTGAGTGCTAAGGCAGCTCCAGGAGCAGCCAACGCTCCTGTGATCAGAGAGAATTATCAGGTTGTCAGCCCCGGGGGCTAGAGGGACTGGAGTGAGAAAGCCCTAAGGAAGTGGTGCCTGGGCTTCCAAATGTCCCTTATTAGGAGTTTCGCCCGGACTTAGCTGTCCATTCTCCACAGCCCGTTCTTTCTATGCTACCGAAGGAGAGGGGGCATTGTTGAAGACGCTTGGAGCATCCACTTCTGGGGGCACGGAGCAGTCCTGGAGGGTCACCATGAACATGAGCAGAGCCGGATGGTTTGGGGCCCTGGGAGGTGAAGTCAGTGACAACACTGGCTGGATGCAGTTATCACTGAGGTGTCTCAGAGCCAGGAACTGGAGTAGATGCAAGATCCCCCCGCTAACACCAGGAGGGCAAAGCAGGAGAGGCCAGAGAAGCGCTTAGGAGCAGTTTTGATGGAAGCTACATGGGGCTTTCGTCACTACTGGATTGTCTGTGGAAAACATGTTTCTGGGGATGGGGAGGGTACAGAGTTCTCAAAACCACCCTAAAGATAGGATTTGAGGGGCTGGAGAGATGGCTCAGCGGTTAAGAGCACTGAGTGCTCTTCCCCGAAGGTCCTGAGTTCAAATCCCAGCAACCATATGGTGGCTCACAACCATCTGTAATGGGATCTGATGCCCTCTTCTGGTGTATCTGACAGCTACAATGTACTCACATACATAAAATAAGTAAATCTTAAAAAAAAAAAAAGATAGGATTTGAAATTTATTTTGGGGGGTAGAGTAGGAGCTGAGTTCCCCCAACCAACAGCCCTTCTTTGCTGTCTAATTTTAATATTTTTAATGTTATGCTATGTTCAGACCACTAAAATTACTTTGATACTCAGTACCAGGTGTGGGATACAGGGTTTCTCTAACAGCACAGGCGATTGTCATTACTTCTGCTGAGTGACAAGACAGTAAAACTAGATATTATGAAGACAAGACATACTTAGGTTGTAGAAATCAAGCCAGAACTGGACTGAGGATTTTATTTCTGCTGGCTATGTTTCAGAATGCTAGATGGAACTATGTAGGCTGCAGAAGGAAAAAAAAAAGCACTAATGGAATTATCCAGTAGTGAACCCTGAATGTTACAGGATTGACTTACCAGGCAAGATGTGCCCACGGGCACATTAGTGGCATGATGGTTGTGAGGGCAACCAACTGCTTCCTGATTAGATTTGAGTTCTGCTCCAAAGAAGGAAAATGCACCTGATACTGGAAACCTGATCTGGTACCCGTAAAGCCCATAGCTCCGGGGGTCATAGGCTCTAGGAAGTTGCTATGTAAATGGGCAAGATGGCAAAATTCCTTCTAAATCTTAACGGTTGTACCCACGGATTTCAATCTTGCTTTCAACATTGGTCAGAGAAGTTTCTTCTGTGCAGCAGACAGCAGCTAATGCAGACCCGCAACTGATCAGAGTGTCGAGAATAAGTGACGGTTGTGTGTTCATCCACAGATGAAATATCTACATCATCTCCCATCTCCACTCTTTAAAGCTCATGGAACAGAAAGAATTTTAGAGCTGGAAGATGGGGAGAAGTACTGAGAAATGCTCTCTTCTGAACCTGGCATGGCCATTACACTCTCGAACTTATTACAGCTTTGGTTACTTGCACAAGAGCTATCTATACAAGATCAAGTCATGACATCAGTCAATATTCCAGTGCACAGCACTAACTAGACTCAGTAGAGAGATGATAGATAGATAGATAGATAGATAGATAGATAGATAGATAGATAGAGATATTGGGAACATGAAGAGGGGAAAGGTTGGGGATAGATAGGTCCAAGATACATTGTATAAAAATATGAAATTGTCAAAGAATAAATAAAATATATTTAAAGACAAACGAAATGACTTTTTTCTTTCAAAGCTGATATACTTTTATAAACAGGTCTTAGACTTGGTGGATAGGAAGAGTAGATAAAAGTTGGGGTGCTATAGAAGAGGAAGTGGAGGGAAACCCAATACTTTCACCCTCAGGACAGACCTTGAGACTTTCACGGCCAGGTGCTCTTTGGAGCCCAGTGTGAGAGGCAAGGGTGGGGTCATTTTTAGAGAAACTGCTTCTCCCAACTTGGCTTCCCCCCCCTTCGTCCTTTTCCATTCCATCCTAGGCAAAATGTCTTTCTCCTTCCTCTTTTATCTACTCTGACCCGTAGCCTATGGGACAGTGCCACCCACACTCAGGGTAGCTAGTCTCTCCTTAATCTCAGTAAATTCCCAAATGGACACACCCAGAGGCGAGCTTTGCTAAGCTTCCAGCACCTACTTAGTCCAATCACGTGGTGGACCACCAGGGCAGCCAGTTTCCCCAAGTCTTACTGCGCACTTACTATTCGTCCAATGCTGGAGAAACATAAATGAAGACCCACACTGCATCTCCAGAAGGACAGAAGAACAGCAGCCTCTCTGTCACAGTGCCTGGCACAGCATGTGAATGAACATCAAGTGTCCTTCCATCCAGTGCTTATAGCTTGTTACCTCTGGTTTGTTTCCTGTTCTGTGCTCTGTGTTCACCGTAGGACAGTCGCTTCTGTGTTATAAACTACTGACTGGGTAGATATTGTGCTGAGCATACCACCCAGAAGGGGAAAGGGACGAGACAAAGGAGAAGGGCCAGAATCACAAGGGATCAGAGGGAACCACTGAGTTATTTATGGGAAACCTACTGTATGGTGGAGCTGTGGTACTGAAGGCACACATGGCTCTGTTATATATGGCAGCCATCTTTACCACATTTTATAGGTGAACTGGATGCTCTAATGTGGTTCTTAAACATCTCCAGAAGGCCCAGCTTGATGCTTCTGAGATGTGGTAGTGGTACCACGACAGGTAGAGCCTCCTGGGAGGTCTTTATGTCATTGTGGATATGCTCTGTTCTTCCCTTCCCTTCCCTTCCCTTCCCTTCCCTTCCCTTCCCTTCCCTTCCCTTCCCTTCCCTTCCCTTCCCTTCCCTTTCCTTCCCTTCCCTCCCTCCCTTTTTCCTTCCTTCCTTCCTTCCTTCCTTCCTTCCTTCCTTCCTTCCTTCCTTCCTTCCTTCCTTCCTTCCGTGTGTGTGTGTGTGTGTGTGTGTGTGTGTGTGTGTAGTGTAAGTCAAAGAACCACTTCTCCTGCAATCTTCTACCTTGTTTGAGAGAGGATCCCTTATTGTTCACCACTGTGGACTCCAGAATAACTGGCACTTGACCTTCTGGGGATTTTTCTCTCTCCTCCTATCTTTCAATAGGAATAATGCAGATGTGTCCTGTAGATACTGTTCTATAAGGATGTGGAGATTCAAACTCAGGTCTTTATCTACTGTGACATGTCCTCAGCATGGGTGTGTTCATGGAGGAAATTGTGAGACCTTAATATTCTCTCTCTCTCTCTCTCTCTCTCTCTCTCTCTCTCTCTCTCTCTCTCCTTCCCCTCAGCTTAAAATGTTTAGTTCTGACATTGACCTAGAGGCAATAGAACCCCTTTACGAAGCCTTGGAGCCCACCAAACTGTGAGCCCAAATAATCCTTTTGTTTTCATAAATTGAGTGTCTTGGGTATTTTTTGTGTGTCAGAAAATCTGATGAACACACAGAGGCTCACACGAACGGAAGGGTTTGCCCAACTTCACAACTTTACATGTTTATGCCAAGTAAAACTCAAACTTGAGAGCTGAAGCCCTGTTCTCCTAGCTCTACTCCACCATAGCTATTGAGCTGAGAGCCTGGACCCAGACTCTAATTTTCTATTTAGTATTCACACCACCAACCAGATCACCAGAGGCCAGGGATCTTTTGAATTACAAGTGATTCCTTGATTCCTTGATTTCATGTCCCCTCTTTGCAGTGTGGATGGACATGTGGCTTGCTTGGGAGCAGACAGAATTGGCTTTCTGTCTTCACTCCTTCGGTTGAATAATTTCTGTTATCCTTTTTATTAACCAACTTATTTTTTCTTCCTTTTGAGACAGGGTCTTGTTATGTAGTCTATATGACTCTTGAGTGTGCAATCCTCCTGCATCTGTCTCTTGAGTTCTGGAACAGCAGGTATGTGTCATCAACCCAGCTCCACCATGGGCTTTGAACAATTCCTTCTCATTCAAATAGAATGTCTTTCCCTTTTCCTTTGACGTCATGCAACATTCCTGGCTCTTCTCCCCGCCCCCCCCCATAACTTGTCCAGGCTCCCTTCTGCTATGAGGCTACCTGTGAGCTCTGGAAGGGATGGGGCTGCATATCCCTTAGGACCCTAGAACGGTGGGTCTCAATCTGTGGGCTGTGACCAAGGGAAAATACATATTTCCAATGGTCTTAGGAACTGAGATACCGCTCAGTAGCAAAATTAGAGCTACAAAATAGCAATGAAGTAATTTTGCGGTTGGGGTCACCACAGCATGAGGAACTGTATTAAAGGGTCACAGCCTTAGGAAGGTTGAAAACCACTGTCCTAGAGTCTATGGTGCTGTGATCTCTTTGGGTGAGGAGCTGGTAAAAATGTGATGGCTAGTGTCTCTAGGCCCACGCTGACTGGCATTCTCCCGTGCTGTGTTTAGAGAAGCCACGGTCGATGTGTATCTCTACCATACACAGTCTCAAGTCTTCTAGGGATACGTTCTGGTCCTTCAGTATCCTACCTCCACTATCACTCATAGGAAAAGGTCTTGCTTTGTGCTTTCCTGGTAGTGGAAAGACAATCTTGGAATGGGACATAGAATGGGGTTGGCATCTGTCACAGCAGAGGAAATAAAGTCCCAGGGCACACTGTGCCTTGAGCCTTGTCAAAAGTGGGGGCTCTACGCCTACCTCCTGCTGCAACCCACTTAGGCTTGGAGGCTCAGTTTCTTCCTTCTTACTCGAAGCCTGGTCAGTTTGGCTGGGCCTGTGTCAGGTACAGTGCTGTGGGGACGTAGCCAGTGCTTCCAGCATCCTTGATAGAAAGTCAGAGTCCCTGGGATACTGATCTTGCCGTTAGGGTCTATGATCTGTAGATATGTGCATGACAAGTATTATAGCCATGGGTGGTGGCAGTCAACTAAAATCCTGCCTACTTCTGTGTCAAGACCACTGGTGGGATTTACTGAGAGTTCCTGGATGGTTACCTTGGAATATAAAGGGTCATGCAATCATCTTGGAGAGGTCATACAAAGTTTGTGTGGAGCTAAAGAAATCTCTGTTCCAAGGGGGCTGGTGGGATGGCTAAGTAGGTAAGGTGCTGGCTGTGAAAACCCAATGACCTGAGGACAATGCAAGGAACCCGTATAAAGGCAGAAAGAGGGAGGCGACTCCACAAAGTTGTCCTCCAACCTCTGTGTGTGTACTATGATCACACACATGCGCACGCGCGCACACACACACACACACACACACACACACACACACCCATTAATGATATGTAAAATTGAAAGGTCTACTTCAAGATGGGAGCTGGAGCTTCAGACAGGCTTCCTGGACTGGGTTGTGTTGGGGGATACAGAGAAGGAGAAACTGATTCTGGGCCAGAATATATTAAAAGTGAGAGCCTGGAGGTGGTGGCACACGCCTGTAATCCCAGCACTTGGGAGGCAGAGGCAGGCGGATTTCTGAGTTCGAGGTCAGCCTGGTCTACAGAGTGAGTTCCAGGACAGCCAGGGCTATACAGAGAAACCCTGTCTTGAAAACACACACACACACACACACACACACACAAAAAAAAAAGAGACAGGTGAAGCTCCTCAGCTGCCCCCAGGGAGCCTGGATCGTGTCACTTTCCAGGTTCCACGTCCTGGACAGTAGAATGGACATATTTGCAATCTGGTCCTAAAAAGAACCCCACCCTGTCAATATCTGTATAACTGGGGCAAGCTATTCTCCTTCTTGGAGCCTCAGTGTGGTGGTTTGAATGAAAATGGTCTCCATAAGCTAACAGGGAATGGCACTATTAAGAGGGGAGTCCTTGTTAGAGTAGGTGTGGATTTGTTGGAAGAAGTCTATCACTAGGAGACGGCAGGTTTGAGGTCTCAAATGATCAAGCCAGGTCTAGATTGGCATCCACTTCCTGTTGCCTATGACTCTAGATGTAGAACTCTCAGCTACCCCTCTTCAGCACCATGTCTACCTGCATGCTGCCACGCTCCTGCCGTTATGATAACGGACTGAACTTCTGAAACTGTAAGCCACCCCCTATTTAATGTTCTCCTTGTAAGAGTTACTCTGGTCGTGGTGTGGTGTGTCTGCCCAGCAATAGAAATGCTAACTAAGACACTCAGTTTCCTGGAGTCCTCAGCGGGGCTGACAGTAATGAGGGCGTTATAAAAATGCAGGCCTGTATATAAGTCATCCTGTATGCACAGTGTTCCATAAAGGACTCTGGTCACTACCATCCACACATCTCTGTGAGTCCAGGACTATACAAACCAGCGCCCAAGCAGCTCATGTTATGAGCAGAGATGGAACTCCTACCAGTCCGAGGTTGAACCCCCATTAGAAATCTCCATGTAGAGATCAGAGCTGGGCCCTTTGGGTTCTGTCAGAGCATCCATTACTAGTCAGCTTTGGGGGATCCCAGAGTGCCTGGCGCCAGCAGCACAGCAAGGGCTCCAGTGTGTCCACCTGCTCTTATTAGCAACCAGTTGGAAGAGCTTAAGAATATCCATTTCAGGGGTCTTTATTGCCAGCTTTCTCTCAGCTCAGAGCATGTAGTAAACTGCTTCTTATGGGTTTAAAGAACACTGTCCTTGTCATCAGAAGCAAGCGAGGGGAGGAAGAAGAGCAGGACCCAACAATACCAGAACAGTACTGGCAGACACACGGGAAGGGACCCAGCAAATGGCATGTTTTTTTTTTTTTTTTCCTGACCTTGACCTGTCAGCACCTGTGCAGAATGCTGGGTTGTGATCACAGATTGGCATGGTGGGAATACACTAGCCCACTGACTGACTGATATGAAATCTGATCTTTATAGAGGGTCTGAGTGAGTGACAGTGACTGTAGTAGCATCAGGGTCTGAGGTAGGAGCAAGAGCCATCTCATCTGGTGGGGGGGGGCAAAGATAAAGTGTGCCTTTCCTGCTGGCCATGGTCTTAGAGCCTGGAACAAGGGAAGGTGTGCCCAGAGCTGGAATCAGAAGTTGCACAGACTTAGTGCTTAGAGAGAGGTATAAGGAAGGGCCACAGGGACCTGGATTCTGGTGTGGTCTGCAGGGCAAGAGTGTAGGGAGAGGGCATCTCCTGGGGAGTAGAACATATAAATTGAGAGGTCAGGATGTGGCCAGGGAGGGACAGCAGGAGGGCCACAAGCTCCTGTTTCTGTGTTGGAAACTTGTAGGGTCGTTTGAGAGAACAGGGTCTAAAGTACACAGAACCATCCCTGCCTTCTGTAATGTCAGTTATCACTGTCATTGTGTGTGGAGCATGTAAGACAATGATCAGAAGGGATACTAACCCAGAAGGAGGGGGGAGTGGTGTGTGGGAGGGGGAGAGAGAGAGGGAGAGGGAGAGGGAGAGAGAGAAGGAGGAGGAGGAGGAGGAGGAGGAGGAGGAGGAGGAAATGGAGAGGGTTGAGGGAAGCTGACTGTATTAGTCCTCACATGTGTGCTGAGACAATTGTAGTTAATGAGACGCCATCAAGTTTTGGGACCCATTTGCTCAGGCACCAATTTTAGGCAGGTCACAGGATGATGTTTGGAGGATGGATGGTGAAGGATCATCCAAAGACAGGAAGACTGATCAGGAAGATTGTACTGTCATACAGGCTCAGCGAAAGTGTATTGCCCGAAAGAAGAAAATGGGTTTAGCATCTACTTGGAGGTAGGATTGATAGCCTTCGGTGGGAAGGAAGATGGAGGCTGTTGCTGGCAGTGATGGTGAGCCTCTTCCTGTCTTCAGAGGTAAAGCTGGGCTGAGGTGGGATGGTCCTGTGGTAAGTGTGTGGATGGACAGTGCTCTGAATCACACAGGGAAGGTGTGTTGGGTGTACTTGGGTCAAAGGGTCTGAAAGTGAGAAGGTGTAAACAACTTACATGTAATGAACTCTTGCTCTGGCCTGTGTGTGTGTGTGTGTTGTGTGTGTTGTGTGTGTTGTGTGTGTTGTGTGTGTGTGGTGTGTGTGTGTGTGTGTGGTGTGTGGTGTGTGGTGTGTGTGTGTGTGTGTGGTATGTGTGTGTGTGTGTGTGTGTGTGGTGTATGTGGTGTGTGTGTGTGTGTGTGTGGTGTGTGTGGTGTGTGTGGTGTGTGTGGTGTGTGTGTGTGTGTGTTGTGTGTTGTGTGTGTGTTATATGTGTGTGTGTTGTGTGTGTGTGTGTTGTGTGTGTGTTGTGTGTGTGTTGTGTTGTGTGTGTGTGTTTTGTGTGTGTGTGTGTGTGTGTGGTGTGTGTGTGTGTGTGTGTGTGTGTGTGTGTAGGCACATGGGGGTCAGAGGGAGACAGATGTCTTTCTCAATTGCTCTTCACTTTAATCTTGGCACAGCGCTCACTAGGAAGCTTCTTACTAGACTAGGCTGGCCCCAGAGATCCTCCTGTCTCTGCTTTCCCAGTGCTAGGACTATAAGCACACACTACTAGGCCTGGCTCTTTTTTGTGGGTGTTGGGGTTTGAACACGGGGTTCACACTCTCATGGAAAGTACTTTATTAACCAAGCCATCTCCCAAACCCTCCTCGCTGTTACTTCCTTAAAACTCATTTTTTTGTGAGCATACAAAGCAATGGGTTTCGTTAAGACACACTCCCACACCCACCCACACCATAATCATATTCATGTTTCTACTACGTTCCCTTGTTCTGCACCTCCCCTGTTAGGTTTCTCACCTCTAAAGAGTTCCTTGTACTTTCATGTTCCTGGTGTGGACCTGAGATTTCATGTCCAAACATGAGAAGTTCCATATGTGTATGTGTATGTGTATGTGTATGTGTATGTGTATGTGTATGTGTATGTGTATGTGTATGTATAATGTGCAACTATCTAAGTGGGCCAAGGTTCATTTAGTCAGGGTGTGCTTGGGACCTGCTGTCTAGAATTAGGTATTTAACTCCACTCAAGGTTCATTCTCCCTTTGAATTCTGTTGTGAGAACAAGAGGTTATCGAGGTCCATCTTCCTTGGGACAAAGAGAAGCCAGGAGAACTTAGTTCAAGAAATGACCTTCTCCCCACTGCCCCTTCCTCTTTGACCTTTGGCGGAACAGAGATTTGGAGGCACTTTTATTTTCAATTCCATCATTTGCAGCCACTGGTAACTTGTTTCTGATGCACAGGTTAGGAGAAGCTTGCCAGTGCTGTGAATATTCTAGAAACTGCGTGTAGGTTTTGTTTGGTCATACACGAGAGTAAGCCACTTTCCAGGTTCGACTGAAGGGATCAGATCTATTTCTCCTCTGTTCCCCAGTTCCTTGGTGGAGCTATTGTAGCACAGACAGCCTGTGACTCCGACAGCCTCACACCCCCGTCCTCAGGACACAATCTACCAAGGTTGTCCTGGACACTCTGGGTCTCTAATGAAGAGCAATCGGGCCGACCAAGGCAGGGTGAGCCCAAAGTTATCATAAATCGTGTGCCTGTTCATTATCAGTGTTGCAGCCTCAGCCAGAGCTTGTCCCGTGTTCATTAGTAGCAGGAGCTGGACTCCGCCATCGATCCAGCAGAGGCCTGGATGCCAAGAAGATGCTGATAAGTGCTGCAGCAAATGGGGATCCTCTGTGCCCCTGAAGGATCCCATTCATTCCTGTCTGAGGTCACTCATAAGGAATGAGGGTGGCCAGAGGGGTGTAAGGCTGTGGGGGAGAGTAGGGGGTATAGAAGGGAGACATTCTGGCCACAAAGCAGATGCTGTGCAGGCCTCATGCTACTTGGCCTTGGGACTCAGGCTGGGTTCCTTCTTCTGTTCCTCTGTCTGAATCTAAGGTTTTTGTGACTTTAAACAGGGAAGCGTGGAGAGCAGTAGGAATGCGGTGCCAACTCACAGGGATAGGGTGTTACTTTAGTACAGCAGACAGGGCTGCAAGCCTCGGCCACGGGCACACAGGATGTTTACAGTTGCTTCTTACAGAGCAGCAGTTTGGGAACCACTGGGCTAAGAGTGAGGCTGGGACACAGATTAGCTTACACCTTGATACCCAACATCTTTAGCTCTTTTCTAAAGGCTACAGGTTGGACACACGAAGCTATGTTTGTGCCCTGAGGACCTGTGTTGCCTCTTCTTAGTTGTGTGCCTTTGGGCCTGACTGTGCCATTTACTCAAGTTTGGACTGGTCACCTGTAAGATGCAGAATGTAGACTACTAGATAATCAACGTGCGTCAGGCCCCTCCTTCCCAGCCTTGATACTACATGCTCTAACTTAACCAAACTTTCACAAGGATGAAAATAAAACGTGAGGCACAGAAATGTTAAAGCAAACCCTCAGGGACTCTTGGTCTGTTTGGGGGAAGATCTTATCCTAAATATTGTTTTGTTTTGTTTTTTTTTTAAAAAAAACAAGAATTTAAAAAATAATCATTTTATAGTTCGGTATGCTTGTGCCCTTCAGAATGGTTTTAAAACTTTTATATGTATAACAATTATCCATGGAACTAACTAGAAATATAATGCTCTGGGCTCAAGCTTAGAGAGGTTTAGATGGTAGATTTTCATGATGTTTAGGAATGTGTGCTGAGAGCTTCCAGCAGTTTGGGGATCACAGCTGAGGTGTATCCACATATAATAAGCAATGCATATAATAAGCTCAGGTTATGCATTCTTTCTAGACCAGCTACTGTCTCTTTCTGAATGTGCCGTATTTTCCCCCAACTAAACAGAGAAAGCAGTGGGCAAAGTCAACAGTTTCCCACACACCCTTATAAATGTATACAATCTTCCCGTCCGCAAAGTGTCATGTGATGCTGGGGTTGGAGAACGGAGTCCTGCCTTGGCTCTGCATTGGCGCCCGAGGTCTCGGTGTGCAATGCACGAGGGCTCAGAGGGACCGGTTCCGAGTCCTTAGATGACCTGCAGGGCTTCTGCCATTAAGCACCAGGTGCTTTGTCCCTTGGCACTAACCTAACATGGAGAAGCACAGCTTAAATCCGGCACTTAATGAGCAGAATTCTTGGTCCTGGCTGCAAGTAAACCATTCCAGTGCAGGTCCTCAGTTCTAACCCTCCTGGAGACTAATGCAATCAACTTTAACATTTTGTGTTTGAAATTGCATTTATACAGTGTGTGTGTGTGTGTGTGTGTGTGTGTGTGTGTGATATGTTCGAAGAGGCTCTTCCCCTTTACCATGTCAGTCCCAGGTTTTAAACTCAATAGTCAGGTTTGACAGCAGGCACCTTTACCCACCAAATGATCTTGCCCCCCCCTCCCCCACTAAGCACAACCAACCCTTGTTGTCTTTGTTAATGGAGAGGGCAAGGGTGTGAATAAACCACATGATGGCCAACCTGAGCTAACGGAACTTATTTTAACTTCAGAATGCATTTTGCTATTCTTGTTTGAATATGGATGGATTTGATTTTTCTAGGAATTTTTAATACATAAACAAACGCGCAGTCTGATGATGGGGTTCCCTGCCTGTCTCCTCCTCAGGTGGGTAGAGAGCACCACTTCTATACTGGTCCAAAGTTAGTGTTAGCCACACTCTCCCTCCCGTTTGTCAAGTCTCTGGCTCACACCTTCCCTAAGAGAGACTGGGGATATTAACTGATTTTGCCTATAAAGGACTTTCGTTCCCTTTGGGCCTCATGCAAATAAGAGCAGAATAAGGAAGCTGTGAAATGTTAACAGAGGACTTCATTAAGCAGTCTTGGTGATAGCATTTGCCAGGAATGGGGACAATTTGCCAACAGATAATTGAGAGCTGACTATATATGTGTCCTAATTAAAAAAGCGATTCTTGTCACTGCCCTGGGACTCGGGGCCCAGTCTTCTGCTTGGTTTGGGATATTAGCCACAGAGAACTTTTGTATATACTTCATGCCTCACAGAGCACTTCCCATACATTTTCTGACTTAATAATCCTCTCGGTACCCAACGGAGAAGGGTTGATCACCAGCCTCCCAAGTTAGAAACTTGAGGAGCTGAGGCTCCAAGCCAACCATCCCGCTCTAGCGATGCTCATGCTATTCCGTCTTCTTCCCCCTTACCCTGACTTTTTTTGTCACTGTCAAAGAGACACCCCTGAGAGGGATTCCATTAGTTGTTTCTACCCAAGAAGGAATCAGCCAAGAAAACACAGCCAACTTGTAACAGCTACCCATGTCTTTCAAAAGTTTGATGCAGGCTTGTGTATAAAGGAGAAGTTTTATGCTAGAAGCACATAGAAAGAAGGAGCTGGGAGGTGCAGGCTTTTGGGGTTGCCGAGGATAAGAGTTGGGTTCTTTCTTCCAAGGAGGCTTAGGCTGGTGTCCAGTGATCCAGAAGACAGATTGGCCATATAGAGACGTAATGGATGTGGGAGACAGAGGATGTGGGAGCAGACCCAATTCCAGGCTGACCCTTCCCACAGCAATTCTGAGACACACAGAGAGCCTTTCCCATTCCTGGAGGAGGAGCCCGAAGGTCAGAGAGGACGAATAACTGGTCCAAGGTCACTGATGATGGATAGTGGAACTAAGATTTGAATTCTTTCATTCTAGCGCTGGCTTTCGCTTACACAGCTGCGCAGAGTGCAGAGTGCAGAGGGAGCTTGAGCCCCGGGTTTCCACTTTAGAGGGCAGAGAGTACTGTGCCCTCTAACTGCTCCAGCTGTGCTGTAAGGACAGATGTGATAATGACAGACCCTCTGCTTTATACCCTCCACGTACAGCCCTGCCCAACTCTAGACCAGGGTAATACTCCCATGTGCCAGTGGGGCTTAGTTGAGCCCCATAAACATTAATTTAGGATGCAAATTCTCTGCACCCAGGCTAAGGCACGGAACGTTACATTTTGTTCTTTGTGCGTATGTGTGTCTGTCTAGGGGCCAGCACTCAGCCTACGAGGTCATTCACCTTGAATTTCGAGACTATCCCTCATAGAACTGGAAGCTCTCTGTGGCCAGCAACCTTCCTGCCTCCACCTCCCCAGTGCTTGGATGACAAGTGCGTGTGCTTCCACGCCTAACTTCTTGACATGTGTTTTCGAGATTAAACTCAGGTCCTCCTGTTTGCACGGCGAGCACTTTCTAACTGGCTAAGCTATCTCCCCTGACCCTCTACTTTCTCTCTCTCTCTCTCTCTCTCTCTCTCTCTCTCTCTCTCTCTCTCTCTCTGTCTCTCTCTCTCTCTCTCTCTCACTAGGCTCTCATTATATAGCTGGGACTGACCTGAATTCCTGATGTTTCCGCTTTCACTGACTGAGTGCTGAGATTCAGGACGTGCCCCACCACACCCTGCTCGGAAGGGCCACTCCCACTCTTCTTCTTGGCCCGTCCTTTGACATGGAAGCTGCTCCTCTGCAGCAGCTTCCTCAGCTCAGCCCCGAGCTTAGTGACTAATGGCTTCCATTCCCCGCTCTGCTGGAGCCGTGGGCCTTTGCAGTAGTTACTACAGGGCTGGGCTGCTTATGTGTTGTGCAGCAACTCGGGGAGGGCTGCCTGGTTCCTACCCGAAACCTTGTGCTAGGGCATGGGATCAGGGGGCCACAGTTGGTTGCCATCTTGGGAGAGTGGTCCCTGTTTGCCCGCCTTTCAAGACATCTCTATTTTTTAAATGGAAGGCCCGTGGGAGATACACACGGCTCCTATAATAGCAGAGTTCCTCATGCCTTCGCTGGAGAGAGTGGAGCAGCCCTGAAACCTCCTCCCCTAAATGCAGCAATATTTGGTAACGCTTGGCGTCTTGGGGAGAGAATTCATGTCCGTAATTAGTTACTGTATATCACTATGAGTACTCGGCTCAGGATTTACTGGGCAAATACCATTTAACTGCACAATAACTACAGGTCCTTGCTGCTTATTGGGTAATTTACTAAGGCTGGGAGAATGGGGCAGGAGGGATGCCGAATAGGAGGTATTGTAACCCCTTGAATCAAACTTTATGAGTTCGGGTTTGGCAGAGGAGAGGCTGCTTGTCGCCAGCCTCTCCTTGCTTTGTTTTGCGGGGTTGGCGACAGATTTGCTTCCTTTCTTTTATTCATGGCAGAAGGACAGGTCTGAGACCGAGCCGTGGGACTGCCCACGGCCACCTAAGGTTATGGAGGGGGGTCCTTTGATTGAGAAGGTCTTACTTAGGCCAGAGTCTGCTGGAGAAACCTGGCTATGCTTCTGGCTTGTCACTGATGCCCTCCATGGGGCCCCTTTCTGTATCTGGGCCAGAGGGTGGGGAGGGCGGGGAGCTGGTCTCGCCTGGCAGCATTGACATAATCTCAGTTCTCTCTTCTCCAGCTAGTATGAGTGTTGCTTGGGAAGCAGCCATCCCTGGACCTTGGATGGCGTTCCCAGCTTAATCTGCTTGAGCAAAGTCTGTCTTAGTTTGGCCGTGCACTGTCTAAACTCCTGTAACCTATTTAGGCCACAGAGAGGGGAAGAGGCACAGTAATGAAAAACTCAACGTGCAACATTGCCTTACGCAATCTAATAAATTACTCCGTAGCCGGCTGCCAACTCAGACTAAGGCCAATATTGCCTGCAGTAATTATTTGGATCAAATGCAGTTTATCTGCTTCATATTTGTGCTTCTGTGCTCAGTGGTAACTTATAAATGTCATTGTGGTGTTTATTTGTTATAATGAAACTTAATGGCATTGGAAGTTAGGAGCAGAGCTGGTGGGGCGGCAGGTTTGAAACAATCTCTTCATCTCGGGAGAAGGGGCGAGCCAAGATAACACTGCAGTGCCCCGTAGAGAAGAGATTTGCAGAAGCGCTGGGCCCTTGCACTAAGCTGGCACCCAAGGTCATTTGACTTTGCCTCTGGAGACATCTATCAGGAGTGGGTAAGATTTGGCTGTGAGTTAACCAAGCCCTCCTCTACCTGTCCTTGCTCTGTCTTCTGAAGACTTTTGAGTTATGGGGGGTGTTCCATTTTCACACAACCAGAGGCTGCTCTAAAGGAGTGATACTCATTGCCCAGGGTCTTGGCAAGCTGCGGTCTTGAATTGGGATGGAAATTAGTGCACCAGATGACTGTTCTAGAGGATAGGTGGGGGAGGCCTGCAAGAGGAGGAGGAGGGGGGTGGAGCATGAAGGAAGGAGGCCCCAAGGCACCTAGAGAGAGGTCAGCAGGCCTGGTAGCAGGAAGCATTGGGCTTGTGCAAGACAAAGAGAATCAGACAGGGTCAGAGTACAAGGCTCACCGCAAGTCTAAGGCTCTGCAGAAGCAACACAGAACGGGGTGAGGCAGTTAGTATAGAACTTGGAGTTTTAGCTGATCCAGGGCTGGGGTTTCTGTCATTTGCTGGCTGGCTGGCTTTGTGCAAGCTTTTTTTTTTTTTTTTTTTTTTTTTTTAACTCCTGATTTGATTTCCTCATGTGGACAGTGGGGATCAGTACAGCTATCCCTCTGGACTGCTGTGATCATTAAACAAGCCAGTGTGTCTAAAGTGATGAACATGGTATCTGGCATAGACTCAGGGATGACTAGGGATGGCGGTGGCAGTGACTGGCACACAGTCTGTGGTCGACCAACGTTAGCTGAGCGAGTAGGCGGAACCATATCACGTCCCATTTATGTGCACTACAAAAACCCTTGTCAAATAGCTGAGCTTGGACTTGCTCTTCACAACGCTCAGGGATGTATGGTGTGGGCATGGAGACCCAGCATGGTTAGTGACATACCCAAGGCTACCCAGCTGGTATGTAGAAGGGGAACTGGCTTTCCTACATTCCAAAGCAGAGTGCCCTCTATCCAGGTCCTCCTGTGACAGCTCTCGACTTGACCTGGGAGGCTGAACTAACTCATCCATGGTGACGTCTGCCTTGTACAGAGTGCAGACTGCCACTCTCAAGCACAACAGGGGATCATCCCAACTGCTTCCTTTTAATTTTGCATTTGCTATTTGCTTATGAAATAGTCCCGCTTTCCTCCTTGTCAACGTGTTCATGAGGCCCCTACCTCGTGAATAAAGATGAAGAATACTCATCGTTGTGATTTCTCCCACAGGCTATCCCTCTCCCAGTACTCCTGATCTCTGCACAAATGGGATTGAATTGGAGTATCCAATTGGAACAGTAAGTACTAAGGAACTTCGTATTTTCCCAAAAGCACCCTCACAGCCATCACGTATATGTTATCTTTACAACAAATGCATGCAGCGTTTGTTGTAAAGGGTTGGTTGTTAAAAATAGAAATTCTTTTCCTTTGTTTGATCCCTAATTAAACATTACCTGAGGAAGTGTTTGCTTCATGCAAATGCACACCATTTTATTTATAGTTTACTCTGTTCACCCAGGTTACTTTACTGGTTCTCACAGGCAGCTGTGACTTTTTTTCTTGTAGGACAATGCTCACTCAAATTATTTTTTGCTACTTCACAACTGCAGTTTTGTGACTGTTATGAATCAGAACGTAAATGACGGATATGCAGGTATCTGGTATGTGACCCCCTCTCCCCCGCAATGGGTCACGACCCACAGATTGAGAATAGTTGTTCTAGAAGACCGAGGCTCAATTCTCTTGCATGCACATAGAGGCTCTCTAGTGCCTTTCCATCTGTAACTCCAGTTTCAGGGGGATCTGATGACCTCTTCTGGCTGCTGCAGGCACCAGGCATGCATGTGGTGCACAGACAGAGATGCAGACAAAACAACCATATGCATAAAATATTTTTAAAAAGGGGGATGACATTTTTGATATGTTTGGTAGAAAATTATACAAGTATATAAATAACAGTGGCATTTTGATCTTCCACTCTCATAGGTTCTTTCTGGTCTCCCCTCTTTCTCGAAGTTCCCCAGTACTATTGCAGCCAGAACTGGCTTTATCTACTTTGCACCCCAGGAGAACATTCTTAGTACATCTCTTTGCTTTTCTCACCTCACTTTTCTGTGTTACTAGCCATTCATCTCTCATGGAACCTCAATTTCTAAGGGGAGTTACCAGTTCTTGGAGCCCCCCTGGATCTCTGGGCTGTACCATTTCAGAATCGGTGGGGCAGCTTCCGATCTCCAGTGCTGGTGAGCCCTGCTCTTGGGAGATTTCTCTTAGATGGTATTCATTCCAATCAGGAGGTACCGGGACCAGCAAGAGTGCTGGAAGCTAACATTCCCACCCCTTGTGCATGAGCCCAAAGCATCTTTCAACCAATTTACCCTAAGAGACAGTATGTAAATGTCCCACTCCTGGGGCCCCCTGACTTCAGTTCATCATTCTACAGCATGTCTCAAGAGTTCCTACAAATCTAGGCTCTAGTTGTCCGCAGTGAGAGCAGGCTGGGTGATACCTCATGTTGGCTCTTTTCTTCCACGTCAAGTTTTAAAACGTCACTCTGGCACCCTCTTTTCTTGCAGATAAATGATCCCATTTAAATGTGCCTCTGGGGTAACCGGGCAAAGTGAGAATATTCTCCCATGTCGCCCACAGCTCTGAGTACACAGTCGGCACCTGATAAATCCTCAAAGCAAACAGAAATGAACTTTCAGAACAGACCCAAGTGCGGCTATCGGCTCACTGAGAGCAGCAGGCTAGACAGAGTGGCAGATTAATGGATGTTGGAAGGGAAGCTTGCCTCTTTCTAGGCCCGAGAGCATCCACAACCATATTCTCACCTCTGTACCCACAGCACATGATTCTGGGCCACGCCTTGCCAGGTGCAGATTAAGCATGGCCTAGCATTCTTCCTCAACAAGGGAGGAGTGGCTCGTGCCCTATTTTGAGATCCTTTCGTGAACAGCGGTTGAGATGTGTTACTCTTTACTGCTAAGAATGGTGGTTATTCCTAGTCCATTTGACTCAGAGGTGGGGAACTGCTCCGTGGCTCTATTTATCCTACACTCGGTATGCAGTTACTGAAACTGTCACCGTGTCCCATATTCCATAGGCTATTATGTGTATTTCAAACCATTATATAAATGGACTTGATTTGGTACTTCTGAATGTCATTAAACTCCTCCCATACCAGTAACAACACCGTTTCCATGGAAACAAATACATCTCAGCAAGAAAGGCACAAGGAAGAAGCAGATGGAGCAGAGGAGAAAAACAGTATCCCATGGCTGCTTTCAGAGTGATGGACCTGGCGCTGTGCAATGGCCACCCTGAGAAGGGGCTACGAGCACCTTCAGGTCTTTATTGACTTCCCTTCGATAACGTCCCGGGTAATTCATCTCGGCCCCAAACCTGCTCATTCTGCTACACAGCTCTGAGAACTTTATGGCACTGCAGGTCATTAGGCACCTCATTCATTTCCACTCTTCTACGCCTTCTCCAGGCTCTGGGGTGAGGGCCTGGAGTGAGGGTCTCAGCACTTAGTGAGTTCAGTGATGGAGCTTTGAGACCAGATGAGGGCAGAGAGACAGAGAGGGGGAGAGGAGGCTTCTTCAGGACACAACATAGGGGGAGGCCCCAATATTTTGCCAATAATTGCTGCTTCCTAGGTCACTTGACCCCTTGTTAGTACAGTTGGAATGCTAGGATGAAGACTCTTGGAGCTAAAGGAGTATAATAATTTCTTTTATATATATATATGTATATATATATATATACATATATATATATATATTATATAAATATATTTTAAACCTCTTTATGAGAGCCTGATGGAGGAGGCAGGCGCCCCCAGCCATGGCAAGGGTATGTTTCTCATTTTGATTCAAGCCTCGGTTGCAATGGCCTCTTTAAGGAAAGCAGCCAAGTGTCAAATTCTCCAAGCATACACCTCACGTGGCTTTCAGCCTGAGTGGAGTCTCCTTCTCTGTGGCCACAGCTGATTATTCATATTCGGGGACAGGCAGCTGTGATACCACTCTAGCATATTGTATGCTTGAAAGCCTTGGGAACAGGGACTGCCTTCACATGCCACAGGGCTGGCACCGAGAGCCACTGGATGAACGGTGGTCAGTCCTAAGTGTCCAGCTCCACTGTCCACGGGGTTCTTTCCATCCAGCGGAACTTGGTAAGGATGTTGAGCCGTCAAAAGGTGGTATGGGCAACATCCCAGCTTATTAAACTATGGATCGTGGCACCATTGGGGGTTGTTGTAAGAGGGCTGTATGTGGAGGTGACAGGAAATCTGCCATCAGTGAAAGGTTTCTGAGCATGCAGTGACCCAAACACTGAACATGAAATCAAACATGCAGCGAGAGAGGTGTTTCTAGCAGGACTCACCAGTGTCACAGCAGTGTCACATCTGTCAGAGGCACTGCAGCCTTGGTTCTGAACACATAGGATGTGCACTCCTCATGGCACACTGTCACCCCACATAGTGCCACCCAGTGCTTCCTGAGTCACCTGCCTCAGCTCAGTCTTGAGACGTCTGAGTGTTACAAATGGCGGCCTTTTTACTGTGCATACAGAGTTTTTGCTCTTACAGGAACATAACCATTTAATTATGGAAGACAAAAACTTCAACGTTTTCCTACCAGCATTCCTTGGTGTGTAAGTATCAAAGTGGTGTATCTTTGGATTGTACTGAATCTGAGTGTTTGATCTTAAAAATTGTTATTTAAATTGCTGATTTGAGTTTTATGAGAAAACAAAACAAAACACGAAATGAACTTTGGCTTGGGATTAGGGCAGAATTTCCGACAATTTCTCAAGTGCACTAAATATACTTCTGCCGTGTCACATGATGTGCTTATGCAAAACAGGATTCTCAGCTCTGACAACTTTAAGATCAAAATACTGATCTGAAAACCATCGGAAATGTTCCACACCCCGCAGCAGCAAATATTTACTCAAGATTGAATTCATTATGTAAAAATAAACAAGCACACCTCTCTCATTAGCGAACAGATTTGCCTTTGTTTTTAATAAGTGGTAAAATTATGTGTGTATCAAAGATTAAGAAATATTAATTCCTTGATGGTTTTATGATTCATCTTCATATAGTTTACATGCCTATATACGTGGAGTCATATAAATGGTTCATTTAAGCATTTATATATCTGTACAGTCACACAAAAATTTCTTCAACAAAAGGTGGGCAAGTGGGACAAGTTTAAGGAGCCATCAAGTAGATGACCTTTGGTCCCCCTTCCGGCCTCAGGAATCTATGATGACTTGTTCCTAAGTCTATTACGACTCGAGCTGGAATTGCATCCAGATTTCTCTGACTCCTGAGTTCCAATGTTGACCTTTTAGGCTCTCGAGTCACGATGCTAAATGAAATACTTAAACCGAAGCAGTTTTCAAAACAACCAGCTTTGAAGAATGGCTTTTTTTCCCAGGCGGCCGGCAGCGTTGCTGAGGAGAGAGCACGTGTCTGGCTCAGGGTTCAGAGCCTGGTACAGGACTGAGCTGTGGGGTGAGCATGGGTGAGGGTGACCTCTCATGGGTGAGGGTCTTCTCTCGTGGCACTCTCTGAAGGACCTACGTCCTTTCCCCAGAGGTTCTTGCAGCCTGTCTCTTTCAAAGCATACCCTAACCCACTTGATTAGGCACCCTATCCCCACCCCTGCCACTGATACACTCAATTGTGTTGCCCCAGACTTCATTGATGCTTAGATTTGGGTCCTGGGCTCAATGCCTGCCCTCATCTGCCTATGTCATGTTGGGTAAGTCACATGTCTTTCCTGAGACAGTTTCTTCTTTACCGGGTGTGTGCTCACGTTTCTTTTCACATAGTCCCAGCATCTTGGGACCAGAAAGCTCTCCCATCTTTACTCTTCTGCCAGTCTCCATTCTGTGCAAACATTTGAGTTAGTCTCCCCAAGACATAACAGACCCAATGGAGCTTACTTCCATGGGAGGGCATACAGCTATTCATGAAGCAACTGTAATATGAACTTACATTTGTACCTAGGGGTAAGGACTAAAGATCATGTAGTACACAAACCTGGCCTAGACTGGGGAGAGCAGATCAGAGGAGGACTTAGTGGGAAAGACATTGCAGGTAAGGTTTGGATAATAAGCGAGCAAGGGCAGGGAGATGGGTGTGTTGGGGGACAACGGATGTTCTAAGAAGAGCGACTAAGGACACCAAAGTCCTGTGGAGGAGAGAATGACTTCCTTGAGGAGGAGAAAGAAGGGCCGTGCAATTGAAGAACTTGTAGGACTCAGATTGTGTGAAGCTGTAAATGTCATGGGGGGAGGGATTAAATATTCTTATAAGCAATAGAAAGTCGTTGACTTATTTTCTAGAACATAGTAACAAGTTTGCATTTTGAGGCATGGCTTTGGCTGTGTGTGGCGAAGAGATAGGCTAGAGGCTGATTGGAAATAATGAGGAAAGAGAGGTCAGGAGAGACAGAGAGGGAGGGAGAGGGGGGCAGGAGGAGAGGGGGGAGGGAGAGAGGGAGAGAAAGAGAGAGAGAGAAGGAGAGAGAGAGAGAGAAAGAGAAGGAGAGAGAGAGAGAGAAAAGGAGAGAGAGAGAGGGAAGGAGAGAGAGAGAGAGAAGGAGAGAGAGAGAGAGAGAGAAAAGGAGAGAGAGAGAGAAAAGGAGAGAGAGGGAAGGAGAGAGAGAGGGGGAGGGAGAGGGGGGCAGGAGGAGAGAGGGGGGAGAGAGAGAGGGAGAGAGAGAGAGAAAGAGAGAGAGAAAAGGAGAGAGAGAGAGAAAAGGAGAGAGAGAGAAGGAGGAGAGAGAGAGAGAGAGAGAGAGAGAGAGAGAGATACTTGGAAGATACCTGGAAGGTAAAATACCCAGGACATGATGGAACAAGGATGCAAAGGTGAGAGGGGGAGGGGAGGTTTACCAAGTAATCTGCATGGCCTGCAGTCAAGGGACCCCTCTGGCCCTGGGTAAGCAGGTCTTCTGCAGAAATGATGGCTGGCGGAAGAAGCCTGGGACAAAGCTATAGAATCTTCCATCAGATTATGGCAGGAGAATGGAAATAGTGAGTCTCCTGCTCCAAGATGCCGAGTGAATTAAATAACAATCATAAAGGGCCCTGGAAGCCCGAGTCTTGCCATAAATAACAAACAGGGACGTTATACAAATAACCAGCTTTGTAGCCCCAGCGGAGGAAGACACATCATCAAGAAAAATGAAATAAGAAAAAAATATGCGCCCCAAAGCGCCCACTAACAAAATGATAGTATTAGCCAACATCCTGGGGACTGTGGCAGGCACCTCAGGAATGCTCTCAGGAAAATGACTGTGTGCCCCCTCTGCATGAGCCCAACTGGCCCCAAGGAGCCTCCTGCCTAGAGCTGTCCTCACAAGCGGGGTTCTTTTTCCTAGGTTCAGGGCTCTGGGGAGAGGTCCCAGGCTGCCTCCTCCTGCTTTCCTTTTGTATGGACAGAAGTGTAGTTAGTTTGCGGGTTGGGTGACACTGAAGTCAACCGTGACCTCTATCTTCTCTTCAAGGAGAGGCGGGAGAACGAAACTTCCAAGTGTTTTTTTTTTTTTTTTTTTTTCCGGGGCCGGGGGGGGGGGGAGGGCAGTTGGCAAAACCACTCAACGTAAAACTGGCTTAGTGACCAGCAAGCCTTTGTTTACCAGGGCATGTGTCAGTACGGGATGAGTGAGAGAGCAGGCTGTGTGCAGCGGGTTGAGAGTCAGATTAGAGCTGCACCATCCCAGCTCAGAGCCTTGGCTGGTTAGTTTTGACATGCACTATGGTCACCTGGGAAGGTAAAACTTCAAATGAAGAATTGTCCCTATAAGGTTGGCCTGTAGGCAAGTCCGTAGGGGCATTCTTTTGTGATTAATAGTTGATACGGAAGGGTCCAGTTCACTGTGGGCAGTGCCACGCCCTAACAGGTGGTACTGGGGTTTTCTTAGACCTAGGAAAACAGGCTGAGCAAGTCACGAGGAGCAAGCCAGTAAGCAGCGCTCTTCTTTGACTTCTGCCTCCATCTTCCTTGAGCTCCTGCCCTGGCTTCCCTCAACTGTAAGCTAAATAAACCTTTTCTTCCCCAAGTTGTTTCTGTTCAGTGTTTTGTCACAGCAACAGAAAAGCAAACTGATCTAGAGCCTCACGGGTGACCTTAGCATGAACACACTGTGTTTGAGAAGGTTGAATTCTAGAAGGCCAAAGTCTTGCCAGCACAAGCTCCCACACCTGGCTCCATGTACTTTCTCCAACTATGCGGCAGCTAGGTTTTTTTTTTTTTCCTTACCATCTCTTTTAGGAGATAGTAGATGAGGGTTGTTTTATACTCATTAAAGAAAGAAAGAATGGGCCCCTATGTCATCACAGAGAACCTCAAGTTCCCTGTAGAAGGCTATGAATTTGTAACCTTTATGGCCCTATCTCTTGCACAGAGCTGAGAGGCGAGGACAGGCGCTATGGGGGGCATTCGCTAATCCATAGAGCCAGAGCTAGCGATGGTGCCCCACGAGCCATGGGCTGACTCAGGGCCGTACAACTGGCGTCATCTTTCCTGGGTGTGCCAGGGGACCAGAGTGTTCAGTCAACATAAGGCATGCGTGCTAACCTCTGGGTGCTTCTTCCTGGGAAGATGAGACAGAGCTAGGAGGCAACGCTGCTCTCTCTTAGCTGAACAGAGAGAAGCAGGCACACACAGGGACTCTGAAGGTCCTGGAAATTTGCTGTCTGCCCCTCTCTGAGGCTCAAGAGGGCACCTCTGTGCAGGCCAACTCCAGTAAGGAGCAGGGGCTGCACAGAAGGAGGCCAAGGTTTCCCTGCCTCCTATTTCCATCAAGCATGTTCTTCCTTGCTTACCCTTTTCAAGATGGGCCTCACAGAACTTTCTGGTTCCTAAGGGACTTGTGGCCTACAAGCTATATCTATTTACAAGGTTCTGCAAGGACAGTTTTCCTGACATTTCATTCTGCCCCTAAACCTGTAATTGAAGGAAACCTACAGACTCAGGTGGTGCTGAAGATGTGGAGACAACCCTGGTCAGGGTCCTTTTATGCTGCCCTGGAACTCGCTATGTAAACCAGGCTGGTGTAGAACACACAGAGATCCATCAGCCACTTCCTTCCAAGTCCTGAGACTGAAGTATCTCCAGCCCAGAGATAATATTATATAAAAAGCTGTTTCCTTCTCATGACCCAACTGATATCAATGGGTGACGTTGGACATTCTTCTATTGTGACTCACAGCCTCTATTAAACGCTTACTTAAATAATTTACTGTGACTCTCCCTATGTGTGAGTCATTGAGCTAAGTCCCTAGGATGTGGAAACATGGACGTGAGGTCTTCCCTCTCCCATAGGTGGGGCCAACAGTACACAAGTAGGAAGTTAGTACATCATCACAAATTGTGATGCATGCAGAAATAAAACAGACTGTTTGTCCAGGTGGAGCATATGGTAAGGGAACGGGGCTCTGATTTAGGTGAGGTGTGAGCAGGTGCTCTTCGTAGAGATGTTTGCAGTGAGACATGCCTTGTAATTTTACAGTTAGCTCTTTGTGGGCAGGGACTGTGTCTTATTCATTTTAACAGCTCCAGTACTTATAACGCAGCCTGACATTTATTATGAAAAATTGGGTATCATTTTTATGGTATTCAATGAATGTTTGATGAATAAATAAACAATCCCTTTCCAACAGTTCCTTTAAAGCACAGAGTTCTTAATCACATGAAGACAATGATAGCAGATAACTCTGACATTCTGTGCCCAGCCTGCCTTTAACCCCTCTGTCCTTGTCTGGCGTTAGCTAATGTTTGCCTGAGTCTCTGTTGGATCCCCAGATGGCTGAGTTCAAACAGAAAGGAACTCCCCCAGCCCCCAGAACATTTGCTAGCCACCGCCCCCATTCCTGAGAATGCTACATATATTCTCCTAGAGGCTATTAGGCACTCCCAAATAGAGCAACTCTCTCATTGACAATCGCAGGCCTCCTTAAATGATCTTTGAATAGCATCTTCTTTTTATTGCTTTGTGTAGCTTAACAGCACCAATTGTGATTATTCTAACTTATGACAAGCCCCAGATCTATAAAGCTCTTGTTCATTCATTATTTTCCTCTTGCTCCTTCTCATATGTTTGCTATTTTTTGGAATGTACTGAGGAGGGCTTGGTGGTGGAGGGAAAATAAAATGAAAGGAGATATAAAATTAACAGGGAAACAAATAAAATAGGGATCTCACTGGGTAACAGATACCCTATTAGATGCTGTTAAACAAAAACAAATACGCTTTAATACAGCACAAGCAAAGATTTTTATATTTATTCTGAAGTGGAGATAAAAACAATCACCACTTTATCTCTAATGAAAGAAGCAGATAATTGTCTTACTAGCTTACAAATTCTGACCACTTGGAGAAAAATAATAATATATTTTTTTTACTGCTTTACCAGTTGTTCAAATCATACCAAGGTGCATTGTCTGGCGTAAGCCAAGAATTCTGTTGCTTGATCGATGTCATGACTGCTATTCCTGTTCAATTATTAATATGGAGGAGTTATAATTATTTTCAGTATTGCTATGAGATAATTATAAACCATAAAACAGTTCCCGTGCTTGTGGATGCCTTTGCTATCTGCAGTGGGTTGTGGGTTGAAGAGCTCCCAAGCAGAGCCTGCCTCTCATTTGCTTGCTTAAACAACACATGGACTTTAGAAGAGAGAAAATGTGCTGTCTGGCACTTGGGAAGAAACAAGTATGTCTAGCCTGGAAGAAAATCCCTCTCCCCTCTTTCCACTGTGACCTGGACCCTTCCAGACCTAGAGCTAACACACTGCACATGTCTTGTTCTACCCCACTGTCTCGGCCTCCTCTAGCCTGCCTCCATTTTGTTAGCTGAGACTCGTAACACACCACACACGTTGACTCGGCTTCCTTAGCGTCCTTTCCTTCATTTTCTTGGTCACTGCGAAGCTGAGGTCAGGTACCTGGAGCTTCGTGATCCTAATGCGGCCCAGTTCCTGGCTTTCTCTGCTTGCCCAATCCCTGAGAGCCTAGCCTCGGTTTCTGTAATGAGCATCCCCAGCAAGAGAACATGTCTATTCAGCACCATGGATAGAGCCATGCTGTCAGTTTCCACAAATTATACCTCTCTCTTCTGGGCTGTAGTGCTGAAAACAGAGAGGGCGATGAGAAAGGAAAAAAAAGCCAATGAAAACGACTGATGGGCTTGCCACAAAGTACGCAGCCCCAACCCCTGGCTGTGCTCAGCCATGGGTCTCCTATGCATGATAACCGGCTGCTGTGGAAGCTTGTGGGTTTTTTGAACGGGCAGGCAGTGAACAGAAGTAATAGGAGCTTCCTAACTTGTTTATTCTCATCTAACTCCTAGCAGACTGTCATCTTGATGGGGTTCTGGTGACAAGCCCATAGCTAGCACAGGGTTCTAGTCTGGGCCATAGACAGAGGCATGAGTGTCGTGGGTGGTGGGTTGGGAGGACAGACAGCTGTTGAACAGAGGGAGAAGGCACTGGGCTGTGTATAGTCTAACTCATGGCCAGATGCTAGGGGTGTCCTGTCTCTTTCTTAGCTGGAATGGGAAAGAGGCTACAGGAGGCTATAAACCCCGATGGGGGCAGCTCGTGGCAAGCCAGGCTGGTGGTAAGAAGCCAAGACTTCATTTGTCTGACTTTAATGAATAAATGGCACCCCCAGACATTGTTTATCTGCTTTTGAACCCTGACAAACAGTCTGTGGCATCTGATGAAGAGGGTTATTAGCTGCATGGAGACAGATGGCTGGGGATGGAGGGGATTGGCTCTTTATTACAGCAGACCCGTAAGTGACAGTGATATTCTCACATCCCAGTCCACATGTCAAAGTCAATACATTCCCCAGGTCCTCTGGGACATAACACTGGCCCAGTGTTTGAGGAAGGTAGAACCACCCCTGGGTGGGAGACTGAATTCAGTCTGTGTGGTTGGGAAAGCAGGCAGATCTCAAAGGGCAGGCTCTAGGAGTATAACACCACCTTATTCTGTATGATTCTCCTGAGCTCCCTATAAGGCGCTGTCAACTCAAGAAGTAGGAATGGTTCAAGAGAAGGAGGGAGACCACTGAAAGATAACAGAAGGAGATTTTAATGGGCTGGGTAAGTGGGTAGAAGAGCAAAGGTAGGGAAGAAATAGAAAGAGAAGCAAGGGCTACGTAGGGGGAGGAGAGCATAGCAAATGAAAAATACTGAATCACCACCACACACGCTGGCACCAGCTGTTCCTCCCTGTGTAAATAGCACCACGAAGATCGAGCTGAGCCTCCCACTCTCCTTCCTGAGCACTTTTGTGTTCCTCGTCCAGGCTCGGCTGCACACAGTTGTAGGCATACCCTCCCCTCACCGTGTGACCCCCGAGGTGGTGGTGGGCGGCGTTTCTCACTGACCTTCATTCATTCTCCGAAACTTGTCCTTGGCCATGTAGCCCAGCACCAGACAGCATCCTCTCTTCTGGAGGCCAAGCTCTGGAAGGCAAGCATAGGTGGGTGAGTCAGGAATAGGTCACGTGTGAGAGATTCCTGAACGCAGGGCGGTGGATAAGCAGGGATGCTTTTTTAGAAATCGTCGCTACAGCACTTATATCCCAGGTACAGCGTAGAGTCAGTAGTTCTTGCCAGATTCTTGCAGCATCGTGGGAGGCACAAAGCACCGCGCCTCCCATCTCCTACCCCCTCCATTACAGACATATGAAGGAAGAAGCCTTATTAGGTACTGGAATCAGGATTTTAAATGATTAAGAATGCTCTGAAATGCATCCTTATAACTATTATTCTGGGCTATGGGGACTTTTGTGGTTTAAGATTGAGGGCCATGCCCAGGTCAATTTGAAACCACAGTGAGACTAGCTGAACAGGAACACCTGCTGGTGTCCAGAGTGGGAACAGCATGATCAGACCCAGTGGGTGAGCCAAGAGGAATAGTGAGAATGTGTAAAGTGAGAACAGGAGAAGACACAGAGATGATGGGTAGACAGGACGTGCGGAACCTTCAGGAGGGGTGGGATTCGGTAGCTGCTGACGTTTGTGTATTCCTATGGGCAGGCACTGGTTAGCGACCGCATCTAGGACTTGGGAAGTGCAGACTTAGAGCACAGGGGTCAGCAGTGCTGATACACACAAGGACTCATACATAGCACATTGAGTTTCCCAGGAGAACAAGACAGAAAAGCAACTCTGGGTAGCAAATGCCGGACCCTATCTCTTGCAGAGAGTTTTATAAACCAGCCTCTATTGTGTGTGAGTGGTGGACTAGAGTATGTCTACCCCACTAGAGGGCAAGCACTCTCCGCTCTCTTGGCTTTTAGTCCTGATTTGTCTTGGGCGCTTCATGAGTTCTGAAACTATTTCACACCCACTTTAATTTTTAACTCCCATAGCAGTGCTTTGTGGTATTGCCGACAGGTTATTGCTATTCCTGTGACACACAGATGGGGAAACGGAGGCTCAACAGCGTGGAAGGACACTGTCTTCGATACGTTTGATTCGTCTCTACCTGTTTGTTCAGAAGCCGTAAAACTGCGACAGCTGCCCTCAAGTGGACAAATGGCTATGTGAAAGCTGTTCTCGAGCACAGGTGACGGCAGCTCCCACCTCCCCGGAATCTGCTACTTGCCTGCTTCTGCCTTTTCTTCCCAGAGAAGGAGGCTCCCGCGGAGTACTATCGCACTTGTCCATGACAAGGATGCGTCTTTGGCCTTCCACCACACCACGCCCCGCTCCCCCAGGGTGGCTTGGGTATCAGGGAATAGACAGAGTGGGATGATTTGATTCCTCCTCCCGCCTCCGCTCGGGATGCTCTGTATCCATCTGGGGCTGCTCGGGTCTAGTCTCTGAGGACAGCAGGATGAAACCAAGCACCAAGAACAGACAAGTCAAGCTTAGGAGCTCATCCCCTACAGGAAAACAAGGCTTGGCAGGTGGTTGCAGGGTGCTGTCGCCCAGGGAGGTCACCGGCTTTGATCTCCTGATTTTTTTTTAAAGGGATTTATTGACTATCGGTGAAGAGCAGAGAGGCAGATCTGAGGGCACTTTCCCTGCACACCAGCTCACTCATCTGAAGGCGCAGCCTAAGCGCCCTCACTTCAAACAGCTTCACATCTCAGGCACCCAAATTGACATGTTCAGTTCCCCCATCCAGGGCCTCGGCCCTTTTCTTCGGGGCCTCCTGTTCTGTTGAGGGCCTTGTGGATCAAAGGCCCTTTGATGTTTACTTACTCTATTTGTGGATACCTTCTACTAGCCGCCTCCAAAAGGCAGGAATGCGGCATGCACAGAATGGGCCAATGGGAGCACAGGCTGTGAGGAGGCTCCCAGCCCCAACCAATAGCTGCTTGCCGGAGCTTGCATGTAAACTCCAGATGCTGATACTAGGAAGACCATTAGGACGACAGACAGGCACATTGTTCATCACCTGGATGATGGAATTGCTGTTGGTTCCTTTAATACATCACCAACTTATGCCTACTTGAAGCACATCAGTGGTGGCTTCTGATGAGACAGGGGTCATGGGCTACTGGACTGAGCCAAGTGGGACTCTAGGGGAGCATTGAGGCAGGAGGACCGAAGATGCTGGAAGGATTTGGCCAATGTTTCCTCTGTCTTCTGGGCAGCTTCCCCACACTCTCAGATGAACGTAAGGAAGATAGTTCTAAAGATGAAAACATGAGTGATCTGTCATATCCGCTTGTCCACAGGGTTTGTCTCTACAACCCAATCTAACTTATTTTATGTGTCACATACTAGGATATCCCCCAAATTAGCGGTAGAGGAGAGGCTGTGCGCTCATACAGTTATTATAAGCAAGAGTCTCCCTGACTATATCTGATTTTTGTAAATGAGCAGGAAAAGATTTTTTTAAAAGCTCTGATTAATAAAAGAAATTGAGGACGAGGTAATTTCTCAATGTATTTGGCTCATTTAATTTGACACGTGTGGGTTAGTCTTAATTATTTAGGCGGCTACATTACAAGGCGCTAATAAGCACACTGCAGAAATTTATTAAGTGAGAAGGCTTTCTGGGTGCATCGTTGCTGAGAAGTGGGGAGAAGCCATTGGGATCGTTTGGAGAGTCAGCGAGCTTGTCGGATACAAAAACATTGGGGTGCTCTTTGGAGAGATTTGTGGAGCCAAATTAGAACTCACCAAATCCACTTGTGGAAGTCCACAGCAGGGACAGAAGGGGATGAGGCAGGGGGATGTGGGTACCCATCTCGGGAGGAAGAGCATTGTCAGAGATACTGACCATACATAGTCCAAGGAGGAAGCAGAAAGCAATCATGGGGGCTTGGGGAAGCATCCAACAAGCCAGAAGAACAAGGATGCGAGGGGAGAGACAGAGAGCAGGAATCTCCCTCTGTGAGAGAGCCCGGCCTCAGCCTATCACTTTCTTTACTGAGATGATCAGCAGAGTGAAAAAAACCTCACGATGTGGAGACCTCTTCAAGTGGCTTCACCAGTGGCAGATCCACCCAGATTCTGCAACGACTCCATGGAGTATGATTGGATGGAGACTTGCTTTAAAAATAGCCTGTTCGTAGCAAAGTTTAACGCCATCGCAGTTGGGTTTGAAGGGCGCTGTCTGAGGGGGACAAAGGCTTAATCAGTGCTGCGCGCACAGAAGCAGGTTTCAGAACAGAGATGTTTCTTAGCGAGAAGGGACGCTTGGCACACTGGGAACTTTTGAGCTCTGGATTGTGAGCAACAGAAGAATCAGAGTGTCCTTTTCCAGCCAAGGCCCACCCCCCACCCCCACTACCAGACTCAGTGCCTAGCACAGGGCAAGAGGCCTTCTGGCTTTAAAAAGAGGTCAGACTCAAAGACGCTGGGGCTGGTGTGAGCAGTTCCCCTCCGCCCACGTCGGGATGAAGGCAGATGAGCTCCGCTGTAGCAGGATGCGTTTAGCTTAGGTTGGGATGCCTGGGGAGTGAATGAAACTTGTAATTCATCCAAACAGGGAATGGTTGTACAAGTAGGGAACGCTGTGGGATTTTCTCCAGGGGCGAATGAAAGGGGACAGCTTTGTAAATGGCGTGGGTCTCTTCAGCTCACAGGATGTGGATGGGGCTCTTCCTAGCTCGGGATCCCTTTATTCTCACTACTACCACTGACGACACGGCGGTACTTCATCCCATTCGTGACACACGTATTTTTTTTTTTCACAATGTTGTCACATTTACTGTCTCATTAGATGCTCACAGCAGCTCGGCGAAGGAGGCAAGGCAGAAATTATTTCCTCCATTTTGGATTTAGAAAGCAAGGCTTTCTAAGAAAGAACTAAAATGGCATTTTAGGGTCAAAGGCCTAGCTGTTGCTGGGTCTAGCCCTAGAATGCAGGGCTGCTTTCAGGGTTAGTTCTTAGGGATACCAGGATGGCAGATGCTATAAGTCAAAATAGACAAAGAAATACCAGAGATTAGTGGTCACAGATATAGGATTGCATTGAGAATGAGTTGGGTACACCCTCTCCTGCTCACATGCTGTAGTCCTATTCCACCCACCCTCTACCAAAGCCCTCATCCCTAGGTATGATCTTATGTGGAGACTGGGACTTTGCAGAGGTAGTCAGGTTAAAATGAGGTCATTAGAACTGGCTGTAGTTCAATGTAACTGGTGCCCTTAGTTGAAGAAAATTGTGCGTGTGTGTGTGTGTGTGTGTGTGTGTGTGTGTAAGAGAGAGACAGAGACAGAGAGAATGAGAATGACACATGGACACAAAACCAGCCATTTCTAAGAATGACGGAGAGGGTCTTCAACAAGACCTTCCCTTATAGCCTTCAGAAGGACTCAAGCTCATTGACATCTTGATCTTGCACTTTCAGTCTTTGGAATCGTGAGTGAAATGCATTTGTGTGTGTGTGTGTGTGTGTGTGTGTGTGTGTGTGTGACCCATTGTGTGATACCTTGTTACAGTAGCCCTAGCTAAGTCATATGGACAGGAACGGGAGGATCTGGCTTCCCAGTGGGACTTGACTGTTTATGGTGTCTGTGATTTTCTCCACCCCATTCGTTCGGTCACAGAGCTACTCATAGAGAAGAGTGTCACGTGACTGCTCACTGGGCCCCAGCTGATGGGAGAGCACTGATCATGAGTGCTGCAATTGGACAGTAGGGTTGGTGGTGCAAAACTCAATGGGAAAGAAGGCAGTAGAGAAAGAAGGCTGCTGTGTGCCCGCCCACATGGCCGGGAGCATTCGTAGGCAGTCTGGGATGCTGGGAGAGTTTTCCTTTCCACTTGTTATTTCCATCCAGAGATTAAAGAGCTCTAAAGCAGTGGTACCTGGAGCAGGGTGCAATGGACAAGAACCAGTTCCTGCCCATCCCATTTCCAAGGCTGTCTAGAGTATGGGTGGATGGCTGTTTGTAGGAGTACTTATTCTGTTTCCAGCCTATATGTTCCCATCTAATATGATGATAAAACTTCCCATTTGTGGGTTACTTATTTTTTTGACTAGTTTCAGTATTCATTGTCTCATTTAGTTGCCGAAAACAAACCCTTTCAGATACGTACATGTTTTTGGCAGGGGTAGAAGCTAGAGCATCCATTAGGGAAATCAGGTGGAGGTTCCTAAAATTTCTAAGAGTAGAAATACCAGATTTTCCAATTGTACCATTCCTGGGTATATACTTGGGTATATACCTAAGCCAGCAGACTACAGATACATCTGCATGCCCAATAGTCAAGACATAGTGTCATCTGATGTATTACATATACACAATGAAATTTTATTTAGCCATAAAGAAGAATGAAATCATGGCACTTGTGGGAAAGGATGGTTGAGCTGGTGATCATTGCCTTCAGTGAAATAAGCTAGACTCAGGAAGAATATCAGATGCTTTCTCTCATGCGCATGAAAGTCGGAAGAAGACGATTTTGGAAGAGGGAGGGGACCAGAGGGAGGGAAGGAGGGTGCAATAGAGGGATCTTGAGAATATGACCAAGGTGCATAAGACCCATCACCGTGTACAATTAATACATCCTAGTAAAAATTGCAAACAAGAGACAAGCACTTCCCCTCCCCCCCGAAACTATTTGGCTCCAGCGTGTCTCTACAAGCTACCAAACAGGAACTGGAGTCTCACTGGTGGGCAATTGTGAAGATTTCAGTCGCAGAGGGAAGATGAGGGCAGGGAAGCAGGGGGAGGTCAGATCCTGGGGCAGCGGAGTCTGTACATTTTCCTGCAGGGTGCAGGGAACCTTCAGAATGGCTGAGCTGGAGAAAGGCGGCTACCACGCACTTTAACCTGGTGTAGATGATGCATGGACAGGAGGGATTAAGGCCTGAGAAGAGTGAGAACAGCTAGGAGGGTCCTGCCATGCTCCAGGTGAGAGACGGTGGTTTCCCATCTGCTCCCTCTTCTTGCTCTCAGAATACAGCAGGGACCTGAGAACAGGTAGAAGGACATGGAGGCTTCTCAAGGGGGACACACCGAGCCTGCTATCCTTGCCATCTCAACAGAGAGCAGCGGAACGGCTGAAAATAGCTTGAATTCCCCAGATGGTGCCTTGGACCATATGGAGGAAACGCCAGCTGGCCCTGGTTGGAGTTGCTGGGAGGTCCTGATGCTTCCGAATGAGCAGAGCTGGCTGATACCGCGACACGGCACTCAGCAGCGAAGCACCCCACGGTCGCCTCTGAGCTTCTGCTTCCTTGTTCCATCTATAAATTACTGCTCCTGAGATCTCCCTTGCATGATTTACATGAAAGACCAACGTAACAGTAGAAAGGGCTGAGAAAAAAGGACCTGAAAGGAATGAGTCCAATGAGGCAAATACCAGAGTCAGGTCTGGAGGTCAAGTATTCTCCTCTTTCCTTTCCTTGCAGTTATGAAAATGGAAAGCAGAGAGGGAAGGACCTCACCAAATGCATGTGGGGAGCCACCAGGTCGGCATGGAGCCACAAGTCAAATGAGCTGGAAAAGTTGAAGGGAGTTAGAAAGGTTCTTCACAGGAGAGACTTAGGGCTTAGAAGTCCTGGGAAACAGGAAAAAAATAGCAAGTCTGAGAACATTTCTGCAACGAGACATTGGAACGGAAGGACTGTGTAGCTCAAGAAAGGAGGCAGAGATGGCCCCAATGTCTCATTGGAAAGATAAGGGGTTACTGAGTTTATATCAGATATGGTGTGACTGCAGAGAGACTGGGTTACAGGGTAGCGATGGTACACCATGGGCATTATTCCCAAGTGAAAAACACCCAGGTAATATTGGAGCAGTGGTTTTGGTCTGAAGAAACGAACTTTTAATAGGCCATTTTCTGTTCAGAGGGTGAAAGTCTTGTGGGAAAAAACTGTATCCTTCACAAACAGTACATATTAACAAAAATTGATGGGATAATTTCCACCCCGCAAGCATTCAGAGGCCACCACACACACGAGATATACAAAATAATTATCCAATTGGTTTGCATCGGTTGAGTTCCCTTTTTCCAAAAGCCTGGGGTCAAAAATGCTCCAGGTTTTGCAATTTCTGGCATAGAGAATTCTTTTTGTAGACTCGACCCATTTGAATATTCCTAACATGAAGCTCCAATACCTGAAAAGCTCTGACATCCTAAGCATTCTTGGACATGGATTTTCAGATGCTGGAGCATTTTCCATGTTGGATTTGAGGGTTCTGAGTCTTCAACCTGCACTTGTGAAAGGTCCATAAAAAAATCAAAGACAGCTAAACGTTCAGTAAGGCAGCATCATGAGGTGACATCAGGCCATTTCCACTGGAGTGGAGGTCCTTGCTTGAAGAAGTGAGAGAAGAGAGTGGGAACTGGGAGGTGACGAGAGAAGCCCTCATGAAGAGTCCCGAAGGCTGCAACTGGCCCTGGGGCTATCTTTATGGTGTGTCTGCCTAGTGGCCTCTCATAGGTGACTTCCATCTGTGTCCACCAATAGCTATTCTGTCCCTGGATAACTCACCAACTTCAGGATTGCAAGTCTTGTGTTTGGAAAGTGTTTTCCCTCTGTTCTGCTGAACCCTGCTTCCCGCCTCACGTCTGTCTACCTGGTGCTATTTCCAGTATAATTACTTACATCACATGCAATTAGGACACCCATAAATCAGCAAAGATCCCTGCTTTCTGATCAACTCCCGTAATAAAAAAACCAGAAGAGAAGACTCAGAAAGGTCTGCTTGTATTGACTAGTTGCCTGGCTCCAGCCCTCTAGGACACATACTAAATGTTTAATAGGCCAATAATACCTGTTTCATAATTTTTGAGTCTCATTGCTTGCTAATCTAAGTTTATTAAAGAACCATAAACTTTACATTGTTGTAAAGACATAATTGTTATTTCATAGCTAATTTAATATGGGTTAATTATATTAGAACCAAGTTTCCACCCATTCATATTAAGTATCAATTAGTTGTTTTAAACTATTGATTTGTATTTAATTAACTATGCTATTACATACCAATTAAATTCTTATAAGAGAAACTTGGAACAGCTGGGGTCTTACATTGAGTTTTTAAAAATAATGAATTGCCTAAGAAGCTTGTGTCGAGCTCCTGTCTTTTAGGAAGAGTCTGCTCTCAGTCCTGACAGTTCCAAGGAGGGGCTGTGTCGACCGGCGCATGCTCACTTGCTCCTGCGGGAAGCATGGCTTCCTCATGTCTACCTGCGCATGCTCAGTTGCTCCTGCGGGAAGCATGGCTTCCTCATGTCTACCGGCGCATGCTCAGTTGCTCCTGCGGCAAGCATGGCTTCCTCATGTCTACCTGCGCATGCTCACTTGCTCCTGCGGGAAGCATGGCTTCCTCAGACCCCCGCTGATCCGAACCTTGCAGCTTCATACAGAGTAACAGTCACTGGCGGTGACAGGCCTTTGCCCGCTTCTGCCCTCCTAAGCCTGTTCCAGCTGTGCCATGACTGGCTGCCACAGCCCCATCCACAGTGTGGCCGAGGCAGACGGTGTCAATAAGGCTCCTCGCCAGCAGCTGTGGGGTCCAGAATAGTCTGGTTTGCTGTGGGCCCCACATCCCATGTGTCTACGGGAAATTCACATCCTATGAGTCGCAGGGAAGAGCAAGCCAGCCAACGATGACAACAGTACGCATGGAACTTTGCATCTTGTTCGAAAAGTGCTTTTCTTTATTCTTATATTCGTATTCTTATTGTTAGTGCATGCGTTCATGTGTGTGTGTGTGTGTGTGTGTGTGTGCGCATCTGTGTGTGTAACACTATGCACATGGAAGTCAGAGAACAACTTCTAGAACTCAAGTCTTTCCTTCTACTCTGGGCTCCAACAATTAAACTCTGCTCACTATATATGGTACGTGTGTTTACCTGCTAAGCCTTCTCATGGTGGAGTCCTCTTATTCAGTTTTACATACATCCTAGAAACAGGTATTGTCATGCCTCTTGTTATTTATAGAGAGCACCTTTCCCATACTTGGGATCGAATCTAGGGCTTTGCACATCCCGGGCAATATTCTTCTACCAAGCTATAGTTCCAGCCCAGAAACTGACATTTGAGAGAGGCAAGGAATTTGCTCACCACCCTGCTGCTGCTGCTGTGCAGAGAGTCTTGGCAGGGTGTTGTCTGGCTGACCCCACTTCGAGCACGGTGGATAGCACTCCAGTCTCTTCTCTGCAAGACCCAACTCCCTGCTGAGTCTGGGTTTCAGCCCTAAGGGCTGGTTCTCTGGGACCATTCTTGGCTCTTCTTCTCTGGCAGGACTGTGCACCTCCCCTCTGACACTGCCTGGGATCCTTCTGTCAACTGACAAACTGCCTGGAATTCCAACAGGGCTACCATCTGACTCTGAATGTGCCTTCTTTGGGGGTTGCTTTGCTGTCCGTAAAGACTGTAGGCTGGGAGAGCCCACCATAACCCTCTACACATTGGAGTGAGGACACCAGACATTCTCCTTGGGTTCTGGATGCATTTTTGTGGTGACCAAGACTTCCTATATTCGCCATCATAATCAAAGCTGCCTGGGGCTCTGGACTATTTCATATCAATGTCAGTCCTCAGAAACTCTATATCATAGTTCGTTCTGAATGGAAGAGGAAACCGAGGACCCAAAAGGCTAAGTATCAATAACATTCTCATGGGCAGACAGCCAGTAAGTAGGTCAGTAAACCGAATCATAATTTCCATGTTTTGGGATACTGGTAGAATTTCTGTGGGAGGCATTCAATAGAGTGTTGGTCGAAGAATTTTGTGGGCAATGGTTTTATCATAAATACAAGGATTCTTCAGCTTGTCTCCCACTCAGGATGTCTAGTCCCAGTGGGTCATCTGCTCTGTGGGGAACATAATGGAGAAACATGGAAGCCACCCCAGCCCATCCTCCCCTGGCTTGTCAGCAATCCATTTAACCTGTGAGGAACAGGTGTTGCCAAGGGCCCCATGCCTGCAAGGCTTTTATACTTTCCTACGAGAAAGTTGGAAGTCTTTGACTACTGTTTGAATGGGGCCAGAAGCATAACATCTGTGTGTCCTGCCCCTGGGGAGTTCTCAGCTCCGTATATCCTGTCAATCACAGATGGGAAGCCAGGCAGAGAGAGGACCTCTTCTGGTTTTCTTTCTTCTAAGATGACCAACAGTTTTCAAAAAGCTAAGCACGGGAGTAGTCTGGGGCTCTGTGAAGTCCCACCTGACCTCCAAGTGTCCCATTCCATCACCCTCAGGTCTCTTGAGACCCAGAAAGGCAAGAGGCCCAAAGATGCTCAGAGATCAGCTTGGTTTGTTGAATCTCACTCAGATTAGTGAAGATAGGAGAGCTAGCTCCACTGAGCAGGCGGGGCTCCAGGAAGCTGACTCATTTTTCTTTGACTTTGCATTAGGAGAACGGAGTATCCAGGCTTCAACTCAGGCCTGCTTGGTTCCAGAACACAGGCCCAGGCCTTTCTCCTAGCACACAGTGTGAAGATTCTCTCTGTACCTAGAGGACCAACCTAGACCCCGGGGGAAGAAGGGACCAGCAGAGTGCTGGCTGATGACTATAGTTGTTACCCCTTGGATATAGGGTCCACAGAGCAGACACTGTGGGAGTCCAGGGCCTAGGGAAGGGAAACTTACTTCTAGGGGAAAGAGGCCGTAAATAGGGGTACACAAAACACGGTAGCACCTAGGCTCCTGCTCAGGATGTGCTGGTAGCAGGGACCTGAAGTTATCACCCATTTATGGTCCAAATAGAATCTGACCAAAGAGGACTGAGCAGGTACCCTAAGACTTTACCAGTAGAATCAGGCAAAGATACCAGGCCTTGGCCATCACAGCCCTTATGGCACCAAACATGGTATGGGCAGAGAGACGGAAGGAGAAAAGGTAGAAGAAAACCTGTCCTCTTGGCTGTAGAGTTGTGGCTTTTAAGGACTTTATGGGGAGGGGCAGACTGGGCTCCTGTGGGCTGCGGGTCTTACTCTTTACTTTCTGGGGAGAAGTAGCACCGAAGGGTGATGTTCCCAGGCGTGACCCAGGGAGAGCTGCTGCATTCATAATCTGGTGGCCAGGCTTGGCCCTGAGGGGTGAGCCTTGGCTATCCACTGCCCCATTTGGGAGCATGGGGAGGTTGTGAGGACATGGAGTTCATATTCTCCTCCTGCTGCTGGCCTGCACTGTCCTCCAGGACATCCAAATCTGAACCATCTCAAGAGCTGTGGCTAGCTAGGAGTAGAGGTTCCAGGAGCTGAGGTTAGCCAAGGGTAGGGGCCCTGGACTTAGGGAGACTCAGCCTTTAGGGTCCAAGCAGTCGCTGCTGCCCCCTCCGCCCCTCCCCCACTCCATGCTCACCTGGCAGGGAAGGCAGTCAGTGGCAGGTTAAGAACGTACCAAGGAACAATCAGAGCTCCCTGCTGCCCTTCCATTGCTGAAAGCCTCCCTGAGCCCTGCACACTCCATTACAATTCTGTATCTTATAATTAAATTGAATCTGCCAGTTACCTCTCAGCACGGCAGCAATTCAAGCTCATTGGAGGCTTTCTTTGTTTATTCCCCCTTATTTATTTATTTAGTAATTATTTATCCAGCTACCCATGTAGCTGGATGGAGGCTTTAGCTCAATATTTCTTTTGCCTTCTCAAATAAACAACAACAATAACAAAATCCCTCAAACGTAGATTCTCCCTGACAGTATTGTTAAGGCTGTGGTAGATCCGGAGGGCAGGAGGACTGTACTGGGACAAAGTTAAAGTGAAGGTCACAGGGGAAGCCTTGCTGCCGGGAAATGCTTAGATTCTGATCCGACGCCACCGGCTTCATTCTGGTCACAGATGCCTCGGAAGGCCTGTTCATTCTAGAAAGTTCTATGGAAAGCTCATGGAGGCCCAGCCAAGGGGCTTGCTCTTTGATGGTTAGAAAATAGTTGAGAGGCCGGGTGTGGTGGCGCACGCCTGTAATCCCAGCGCTTCGGAGGCAGAGGCAGGCGGATTTCTGAGTTCGAGGCCAGCCTGGTCTACAGAGTGAGTTCCAGGACAGCCAGGGCTACACAGAGAAACCCTGTCTCGAGAAAAAAAAAAAGAAAAAAGAAAAAAGAAAATAGTTCAGAGAATATGGAAATTCCGTTGTGACTGGGAATGATTAGCAGCTAACGCACGAGTGGGGCCTTGCAGCGGAAGTTGTGCTCAACGTTTCTCCCTCCAAACTGAGCGGCGCCCGGAACTGTTCGCTGACGTCACAGAGGCCACACATCTTGTCTGAAGTCTTTCCACTGCCGACAGCGGAAACGTAATTTGGACGCCGAGCTTGGGGTAAAATAAAGCCCCTCCGTTTTCCTCAGAGCCCCAGATACAAGCTGAAGGTCTAGCCTCAAAACCCAATGCTTCTCTTTCCCCTTTAATGGTAACCTTTCAGCAGAGAGGGCCAAGGAGAGCCTGCTAGCTTTGATTAAGAACTTGGCTTCAAACAGATCCAGGGGGGTGATTCGAAACAGCCAGACACCACTTAACCGGAATGTGAAAGTTTACTTCCTACAGGGCTGGATCAGCAGGAGGCTGATTGTGAAGGGGCACACCAGGGGCTACACAAAGCCTTGCATAGCAACCGACAGGTCCCTAAGAAATGACCCATTTTAGGGGCTAAACCATCTAGCAGATCCACCCCACCCTGGGACGGAAGATTAGGGAGGCTCAGTGTGTGTGTGGTGTGTGTGTGTGTGTGTGTGTGTGTGTGTTTTCATGCTCACTTGTAACAGTGGGAAGGAATTTCAGGCAGAACTGACAACTTAGATTTAATTCCCTCCGAGAGATAATGCTGTCTTCCTCTCCTCCACCCCTACAGCCCTACCTCACAGCCTAGCCTCTGGCTCACTGGGGCAGTTGCTATGTAGGAAAGATTAGGGAAGATCTTGGCTCCTATCAGTGTTTTCCAGGCCTGGTTAGGAATAAAGGAGCTGAGAAGGCTTTCAGTGAGGTGGGAAACAGGGATCACTGTGCTTCTCTAAGCTGTCTGCCCATGTGAAACCAGCAGGGATCTTGTCTCAGGCCCTGGCCAGGTCACTGAGGATGATCTTAGCTCCATGAAGGAGTCTGGTGGCGTAGAGTCTGAGGGCAGGAGGATTCTAGACCAGTGAAAGCGAAGGAGTCTGCTCTAAGAGAGAGTCACTCAACTAGAAGGCCTGCTGAGAAGGAAATCCTGAGTTTCCTGGCTTCGGGCCCACTAGCTAGGGTCTCGTATAGCATTCAAGGCCAAGAGAAGCCTGTTCAGGAAGTTTGGGCCGCTGACTGCCGCTGCCAGTCCGTGGGACTTGTCACACAGCTCTGCAATTCTCCAATGGCCTGTTGGCTCTTGACCTCTGGTATCCACCTTCAGTGTTTTTTAATGTGCAAAATGGAGCTGCCATCAGCCAGTGGGGTGCCTCATTAGGTACAGACACTTGCTTCCCAAAGATGCAGGCTCCACAAGCATCCCTGGCGTCCACATAAAGCAAAGGAGAGAGCAGGCTCCCCACAGCTGTCCTCCGACTTCCATTGCTGTGTTAATACACCCACATGCCCCCCTCCCACACAAACACATGCAGCAACAATAATAATTAATAGCAATAAATTAAAAAGAAACAAGCAGCGCCGAGAAATGTCCAATACAAGGAGCTTAAGGCGAGGTAAGGTAGGTACCTATCATTTACCTAAACATACAGAGCAAATTTGGGTGCATTATAATACCCCGTAATTGGTAGTTATAAGGTAACAGTATGCTATTATAAAGAAAGGGGTGCGTTCAAAGTGGGGACGAGAATGGTGTGCTCTAAGCTCGGTGGCTAGAGGCTGTTCTCACCCTAAGTCCCACAGCTCCCTACTTTATCGTTAGTGTGAGGCTAAGGCCTGTGGTGTGACAAGCTCTCCTGTGACAAGATGAGAGGCAGAGACGGTAGAATCTGCTAGAAGCTTGAGCACAGGCCAGCCTGGAGTTCACAGTGCAGGAGAGACAACAGAGAAACTGCCTCAAAACAAGACAGAAGAGCCAACTCCTGAAAGTTCTATGTGGCATACACATGCCTGCAGACACACACACGCACACACACACACACACACACACACACACACACACACACACACACACACACAGAGAGAGAGAGAGAGAGAGAGAGAGAGAGAGAGAGAGGCATATACATGCGCACACAGACCCATACAAACATACAGACACACAGATACACACAAAGACACATACAAACAATATGGGCACACACATACATAATACACACATGCATATACACACAGACACACAGAAAGAGAGAGAGAGAGAGAGAGAGAGAGAGAGAGGTATATACACACAGACCCACAAACACATAGACAAAGACACACACAAACACACACATATACATACATACAGACCCATACAAACACACAGACACACGGATACACACAAAGACACACACAAACAATACGGGCACACACAGACACACAGACACACATGCATATACACAAAGACATACACAGATACATACAGACACACACACAGATATAGACACACAACACAGACACAATTGCAGACACACAGTCACACATACAGACATAGAGACACACACAGAGATATAGACACAAAGCACAGACACACTTGCAGATACACAGTCACACATACAGGCATAGACACACACAGTCACACACATACAGACAAACACGCACATGCACACTCAGAGTAAATAAACAAAATATGTTGCTAGCATGACATTCAGACCTGTATGGACATTGTCTCATTTAGCCTGGACACCAAGCCTCTTATGGTTGTGATTAATGAAGCTGGGACGGGCTAAATGTCAGTGGATCTGAACTACAACTCAGCCAAGATCTGAATCTGGACCTGCCCGAGAGGAGGGCCTGAATTCTGAATTCTATTAAACCTTATCCCTTCTCTTGCATGTGGAATTTTGTCACCAGAAGATCCGAGACCCTTGTTCACACAACAAGTGGTGGTGGTGTGGGCAACTCGGAGTTCCAAGAAGTCAATAGGAGTGCCCCAGCTTTCCGTAAGGGGCTGTGTGAATGAGGCAGAGCCTGCAGGCTCTTAGAGGGACAGATTCTCAGAGTCATTTTCCAGTCCCTTCTGGCTTCATCTCAGGAAACTGGACTGTGCCACTGAAGATGGCTGCTTTGCAGAGGCCGAGTACTCGGCCATCCAGCCTAGCTCTTGGTTGAACTGAACTATCTTCCCTGACGGACGATGAACTCTGAGCCAGACTCACTGATGGTAACATGGCCCCTTCCTTGGGGCAGACTTGGAACAGATGAGCTTGATTCCTGAGACCTGGCTCTTTGCCCTTCTTAGCTGGGTGACCTACAGGAGTCGTGCCATCATTGCGAGCCTCCATTTTCTTATGTACAGAGTAGAAATTGAACCATATATGAGATCTAACCCTGTGCCCAAGGACTCTGATGGGTTTGCAGACTGACTTAATACAAATGTATCTCTTTGTGGTGAAACCTGTGGCTTTCATAATTCCCCACAGGGGTGATGCCCTCTCCCACGCGGACAGCTATATGAATATTATAGAGCTATTTGTAAGCAAGAGGACTGTTAGTTCTGTGGGATGAGAAACATAAGATCAAGGCCACATAATATCTGGTGAAGGCTACTGAGGTTTCTGCTCATAGTATCTTTTCTCAGTGTCCTTACATGGTGGAAAGAACAAACAAGCAGCCTTGGGTCACTTTTATAAGATGTCAACACCATTTACAAGAGCAGTAAGGACAGTTCTTGATACCATCATCTTGAGAGTAAGGATATTGATACATGAATTTTGGAGAGATAGAACATGCAGACCACAGCAGACCTGAACATGTTAGCCGGTAACCAAAACATTCCTCAGCAAAATGAAGAATCAATCAATCAATCAATCAATCAATCAATCAATCAAGGAAGCAAGCAAGCAAGCAAGCAAAGCCTACAATCTCTCTATAAGATTCCTTGTGTTCCAAGCCCCCTTCCATGATGACTGTAGCTTAAAAAACAAGAGCTTGTCAAGGCTATGGGAAGTGTCACAGCTTCCATTAAGTAACACTTCCAGAATGTTGTGGGTACTGTTTCTGCAGAGTGGGCAATTTCAGCTTCAGCCCCTGGCCCAGCAGCCCTGCCATGTGCTTATTCTTCTAGCATCTCTTTGGCCACTGAGCATTCTCAAGAAGTTCCCAAAGGACAGATGGATCTTTCCCGTCCTTGAGGGCTTGGGGAGGACCTGGGGTCAGGAAGCAAGGGGCTGCCTTATGGGTATGCCTGATACTGACCGTCCTGGTTAGCCCATTCAGGTTGTAGGCTGTTTGTACTAGATTGACCCATGTGTTTCCTTATCCCTCTGGTCTTGTGTACGTATTGATCTTGGGTATTAGTCTGAAATGTCACCAAATGTTAGAACTGAGAAGGAGCTTTAGAAGTCACCAGTCCAAGGAGGAAAGGAAGCTCAGAGGAAGGACAGGATCTATCCAGAGTCCCCCTGGCAAGAGCCATTTCTTTCCTAACCTGTGAATGCACTGAATGCTGGGAACAAGCATAGATGCTAATCCTGCCATCTACGTTTGTTTCTGCCCTTCCCTCTGTCCTCATCCCATGGGGCTGGTGAGTTGTTGTGAGACCGTGTCCTCACATTCCAGCTCTGTGCTGCTTGCCCTCACGTTTCTCCCACGGGTTATCCGTCCATGCTTCTCATAAGTCTTGTTCTATACACACCTCAGGATCCCTCCAGAAACCCACCCTGGCTTGAGTCCTCTTACCCTTCCCTGAATATGGATGGGCTCTCCTTTTGGTAACCTTGTCTACCTGATGGATGTACCTGGATATCCTAGTGGGATGGGTTCCAGGACGCCCCTACTCTGTGGATACCAAACGCTACCCAGGTTGAAGCATTTGCATATAGTTTAGCACATCTTCTTATAATCAATCAACCATCTCTAGATTATATCAAGTGCTAGGTAATAGACTGTGTTGCTTATAGAATAACAAGACTACACGACTGTAATACAGATGCAGTTTTCCCCTCTAATATTTTCGATTTTCAGTTGGAGGATCCACAGATATAAAGCCTACAGCATGGAGGGCCAACTATGTAGACTTAAGCTATGAAAGTCCCCAGAGACGTGACCTCGGTCTCTTATCATTGGCTCTGCCCTTCTGGACTGAGAGGTGAAAGGATGAGAATTACAGCCTAAAATCCCCCGTGCCTAACTCTTAAATGACCCCAAAAAGTCAGAAGTTTAGCCTGTTCTTTGTTGGAAACTAGGTGAAAGGTCACATTCCTTGAGCCCGCTCTTTGTTAGGAACTAGGCAAAAGAGCCTTGAATACGTAACCCTGGCTCTGTAACAGGAAACGAGCTAACTAGTTGCTATCTGGCTTCTATAGGAAACTGATTGGTCCTCGGAGCGTGGGCTTGGATAATTTAAACTGATTGGCTTAGAAGCTATGGAGCGGTACAAATCAATTGGCTCGCACTGGGTGGGCTCTCGATGCTAAGGAATGATTGGTTTGCGTTACTCGGGGTTTTGTTGTAAACCTATAAAAGCTGTCCTGATTCTGCACTCAGGGTTCACAATCCTTTACACCTGCATGGTGTACAGCTGTGAACCCCAGAGCTTCTGGAATAAAAATCCTCTTGCTGTTGCATCAAGACCATTTCTCGCAAGTGATCTGGGTGTCTCCTTCTGAGGCGTGGGGCGCCGGGGTGTACTCATTTTTTTTGGGGTCTTACAGAGGCAGAGAGCATCTCCTTTGCCTTTGCATTCTTATGTCCACGCATGGGGCCTGACACGGACTAGGCATGCAGTGAGTACTTAGACCTAGCGGGGACTCAGTGGACTGGCCACTCTGGCCCTCTAGATCGCCATATGACTTGGTACCATAGGACATTTTAGTGTTGTGGGCGCCAAAGGGAGGACTGAGTTCTGAGCACTTCTCCGGTGGTTTGGGAGTGGCCTCACAGGGTGTTGACCTTTGCCCTATCTGCTGTCATCAGTCCTCTCACAGAAACATGCCACAGGTCAACCACATGGACTCACAGGCCTTATGTGGTTGTACCCTGCTGGGCATTCAGGGTTTTTTTTTGTGTGTGTGTCCGAGTTAATTCTTTTAGCCGCATGTGCATTCATTCAGCATCCGCTCAGCGCTCACTGGGCCAGTTCTGGTTAATCTGGATATCGCGGGGAATATGCCAGACGACGATTCCCTCTTTAAGCAGCATCCACTTAGCCTATCTCATCCCTATGACTTAGTAGGAGGAGAATCTATGAGATGTAGGTAGACTTTTTTTTTTTCAGCACGCCAGGAATTCAGCATCTCCATATGTAAAATGCTTTTATTGGAGACCATTGCTACGAAGTGCCAGCCTGTGTGTCTGGGGCTTTGTACTCTTGGGTTGTTTTGAATGTAGGCACAGTCACCTGCATGTAACTTATCTGCCTGTTCCTCACCTCCCTGACTACTTTGTTTCTGGGGGCGTACTGTAAACACTCATTTTTAACTTCAAGCCAGAGATCCCTAATCCCAGCAGGCTAGGCAGCAATGGGAATAGGACAACAGACCAGCGCTCTCCCGGCAGCCACTGGGCGCTAAGTGGCTTCACGCACAGCGCCAAGTGGCTTCACGCACAGCGTGATGCTGTCACTCCATCCTGCCCCGAGGGAGCCTTGCTTCCCTTCTTCTCACAGGAGATACCCAAACCTCAGTGGAGTTCAGGTGCTTGTTCGGGGCTCCATGGCGGCTGACCTACGCTGCGGTTAAAGACCCGTGCTTTTCCGGGGATGGCCTGTCACCTTCTGAGGGATACTCCCGCCACGTTGGTGGGAGCCTGCTGTTGAGAGGAAGGGAGAAGCAGGGTGTTCGGAACTTTCTTTCGCTCAAAGGCTCTGGCAACGTGTCTGCCTTGGCAGCACTTCATATTGACCCCGTCGTGCCCGACCCATGGATTAAGAATGCAGTTGGATGGTTTTCTCCGGATCAATAAGCTGAGTTAAGATTGGATCTAAATGTATCAAAATGTCACCTGAAACAGACGTACTCTTTGGACTTATGAACTGAATCAGGTAGATGGTTAGGGACAGAGGCGGAGCTTGAGGGATGCCTGGTCTTTTGGGAAGGAGGTCTGAGAGTCTATCGGTTCATGCTGTGGGGGGTCTGTTAATCTAGAGTGAGGGGATCCTAGCTGGCAGGCAGCTCTCCAGAAACCACGGTATACACCATCCTTCCCAGGGCCATTTTGAGGTGCCATGCCACCAGGCAGGAACTTGACATCGACCAACATGAAGTTCCTCTCCCAGCCTTTGAGCGGGAACTCCTGTGTTAGCCATAATCCCCTCCACCTAGGGTGGCGTGCTCAGACCCAGGTGAAGCCCATTGTTCTTCAAGGACCTGCAGTTTCCTGAGAAACACTAGCCACCTGTGGAGCAACTGAACCAATTCTGCTGAGAAGCTTCCAGCCTTTTGGGGGAAGGGGTTTTCCTGCCTATATATTTGGAGTTCTTCATTAAATTTGAGACCTTGAACAGCAATGTTGTCTTGGTCTCTGTCTCTTTTTGCTGCCTTCCCATACATCCCCAGCTTCCCTTCCAGGTAGCCCATTTGCTGTAACTGCGGGCAGTTACACCATTTCAGAAAAAGCGGCTGAGACCTCCTGGCCTCAGTTTCTCCGCATAGAAGGGACTCCAGAGTCACTTGGTTCCACTGTCACATCCAGTGGAAAATCTCCTTTGTTGCAATTCTAGGAAAGTCAAAGTCTCTCCTTACTTACATCCTTCTAAAGATGGGGAACTCAGTCCTTTGCAACTGGTGGTTTTTATCTCTGAAGAGGTAAAGTCAAGTTCAACAGAAATCTGCTCTGGAAGAGAAAGGCCTCTTGGCTCCTTGGGCCCCTGAATGCTCACAGCTCAGGACATGCTCCCAGGTCCTTCCAGACCTTGGATTCCCCCCACTGTCTTTCTTTAGTGTCTGAGAAGAGAGAGGTGAGGTGAAATGTGAACTTGCTGCCAGAGGGGCCTGAGTTACTGCTTAGGAAGGGAGATGGAGTGGCTCTGCATGTTGGTGTGACTTCCCTCTGGGTGGTGTGTCTGTAAATGTGTAAGTGTCACCGTGAAGGGTGATGGAGTAAGCATGTGGAGTGTGGCATGTCCTCTGTGTGTACATATGTGGTGAGTAGGGAGGGCTGTGTGTGTGTGTGTGTGTGTGTGAGAGAGAGAGAGAGAGAGAGAGAGAGAGAGAGAGAGAGAGAGAGAGAGAGATATGGGGGGAGTTTACATTACTCATACAGCACGGAGTCGGGGAGGGGTCCAGAATCTGTCTCCCTTCATTGGAAAGTTCTTAGAAACTGAATGATACTATGTATAGCAGTAGACTTCTGTGTTTCTCAGTTCAGTTCTTCTCCTTCTGTCTCAAGATCCCACCATGTTGTTGGAGGTATAAAAATTGTTCTTTGTCACACAGGTCTGGGGTGGCCAACTTTCAGGTATAGGAGGCAGCCATATGTTAAAGACCACCCATGAGCAGGCATCCACCCAGGAACCCTTTCCATACAATGTCATGCTACTGTTTCCATACCTAGAGTTGGGAGTTTACACTCATCTGATGAATGACAACGCTGAGGACATCAAGGTGCCTCTGTCATCCGAGGCTGCACAGCTAGAGATGGATAGGGCTGGATGTGGGCGAAAACCCAGCTCATCACGCTCTGTCCACCCTGTGCCACCTCCATGTGTCACCTCCACGAAGCCACCATCACAGAAGGTCTCCCCGTGTGAATTTGTCAATAGCTAAGCAAGGCTCTTCCTTACCCCCCAGCCATCTATGGAACTGGAGGGTGAACAGGTCATCTAAACAGTTGGTGGCAGTAGGGGCTTCAAGGCTCCCATCATGAGCCCTGGGGAATCACTATGGGGAAGAGTAGTTAGTGTCCAAACACAAGTGAGTATAAAATCCAATTTTCTAAATTCCATCTGAGGCCAGGGAAACTCAGGCTGCCCTGTCAATTAGGACTTGCTCAGGTGCCGGGGACAATAGCTCCTCATTTTCCTAAATCCTCCTGCTTGTTGCTGGAGTACTCACTCCTCTGAAATACTTATTAGATATCTACCAGGCCTTTCCACAGCTGAGTCTTCAGCGTCCCCAGAAACCATCTCTAATTTAACCATTAAGCGCTTTCACGAATGAGATGGACCCATGGGATCTGGTGGGAAATGAGTGGGAGAGAACAGGGGAGACAGAGTGGAAGGGTGGAAGTGGCGGGCACAGAGAGAACCAGCGTAGTTCTCTCAGACCCCCTGTTGTTCTCTACATCTGGATTTGCACTTGGATCTAGGGGGATATCCCAGGTTATTCTGCTGGTCTCCTTGATCCCTAAATCCCCAATGTGCCCCCAAATCCTCCTGCCTTGTTCCAACATTGAGCTAGGATGGTCTATTTATATCTCTGCTTTCTCAAGCTGTGAGGTCTTTGAAAGTAGAAACTGAGCCTCATCTGTGGCTGGTGTCACTGTGCCTGGCTCACAAGAAGAGTTATATATACATATACATATACATATACATATACATATACATATATACACACACACACACACACACACACACACACACACACACACACACACACACACACACACATACATACACACATATACATATACATATACGTATATATTTGCCCAGTTGGCTAGTGACAGGAGAAAGTTAGTAAATAAGGATGCACCACACTCTTATCTTATCCCCCAAGAATCTGGAAGACAGGATGTATATGCAAAGTCAGTCAAAAATCACCATGGCTGCTTTGGTCAGAGAGTCTTCATGGAGAAGATGGGAGAGTGGTGGACCACCTAGACTGTTTAGGAGCCATCAGGTAGAGAGGATACCTTATGAGAGACAAGGGGAATGGTTTGAGTCATGGTTTGGTAGGACTGGGATATGGCTCACCAGGTAGGACTGGATCTATGCAGGGATGTCTGGCCAGGTTAAGGCATGCTGTGAGAGGCTTTGGCATCGAAGTAGGAGCCTGGGATTTCTCCTGCTAGGGATGGTGCCTAGATGAACCAGGCCTACCCACAGTCAGGCAGAGAGGAGACTGGCATGGCTTTTGTTAAAACTGGGCTGAGTGACCTGGGAATACCCTCTCCTGTGTTCCTCTGTGTCAGGAAGAAAGCCCAGGCTCCCAGTCTAGATTCCCGTGGCCTGCAAAGACCCCTTTCCAGTTTGGTCCTCTCTCATTGTCCCCAGTTTTCCTGAAGCCATTGTCACTTGTCCATTACTTGTCCCTCAGTGTCCTCCTCTTTCATTTTTCACACACACTTAATAAACAAATATTTCCACCATGCAAATCTTTGTTTTATTGTTGAATAACCATGGATGTGAATACCAAACCCTTGCTTATGGCTGGCCCAGTCTCAGCCTATCCCCAGTACAAATTTATTGACTGAGAAGTGGTCACGGTCACGGTCAATGTGTGGACTTGACAGTCAATGAAGGGGAGCTCTGAGATAAAGCCGGGCAGATGGACCTCTAGGTCATCTATTCATCAATTAGATCATTGCTGTGATTTCGCTACAGTCTGAGGCATTATGTTCACCTTGAAATGTCTATGTATGTGAGTAAGATGTATACAATGAGGAATGACTAAATCAAACTAATGCACAGATCATCACCTCACATGCTTACACTTTGGTGGTGAGAACCTTCAAAGTCTACCCTCTTAGCTATTTTCAATTATGTAACATGCCGTTGATCAAAGGAGATAAGAATCTTCTCTGAACCAGGATTTGGTGTTGGATCCTGAGTAGGATGTTCATTTAGCTAAAATGGTTGTGGGGTTTTGATGATGGAGAGATGGGACTCTGAAGGGCATAAGGTCAATGTTCTAGAGGGTGACATTAATATAGATCCCAGTCCTGGCTTCACACAGTCCTGGTTGGTGCATGCAGTGAGAGGTCATAGTTCCTTTGCACACAACAGGAGACAGGCCTAAGCCACCTCCTCAAGGTCTCAGCTTTGCTAAGGGACTGGAGCCCACACCCTCTCAAAGCCAGTGCATTAGTTACATTTCTGTCACTGAAGTAGACATCCTGTCAAAAGCAAATTTAGGGCAGAAAGGCTTTATTCGGGTTCCAATTCCAGGTCACAGTCTGTCACTGTGGGGAAGCCAAGGAAGGAACTTAGAGTAGTTAGTCTCACCCACAGTCAAAAGCAGAGAGAAAAATGAAGCAATCACAAGAGCTTGTGCTCAGCCTACTCTCCACACTTAATACAATCTAGCACCCAAGCCCAGGGAATGGCGCCACCCGTAGTGGGTCATGTCCTCCTACATCAGTTAAAATTATCAAGACAATCGTGTGCACACAGGCCAATCACATCTAGATGGTGGTCACACATCAGGACTCTCTTCTCAGGTGTTCCTACATTGTGTCAGTGTGGCAATTAAAACCATCTATCCCAACCAGGCTCCTTGTGCAGGTCTGGCCTTGGTTTTTCCTGTGTGATTAACGCGGCTTTACTGGGTGATCTTGACAAAAATCACAGTGACTCTCTGGGCTTAAGTTCTACCTGTCAAATAAGTGTACTTTACGGGGCTCTTCACTGCTCAAGTCAGGCCAGGCAGGCCCTTCCCACTGTCTACTGCCGGGACAGGCTGTTTGCTAGGCAGCTTGCATCTACTGGGCTGTAGCCCAGTGGCTCCTTACTGGCTCTGTTAAGCCCTGGTTCCCTTTTCTGTCTCCTGTGTTTTGCCCGTGTGCGTTGGTATCAGAACTCACTCCCTTGACGCTGCCGGGAGCGATAATCCAGACACGGTTCAGGGGGTTTAGTGGAAATCCCCCACTATGGCAGAAGGAAACGAAACTCAGCAGTGTAAGGATTCTTAGCAGATGCAGAATCTGCCCATTTACCTTCCAAATCCAGGCCTGGATAGCCAGCGGATACCTTCTAGGGTATGGACCGGAGCTAGAACTGAATGGAAATCAGTGGGCCTAAGTCTCCGAAAGGCCCAAAGTCCAGGAATGGGGAAGGCCGATGGCTATCCACAAAGAGATTTCTAAAAGCTGTCGATCTAACCTTTTGCCAGCCAGCTGAACAGCAGGCCAGGCTTGCTACAGTGTCCTGTGTATCTTCCGGTAGCTCTCACCATCCTGACGTGAGTCGTAGGATTAGCCTTAATGTTGTGGTGAGGATAATCAGGAAATGACAGAGACGAACATCACTCTCTATTCTTAGCAGAAGGTGGCTCCTTTTTTTTTTTCCTCTGCCTCGAACCAGCCACCAGCATCACAGGGAAATTACTCCCACGTGGTCAGCCTGCCCCTGGGTGCAACCGGAGCCTCCACTGTCGGACACACCCATCTGTGGTCCCAGTTACTCCTGCTGTCCCCAGATGACTGTGGCCTCCGAGCCGAGTGAATTGTGTGGTTACCAAGGAAAATGTGCTGAAGCTCCAGGCTTGCCAACAGCTCTAGAATCATAGGCTGTCATTCTAAAATGAGGCTTTCCATTTCAGAGACACTGAACAACCCCCCCCCCCCCGTTAGCCAAGATGCAGGCTCTCCTCTCTGCTCTAGATAGCTGGGATCACAGACATGGCCAAGCTCCTCACAGACGCCCCCTCCTCAGTTCCATCAAACCAGAGTAGACAACCTGTGGAGGGCCCCAGTGCCTCGGGCATGGGCGTGCATACCAAAGCATCTCTCGCTCTTACATATTCATGAAAAAATATGAGGTGAATACACAAAGGCGCCTAGCAAAATGAGATAGCATGTGCTCTGGAGACAGACAGACCTGGGCTCCCATCCCAGCCCCAACACTTAACTCCACCTGTAAACCTGCTTCCTTCCCTATGAAATGAATTCGAGATGCTAGGGATAAAATGAGACCAAGCCCTTAGTACAGCGCCTGGCACGCACTGGGAACTCTATTTTTAGAAGGCTCCGGCCACTTCACCCACAGCCTGGGGGAGCAGTACCTATCTTCTCAGCTCCAAGTGACGGTTGAAGGCAGGCTAGGGGCTGCCAAGTAGGGAGACTGCCTCTGCTCCAGGCGGCTTGGGCAGCTGCTAGTGACTGGAGCCTCTCAGAAAGCATTCCAGGGCACAGCTCTAATCAATACTATATTATTTCCTCCCCAACATCTATTCCCATGTTTATTATGTGTAAATAGGGTTTTTTTTTCAATGATGCGAATGTGTTAGCTTTATGTAGCTGACATCCAGCGTGTGCAATCTGGTGACTGCCCCTCAGGACCTCGAGAAAAACCCGAGATGATGTATCTGCCACGAAGCTGTCCTCGGGAGCGAAATTTGAAAAAAAAAAATATGTGGCAGTGGTCAGGGTACCCTGTGCATGCTTGCAGAAGTGTGGGATTCCTGGTCCAGCCCATCAATAAACATGAGCCCGTGAGCATGGCTGATCTGACAGAGGGGGAGGGTGGTTGTTTGGGGCCCTAGGAGTTGGGTGCTGAGTCTCACCCCACTTGGCTGGCAGATCTAGTAGTCATGGCCAACGTCCATCCATCAGTCTGCGCTTGCTTGTCCCTGGGATCTGACAGTTGCCCTTGATAATGGTGCTCCTCATTCCCTGGATTCTGCAAAGTCTCTTTCTTGTCCTTGGCCCTAGTCACTCCAGTAATCTGAGAACTCATCTTGTTCTGGTTCTTATGGTGCATGGGCATTCCCAGCCTTTCCCATCCTCCCAACTGGCCTCATCTCACTTCCTCTTGCAGCAGGGTGCTCAGAATAGGAGGTCCCCCTCCTTCCCCTGGCTCCTCTCCCTCCCTCCCTTCCTTCCCCCTTCTCTCTCTCTCTCTCTCTCTCTCTCTCTCTCTCTCTCTCTCTCTGTCTGTCTCTCTCTCTCTCTGCTCCAAAGATTACAGCAGCTAAACTCAAAGGACTTAATTTACATGAGGGAGGGGGCTCCACCGTGACAGCCTTCAAGTTGCAGGACAGAGGACACCTATTTTACATGTGGGTCACAATCCACAAGCCAGAAGAACAGCTGTGGGTCTTTGCCTCAATCCTCTCAGCTGTCAGACAACTTGGGATTCCCTGGGATGAACTGCGAAGAGATTAACCTATTCCAAAGCAGCCCGTGTAACTGTATCAACAGGATGAGTTTCCATCCACAGCTTTCTTAACAGTGTTTGGAAGCAAAGGACTGGATAGGAAAACTGCCTGGCTTTCCTGCTTCATGCCAAATGGCCAAAAGGGCCAGAAAGAGGCTGCCTCTGAGAAGGGTGGGGAGAAAGAGTCTGGCACTTGCCTGTCTGTTTAGCTGTCTAGAATGAGTGTCAAATTCTAGGGCTCCATTTCGCTGAAAGGTGCTCGATAACTCTGAATGGGCGTCACTGTTGTTAAGTGCTATTGTGGGTCCTAAACCCATTACCCACAACCTGGTTGGAGTTGGTCTTTACCTCCGTCCTCTTCCTGGGAGATACGGGGGAGGTGTTTTTCTTGGCGAATAAATATGATATCATAAGCGTTGGCAGCTCTCCAATCTGAGTAATGGCCGTCTGCCTTCCTAATTCCCTGCGCAGCTCCTAGGAGGAGCATTACTCTTCACCCCCTCCCCCTCCGAACAAACCCTCTATCGGAGAGCATCGCTCAGCCACAGGATCCCTCCCCAGGCAGGACGTGAGGGATGAGCTCAGATTACAATGCACATTTGGGAAAACACAGGCAGACACACTTGGCCCAGCAAAGGCACCCGAGGACCTTGACGATGGTGCGCACGCTTCACGACAGACACAGAGCCAAAGTCATTAAAGATGCCATTGCCAGGGGCTGCCGTTTGCCATGCCTACCCCATCCCCAGGCAACTGGAGAACTGGGTAATCTTGCCGGGCCAGGCACTCTGCAGGGAGTGTGCCGCCGCCGCCGCCGCTGTACTGTGGAGCCTCCACTGCATATACTGTCCCCGGACATGGCTAGGGAGAGCTGCAGAGCAGAGAGCTCCGTTTGAGTGCACACTGCTACCCTGAAGTATGTCCCCCCTTGACTCCGGCTCTCATTAGTTTCTTACGACAAAATCTGAGGGAGGGAGTGGTTGTAGCGACTTAACGTTATGGGTTTGAATCTGAAATGTCTCCCAGAGGCTATGGGTTGAAGGATCAGTCCCCAGATCATGGTGTGTCTTTATGAGGCAGGGCCTAATGGGATGAAGTTAGGTCATTGCGGGTGTCCTTAAGGGGGTATTAGGGCTCTGCCCACTTCTCTCTTTCAGGCTGCCAAGAGGTAAGCACCTCCCTCTACCATGGATTCCTCCCTGCTGTGATGTTCCACTATATGCCCCAAACCAGGAGTCAACTAACCATGGACTGAAAATGAAGCCAAAATAAACCTCCTTTTAAGTTTTTAAATCACATATGTCTGTCTGTCTGTCTATCCATTCATCTATCTATCCATCTATCGTGTGTGTGTGTGTGTGTGTGTGTGTGTGTGTACCCACATGCGCTGTGGTACACATGTGGAGGCCAGAAGACAACTCGCATTGGGAGTTGGTTCTCTTCTACCATAAGAATCTGGGGCCTGAACTCAGGCTGTTGGGCGTGGCAGCAAGCACCTTCTCCTGCTGGGCCATCCTTCTGGCTTTCCTTTTGTTTTTTGTCTCTCGGGTATAATGCAACACCCATGGAAAGCTGACTATCCTAGCTATGCTCCCCTTTATAATACTGGAAAGCAAGGCTCAGTGAGATTAACTAGGTGACTTATTCCAGGTCCCACAGTACACAGGGCCGACGCAGGAGCTCAACCTGTGTATTTCGGCTTCAGCTCCAGTTTTAAAGTTGCTGCAAGCCTTACCGTGACTTCTCAGCCGTGGGGGCTTCGGTACTGCCACCTGCCCACGTCGAAGCTGCTGCGACGGGTTGGCACTGTGTCAATAGCTAGCACCTGGTGTCACCTCTGATGGCTATTGACCTGCTGGGGACTCGCTGACAGTCAGCTGAGGCCAGCATCTAGATAAGCTTCCGCTGAGGTAGGCGTCTGGCACGGGCCCTCGTGGTCCTGGGAGAAGGTGAGTTACTATGTCCAGGTCAGGATGGTTGGGCCAGTCAGTCTGCATTTATTGAGCACATACTATGGCTGAGCCGGGGAACACAACTCTAAAGCATACAGAGTCCCCTGCCTCAGGGAGCTAGCGGTCTAACATGAGAGACTGACCAACATAATAATTTGAACATCTACAGTCAGAAAAATCCGAAGTACAAAATGCTCCAAAATTGGATGCTTTTTTGAACAACAATGTGATGTCATAGATGCAAAATTCCACACCTAATCTTATGTTGTGGGTCACGGTCAAGACAGAGGTGTACTAAAAATAGTTTGTAAAGTTAGCTAAAAGCCATATACAGAGGCATATATGAAACACGAGTGACTTTTGTGCTTAGATTAGGTTCTTGTCCATGAGATGCATACAATAGAAAATAGAAAATCTGAAACGCTTATAGTTATGACTATTTTGGTTAAGGGGTTCTCAGCCGGTGCGGTGACAGGAGTGTTGTGATGAGCAGAGGCCCACGGAACACCGTGAGTGCAGGCACAGCTTCCCACTCACTCTTCGGGCATGGCGCTCTTTAAGTATGTGCCCAGCGAGTGTGCAGTCATCTACGCTGGAACCCAGGGGAAAGACGAGAGAAAGACGGATAAAGATGGGACTGTAGAGTATTCTATGCTGAGGACGTAGCATGTGCAAAATGTGTGTGTGTGTGTGTGTGTGTATGAGTGTGTATGAGTGTGTGTCTGTGTGTGAGCATTTGAGTGTGCATGTGTGTGCATGTGTGTGTGTATGAGTGTGTGTGTGTGTGTATGAGTGTGTGTCTGTGTGTGAGCATTTGAGTGTGTATGTGTGTGCATGTGTGTGTGTATGAGTGTGTGTGTCTGTGAGTATGCATTGTGTATGTGTGTCTATGTGTGTGTGAGTGTGTGTATATGTGTGTGTATGTGTGTCTATATATGTGTGTGAGTGTGTATATGTGAGTGTGTATATGTGTGTGTATGTGTGTACATGTGTGTATGTGCATGTGTGTGTGTGTGTCACAGTCAGCTGAGGTGACACCCGCCCAAAGGGAAGCAGAGCTGGAGGGAGAACGGCCATCCATACAGCGGGGAAGTTAAGAGCAGGTAGAGCTAGTAGACCAAGCAGTGGGTCTCATCCAGATGGATAGAGCCGTCACCGCGTCGGTCCCCCAGCACGTCCCAGAGGATCTCAGTTTTGCTCCAGCTCCCTCAGCCTCTGATTGTGCTGGGAGGAGCCAAAGATACACAAAATCCAAGGAGGCAATGCCAGCCCAGAATCAAAAAGCACCGTGCGCCTGCCTTATCTAACGAAGGGATGGGATCTGTGAGATGTTCATTTAACATATTTCTGCCTTCTGAATGTCTTTTACTTTTCGCTAAATTGAAGCCGCAGTACAATCTATGTGAATGATTAGGTTGTGTAATACATTCCAGCAAATTTAGATTAGGAGTGATTATGACTTAAGTAAAATAGTTGAACACAATCCTCATTGCCATCTATCTTCTCTCCTCTTTAACTGTTCATGAGGCTGATTGAATGCAGGGAACGAAGGACGCCAAGGAAAGCCGGGGTGGGGCGTGGCGTGGCGTGGCGTGGCGAGGATGGGCGGGGCTGGGCGGGGCTGGGCGGGCTGGGTGGGCTGGGCGGGGAGGGGACAGGACGGGAGGGGAGGGGAGAGGAGGGGAGGCAAGGGAGGAGCTCTGTCTTTGGAGAGCTTTCAAAGGAGAAAGAGGTTGTCCGGAAGCCTCAGGGTCTGGGATGTAGGCGGAAGCTCCAAGCTGTGAGGCAGATGGGAGGTGAGTCTGCTTCTGCTCTCTGCAAGCTTTGTGACCTGAGGCAAGGCATGGAAGCTCTCCGAGTCTCCATTGTCCTGAGCGGAGCAGGTGTGCTGCTCCTGGCTGTGAGCTTGTGTGGAGGTGGAATGAGGTCAGGGGCGTGATGACAGCACTGCAGAGGACTAAGGGCTTCATGGAAAGTTGAACTCATGCTCAACTTCTGTCTATGTGACCTTGGCCTCTGTTATTCAGCCCTCAGAACTCAGTCTTTCCAATCCACAAAATGGGAATAAATGCACTTGGCTATTTTACTAGAGAGTCTTGAATGGGAAATACATACATACACACATACATACACACACATACATAATACATGCATGCATGTATATATAGTATATACACACATGCGCACATATATAATACACATGCATGCACACATAATACATGCATGCATACCTATGTAATGCATTTATGTGCACATGTAAATACACATGCATGCATAATACATACATGCACACACACATAATACATGCGTGCATATATATAGTATAAAATACATGCATGCACACATAATATATACATGCATACATACATGAACACATACACGCATGCACACATATACACATACACACATGTATGCACATATAATACACATGTACACACATATGTAATACATGCATACACATGTAAATACATGCATGCAAACATAATACATTATACATACACACCTACAAACATACATACATAATACACATGTGGCATGAGCCATCTGAGAAGGATGTCTGGCTGGCAGAGGTGGGAACAGGTGTGTCTAGGGCATCTACTTTCTGGGAAGAGCAGGCTGGCATGGTATGGGGGAGGCTTGCTGAGGCCCAGAATGGAAGGAGCCCAGGGTGAAGTTTTCCTTTGGAGCCTGTGAAGCACTCATGCTCAGGGTACTCCTGTGTTCCCTGCTGGGTGCTGGTCACAGTCCGTACAATGTACCATGCTCTTGCTTTGGTATCAGCATTCCCGGATCAAAGGTAAGACACACAAAGGCGGAGAGTTGTTTGACTCAGAGCACAGCCCGGAAGGTCAGGAGGCGCCCAGGAAAATACAATGCGTGCCACTGAGTGAATGGTTTCGCGTGAGGCTTGACTTCTGCCCCTTGGGGATAACTGAGCACAATCCAGGGAACCAAGGAAAACCAAAGGCATCAGCCGTGCCTGCGGGGAGCTTGCCGCAGCAAGGAAGAGCAGCACTTGGGCTGTGGAGCTTGACACACGGTCTTCAAGGAGTTTCTCCAAACCCTGAGGACACCCAAAAGTACAATTCCCTATCTGCCCCACCCCCAACAACCAGACAAAATGCAGGGCAATCACTGGCATCCCTGAGCCACAGACTCTTGAGGTGTCAGCCTCCCGTGGCTCCGGCAGGAGACAATATTTCTTTTCTGGAAGCAGGGACTACAAATAGCATCCTGGAGATGAAGGGCCCTCCAAACCCTCCAGAGCTGAAGGAGGTCGGGCTGGAAGCCACAGCTGCTGGGGAGGGGAGCAGTAACTGTGGTTGCCTCCCTCACTTCTGGATGCCACAGTGGGTGGCCCATATTGTTCCTGGCCAGGGCAGGAAGGATGGTGGCAGCCAGCACGCAGAGACCACCAGCACGGAGAGCCCACCAGCATGCGGAGCCCCGGGTTCCTATACTAGGTACCATCTTGTAAAAAAAAAAATGGCGGAGCTGGCGCTTGGCCAGAGCCTCCTGCCTCTCACACTTTGCTAAGTGCTTCCTTTCCTCTTTACAGCCCATCCTGGGAAGTAGCTACTCTCCCATTCAAGTGAGGAGGTGGCTGCTCAGAGAGGTTGCACCCACCCTTCCCACCCGCACATGCCTCTGCAGGTTCAGCCAACCACGGATCAAGGGCACCTTAAGAAAAAAGTCACACCTGCTCTGAACACGCACAAACGTTGCTCTCATCATTATCCCCCCAACAATATATTTCAACAGCCAGTTGCACGGGATTTACGTTGTATTGGGTATTTTAAGTAAACTAGAGATGCTCTCAAGTATGTGGGAAGATGTATGCAGGTTCTACGCAAATGATACACACTTCTATCCAAGGGACTTGAGCACCGACCTAGAGGTGGTCCTGCCTCTAACCCTTGACTGGCGAACAGATGTATGACTCATTAACAGCCAGTGCTGACAAAGAAGGCTGCACTTACAATGTAAGCATACTTTTCCTAGCACACGGAGTCCTCCGTGATGTGTCCAACTCTTCTCAAGAGGAAGGTGCAGGCCTTCCCTTCCAGCCTCAGTCTCCTCACTTCTGTAGCAGTTATCAAAGCCTGGTGGATGTGTCCTACCGCTCAACCCACTCTGTTCTGCCATCTTGGCAGACTTGAACAGCATCCTCATCCCAGCCTGTGCCCTGGGACTTGAGCTCGCCCTGCCCTGATGCTTTCACTGCTGGATGAGGTACTGTTTCAGTCGCTACCTGGCAGTTCCTTTTTCACTGCGTCTTGTTCTTAGGATGGAGCTCCAACCAGGTCTGACTACCGCAGAACACAGCACAGTCAATCCTTGGATGCTGACGTTAACGCCCGGACAGTGACTCTGGCTTGCACTGCTGAGTACGTGCCAATGGGATCCCAAGTGTGAGCCAGTGAGGATTATCCTGCTTTTCTCATCTCAAGGGGCCTTTTGACCTTAACTACTCCAAAGGTCTTCTGCTTTGTCAACATCCCTCTTTAACTCACGTCTGGCACTGAGTCCAGGACTTGGGAGAGAGCCAGTTGGCAAAGTGCTTGTTGCACTAGCAAGGGAACCCGAGTCTGTCCCCTAGAACTCACAATAAAAAGAGCCGGGTGTGGTAGTGTGTGCTTGTAATCCTAGCACTAGGGGGCAGAGAAGTTGAATCCTTGGATTCCTCTGAACAGTCAACTGAGCCTAGTCTCTAAGCCTCAGGCCAGTGAGATACCCAGTCTCACAAAAGAGGCAAGGTGGACAGGTCCGGATCTATCCAAGGTTGTCCTCTGATCTCCACATGTGGACCTACACACGCACACACACACACGCACGCACGCACGCACGCACGCACAAAGAGATATCCCAGAAAATGGCCAGATAGATCAAGCACAATCTAGGGTGTTACTGCTCTCAGTCTGGGATATTCCTTTGCAGTTACAATGGTTTCTGCCCCACTCTGCTACTCCCCAACCCCAGAACCTCCTATTAGTCAGTCCTGCAACCTTCCCAACCAGGGGGCCAAGCCTCTCTATAGGCGGTATCTGCCGCGACTGCATTCAGCTCCGCTATGTCTCACAGTGGTTGCAACAGAGGGAAGGGAACTTGATACTCAAGCCAGTGGGGTCTGAGAGGAGGCACAGCAGCCAGTGAAGGTCATTGTCACTGTCAAGCTTTTCCCAGTGCTCAGAGAGCAACCCGCCCCTGTTTCAGCCTCAGCGGGAAGGTGATGGGGAGTGTAATGAAGGACTGTACTGTACCCCTAGCAGCCGTTGTGCTGGTCACAGAGGCTGGGGATGCAATGGCCTCCCTCCTCTGAGATGTCTCAGCATTGCCACCCGGCTGCCCAGGCCAGCTCCCTCACGGTAACAGACCTCAGATTTGCTTTACTGAGCCCAGTTCTCCCAGCAAAATTTATTTGTCCTGTGTGTCTCATTCCACCCCGTTCCCTTGAGGTCTTGTCTTATTACTGAATGATCTAGAGCACTAATGTGGTAGAAAGCTGTGCAAGTCTAATTGGCTTGAGGTCGATGGCCAGTCCCATCCCAAGGGTATGTTAGCCCAAAGGCATGCATCCAGTGGGGTAAAGCTGCATGGACTCTAAAGAGAGATTGCCTGTGCAGCGTGGGCCCTGTGAGTGCCTAACATGGAGGGTGTTAGCTTCTAGGCTCTGTGGTTTTCCTATACAGTTTTACACAACCTGCCCATAGCTCAGTCACACCCGGACCCAAGGCAGCCCCAAGGTGCTGCTAGAGTTTCGATCCTGCAAGCTCCCAGAGGCCCACGTGCTGAAGGACCACCCCGGACCGATGTATCATTGGGAGATGGTGGACATTTTAGGAAGAGGGAAGGAGGGGCTTACTAAGTGGAAGGATGCTGGTTTAACGGTGCATACCTTAGACGTGGCTACTGGGGCCCAAGCCCCTTCCTGTCTTTTCCTTCGCATGCCTGCTCTGAGGTGGACAAGGCTCCTCCATCATGCTCACCAACCACAATACCAACATGCCCAAGCAACGGGGCCAAGCCCCCATGACCTAGATATCTGCAACTGCCAGTCACAATAGACCTTTTCACCTAGTAACTTGATTACCTAGGCATTTTGTCATAGCGATAGAATGCTGTATAATGTAAATCCTATTGCGATGATAGACCGTCTAGAAAGATCTGGTATATTCAGAGTGACTTCAGTCAAAGTCCAGGGGAGGGTGGTGGAAAGGGAACTACCAACATTTTAATGGACATTTTCGTCATGTAACACGTTCCTGATGGCATGGCCCCCTTTTACAATACATTGGTGATATGGCAAGACAGACAGACAAGGATACTTTGTTGTTTTTTTAAGATCCTGTACTGGAAGAAGCCATTGTACTTCATATTGTAGATAAGAATCAGCATGCGTACATCATAAATAATGAAATACTACATAAATAACACTTCTAACCACTTGTTTGTTCTGAGTTAGCCTTTAACCTAGATGTGAGCTAGAGGGTATCTTTGGAAGAATGGGAGAGTCAGTGATCTTGGGACTGCACACACACACACACACACACACACACACACACACCACACATATACAAAAACACACACATGCGCGTGCGCATACACACACACAAATAATAAAAAGAAAAAGTATGGCATGTGACAACCAGAGACACGTGATCACCATGACTCTTAGACTCATGGCTGACCACCTGTTCAGGGCAACACAGCTTAACTTCAGGATGATTGATAGTTTGTTCTTGTTTCTCATAGAAGATTCCAGCTGCAGAGGAAGGAGAGTTTGAGGTGGATGTTGACCCCCTCACCCCTGTCTTCCCAGATTGCTGCCTCTCTGAGTTAAGGATTCAACTCCTGCGCCTGATCATTGGTGTTTGTGCTGACAGGCAGCATAAACTCTGGTATTTTGGTGACAATATCAAACTGCTTATCATTTATTATTACGCTCCCTTTTACCAGTGACTTGCTTGCGGCTATGAATTTGCAAGTCCTAAAAGCAGTAAAGGCAGCCTGCATCCGCACTCGCACGGGCTCCCTGTTCCTGGAGTCCATGTGGCCCGTCTGCTTGCTGGTCCTGTCCCTCCCCAGATGGTGCTGCAATGCTTTCTCATGGGTAGAGCTCCAAGACCTTGGACCTTCCAGACAGGGGCCTCTAATGTTTCTGTGTGTGGCTTGTTTACACACATAGGAAGACCATGAAATAAAATTCCAGAACCTTCTATAGGGTGTCTCCAGTGGGGCTTAGATACACAGAGGTCTGGTGATTTCAGGTCATTTCAGGTATTTTTCTCTCATAACATAGTAGCACAGGAATCATATACCCTTAGAGGATGAGAAGACTTGGGTCAAGGTCACACAATTAGGTAGTTGGGGGTAGCTGAAATTGAACTGTTAAGAGTCACCCTATAGCCTTCCGGAGGTATCAGGTTCCTTGGGGGAGTGGAGAGGGGGACAGAGTTTTCTTGAGAAGCCTTGGGTCTAGAATAGAACATATTGGGGTGGGAAGGACAGTAACATCACCTCTGGGTTTTGGACGAGAAGTGATCACCACCCAGGACTGCTTCCTTTTGGCTGATCAGAACTTCAAAGAGAGTGCTGTACTCAATAAGGGATCTGAGGGATTGGAGGGAAGAGAGAGCCCTTTCCCTTGGATAAGGGCTGGGATATGAGGAGGTGGAGAACTTGGCCCTCATCCCAGGTAAGGCTCTGGTCTCTGGTCTCTGGGAAGGCTGGAGCCAGGCGTCGGGACAGAACCTGAGAGCAAGACTCAGCTCTGGTAGAAGGCATCATCCTGGGGTATGGAGCTGCTGCTCTTGCTGGAAAGGAGGTGTGCCTATGATGCTTATGGAAAGGCCTCATGGTTCTGCTTCGCGAGGAGGAAGCTTCTCTGGGAAAGCCTGGTCTACCTTCCAGCAGGTGAGCTGCCTGTTAGCCTGGTTCTCCTATCATAATAAGGCAGCATTCTGGAGAAGTCCATACTACAGACTCCTCAGGGACCAAGGTGTGTCCTTTATAGGTCCTCCTGTGTGGATACAAGCCGTTGGTCAGGTGGAGTGTTCCGCTTCAGCACACCTGGTAACTGACTAAGGCACTGACCACTGAGCTTGCTCAGCCATCATTAACTGGTGACTTGAAATTTACTTTTATTTAGCACATTTTCTGGGAGGCGGCAGGGTACTGGCATTTCTACTGTTCCCTCTCATTCTGGCTGGTAGTAGCCAGCAGACTTATCCTCCAGTCCAGAGCCCTGAGTCCTAAACCCTAGCGCACCTCAATTCCCACAGGACCGGAGACCAGGTGGTTATTCCCTGTAGGGACTAAGAGCTAGTCGGAAGAGTAGGTGGGTGAGACCAATTGGCCTGACTCTCTGGGGACAGGACAGGAAATCTTATAAAGATCTGTTTGGTATGAACTGCAGGCCTGCTACTCAATCCCAGAAGTCACCCTGCCCTGAAAATAGGCGGTAATCTAGAAAATGACCTCAGGGAGCCTGGGCAAGTTAAGACTCAGGATCTGTGGGCCTGCTGTAGTCCTTTAATCTTTAGAGGCTGTGCATGGAGCTTTAGGGGGTATTCTAGCCACAGTTTCACAGCGTTTGGTGGGTTTGCAGGAGGTCTTGTGGCCATGGAAAGCTGGGATGCCCACTTCTGAGTGGCAGTTCTCAGACAGGCAGGAAGTCACTCCCATAATCCTTTGAACTGGCACGCTCACTGTGGTGACACTGGGGATGCCAGGTGATATGAAGGAGCGTCCTCTTTAACGGCAGACATGTCTCCACAGCCCACTCAGAGAGGATGCAGGCCGATGCTGGCAATGGCCAGGCAACATCAAAAGGCAGGTAGCTCAGCTGGGCTCCGCAGAGCCCTGCACTGCACTTTTGGTCTCACTGGGCAAAAGAACTCGTGTTCCTTGGCTCTGTCTTTTCTGTGCACTGGCATAGTGGTCCTCCAACTAGCTTTAGGCCTGTTTCCTTCACATCTGCTTTCTTGAGGGGCTGAAGATGGTGTGGGACTTCCTCAGCTAAAGAAGAAGAAGGAGGAAGAGGAGGAGAAGGAGGAGGAGGAGGAGGAAGAGGAAGAGGAGGAAAAGAAGAGAAGAAGAAGAAGAAGAAGAAGAAGAAGAAGAAGAAGAGGAGGAGGAGGAGGAGGAGGAGGAGGAGGAGGAGGAGGAGGAAGAAGGAGAAGGAGAAGGAGAAGGAGAAGGAGAAGGAGAAGGAGAAGGAGAAGGAGAAGGAGAAGGAGAAGGAGAAGGAGAAGGAGAAGGAGAAGGAGAAGGAAGTCTGAAGAGTATGAGGACTATGTTGAGGCAGGCACTGACAGAGACTATTTCCCATAGCATAGCTGATAGCCCTCCACTGTTGAGGCCAGGCCAGCCCTCCAGGCCTGGGGAATGTAATGGCCAGTGAGGCCCAGCAGGGATGTCTCTAAGGCCAGCCCCATTCTTTAATATGTAACTCCAGCCATCTCTTCTCTGTCCAGCTCCTCAGTCAGGGTTTCCAGGGCAGCCTCTCGGGTTAGGGCACACACAACGTCCGAAAAGCCGTGCCCAGGAAGCTGAAGAAGAGAAAGGATGCTTTGCGTAGGAGTTGCTTGCTGTTTCCTGCTGGCAGTCCGTCCACCTTACGTTTCTCAGCCCCCGCTCCTCTGGGAGGAGAAGCCAGTTGTCTGACAAAAACCATCTCGCAGATGCCTGGACACTCGCCCCCTTGGGATTTCCTGGTGAGAAGATCCAAGGCTCTCAGTGTCCTTTATCGAGGAGGCAGGCACCGACTGTGGAGGCAGGGTGCCCTCAGCTGCCGCGGCACTGCTTCCCTGCAGCTGTGGGGACAGTGGCAAGGCCTGTGGGCTGTCAGCCCAGCTGGAGAGCTCTCGAAATCCACTTCATCCACCTCTTTTCTTTCCAAAGCTCTTAGCCCGCTGGAGTGGTGGGGAGGGCCTGGAGGGGAGCGCCGGCTGAGCCCCTTGGCAAAGTCGAGTCTGCCCAGCAGAGATCCGGGCGAGAAGGGGCACGGGCTGCCGCTGGCTAGGAGGCCAGGGGACTCTGATCTTGGCCTCCCTCCCTTCTTATTTTGGATCCTAGCCTTTGATATAAATGAAGCACTTACACAACATGTAAGGTTTGTCTTACACAACCCTTAGAAGGTGACTCAGGGACTCTTGAGGGCTTTGCCAGTCAGTGGCAAAGCCAAGGCTAATACGAGGTGTCCTTTCCAAAGGGACCCGGCTGGTCATTGTTCTCTTGAGGTCTCCCATGCAGGCCTAAATCCGACATGGAGAACAGCAAGACTGATGGACTCTGAAGCGCATGGGGCCCAGGGACTTCCCCCAACCTCTCAAGCTCTGCTGGCAGAGACATCGACCGACTGAAGGCAGAGCTGGCTTTAAGGTTCCTGCGGTAGCAAGAAGTGTGCCTACAGCTGTCACGAAGTTGTAAGCATCCAAGATGGGGAATGGTCTCCGTTCAAAGCTGAAGACGCCTGACTCCTGGAGGCCCCCCACCCCCACCCCAGCAACAAAGCTCTCCTCTCAAAGGCTGACACCAAACTCAAGCACCTGTCCTGTTGGCACTGTGACCCTGGCATTCAAGGTTTATGCCCATGAAGACCTAGCAGGATGCCCTGCCCACTGCCATACACCATCCCCAACACAGAGTCTGGCACACACTCGTTGCTTCAGTAAATCAATACATGAAACAGCCAAAGAAACATGGAAGATACTCGTCGGCAGATGCACCAGCTCTCAGTTGTATTTTACAGAGGTGTAGCTTGAGGCCCAGAGAGATCCAGCACTGACTAAGGACTCACTGCCAGTTCGCAGCGGGGAGAATGCCATCTTTTGACCCTTTTCTTTCTAACGGGGGAATGGTGCTGTGGAGACGGTGGCCTAGGGTGTCACAGGTGGCTCCTGTGACATTCTTTCCGTGTTTTTTTTAGCAGCCATGAGGCAACAGTGAGCAGAAGAGGTTGGCCAGCATGTGGGAATGGGCAGGGTTGTCTCCAGTGTTTCAGGTCTTCTGGAGACCATGCAACCTTCCCAGACTACCTGCATGCCTGCGCCCAGTGTCCCGCTGCCCAGGAAGTGCTGAGAGCCACGGCAGTGTCTCACGGGTAAGGTGCTTCTGCTCCCGCCTTGGACCACACACCTGTACAGCCGCATCAGCAGAGCTGATTCCTCCTGCCTGGTGACACTGTGGCTATTGTTTTGTCCCTGTCCCTGACATCTCAGCACAAAGCCGCACTCACGGGTTTGCAGTGTGAACACACCCACCAGGCAGGCAGCATCTGTCATGGTTGTGGCAGGCAGAGACTCCTGATGGCCGCCAAGCTGTACGGCTTGCCCTAGTCTTAGTGTGTGTGAGACTCTTGTGCTTATAAAAAAAAATACAAGTTCATTGTAAATGAGACACAGACACAGACACAGACACAGACACAGACACAGACACAGACACACACACACACACACACACACACACACACACAGAGAGAGAGAGAGAGAGAGAGAGAGAGAGAGAGAGAGAGAGAGGTGTTGTGGGTGATATCATTGAGACTTGCGTGTAAGATGCCTGCGTGCCAATGAGATTGTTTGCTGACCATGTACTGAACAGGTAGTTGTAGGACAGAGGGGGGAAGACAGAAACTGTCCTCCCTAGTACTCTAGACTACTTGGGGTTGAATGGGAAAGGCAGCCCTAAGGAACTCATTAGCAATGACAGGGAAACAGAATGAAGCACCATCGCCTGGGTCCCATCCTTCCTCACAGCCACATGAGGAAAGTCAGTACGCACCCTCATTTTGTGTGTAGCAGCTGTGTGGTGCAGGAGGAGGAAAGGTCCTTCAAAGCCCAATTTGTCCCAGATCCAGCCCTGTTGGAGCCCGAATCTTGGTGGCCAGGACTTCTTCTGCTATGAGTGGCATGACTGGCCCTGGATCCTGGGCCCGTCTGTCACTATGGCTCCATAGCTTGGGGACACTAAAGGGCAGAGCCATGAGCCTCCTGTAAGCTGACAAGACCGAGCGCATGTCAGTGCCAGGGAGTCATCAGGACCCTCGGAATTAAGAGGCCAAGTTTAGTTTTTAATTAAGCCCCCGTGGTCTTTTGCAAAGGTCACTGATGACACCATCTTCTTCAAGGCCAATATGAAAAGACATTCAAAGTCAAGGTTCTGAGACAGGAGTCGTGTAACTGGAAATGTCACCAGGAGGAATTTGGAGATGGGGAAGGGAGGCTGGTGAGAGGGACAGCTCTGTCACACTGTCCTGCCACTCGCTCATGTGGGAGCGACAAACTATTTTAGTCTTGAAGGGCGAGTCCCACCCCACTACCCTTTACACTGGCCCCCTTTAGTTCCATGTCCCTGGCCCAGAACACCGTCCGTTTCAGTGGGATGCCGTGGGGAGGTAACACAGACCTGCACGACCACCCTGGTTCTTCTGCACTCTTGACTATAGAGCCTGGCCAACGTGATCGTGTGGGAGTGCAGCTCTGGCTACAGTGGGCGGCACCGCCTTTGCTTTACCACAACGTCCCATCTTCTCTGGATGGTGATATCACAAGGCAGAAGTCCTGCTCGGGCCTTGGGGCAACAAGAGACTCAGGAGGACCTGAGTGTGTTGCATCGTAGGGATGGGTCACCAGGCCCGCCCAACAGCTCACGGGCTTCAGACCTTGGATGGGGATAATTCAGTGTGCTCAGACATTGTGCTAAGGCTGGGGGACTTGGGCCAGGTGCTGCCCCTGGTAGCCTCGGGCAGTCTCTGAACGGAAAGGGTTCTGGATTTAAATTTAGGAAACTGAAGTCTTGGGCTGAAGTTAGCTCACCTGTATTATCTACAGGCGGTCTAGCACCAGAGTATTTATACTACGGTGGCAATACACCTCGATTACCAAAATATGCATTTCCTAGTTTTATTGGAAAGGCAAGTGTGGGGAATGAGATGTGATAATAACAAAATGACCGGGGAGAATAATAAAGTTGGGAAAGTAGAGTGAGTTCCTTTAGAGACGTTTACCCGGAGGTCTGTGCTTTCATCCCTTTTGTCTTTCAAATGTGGAGCAGATAGCCAGAGCTGCATGAGGTTGTAACAAGAGAGCGGAAGCTTGCATCAATGATGGGTTTCCTGTGAGCCCCTAGACTTCTTGTCCTGTGAGAGAAAACGTAGTCCCTCCCTCACTGAGGCTCCTGCCCATTACTTTGGATCTCGACTGTAAATCAGAGAATGTCAAATGGACACAGATTGACTGCCTGGCTTCCATGTACCCCTGAGGTGCTCTTAATGTCTCTGCCTCTCAGTTTCTTTAGTATCGCCTGGAGTAATATTCCTGTTTTGCCCGGCCAGCCCGCTCGCAGGCTTCCCAGAACGTCCTCAGCCCTGTCATGGCTTTTGTGTGAGAGAAGTGGCTGCTTCCCTCTCATTGTCTGGCCGGATCATTGTGCTTGAACTAAGAATGTGCCTGCCTCCCGACTTCAATGGCTGGCTCCGCGGCTGTTATGAACTCCCCTTGTGGGATCCCATTTTCTAGAGACACAATAGCTTTTCCTGGCTCGCCCAGGCTTCATCCCCCCCCCAACCCCCTCCTCACGGGCACAGAGCGTCTGAGTCCCTGGTTTCAAGCAGCTGGAAAAGAGGCTTCAAAGAACCCCACATGGGCCTCTGTCAGGTTCTGACTCACAGAGACGTTTCTGGAGTCCTCAAAAGCCTTATTAATCTGCTAAGACGTCCAGGGAGCTGTGCTGGGCCCTTATTTCCAGGGCTTTCCAGCATCTTCCATTGTTTCCGCTGCATTGTCCGGGCTGGGTGTCTCGGCTCCTGGTGTGCCAACACACAGAGGCAGGCAAGTCTTGAGCAGCTCCGGCAGTCCCCCCTCCCCCGCCCCCATCCTGCACCTCTTTTCTTCTTCCTTTCCTCTAACACTTCTCATGAAAAGGTCCCCATCCTCCTTAGGCGGGTTCATTCCTCTCACCCCCTTGCATGGCCTCTCTGTCACCTCTTTCCTCTCCTGGCATTTACCTGCGTCCAGGTCAGACACACAGACCCCCCTGGGCAGACAACCAGGCTCTTCTTTTGAGCGAAAACCTCTACCTGGGGCTGTTGTGGGCCTCTGCAGTCATCTGCCTACAGCCCCAGCTTGTTGTCTACGGAAGCTGGATCCATGCGCCCACACTCTAGCGCTTTCTGAAGCTGATCCTTCTCTGGGCTTGAGGGTCCCCGAAAGAGCCCCAAGACCAGGACTTCTGGCAAAGTTTTTATCTTAGTCTAAAATATGCATGTGAGAGGCTAACCAAGGATCCCGTGGCAACAGCTTCCCCGGACACCCCGATTCCATGCACAAACCCTTGGCTGGGTCAGCTTTCCTTGGCTATAGAGAACAGGCGACTTGGGACGATGGTTCTTAGTGGTGATCATTTATTTAGCTTGGAGCTGGACCCATGGCAGTGCTTTATGGAGGAGGTGCAAGGCCCTTCTCGGGCTCGAGAAGTGAGAGAGAAAGAGGAAGAGAGGAGGGACCCGTAGACCCCTCAGCGAATGTCCCCAGTGACCAGGAGACTGACAGGTATAGACTCTGTCTCTTAAAGGTTCCATTGCCATCGCTTGGTACCCGGGTCATCCGGTCTTTGAGGACATTCAAGGTCCAACTACAGTCTCTACTTTCTCACAAGAATCAGTCCCTCTAACAGGACAGAGTAAAAGTGACAGATGTTGCTTCCAACTTGTCTTGGAAGCCTCCTCTTTCCTCAGCTGCTCCCATTGGCAGGGAGGAGTCAAAGGAGACATCTGTAGCCGGAACTGAGGGTGGCCTTTGGCTGGGATGCAATGAGCCACGGTGACACCCTGGCCGCCATCATCCACAGAACCAAACCCAGCCCTGAGCTACAAGAACGGGGATGGGACACACCCTGCCCCAGTGCATGCTGGAGCCAGCGCTTCCACAGCAGCCTGCAGAGATGAAGTGGGAACCCACTAAGACACATCTACATTCCTGACCCACATAAATCTGGAGATAATGAATGTGAATTGTCCGAAGCTGATGATCTTAACCCTGCAATATGTGGATTTGGAGACCTTAGTAGCGTGGGAGAGATGTGTTTCCGGTCTCCCCCCTCCCATCTGGACTCTGGTTCTTTAAATTCTCGTGCTACCAGTCAGTGGATGTAGAATACCTCCTCGTCAGACAGCCGGATTCCTATGTTGAAGACTTGGTCCCCAGAATAGCACTGTTCGGAGGTGTCTGGATTGTGACGGTTCTGATTCCACCAGTGAATCAATCCATGGGTAGATCATAGTCAAATGGTCTACAGGCAGGCAGGCAGTGGGGAGGCATGCGGTAAGCGGCGGGGCCTATGTGGACGTAGTCCCTCCCCGGGGGCATCATGCCTTTGAAAGGTACACACTACCCAGTTGTGCCCCCCACTCTGCTTCTTGACCTCGGCGAAAGTGAACATCTGTGCACTACCATAAGCTCCGCGCATCATGCTCCTTCGCTCAGCACAGACGCCTTGAGATGGGGTCAAGTGACCTAGAACCAAAACCTCCATGTCTAAAGAGTCAGACAATAAAACCCCTTGCCCCTTTAAGCTGTTTTCCGCGGGGGTTTTGTCAGAGGGTGGGGGAGCTGGCTGACAGGGGAGCAAGTGCGCATGCCTGCCCCTGCACATGCGCACGGCCTCTCAAGTCTGAATCCTCTCACCACCCCCGAAGACTCGCAGTAAGAGATACACGTTATCAGGGCCGAAGAAGGACTCCAGTGATGCAGTCAGGTTTCTGTTAGGAATCCAAATACAAGGGCTTTTGCCAGGATCCAAGGGCCAGAAGGGCGTGGCTGGCGAGGCCTGGCGCTCTCTCAGGCGCTCTTCTATCGCCCGGTTCATGAGATCTGTTTGCATTACTGCAGTGGCCACTGCTTACCTGCTCTCCCTTCTACAGATCCCCTGCCTCACAGAGCTCAGCCTCCACAAGGAAATCACCCCGGGGGAGTTCTGACCCAGCTGGAGCAAAATCTCAAAACCCTTGATCCTTCCTCCCTGCGTCATCCCTCTCCGGTGCCCCAGTGCTCCCGGAAGCTAACGCAGGGGCCAAAGCTCTGCAAGGGAAGAATCAATAAAGCAGTGCATTTATGAACAGTCTCCACGGAAGGGGGGATTTGATGTCCCTTCATGCTCTTGTTGACAATAATAACTGATTGCCGCACTGATGCGAGGCAGTATAATTTTAAGATCCTCAGAACAAGGACCAGCAAAGGACCGGCACGGAAACAGAACGGCCGCCAAAGCCCTTGCTTCTGTGTGGAGCCCGGGGCCACGGAGGGCCGGGAGGCGCTGGGCACACGGCTCCGGAGCACCTGCAATTTCATTTTGTTTCTTTCCAAGCACTGGGGAAGAAAAGCAATTTGTTTGCTCTCATACTCTGAAGATGAACTTCCCGTGCTCAATCAAACGTTATTATCCCAATGTAAGTCAATTTACCTTTGAATTTGAAGGCTATTTTCTTCCTAAATGGCTAATTATGGTAGATAGATGGCTGTAAACAGAAGCCAGCGTTTCCCTCACTGCTCAGCTGCCTTCTCCCCGGGTGCCTGGGAGAAGCCAGTGAAGAGGCCCTGACTCCCGCAACTGGTTGAGGCCTCACCAGTCCGTGCTTCTGGATGCGTCTCCACTCACGCTCCTAGACACTCCTGAGGTGGGTTTTCATGCCACCCAATGCTCCTCCCACAGAGCCTTTTGCAGAATTACACTCCCCGTCTTAAAGGCGCTAGAAGGGGCTACCTCAGCTACAGAGCTGCCCCAGGATGCCCCTTTCCTCTTCCAAGGCTAGCGTGGCAGGGTGGAGGAGGGGAACGGGGGGGGTATAGGAGGGAATGAAGGTGGACAGCGCAGGTTTCAGGAGACATGAGGTCTGAGATGAAACATGACCACCGGAGGCTGCTGCTGCTCTGATTCTCCTGGCAAAGCCAGGACTAGGCCCCGTAGGACTGTGGCCCTTGCTGTGGGACGGTCAACAGGGCGCTGGAGCCGATGGAATGGCCGAGCTTGTTTACTGACAGGAGGACCCAGACAAGGAGGTTAGGCCCGCAGCACTGCTGTTTGCCTTTTGATCAATTTTAGGTCAGGGAAGGGGACTGAGTCATGGTGTGCCCCGGGGCCTCCCACAGGCGGGGCAGCACCGTTAGAGCTTCTGAGGACAGGCGGTGTCCCCTGTGGTGTGAGGGTCTGCAGGAACCCGGCTTGCCCTTCCTCTCCTGGTCTCCTGTCCTCTGCATGAGGCCAGAGAAGCCCCAGGCAGGTGCCTCCTGCTTGTCCGTGCCTGCCTGTGCTCAACACCCCATTTGATCGTCACCACCATCTTCCCAAGACAGAGGAGGGAAAGGCCCAGAAAGGTCAAGTGTGGTGTCTGAAGTCACACAGCTATTAAGCGACCAGAGCGAGTCTGAGTCCCTGAACTTTGAAACCTCTGATGTTGTCATCTGACCCCAGTTCCATCACAGATGGATAGGTGTGACTCTGTGCTAAGCACGGGCGACTAGCCATCTCCTCAGACCGGTGTCACTCAGCTCACGGTCCTCATTTTGACATCAAAGGCACGACTTGGATACGCCCGTTTGCCCCAGTTTACTGTGCTGTGTGAGAAAGCTGGAAGTCAGGCTAGAAATTGGGGGAGGCATTTCAGAACAACTTCGGACAAGTTTAAAACCATTGTCAAGGTCAGACTGACGGCACAGTGAGAGCAGCCCCCTCTCCCTTGGTCATGTCTTCAGGGGTCTCGGAACTCACTGGTAGGGTCATTGACCAACACATAGATACCTGGATAAGATGCTGTTTGTGATCTTTTGACTTAGAGAAGCAGCTCTCAATCTGTGGGTTGCAACCCCCGCCCCCAGAGGAGTCACATATCAGATATCCTGCCTATCAGGCATTCGCATGACAACCCACAACAGTAGCAAAATTGCAGTTGTGTATGATAATTTTGTGAAATGATTCATAAAATTATTCTTGAAAATAATTTTATGGCTGGGGTGGGGGGTGTCACCGCAACACGAGCATCTGCATGAAAGGGTCCACGGCATCCGGGTGGGTGAGAACCACTGGCTTAGAGGGTCCTGAGAACGCACGTCCGTGTGCCGGCCTGTGCGTGCTGCAGGCACACTGTCAGGATTCTCCATAGGAACAGAATGGGTAGATCGGATAGCAGAAGAGGCCTTATTAGAGTGGACCACAGGCTGTGTCCATCTAGTCCAACAAAGGCTGCCTCTGGACAGAAAGGCCAAGAGTCAGATAGCTGTTCAGTGTACAAGACTGGATGCCTGGGCTAGTCTTCAGTATACTTCAGAATACGGAAGAAGCAGGTTCTAATACCAGCGAAGGAATGTGTCGTCGGCAGCAAGATAGACGACCTTGCCATCAGGAGTGAGGGCAAGCGAGTGAAACACAAAGCTTCCTTCTCCCATGTTCTGTTTTCTCCCTTTCTGTTTTGAAAATGCAGGCTGCAACCAGAAGGTGCGGCCCACCCAGATCTAGGGTGGATTCTCTCACCTCAAACAGTTCAATTAAGAAAACTCTCTTACAGGTGCGCCCAGCTGCTTGATCTTTTTTTTTTTTTTATCGATCGTGGTCAAATGACAACCAAGATGACTATTGCAGGAGGTGTCTGCACACTTGAGAGTCTCCTATAGACTCTGAGATGCTGTTACCCAGGCCAGAGAGAAGAGACCGGGTGGCCCATTTCACTTAGTAGTTTGATTAAAACAATAAATTCGTGTTGAACCCAGATGGGCAGGTGAGGGCTCATGCCAGCTCCAACTGCATCCTGGCATCCTTTCACAACAGCTGTGGAGAGAAATCGCTCGCTCCCCCGTGACAGGAGCCCCAGTTCCTAATGGCTTAAGGAACAGTCTTCTCTGAGACTAAGGAAGGGGCATTGGGAACAGGCCTGGGGGCAGTTGTGAATGGACTTGAGGATGGGAGATTTGACAAAGACAGGAAGGGGACAGCAGGAGAGGGCCAGTGCCACGGCCTCAGGGACCCGCCCTATCTGGTCCCTGCCTTTCCAGCTCTCCACAGACTGCTGAACTGTAAGGGACAGGGATGGGTCCTGGGCCTTTGAGCCTCTGGGAGAGCCGCGCAGCTGAGCCTGAGCCCCGTGTTGGGCACTGATGGCACGCAGCTGGCTGTGCTGACAGTCCAGGCTCTGCGGCGTGCCAGAGAGCCGTGTCACATGCCAGCTTTGCCAGTTGTCACTCTCCCTGGCCCCAGAAGACTGGCAGCCCTGGGCTTGATGAGACCGCTAACGGAAAGGGAGGTATGAGGGAGCGGAGAGGCGGGAGGGACGCCATGTTTCTCTAAGGCCGGCCGGCCGGGGTTTTGTTTATGCTCAGCACATATGTCCCTTCTAGACAAGGCCAGCGTCACAGTGCTGACTTTAGGAGGGAGAAATAATCTTACCACCCATCCTTTAGTTGGCTCCCTCACTCCTCTTTTATCCTCTTCCTCCCTACTGTCTTCCTTTCTAGTCATCTATTAGTGTCTACTGACAACTCTCTTACAAAAAGCAAGGTGCAAAGGGGTGGAACAAGAAAGGTGACTAAGTTACTCCTTCTGTCTTTGTGCTGTCACCCAGATCTGACAAACGTGAGAGCTTATGGTGCTTTGGGTATGTTTGGCCCAGGGAGTGGCATTATTAGGAGGTATGGCCTTTTTGGAGTAGGTGTGTCCTTGTTGGAGGAAGTGTGTCACTCTGGAGGTGGACCTTGAGACCTTCTCCCAGCTGCCCGGAAGACAGTCTTCTCCTGGTTGCCTTTGGGACAAGATGTAGGACTCTTAGCTCCTTCAGCCCCATGCCTGCCTGGATGCTGCCATGCTTCCCGCCTTGATGATAATGGACGGAACCTCTGAACTTGTAAGCCGGCCCCAACTACATGTCCTTTATAAGAGTTGTATTGGTTATGGTGTCTGTTCACAGCAGTGGAAACCCTAACTAAGGCAGAGCCCATGTGACGATAGTTATGGAGAAACCCCAGAAGGTCTAGGGCTTCTGAAAGCAGACCGTTCCCTAAGCCCTGGGTGCCATGTGTTCTTGGGTAACTCCTACTCTATTCCTTACTTAGAGTAAGAGCTACCACTGTGGGTTCCAGATCAAGTGCTTGGCTTGCAGAGCACATACAGAACCCTACTTAGCCTTTGGTATGGTACGGATACTGGAGCAGCTGAGCAGGCCCTATAGTTTTATACTAAAGGGCAACCGATCTGCCTGTGGTCTTATGGATGTGTGCTGCAAGCCACATCCAGCACTTTGCCTCGAGCTGTGCTGACCACGGTGGTGCATCTAAGGTGGAAGAGAATGGCTTTCTCCTAAGGCAGACATTGGGCTTTGGATCAGAACGAAACAAGAGGTCTTAGAGATGGGGAGGGGAAGGAGGGAAACAGCACAGCTTCCTAACTGTGGTGTTTAGCCCCTGAGCCCCCCTCCTCATCCAAAGAAAGGCAGATCATTTGGAGCTAATGTGATAGTGTGTGTAAAAATATTGTGTAAAGTGCAAAATGGCAGATTTGATCACTGTTATGCTCTCCTGCACTTCGGCTAAGACTCCTAGTCAGAGTTAGAGTATGGTTGGGGTGGCCTTAGGCTGTAGTCCAACTGGTCCTTCTAATTCTGGCTTCTTTCTACCCTTTTGCCCTGGCTCCTGCACTCCCTGAATTCTCCACCAAGGAGGTCCCCGTGGATAACACTCTTTAATAATGGGTTCCAGTAGCTTGAAAAAACGGGTTCCCGCCAAACCACATCTCCAGCCAGTAATCCTAACCCTAACTTTTGTCAGCCATTGCCAGGTTTCTGGCCAGGTTCAATATGCCACAGTCAAGGTCTGTCAGGGTGGCTGACTCTTCAAGCACAGGTACAGCAACAGAAGACCCTGGTCTCCTGGCCCCAGACTGCCTGGGTCCACATTCGTGCCTCAGAGAGCAATGAAGAGGGACCTGCGATCACGGGGAAAAGGGGGTGGAGTGGGATGTGGGCGGCTCAGGCTGTGGTCCAGTTCATGGGAAAGATGGATGGGCTGCAGAAGGCCGGGAGAGAGGCTCGGCCCACTCTCTGCATCTCAGAGCATGCAAGGCAGACTCTGCTCCCAGCCTGAGCTGGGCATTCCATTTCTCAGAGACAACTAGCGTGTTTTAATAATGTCTACTTGGGTTAATGAAAGTTGTCGGTTTCATTTAATAAATACATCGCCGTTCTTGGCCGGATGTCACATCCCGCCGGGCCTGCTGTACATCCTTGCCTTACACTGGAGCTAGGGAAGAGTCCAGCAGGGCCCACCGGTGAGAATACGCTGTGGAAAGAACAGACACAGCCCCCCCCCCCCAAAAGCAGAGTGTACAGATTGCTAGTATTGTCCTTTCTCTCAGGATCAGAGCAGGGACAAGGCAGGAGGGACTATCACTGGTGCTCTCCACTCGTTTTTTAGCACGAGAGAAGGAAGCACTCACTCACTGTCTCTGGGCAGGACACAGGCAGCCTCCACGTGACACAAAGGCATATAGACATCAGATCCTGTTTGACTTTGGGTCCAGTCGGCTACCCACTATCTCTGAGACTTTGGGTAACTTAGCTCTCCGAGCTTCCTTCATTCTATGTGTAATATGGAGCATGTGTGTTTGCCTCACAGCGCTGTTGGGAGCATTCAACAAGAGGCAGACAGAACAGTGCTCAGCACATAAACACTCAAATCAGAAAGGGGACCGGGAGTCTTCAGAAGCCACCGTTTAGTGTCGTGTACACACGCATGGACTCTGTAGCTGTGTTGCCTGGGTTTAGAGCCTCTTCCGGGCCTTAGTCTCCTAATCTGTAAACTCTAGGAAACTGACAACACTTATCTTCTTGGTTTGTTGATTGGATTAAGCATGTGGGTGTACAGATGGACTTCAGTGATGTAGTAAGGACTCAGGAGATGCTCGAGATCACTAATACCATCCACAGGACTAATATGGTTCATAGGTTCATTTCATAGTGAAAGGATGAAAAATACAGCTCTAATTCCAGCCTCCTAGGAAGCCCTAAACAACTCAAATTCCAGACCCTGCTCTTTGTTACAAACTAGATAAAAAGACCTTGAGTATGTGATCCTGGCCCCATAAGAGAAAATGAACTTAACTAGTTGCTATCTGGCTTCTATAGAAAACTGATTGGTCCTTGGAGCGCGGGCTTGGATAATTTAAACTGATTGGCTTAGAAGCTACGGAGCGGTACAAATTGATTGGCTTGCGATGTGCAGGCTTTGTTATGAACCTATAAAGGCTGTCCCGATTCTGCACTCGGGGTCCACAGTCCTCTACCCCTGCGTGATGTACGACTGTGAACCCCAGAGCCTCTGGAATAAAAATCCTCTTGCTGTTGCATCAAGACTTTCTCGAGAGTGATTGGGGTGTCATCTTCCGAGGCGTGGGGCGCTAGGGCGCCCTCGTCTTTCTGGGTCTTTCAATAGGACTGTGGGGGAAAGGAAGCCCAGATATCCGGGGGCTGTTATGTCACCTTAGAATAGTCACTGGGCCAGATCCCAGATGGGTCCACACTTGGTAGGGCCTGACAGCAGTGGGGGAGATTCTACCCACCACAGGGCAGGAGGCAAGGCCAGGTACCCTCGGGGCGAGGATGGAGAAAGCCGGTCCGAGTGTCCAGCATTTGTAACATGGCTCAAAGGAGGCGGTGAGGGGAGGAGACCTTTCCCTTGAACTCTAGGGGCATTAAAACTTAGACGAACACACCCAATACACTCGCTTTCTCCATCTTCTTTTCTCCAACCCTCCTGCTATTTCCTTGCTAAAAGCGCAGCCTGATCAAAGACAGGAAGGCACGTCTAAGGACGGGGGATGCCCTGGGTGTGGGGGAGGTGACCAGGTGAATGGAGCCACTTTGGAGCTGGAACGCTGAGCGGCCTGGTACTTACAGTAATATGCCCTCTCATTTGCCTCGTTAAACAATTATTTCTTATTCCCTACCGAGAGGAGAGTCTCTCCAGCAGCTGGGCTTACCAGGAGGCTGCGGAGTGGCCAGAACCTTCCAGGAGGCTAAGGGGTCTTTGGGGCTCAGCCGTGAGGATGAGTAGGGTGGCCCACTCCACGAGCTCCCCCTCAGTGACAGAACAGCGGAGCTGAGATTAGCTGTTGTCTCTTTCCCAGAAGAGGGAGAGAGGGAGGACAGGTTCGACCGGAAGCAGGGCGCAGGACTCTAGCTGGCCATAGCAGCCTCCTTCCACGTGAGGGAGCAGGCTCTCCACAGGTGGGTCGTCCCCTGGGAGCAGACGTGCAGCTCCCGCATCCAGGTTCAAAGACGTCCCATTGTCATTCTTAATTGCGGGCTGTTCTTAATTATGTAAGGTGTTCAGTGTCTTCCGACCTCAGACATGACACCCACAGCCTTCCCGGCAAGGTCAAGCAAAGCTCTAATTCTGCATCCTTCCAGCCACGGTCTCTTCTGCCAGCCGCTTTACAGGTGGAGAAACTGAGACCTTCCTGACTTGCTCGGGGGTCGCTCTCCTCCTGTGAGCTCTGCTTCTTTCTCTTCGGGTTTAGTTTAGCGCGGTAACAGGAGATTGTAGGCCACCCAGTGAGAGCTTATAGCTTGTAGATGCAGCCAGGAACTCTGGTCATCACGACAGGGGGTGAGGGTGGGGGTGGGGAGGTGGTCTGGTAAGGGGAAAGGGGGCGGGGCTGTCTGGGCAGTATGGCAGATGCTCAGTCTCAGCAGAGTGCAGGGGCGTGCGGAGCCCCAGTGAGCTGTCTCTGGCTCAGCCCTGTGTTTCAACCAACCCAGAAGTGTGTGGGTGTGCTAGCTTGGTTTGTGTACCAATTGTCAAAATGCTGCAGGAGTGAGTGGGGAAGGTGGAGAGTCTCTTTCAGGACAGGCAGGGGAGAAAGGTAGGATAGCAAAAAGGAGAGATTAGAGAAACCCCCGACAAAAAGCCTCCCACCCACCTGGCAGCCTGTGCAAACAAGACTTCAAAAAAAAACAAAGACTTTGTGAGATCTAATTAGTGGACGCCTAACTCCCAGACTTCCTGAGCGGGTCTCCTCCTCTAGCCCCAGGCTATCTCGCGAATTAAGCTGCCTAAGATCACCTCATTAAATTCACTAACCTTGCTTTTCCGCTACATTTAGCCTCTGGTGCCCTTCCTGTGTCCCCGGGAGGCGCCTGTCTGGCATTCCACCAGTGTGTCTTCCCAGGTTGGTAAAACTATGATCTGCTCCTCCCCAAATGGCTTCCTTCCTTACAAAGCTCCTTGCTTCTGAGCTCTGAAGGCACGCGGGCTGCGCTAATCCAGACACCTGGCCCTGCTGCAAGAAGACACCTCCGTCCCCAATATGGGAATGAGGGAGGAGAGACAGAGGCAAAGTGCTGGGTCCACTTGCCGCCTCCTAACCAGCTCCAGCCTGTATTTCTTGGAGCCTCAGACCTGGGGATTCTGGCATGGGAAGAGCGAATTAACCTGGAGGGCAAGCTGTCGCAGGGCGCAGGGAACCCTGTGGCCACCTCTGGTGGAGGCAGGGAGTTCAGGGCCAGCTCTGCAGCCTATTAAATGAATGAGTCACCCCCGTGAGTTGGTAGCTGAGGCATTCGCACCAGAGGGGTGTTTGTTGTGGAAGAGAAATGGAGGGCGGTTAGTTCCATCTGAGAGTGGGGTGGGTGGTGGTGGGGAGAGCTAACAAGATGGCCAACTCGAATGCTACACAGACTGGTTTTGGCTGAGGAGCCCTAGCTGACTGTCTAGGGACTTGGAAGTGTATCCTATCTGCTGAGGTCCAAATGCCAAGAAGCCATGGGACCAGGGAGGGGCAGCTTCTGATGGACAGGTAGAATCAAGAGCCACACCCTCGTGGCCCTGGGCAGCTTGCCCTCTGGTCAGGAGAACTGTCGGGCGTCTTCTCCTGGGGCTGGTGGCTGAACTGGTTAGACATTGCGTAGAACTTATTGCATACGGTTTCTTTTAGACTATCCTGAGCATGGGCAAGGGAGCAGAGCTACTCCTGCCTGGAGACGTGTGTGAGCCGTTCCTCCCCCACCTACGAGATGTCAACAGGAATGACGACGACGTCGTGAAAGGCAAGTGTCAGGGATCAGTGCGTGGGGGAGTGATGGGCAAATATGTCTGAATGTAGAAAAGGACAATCTAACAGGACACGCCAAGACCAAGTTCTCAGGAAAAGGAGATTTATTTGACCCAGAGAGACAAAAGGCAGGGAATAAGAGACAAAGACTGGAGATAGAGGCTGTGGGAGAAGAGCAAAAGAGACGGCAAGGGAGAGGGGGGATGGGTATATACCCTGGGACGAAAGTGTCTCTGGAGAAAGAGAAGGCAGATGTGGCTGATAGGCAAATGACAGGCAAATGGTAGTTGATAAAGCGACAAGGAGAAACCCCAGAGCTAGAATGGGATGTTTAATTTTAACTGGGCATGTTAATTAGGGCTGGCAGTCAGTCTCGGGACCCAGAAGTGGCCGAATGAGGGACTAGGCCGCGGTGGTGGCTGCGTCACTAATGGTACGTACCAAGCGGGAAGGAAACGCACAGGACAAAACCCACTGGTGCAACGCCTGCCCTGGCTCCGGCCTGCTAGAGCCCTTCAGACACAGCTTGGCACGAAGCTCCTTTCCCGGAACCTCTGAAGTATGTTCTCCTGCAGAAGAAACCTGAGCCCCAGTGGGCCTGGCGAGAACTGGGGTAGTGGGTCCTGTCCTGGTGACGGTCAACCTTGGCTGCTGGTTGGAATGATCTGAAAGCGCTTCAAAAGCGCTGACCCCCTGATTCCTGACCAGAAAGGCAGATTGAACTGGTCGGAGGAGCCGCTTCGAGGCGGCAGGTCCAGGGTGATGGAGCATGCAGCCAGGGCTGAGAGCGAGCGACACACACCTGGGTCCCACTCTTCCTGTGCCAGTTTCTCTGTTGTGAGCAGTCATACTGGCAACACCGACTGTCCGTTTACTGCATAACAGACCGTGCGGTAAAAGAGTTTTTTTTATAAACATAGTTTCATTGAGTCCACAGAGCAAGCAATGTTGTTGAAGGCTATTGTGATAGTTTTCAGCTTATTAATGAAGGAACGGATTTGGCCAAGTTAGGTACACTGGCCAGTGTCACATGTGTGTTGAGTTGCAGGGACGAGTCTGACCTACTTACCAAGCCTGAGCTCTTAAGCCATTAGGAACACTGTCTCCTGCTTCAAAAGAGCCCCGGGATGGTGCCCAGAGGTTGGGGTCATTTCGATGTCCCATTCGCAAGAATAGTTTGGTGAACAGTTCTCAAAGCAACGGGACTCGGGAATGACAGGCCAACCTGGCCCATCCTCCGCCTCGTGACAATAAGGAAGGGATAATGACCAATGTTGTTAGTCAGTCTAAAGAGGAGCTGTGGTTTGTGGACGACTGGCAAGCACATGACCTGGTGCTATGTCCAAAGGGGCTGGGGGAGCCATTAACGGAAGTCCGAAGGGGCCGTTCCCTTGCTCTTGGGGGCTAGGATTGCAGGTAGGACATGGGAGGGTGGGTCCTGCTGGGGTGCATCTTTTCCTGGGTCCCTTGGAAGGCTTACCACCTCCCTCAGAGCATTGGCCTTTGGGACTGGCCTCAGTCATCTCCCAGACCTGGATAGGTATGGGCAAAGCTGTTTTCTCAGAAAGCCAAGAACACCATTCCAGATGCTGCGGCCTTCGCCACGTGGCTGGGGGAGCAGCTTTGGAAGTTTTGACTTTTGGATCTATATCTCTACGACAGGAGGAAGCCAGGCGACCTACATGGAGGCCTCTCGACCATCTGTGACAGAGACGGCAGGCACCAGGTCTTCCCCTCGCCCCTTTCTTCTAGCTGCCGAGAGCACAGTGGCCTCCTACGCGCTCCCTGATCACCAGGGCTGCCTCTCTCCCATCTGCTGCCTTAGATCCAGCCTAGCCAAGGTTATGTCTGAGTTTGGCTCATCGGCTTCGGCTGCCAGCAGTGCGCTGCTCTGCTCTGCGCCTGCCTTCCGACCACTCGCTGTTCCACCCCGGTTCTTCCTCAGAGCCTGATCTCTAAGGATGTCTCCTGACTGTGGCTCTGGCAGGCCTCTTGCACACTCCCAATTCCCGTTATGTTAGCCAACTATTGCGCTGACAAGATACTGGGAACAACTGGAAAGGGAGAGAGCTTTGTTTTGGTTCCCGGTTTCAGAGCTGTCAGCCACGGTTGCTTGCTGTGGGCCTTGATGGGGACGTGCAAAACAGGGGGTACAGAAGAGCGGAACAGCTCACCAGTTGGCAGCCAGGGAGCAGAGCGAGAGAGCACAGGAGTGGGAATGAGACTGAAGCCGGGAGGAGAAGGAAAGAGAAAGCGCATCTGGGGATAAGACAGAGCCTCCAAGGTACACGCGCAGGGATCTACTTCCGCCACACAAGCCTCACCGGCTTAGCCAGTTCCGCTGTGACGCATCCATAGAGCGAGTTAGTGCCCGCACAGTCCACAGTCTCTCAATGGCGCCACCTGCTGGGACCAAGCCTTCAATGCTAATTCTTTTTTTCAGGTCACACTTAAAGCATAATGCTCACCTCACCCAGCCCTTTTCTCCCCTGCGCTGGTTACTGCTGGATTGACACAGTTTGGATCTGTGTGGTGGACAGTCTCTTCCCACCAGAATACAGGTTCCGAGCGAGGGAGGGGCATGTCTATGTGTCGTGTCCACAAAGTAGCTCGAGCGACCCCGCTCGATCCGTCAGAATCCGAGGGAGTACATTTCTGTGTTGATCTTCTGTCTTATACTTTTTGCTGTGCTTTGCCATTATCCAGCTGTGCTAACAACTGTCTGGAACTTGGAAGTTCCTGAAGATAAGTTTTTAGAAGATAGAGTCTTGCTTGCCTCAAACTACTACAAGCTGGCTTCAAACTCCTGGCAATCCCGTGTCAGCCCCCTAAATTTCTGGGATTAGAGACCGGCACCTACAGGTTAGATTTTTGTTTTTGTATTTTTTTTTAAACGAATGAGTGTGTAAGTTGGGGGGTTGTCTTAGCTTTTATTTTTATTTATTTATGATACAAGCGTCTTCAGAAGCACATTAAAAACCACGGAATGCCATTGCAGATAATGCTTCATTTTGGAAGTTCAAGCACTGTCAAATTGGCTATGGCTTCTGTGACTCAAGTGTGCGTGTGCGTGTGTGTGTGCACGTGCACAGGAATCTACTTCCGCCACCCAGGCCTGCGCACGCGCATGCACACACACACACACACACACACAGAGTGTAAGGTTAGACTATTTTCTAAAGCACAGACCTTCATCTACGTGTTTGGCTTTTCCACATGAGTATAGGAAGTGGATAATTTGGCTAACGAGTTCCGATCCATGTCCTGATTTCCATCTGGGATCAGAACACCTAGCAGCCAATCAGTCACCTTAATTTTCCCACCCACTCTGTAATAATCTGATTGATGCACAATTACCTCCCTGCTTATCGCGCTCCCCTTTCTCATGTTTCCCATCCAACGCCAGATAACCTTCATTTCTTCCCCATTTGTTTTGTATGTGTTGGCCACAGTTTGATATAATTATTTTTTGCAATCATCTTCTATTAGGTGAGAGAATAGTGCAGCAGAGAAGGAAGGGGAAAGAAAATAAATGCCTTCCTGACAAGTCCTAATATTTTATGTTCACAAATAATCTCCCAATATCAGAGCAATAATATTATTTTCTCAATGTGCATTTATTAAAATGTAAAGTAGCTCCATCATATTGGGAACTAAAACCCCTGCATTACCTTGGCCAGAAAAATATCACTTATTTATTTCAGATTACATTTCTGGAATTTTAATCTTGTTGCTTTTCCCCCACCCCCCACTTCTGTAGCCTTTCTCCAGCAGGGGACGGAACCTGACGGCTTGATTTCTAAAGAGGCATTGCTGAATGCTCAGGGCCTTAATTCGGTTTTAAGAATTGCTTTTGGCTCTTGATTTACGATGAGGTTCTTTTCTGTGTAATTCTTTTGGCTGAAAACTGAATAGAGGTCTCCCTTTGTGGCTGGCATTTTGACACTGCATTTAAAGACAGGGTACAGGGCTGAGGAGGGAGAAGCAGAGGAACTCAGGAAGGGAGAGGGTAGGGTTGGGGTGTGCCTGAGAGGTAGAATGTGTGTGGAAAGCAGGAAGCCCTGGGCTCAGTCCCTCTGTACACACACACACACACACACACACACACACACACACTTTAGTGTGGTGGGGTTTAGGGGCTGGAGGAATTAACTCTATTATCTTTCCTTACTACATCCAGTGACACACCCTTGCGACTCTAGTTCAAAGTCAGGATGTTAATTTCCAGATAACGTAGTGCCAAATATCCTAGATTGGGGATGGAGAGATGGCTTAGTGGTTAAGAGCAACTTCTCTTCCCAAGGTCCTGAGTTCAATTCCCAGCACTCACATAGTAGCTCACAACCATCTGTAATGGAATCTGATCCCCTCTTCCAGTGCGTCTGAAGGCAGAGCACACACACACACACACACACACACACACACACATATATAATATTTTTTATATATAATTATATATAACAAATAAATAATTTTTTCAAAAGATCCTAGATTGGAAGTCAGAAGCTAGGAACACCGGTCTTTTTCTTGCTTCCAAGTAATTGTGTGACCCTGGGGTGAATCGCTGACACTCTTTGGACTGTTTCCTCAGGCACGGAAGTTAATGTGAAGTGAGAACAGATGAGGTTTAGGCCTGGCTGTGCGTTAGGCTTCTCCAGAGGGCTTTGAAAAGTATACCAAGTCAGCGTGGATGGAAGAGATCTCGCCAGGCCCCATTTTAGATGAAGAGCTGCCAGCAGTGAAGGGCTTTTGAGAGAACCTGGACTCAGCAGCAGGTCGTATGTATGTACATACACACATATAGGTATGCACCAGTAATGACTAAAGAATAAGAGGTCACGAGTTTGAAAGGGAGGGGAAGAGACATGGGAGGAGTTGGAGGAACAAGAGGGAGGGGGACATGGTATAAATACAGTACTTGTGTATGAAATTCTTAACAAAAACACATTTAAAAAAAATATACTGAATGCTGAGGCCCTTAGGACAAGGAAGCCGGAATCTCTGGGGGATGGGTGAATGTGCCTGGGTACTGGTGGCTTTACTAATGTGCTCTGCAGGATTCCTTCAGCAAGCCAGGGCTAAGCTAGGCAATGTCTTACCAGGTAAGGTTGGAGAGACTCGTGTGCAAGCAAGTGGGCCTCAATCTCCTGGTAATCTCTAGGTGACCTTCTTGTCTTTGTATCTGGGGAGTAGATTTTCTTCATGATATGCTCTTGGCAACTGGACAGGATGGATGAAGAAATCGTGGGTGTAGGGGGCGTTGCTGTGTGAAACATGGTGTCAGCATTTCCTTTCTCTGCACACATACACTGTGATCGCATTACTGCATCGCCCAGGGTACTCAATAGAGGGGTGGGAGCAGTTGCTCCCAGGGAATCTTTCATCAAAGTGATGGCGTAGCTAAAGGCAGAGCAGGGATATTACTGAGATGGCATTGCCAATTAGTGGACAGCCGCAAGGAGGACTGTGAAAATGGAGGTCGGGGGAGAATGGATGGGGAAAGAGTAGAATAGAACAGAGAGAGTCGGCACAGAAAGGGGCGGAGGGTGATGCTGGAGGGAACGGCGATGCCATTAGACTGGGGCAGGCTGCTGAAGGTCATGGTGCTCTGTCTGAGCCACAGGAAGGCTTTGTCCAGGAAGATGGGATAGAGTTAGACGCAGCGATGGTCCTCCTGTGTGCAGATTAGACTTACAGGTGTTTCTGGGCACCCCGTTCCTGGAGGGGTGGAGGGTGGGTGTGGCAGGGGGTGTTATTAGTTCAAAGAAGACGGTGGTGTTTGCCATCCCACGTGCAGCTCATAGCAAGCCTGTGATGTAGGTGATTGGTGATTGCATTTCTTTTTCACAGGTGAAGAAGCCGGGGCTCATGGGAATGTTCAAGGATTAAAGTTCAGAAAGCAAAGTGAGCATGTCTTACCTAGTCGTGCCTTGAAAAACTTACATCTCACCGTCATGCTCTCTCCTCCTCCATCTCTCATGTGGGCAAGCTGAGGGCGCGGAGGACCTGAGAGAGTGTTTTCATAGGCACCCAGCTTTGTGTGCTCACTTCTTCTGCAGGGAGGCTATGGCTCTTGGTAGACCTGCTAGCTTGCTAAGCTCCACCCAACCCCCAGAGCAGAAGAAGCTGAGCTGGGAAGGTGTTCTTTCTGCCAGATGAACATGGGTTTGGGGGATTGCCACACCCCTAAAAGTAAATGGCAGATCACAGGAAAGCATCACCTTCCCTCAGGGAGAGAGAGAGAGAGTGCAGAGAGGTCCAATGGGTTCTCTGAGGTGTTTGCTACTGTGTCTAGGTCTTCGGTGAACTGAAGTTTGAAAAAAATAAAGAACAGCTCAAGGAGGGATAATCATTTTGATTTGTGATTTCTAAAACTCACACCGATCTACTTTTAAAAAGAATTTGAAGAGGCATGTCGTTTCCTCGGGAAAGTAAAAGACACCCTCTGAATGGTTGCCTTGTGTGAACATTGCTAGCAAATCAGACTACTTATCCCATGTGGTAGGTTGTGGAACAAGTTACGGAAGCCGAACGAAAGAGCCTCTGTTGACTCCTTCCTAGGTGCTTGACACAGTGTCACGTTTCAGGCATGGAATCCGGAGCCTGGGTTGGTTAGCTGACTTCTCCAGAAACCCACCATAACCAACCAGTGAGCCTAAGAGTTGAACCTGCCTTTGTCTGACTCCAAAGGGATATATTAGTATATTTTCATTATGATAAAACAACACCAGTAAGCTGATAACTTTTTGAAACAAGGAGACTTTATATTTAGAGGTTGAAAAATCTAATCCAAGATCAAGCAGTCTGTCCTATGAGCTCTGGTGAGGACCTGCAGTGGGAAGGATCATGGCTGGAACTTGTGTAGCTGTGAGATGATAGGGTAGGCCGGGAAACGAGAGAGCAGTCAGGGACCACGGCTACTCTTACAAACAGCCAACTCTGTCAAGAACCAACCTAGGATCCCATGAGAGCTATGCTTAGTCAGGTTTTCATTTCGGTGACCAAATACTTCTGAAAAACTAATTTGAAGGACAGAAGACTCCATGGGCACTCGGTTCCATGGCTCCTGGATGACGGTGTGTTGGGTGCACCATCATGGCGGGTGCAGGTGACAGAGCAGAGATGCTCACATCATGGTGGCCAGGAAGGGAGGGCAAGCTATGTCCTTCAAAGACACCCCCCAGTGGCCTGTTTCATGGAAGTAATTTTCCTAAGAGCCCCTTCCATTCTGAACCCATCAATGGATGAACCTACTTGAAGAGGTTAGTGCCATAAGAAGCCAATCTCATCTCAGTTGTGCTGCCAGTTGGGGATTAAGCCTCAATAAAACACGTAAGCCTTCAGGAAGCGGACTTCATATCCAAAACACAGCATTGCACTAACCCCTTCCAGAAGCAGGGCCCTCAATGATCTACAATTCTTCCACTCTCCTTCTCTTTAAGGTTCTACCGCTTGTAGCTGGACTTGGCTACTTGGTTGGTTCTTTTATCCTCCACCCTTCTCCAGTCCCTTTCACCCTTACAACACCCTAACACTAGATAGGAAAGAAAAAAAGCATAGCGTGGGAAGGAAAGAGATCCTTCAATAAAGTAAGGGCTTGGAAAGGGAGTGCTGCTATTGTTAGACTACTTCCTGATGATTAGGGGGCTTCGAGTTCTTGGGGGGCACATTTGATCTTCCTTATCAGGATATCTAATTTCTTGTTTCTTCTTTGCACGTGACTACTTACTTACTTCTTTGAACGCGACCAACAGTAAACAACCAACAGCCAACAACCCACACCACCTCTCAGGGTCCTAGCATTTATATACACTCTGGAAAGTTTCCAGAATTCCAAACATCACACAATCGCAGAACCTATATGCAACTGTCAAAATCATGTTCCTGCGAGAGCACAAGGCAAATCACAGTTAGCTACTGCGCACAGTCAGAAGCAGCCCCACGCTCTACACCTAAGATTAAAATAAAACTATATTCTCATTGTATTTCTGTGTTTAAAAAAAAACCCAAATTCTCACTACAATCACCTCTCAATAGCATTCACAGAGGACCAAGCTACCATATATGATACCTTGGGGTATAAACTCAAACAATACAGAGCTGGTGATATTTCCGCTCTGTGACAGTTATGTGTATGCAAATAGGAAAGCTATGTTTAGCTTAGCTTACCTACTTAATCCAAAGAGCCTTCCAGAGCATCACTGATAAGAACTTAGATTTGATGAAGCCACACCTACTGGTAGAAGTCATTGGTTAGGATATGAAGCCGCGGTTATTCTTGCTGCTCCTTTATTTGTCCGTCTACAGAATATTTGACAAATGTCTACTATGTCTTAGGCACTGCTCTAGAACTGGTGAGTCAGACCATAGCCCGGCTCTCCTGGATCTTGATCTCTAGTGGGAGAAATAAGTAGCAGGAAATATAGCAACAAATACACTGGAGTTAAAGGCACTAGAGAAAAGGAGCCGGCGGCAGAGCGTGCCTGGCCATAGGGAGGGCTTGGACCATAGGTCAGGGAAGATCCTGTTAGAGAGCTGTCAGCTGAGCAGAATCCTGTAGAACAAGGGAGCTCTGACAGTGGGGGAAGAATTGAAGCAGAGTAAAGAGGATCTGTCCAAGCTTTGACAGGAGATCCGAGTTTGGCAGAGTAGTTAGTTGGACAGCAGAACCATCAACTAGGGAAGGGTGGAGGAGAGGTGGGAGAGGAGTGTGGGGAGGGAGGCAGGAGGCAGATGGAAGAGAGCCCACCCACCATTGTGGGGAGCTGGCTGGGCAGGGGAGGGGCGGGGTTGGGTTTGGTCTTAAGTAGCAGGGGGCCATCAGATGGGTTTTAGTGAGGAAGTGACATCATATGATTAGAATCTTTAACTTGATGTGGTACAGAGGTTGGATTAATTTAAAGTATTGGCCAGACTGTTCTGTCTCCTATTTGTCTCTGTCTCCCCAGACTGATCAAATCTAATTCTTGTAATGACCTTTGCACCAAAAGCCAAACCAAACCATGCCAAGATAAACCGCAGAAACTTATTTCTGTGACATTTCCATGGAATTCTTCCTAAAGAGCTATTGGTGTTTCAGCAGGCCCTTGGATATCTAGCTCCCCATCTTAATTGCCTGGTCTAGTTTGTCCCATTCTTAGTAAAATGTAGCACCTAGCGCTAAATGCTTTTGAGACAGGCTGGCTTTGTTCTCCTTATAATGTCCAGGTTAGCCTAAAACCCATGACCCTCCTGACCAAGACTCATGGTGAGAATACGTGAGCGAGTTCCATGTACCGATGTTAAATACAGTTCTGATCAACTCAGGATTCCCAAGGACTGTTAATTCCAAGTTTGCTCATTAATGAAGAATAGTAGACTAAATCTTTATAGAACAGATGCTCTTAACATGGGTCTTCTGGGTTCACGGTCACTCGACATGCCCCACACTCTTTCGTTAATGTCTTCAGTAAACCCTTCTCCTTGTGGACGCTTGTGACAGAAAGTTAAGGGGGCTTTAAAACAGAAGCTACCGATGAGTCCCACTCAGGTCCCCAACTCATCGTCTTCCTGCTGCTTCAGATGCCTTTACAGATAGCTTTATCTCTTCTTCACATCTTATACTTCACTTACAATTCCTTCTTTAGCTTCTTATAAATCTTCCAAAGACAGCAACTTCTGTTTTCTTCTTAGGTCAGGAACTGGTAAGGGAGGCTGCCCCAGCTTAGAGGGAGAGACCATATTGAGAGATGGCTGTAAAGTGTGTGTGTGTGTGTGTGTGTGTGTGTGTGTGGCTGATTTTGCTTTTCCTTTCCTTTTTGGACTGATGGTTTCTGGAACTGACCCGTGTCACTGACTTGCAAACTTCCTATGAGTAGGGACAGAACCTGGTAAAGACCTTGAACATAGCTAATGCAAAGGGCAAAGTCATCTGAAAAAGAATTATTATTCATTTCCCATTGCAGTTAATTTTGGCACCTTCATCAGGGTTTAAATTCTAGTACCATATCATATCAAAGGGAAAAAAAGTATTTGATGTACGTGTTAATTACTGCTAAGATGTAGCTACTTAAATCAAGAGTTTAATCTTCATTTGACTATTCAGAACAGCTCTGAGTGGGGGGGGGGTTACAGAGAGCCCCTTTTGATTTGGGTTATTTAAATAGGTGATGAGAACTTCAAGCAAAATGGCTTCCTATGTTCTAAACCGGCATTTGGATGTCTTGCAATTAGTATCCAGCAGAAGGAAAAACAGCTAAGAAAATCAAGTTCCTCTAGGAATTCGCACGTCTTTGCCTTTTCTCTGAAGTTGGAAGAAAGTTCTGAAAAAATAGTTTCATCTGCTCAAAGGCTTGAGACTTTTGTGATAGACTAATAGTAAACGATGTCTTAAAAGCATGCCAGAGGCTTAAAAATTAGACCTATGAAGAAAATAATACACGATTATTTAAAAGCACAAATTGTCAAAATGATGCCACTCTGAGATCGAGCCTTCGTGGGAAACATCTTGGATGAATCCCTAATGTGCCTGTTTTTATACCATGAAAGTCTAAAACTCATAGAAATGCCATGTTATTTGCTTAGTGATTAAATCACAGACATTTGTTACAGCTTTACAAGAACATTGTTTTCTTGGATTTCCAAAGCTTTATTGCCTCAGATATAACACTTTGCTCCTAATAATCCCTATTGATTTTATTATATTACCCTATGGTTTTAGATATGTTCCACTGCCATGCACTAGCCTTAATGTGCTTTGCAAGATGAGATATGTTATCACGGTTCTCAAGCCTTCGGCAGATAATGATCTTGCTCAGGATGGGTGGAAAATGTTCATTCCTGGAGTCTGGGGTGTGTGAAGGGGCGGTAGTCTCTCATCTTGGGCACTGTCAGGACATTGCTTTATCTTGGGATGTTTGAGGTGCTGTCAGACTGGGAGGACCACGATGAGTTGCATCTTTGAGAGGCCTCAAGAGATTTCTTCGATCTCTTTGTGTTGCTTCCCTTTTGAGAGGCTCGAGACTTGTACAAGGTACTTGGTTTATGGCAGTTACCCAAATGCTGAACTGGCTTGCGGAGAACCCAGTGTTTTCAGGGAAAGCTATGGAACCTCTGGGTAAGGATTGAAATGTCTTTTCAATGTGCCTTCTAAATGTTGTTTACAATGGGGATGCATTTGATCTCCCGTGGACTTGCCTCCCCCATTCTTTAGAGAAAGGTTTGGGGTCTGTAGGACAGAGAGCCACCGTGCAGGAGTTGGGACAGGAGTCTGGCTTGAGAGAAGAGGAAGGACAGTCCCTGAGAGTCCTCCTGGCTCTTACCGAGGGGCACAGGGAGCCACGTGTCGCATTCTAACCGGCTCTCTCTCTCTCCATTACACTTCACAGGAGGCTAGATTCTTGACAGCTGGGGCTCAGGTTCTACAGGAGTTAAGACAGCAGCCTCTTCTGAGTCCTGACTCCACTTTTCACCGTCCTAACTGTCTGTGCCTACTGCTTCATCGCACCAATCGCACACGTGCCCACAGTAGATCTCATAGGTAGGTACTATTTATTTTACATTGGTATCAAGGCTCACCATATACCCTGGGGTTGGCTTTGCCCTCTCTCTCTAAGCTCAGACTCCCGACTGCTTATATTCCATATGTTGCTAAAGAGATACTAATATTGGCTCCAATTCATTTATTTAAAAAATGTTTTTTTTTTTAAATCACTTTCATGTGCGTTTCTGTGTGGGTATGTGCTTGTGAATGCAGGCACCAGACCTGCCTAGAGCTGGAGTTTCAGAAGTTAGGAGCTACCTGATGTCCATGCTAGGGACCCTCTGGAAGAGCAGTACAATTCCTTAACCGCCGAGCATCTTACCTGCCCTTTAGCTCCATGCCTGTCCAGTAGGCACGGGCAGGCTAACTGTCACCCCTAAGGTCAGAATCCTAGCTAGAGATGGACCCACAATTCAAAACTAAGCATTACAACACTTAGCTTCCAGGAATTAAATATTACTAGTATACTATACGTACCCACTACTTAGGACAAGAAAACAGAAATAGGCAGTCATTTGTCTAAGGTGGCACAACCCAAACTCTCCCTTTCTCAAATACACCCATACAGTGGAAGATCTGTGAACATGTCATGGGAAGAGAAGCTGATGACAGGCAGACTGCTCCAGGAGCAAACTTGCCCCTCAGTGCAGCGGCTGACACAGCCCCTAGGGGGTCAGTGTTTATATCAACATGCTGCCTCAGTCTAGATTGTATGAAGGCAAGCAGGGACCCTCTCCCCTGTGCTTGCTGCATTTCACTCTAATTTCAAATTCCTAGGAGGAAGGGATGATGTCCTGTTCTATCTGAGGTTGAGACGAACCTGAGACTTAGAGATCACTAAAGTTCCTGCGTGGTCTCCATGGAGAGGGAAACCAGTAAGAAGGAGCAAATGAGAACCCATGAAGCTGATGGGTCGGAAGGAAGGGGAGGAGTTCCTATACTCAGGGTCTGTGTACGGGATTTCAAGCCAGCTCTTAAAATTAAACAACGTACAAGAACAGAGAAGAGGGAAGGGGTGGAAGAGGGAGCAGGGGGAGGGAAAAGGGCATGTGGGACCTTTGGGGGGTGGGGAACCAGAAAAAGGGAAATGAATTGTAAATATAGAATATATCCAATAAAAAAAATTAAACAACGTAGAGCGAAAGTCACTGTGGAGCATCAAGTTGGAAAACAGATACATACATGGAGATCTATGTCCTCAAGAAAACCAACAGACTAAATAGAAAGCCCCCTCTCCCTCTGCTCACACCTCTATTAAACACAGAGAGCCTTTCCTGCTCAGCTCCAAAGGTGCTGCTGGTTCAAGTCTCAGGACATCGAGGAACCCACAGTGAGCGGTTCTCGGCATTCAGTTAGTGTGCTAACTGGCCGGAATGGCAGACACAGGCAGAATGGAGTGTCTGAGGAGCCAGGCTCTCCTCATCTGCCATACTGCTTTCCACCTGGAGCTAAGGGTCCCTCCTCACTGATGATGATGTGGATTTAGTGCTTTGTGATCCCTGGAGGACAAGTCAGGACACAAACGGGGACAGTGCCATTTGGATCCAAATCAATAGGAATAAAGGAGGAAGCTGACTCGGAGAGCAGGAGGCCGGAGAGCCAGGTGAAGTTTGTGCGCCCCAGATCGTCTGTTCTCTCCCTAAACAGATTATTCTTTCCTTCTCTGATTTCTGCATGGGGGACGAACAAAACCTGAGGTCTTTCCTAGAACACGAAGCATGAATCACTCCTGCCAGACAGATGAAGAAAGTGCCACCAGGTGTTTAAAATGCACTATGTTTGGAAAGGGTAAGAATTAGATGTTTGTTTCTAGCAGACAAACAAGTGCACGTCTCGACAGTGTGAGCACTCTTTCCCCTTCCCATTCGGGTGGCTCCAGAGTGGCCAGGAACACCCTCCTGGCTAGGTCACCTGACAGATGAAGTTCGCCAAGCCCAGGCTACACGATGTGTAATTCAGCATTAAGTATCCTATTGATTCGCTGAAGTGCTGCCATGGATGTTAATGGAGACAAATATTGTGGCTGTGATGTTTCAAAGGGCTGAGTAATTCCCAGACATCAATAACATCTGTCATGATGTAATGCAGGGCGACCTCAAGATGCTTGACTTGGGGCCAATCATGGCGGACAGGGCCGCTGGGAGGAAAGGGAGCTGAGATATTGTTAAGTCTGGGGACTTCAGACTCTGCCCTGTTGTAGGAATAAGAAAGGTTCCCTCCCTTGCTCTCCACGGCTGCGATAACAACATAGCGACCAATCCTGCCACCGCTTGACTGGAGATATGCGATCCCAGCGATTGCATTCCGAGAGGGCAGGGGACTTGCCTAAGGTCAGTCATCAAGGTAGCTACAGACTAGGCTTAAAAGTACGGTCTTGGGATTTCATACCTGGGCCTGTTCTTGATACTTGCCAGTAGGATTTCTGAGATTCACTTGACTATATGGCCAGGAGCGAGTGATATTTCCTTCTAAAAAGCCTCACTGAGACACTCAGGGTCAGTAATTGGACAGAATCAATTACTCTCAAACAAATCTCCATTTCAGTCAAATTCTGCAGGCCGCCCAATCTTTCCTACATCCAGGTTCGTCCTCTGGACGGCTTCTCACATTATCTCGCTGAAAGATGAATCTGCTCCTGTCACTGTCTGGAATGAAGACCTCCATCAGCCTCTCCATCTTTCCTCAGAATAAACATGCTCCTGGTACATCCTCACTCACAGACTGCACAGTCTCATGTCCTGCCCCAACCTTCCCAGCTTGCTGAGCATTGCTGTAGTTCCGGACCTGTTTAACCTCCCAACACTGCAAATAAGCAATTCCCCCATGATTGGACCATCTCCTCCCTTCTTGCTGCTCAGGGAAACTCCTACCCATACATCAAGAGCCAGGCCCATCGCACTAGTCCCCACGGACCACCCCGGCTACTCGAGGCAGATTTAAAAAAAAAAAAGAGTTTCTCTGTAGGGCTGCAGAACACTGCCCATCTGTTATTGATCCCAGTGGTTGCCTATGACACTGCATCTCTTTGCTTATCTATCTTTGTTTTTTAAATTTGAACTTCAGTGCTCAAGAACTATCTTTACTTTGACTTCAGGACAAAGAGGAATTGACCTCTAATTGACTGATAATCTTTCACCCTGCCGGTTGGGTTTCATACCGCTGGCAAGTGCTATTCGGGCTGCTGGAAGAGAAGACCTTAATAGTTTTACCCAACACTCAACACTCCATGCTACAGTACTGACGAGTCAGCTAAGATGTGTCCCACTCCTGTAATAGGGTTCCTGGATGCTTTTTTGATTGGCTTTGAAGTCTGCTCAACAGGAGGGAATTTTATGCTTTGTACTATGCAGAGGTCAGACGTCCTAAGGCGGAACCTGTTTTGCTATTTTGTTAAATGATAAGGTTGTGAAATTGTCTTCTAAATATTTCTATTTATATACCTACAGACATGGGCTGCTCCCAGTCTTGATCAGAGAAACTTGCTTGCTTATGTTTATTCATTCATTTATTATTTTTTACGTCAGTCAATGGAGCGATGGTTACATCAAAGTGCTAAGAAGAAGGGGCTGAGTGCTCATCCCTAAGTGGGGCTTTTATTAGTTTCATAACCCCCAGTAAGGCTCAGGGAACATGGAGGAAGAGGAAGTAGAATTTAAGAGCCTGAGGATGGGAAGGAATGCAGTGAAGGGGTGTGGTCTGGACATGGACGATATGACCACTGTGTTCATGACTGCACACACCGGTTGTGGCTACCTGCACAAATGTCATTCAAGATCAAGCCAACTACAAGCCTGCATAGATGGGGGAGATGAGCTCTGGGACCCACCACTCATGGAGGAGCTATTGGTTGCTGAGTCGGGACAAAATCATTCTTTAGGGTATGGCCACTCATAGGCTTTTCCATATATATCCTAGTCGATAGCCACACACTCATACACACATGGGTAACACTAACGGAACTTAATAGGTCACTCAAGAAGAAGACGTGAAGTTAGAATTAAAATGTGTTGAAGAAGAGACAGGCAGAGTTAGAGGGTAGAAATGGGGGTATATATATCACTATTTCATTGTGTACATGTCTGAAATTCTCAAAGAACATCTGTGCTCTTGGCACATGTAGGTAGGCATGCTGTAGAGGATTCTTTGCTGTCCAGATAAATGGATCTGGAATCAGAAGCCTGTTAAGAGTTTATATGCTTAAGGCAAGCACACTGGCCTTGTGAGATACAGGTTTTTATAGAACTGGGTCCTGGGACCCTCCAGGGATTGAGAACGGGGGTCAGAAAAATGACGTCTTACGTTAGCCTCATGCCAGGTATCTGGGAGGGGGTCTACCAGGTTGGGTGAGCCCTTGCCACCATGGTCCTTGAAAGTAGTGTCCTCAAGCTTGTGTGCATCAGATACCGTCCTGGGGACTACAATATGACATTCGAACGGATGAAGCTGCACACAGATTCAGCAGTCATTAGAGCGATGGGCCAGTGTTCAATAAGAGCCCAGTGTTCAATAACGGGCGGGGCATGTACACGTGCCAGCTATAAGGCGAGGCTGCACAGCGACAGTAGAATCACAAAGACTCCTCTCTGCAAAGCATTGTTTGTCATTGACCAGCGTCTTGGGGAAATATCGGGAGATAGAAGAAACAGTCTTGGGTGTGGGGGCTGGGAGTAGAGGCCACTGGCCAGCTGGTATGAAGTCATTTTAGGATGTTAACGGCTCCCCTGCTGCTGCTGCCCAGGTACAATAGCTATTGATAGGTCCCCTTCAAAGGGCAAGCACACATTTGTGTCTGCGTGCGTGCATGTGCGTGTGCGTGTGCGTGTGCGTGTGCGTGTGTGTGTTAGAATGACATTTGGGTAGGCAAGAAGCTTTTGAGAAGAGCCTTACTCTTGTGATTGAACTTAAGTACACTGAGGAGTGAAAAGGAGGGATTTCAGGCAGGGGAATGAGCAAGCAGAACCGTGTGGGAGGAGGTGTGAATGCAACTGTCTGGGGAGGCAAGTCTAGGATGCCCGGGAGCCCTGGGAGAAGAGGAAGGAGAAAAGAGCTCAAGCCAGGCTGTGAGCAGCTTTGAAAGCCAAATACAAGCCTTGTTATCCTGCCTGCGACGCCTCGGGCCGCCCGCTAGCCCAACGCTATCGCTGGGGCAGGCTTCAGGGTGGCCCCGCGCTGGGACAACCAGCGGTGCCAACTTCACCAAGTCTGAGCCTGTCACCTGGAGATGGGAGCAGGCTTTCCCTTAATTAAGAATGTCATGGCAGCTCCCTGGCTCCTGGTGACTGACGCTGCCCATCCGGCTGCCACGTCGTCGCCAACGTGCCTACACGGGTACATCATCTCCTAATTAACACATCTTGTCAGGTCTAGCGGCCACCTTCAGTAAACATGCTCTGAGCAGCTGTCACTGGGACCCTGCATGGGACCTGCTGCCTCATTAGTGCTGAGAAGGGAGGTGGCACCAGCAGCAGGGGGCAAGACAAGAATCTTTATGGGGGTGTTGCTAGGGTGAGAGGGATGGCAGAAGCTGGGAAAGAACTGAGGGTCCAGTAGAGGGTTTGGCACCGAGCACCGAGCACCGTGACCCTTTCCTTGAAGACAGGGTGGGTGGCGGTGTGGTTAGGAAAAATACCCTGGAACCAGAGACCTGCTTCTCATTCTGACTCTCCTAGCACACAGGGGCCTCAGACTGCTCCAGTGAAAGGCCTGAGTTGTTTCTCCTCAACTTACCTAAACGTTCAGCTGAGTGAGTCTTTTTTTTTTTTTTTTTAAGATTAGCCCTTTTTTGTTTGTTTGTTTGTTTGTTTTTGAGACAGGGTTTCTCTGTATAGTCCTGGCTGTCCTGGAACTCTGTAGACCAGGCTGGCCTCGAACTCAGAAATCTGCCTGCCTCTGCCTCCCAAGTGCTGGGAGTAAAGGTGTGCGCCACCACCGCCCGGCATGTTGAGTGAGTCTTACGGGACAATAAGCCATGCTGTTCTAAGGAATAAAATTCGTAAAATGGCACCCCACCCGGACACAAGGAGAAATCTTTAGCTTGACTCCACAAGGTTGCTCGGGACACCCCTTATTTAAGCTTCTGAACTTTTCCTTCTTGTCTCCTAGTGGCGGGGTCTGTTCTCTCTGAACAAGTGCTGACTCTCTCTACCTTTTCATGGTGCTGTTCCAACTCCTTCCCTCTGCTAGGCCCAGCCAGCCTTACCGTCTCTTTGGGAAGGAATGCAGCAACATCTCGGAGAGAAATGGAATCCTGTGCAGCACCCAAACAGCCCTGCTCTCCTCTCCTGGCCCGGGCTGCCAGGGACTGAGGACAGACATGCCTTAATGCACCGTCCCTGGATCTAGGTCTTCTTTCAGGATCTGACCCTGCTCTTCAGGTGGGCGGGGCTTCCAGCAAAGACTGTTGTCATTCTCCCTCTCTGCATGCAGGGTGACTTTCAACCTTCCCTGCCTTCCCCAAGTGTATTGGATTTGCTCTGTCTGTGCAGGGCAGCCTGCGGCCTGGAGCTGGTCCTTGCTTGCTCTCTGCTGCTCCACTGTCGCACTGCTCCAGTGGAGGCTCTGTCCTGGGTGAAGTCTGAGCAACTGAGGATGCTTTAGAAGCATCTGGTAGCAGCAGGGAAGCCGGCTCTTCCAGCCCTTCAGAAGCACCAAACCCACACAATTTGTAAATCTCCCGCTAATGAGCGTTTAAAGGGCACATCCTAATGAAGGGATTCGGGACTGACTGGCCAGGAAATGCAGGCTGAGGATTTTAATTACAATGCTTCTGTGTTTTCAGTTTCCCTCTTCCCTCTTCTTCGCCTACTCCCCCTCCACCCCCTCTCTGATGTACATCTTACTTCTGGACCAGCAAAAAAAAAAAGACAGTAACTTAAGTTTTCCCTTGGTTATTTTGAATGTTCCTCCAGCCTGAGAGCCGGACGAGAATCTGCCCACGTGGGCAGATGCAGTCCGGGCCTCTGGGGTGGGACCAAGCCAAGCAGATGTTTCTCCCCCAGGAAGCACAGTGGGGATCCGAGAGTGCTCATGACTGAGTGGCAGCTGCCAGCCCCGTGAGCTTCCTGGGGTGAAGCTCTAGGGTGAGAGCTGGGACCAGCTGAGGGGACTTCTGGGCCAAATGGGTGTTTCTTGGGCCTCTCGTGGTGCTTTTTTTTCCAAGAGGCTAAATGAAGAGTGTGGGGGTGGGGGTGGGGGTGGGGGTGGGGGAAGGGGTCAGAGCAGCTGCAGTGGCCTTGATCATGAGAGGGACTGTTTCTTGAAAGCCTTCCACTTGCTCCTCCAGGTCCATGTCTACCTAGTCTGCACCTCAGGAGTCTGAGCTGTGAAACTGTCTACACCACAGGTTTCTGGTAGAATCAGTGAGGCGGCTAAGACAGGATGTGGTAAGAAACCAGAAAGTGCTGTTGGTTTTTTTGGGGGGTAGGGGCTCTGGATATGTCTGTTCCTGGACCCTGTACTCCCTGTCAAGGTGGCTTCTCTGTAGGACTCTGGCGTCCTTGTGACTGCTTACTCTTGTCACGCCCTGGATCTGGCGTTGTAGTGGCCGTATCCATAACCTCATGTTATTCCTTGTGCACAGCCTTCTAAACATCACCTCGGTTATAATTCTCCATATCATCCAGTGTAAGAGTCTTTTGTGTCTCCTGCCGGCCACTCCTTCACGTCAGACAACGTGGCCAGAGGCATCCTGTCAGGTCTGTGATTCCCTGGGTTCCAGCTTGGATGTGGGTCACAGGCGGCCTTGCCATAAGAGTCCCCTTTCCAGATTTTATGGCTGAGTTGGGAAAGGTATACATGACTTGGCTTCACAGAAGCTGACAGTCTGGGATTCTTCAGAGTTCTGTGCAAGGAGAAACAGAAGGCCCGTCTATGTGGCACAGGTAAACTGCCAACGAGGGCTTTTTTTTTTTTTTTTTTTTTTTTTTTTTGCTCAAAGTGTCTTGATCTGGGCTATAGTGCTGTTTTTACTTAGTAGATAGGGTCCCTGAAGTTGAGTGACTGGACAAGAGTTTAGGATGAACAGTCTCTCCAGCTAGAGAATTTAAGCCGTGTTTTAGGGTTAATGGTGAGATTGCCCCCCTCCCCTCTCTCTCTCTGGCTCCTCTGTAGTTTACTTCCTATTCGACCTCTAGGGGAAGCCCTGGTCAAGGGGGGGGGCGGTGGGAGGGGGAGAAAAACACTTCCATACAAGCCCTGTCTACAGGGTCAGTATCTGCCTCTGCCTGGTATTCGCTACACTAAGATATTAAATAAACCTCTATCTTATACACAGCGACTCTGTACTTCTTTTCTGCTCTTCATTGAGTTGTCCGTGCAATCAAACACTAATCACTCATTAGCTCAGCCATTCATTCATTCTACTATATATGGGGAATTTCTGGGGGCCAGAATTAGCAAACTTATTTTATCTTCCCCGACCTCGGCCAGATGTATTTCATCATTACTGCCATTTTTCACTGGAGTAAATGGAGTCAAAGGGAAAGGGAGCTGCTTACTGAAGGTCGGAGGGCACACCGCTTGGAGATGTTGGAGCTGGTGTCTTATGCATAACCGCTGGCAGTCTCCAACCCCGGCATCTTTTTATTGACAACTTGAGACTTGCGTGTGCACAGTCAGAGGCCCCTGAGATGATTTCACCTCTCTTCCCTGCAAACTACAAGCCATTGGATTTGTTCAGGACAGATCGAGCTCGGTGCACTTTAGAGAGGGTAAGAGAGAGGGGGAGGAAAGCTGACAAACGAGAAGTGTGGGGTGGGGCAGGTGGACCAATTCACCCCGACATGATTTGCATCTCTAGCAGAGGGGGACGTGTCACGCTGTCATGGCTTTTTCCCTGTATTGACATAATAACAATTCCTTTCTTTTCTTAGCACTGTGTAGTTTTCAAAGCACTTTCAAATCCATTAGCTCAGTCTATCCCTTCCACAATCTAACATGGAGGCAGGAACCGTTACCCCGATTTTGCAGATGAACAGGCCCAAGAGCTGTGTGACTTATCCCAGGTCCTGGAGCTTGAATGAAAGCCTGAATCTTGGATTTTGTGTCTATGTTCTGAGCCTTGTTCAGCATCATCTTCTAGGAGAAACAGGACAACGTCCCCAGAGCCGTAGCTCCTGGTGTCCCAAGCACCTGGATCACCTGAAGCTATGGCTCTGTGGTCTGGGAGATGGTTCAGTAGATAAAACTTTTGACATCAAGTGTGAAGCCTGGAGTTCAGACCCCCAGAATCATGTAAAAGCTGGGAAATGCGGCAGACGCCTATGATCCCAGCACTCGGGAGGCAGAGATGGGAAACCGAGGGCAAGCTGGCTAGCAGACTAAAAGAAATTGTCAACCTTCTGGTTCGGCGAAAGAGACTCTCCTTTTATAACTAAAGTGGAGAAACCTATAATGCCAACTTTGGGCCTTCACATATATATACACACACACACACACACACACACACACACACCAAAGGTGCACACATACCACATACAGACACATGTGTGCATGTACACACATACATGCATGCACACATATGAGAATGCATGCACACATACATACACTGAGTCCCTACTACATGTGTCCCCACACATGAGAACATATGAACACACATGGCACATACATGTATACATGTAATACACAGATACAAATAACTTAGCGATTCTCATATTTGACATCAAGTTTTAGACTTTACAGTCAAAAGTACTGATTTAAAACTGCTACACCAAGCCTATGAAGTGTTCCCCTTGCTTCTTCCCCTCCCCCACCTCTCTTTCCATCTCAATCATGGGGAGGGGGCGTCTTGTACATGCTAGGTAGTTCTCTATCACAATGGTCTAACCCCAATCTGGAACCTGCATTCCTAATGGAAAGTTCGGATGCAGCTGGTTCTGGGGCCATGCAATTCAAAAAGCTCTGAACTAAAATGGGGCCTCGTGTCCATTCTTACCAGTTAGAGTAAGAAACGGAAAGAACCGCCTCATGTGTGTCTCTCCCAGTCATGAGGAATTAATGTGTGTCTTGCCTCCCTGACTGATGCCTGTGTGGCCTACAGAATGGGGAAGAAAACCCCAGGCTTTTTGGTTCACACACAAAAGGAAAATGTCCACACATGTGATTATTAATTCATTGTTCAATTAAGTTATGATCTCCAAAATTATCACAATATTTGGCTCGGAGGAAGGCGGCATTGAATAGCTTGTTCCACGTAATGTGCGAATAATGTAACTTTATTACTTTTCTAGCTCGCGAGTAATTGTGACTGACACATTGGCAATAACAGATCACCTTCCTCCCCTCCCCTCCTCGTGTTCACAGCTTCAGGCATTTTCTTTCTTGTCTCTTTCCTTGTTCGCCCCTCCCAGTTAACCACCTCCTTTCTCTTGCAGTCTCTGTGCTAGCCTGCCCCCAAAACAGCCCCAAGCAAGAGGCAATGGTGTGAAGCACTATGGACCAAGCTGTTGGGCGCCTTCGTTAAAGCCTGCCTGAACTCGTGTTCGCACTTCTGTTTCTGACATGTCTCTTCCGTGCCCGCTTAGAGCCGACCCGAGAGGCAGTTGCAATTCCAGTGTGTGACAGGGCATCCTGGTGAAGGTGGACATTCCTGTATTTTTACTTTCTACTCCATTTCAGTTCTGAACTCAGTCTGAATCCCCCATTGCCCAGATCTCCGAGAAGCCTTTCATTCATCTGAGCCCTGCGCACTGAGTCTACCGAGGGCTGTCATCAGCACCTCGGACAGCTCCCGGACTTGGTTTCCCAGGAGGCCTCGCGGTTGCACAAGGACACAGAGAAGCGAATGTGCTGACAAGTCCTCATCCATACTTATCTCCCTATGCCCAGCCAGTTGGAGTCTAATTTTTAAATCACTCTTTGGGCGATAAAATCCAGCTTAAACATGATCGCGTCGTGCTTTACATCATTCATCAGTGTATATTTTCGCACCCGCAAATATGTTTAGTTAGGCAGAACCTGAATGCTGGCAATTCACCCACAGCGTAGACACGAGGAAGACAGGGAGGGCATACTGGACTGAGATATTCTTTCACATGGTTTGGTCACGTTCCCACCTCACGGTTTGTGTCCAGACACCATTTCCTGCCTGTTTCCATCTCTTCAGAAACTGTACTCCATAGGAATCAGACCTGCTCTCTGGGGAATTTTCCTGTCCTGTTCTGAGCTCTGGTTTATCAGCCTGACTCCGCTCTCCTCCAAGCCCCAGTGGAAAGCGAAAATGATGCGTTTTTCCAGATACATCACTGTAGGCAGACTGAGGTGTTTCTCCTCTACTGTACTGTACATTAGAGGCTGTGGAGTGATGGGCCTGCAGCCCACTTTAGAGGTGAGGGTAGCAGGTGCTGCCAGCTGAGAACCTCCATTACAATGTATGCTTCGTGAGGAATATTCCACGCAGTCTTTGTAACAGTCAACCGCAAAACAAAACATTGCTCTCCATCTTATACAGCTGACCAGTGACAGAGCCAGGCACCTTGACGGTTACAATAGCCCAGACGGCCACTCCCCTGGGTAAGTGTCTACCCCCACTCCCAATCCTGTGACGTCTCTAGATACAAGAAGCAGCAGCTGATGGCCTTGGAGGTAAAGCCAGTGTAGGGAGGGGAGGGGGCAATTCTCTGTGGTATTCAGGGGCACAAACCATGCAGATGCTAGAGTCTGGGAAGGATTCCAAAAGGAACGTAGGTTTGAGTTTAGTTCTCAAGGTTTGCTTTTTCATAGGGGAAATGATAAAGGGAATCAAGTTTCTCTGGCTAGCAGTCCTCAGGGTATACCTGGCAAGTATGTACTGGGGTGTGACACTGTTCTCCCTCCACAGGCTCTTTCTATGTCTGCCTTCCACCATCCTGGACCCTCAGTTCTATGTCTATAATAACCATCTCTTAGTACCTGAACTCAAACCCTGGGCTCTAGGTTCCAGGTCCAAGCCTTCTCGGTGGCCTTGCTGGTATTCTTTTCACTATACCTCACTGCTTCTCTGGTCTTCTAGAAGCACACTATACCAGAGAGAACAAGGGCACATGCACCTAAGAAAGAGCATCATGGAACTGAGAGTCAGTCGCTGTACTCAGTGAGGGAGGCCATCCAGATTATGGCTCTGTTTGCCCCTTAAGCTTCTAGATCAGGACTCATTCTGGTCCGAGTGTGAGTGGTCAGAGAACACTTTTGAAAGACTAAGCTTTGTTTCTCTGCTCAGTAGGTTGGACTCAACCTTGATCTTGCGCCTTACCAAGTGCCGTGCGGTGAGGCTAGGTTGGGGAACTCACCTTCAGGCAGGCGCAGAGGGGTGTGTGCTGCCTATTGCTGCCGAGGGTCTGTTCTGATGATATTCACAAAGGATTTCTGTGCTTTTACCAAAGGAAGGATCACAGTGGAGAAAATCACTGTCACAAGTATGAGTGAGTGATATGCAAAGGGTTTAGACTTAGGGGTTATACGGTGGCTTCGGGGGGAGCAGAGAAGAGTCGTTGTTTAGAGGAATGAGCTGTCTGGGCACCGCCAGGCTCTAAGCAAAGAATAATGGGACTCTTGGGCTCAGTCATTAAGGGCCAGTGCACAAGAGGAAGGCATTTGTTGGGTAGGTGAGGCTGGAGAAAATGACTCCACACAGATGTCTTTAATATAAAGTCGGCTCCTCAAACCCAATCCCCACCCTAGAGTGACAGATGCGGGGATACAACTTAACTCTGTCATTTACTATTTTCAGAGCCTCCAGGGAAAGGACATAACACCACACCACATCCTTGTTTATAAAATGGAGGTGGTGTACATCCTTCTTAGAACCGTGAGACAGTGGACGCTCAGGGTAGACCCAAGGCATGACACACATCAGGCGCACAGGAAGCATGGACTGCTGTTACCGCTGTTTTGATTCTTGAGACAGTTATCTTTTGTATGGTGGAGGAAATACCCCTTTCAAGGATTTTGAAGGATGAAATGAAGCAGGCTGGTAGCACCTAGTATATAAGAAATATCCATGATTGAGTGTCTTTCTTTTACTCCATTCTGAAGTGTGTTCTCTTGAGGGCTCTTGATGGTCTTAACTCTGGTGGGGGAAAAGATAGGATGCAGTCAGCTGTGTGAGAGCTGTGTCTTCACATTAGGCTGCTGTTAGAGAACTCATCCTGCCTTCCGGACACGGCAGCTTTCTGATTCGTGCTTCCTGCTTTACTGTCTTCCTGGACTCACTCCTCTTTCCATACCCCGGCTAGGCTAGGCTCTCTCGACAGCCACCCGAACCCTTGTTTTTCTGTTGTCATGGCCCTTCTTTGAAGGGCTCCAGTGAAGCCTTTGTACCTCCTCAGAGCAGTAGGAGGTACTGAGTGGGAGGCTGGATGCTCTGATGTGGAATTTGAACCCTGGATCAACCGCTTAATGTATACCCTTAAGAGAGCCACTTGGTGTCGGGGACATTTGGCATCTCAGTATAAGGGGGTCATCACTAATGTCGGGTCATTAGTGAGAGGTGAAATGGGGTAACTAACACATGGGAGTCTAGGAAGATAAACAAGTGGTGAGTTCGAGGTTCCTTATGACCTCCTTTCCTCTGGCCTTGGAGCCACTCAGAGAAAAGACAAAAGGCAAGTTGGAGAGTCACCTCTCCTCTGCTGTGACTCACCTCTACCACCATCCCCACTCTGAAACCTCTATCCTCTCACTATTCTCTGGAAAGCAGGGTTTTAGCCAGGATCTTTGAGGGGGAAGAACAGAGCTTCCTCACTGGTAAGTTGAGGTCTGATTTCCATGTTGCTTGACTTCAGTGTGAGTGGGGAAATTCAGAAATCGGTAGCAGCCACACCACTGTACCACACTATAGTCTTCTCAGCCCATTTCTGCTTTTGTCTGCATGCTCTGAAAGCTACTGCCAGCAGTTTCTGGCCTCCCTCTGCCTCTGGTCTTCTTGTTCACCTAACCCATATCATACTTCTTCCTTGGAACCAGGTACCCACCTCTGTGCACCCCTCCTTCTCCTAGCTTTCTTCCTGTCCAAGCTTTTACATCTTGTTTGTTCAGAACTCCAGCAGGCACACTTAGCTAGCAGAAATTCTATCCATAGGAATATCCATTCAAAGGAAAAGAAGAATCATGTCTAAATGCTGGTGAATATATAATTAGTGTTGTCTAGGCTGATGGAATCATACTTGGAGAGGGAGGGACCTATTTCTTTCTCTTGGGCTGGATGCCTCTGTAAGATTGGTTGCTTAAAAAAAGGAAGTAAATACCTTTAATCTCAGCACTCAAGGGGCAGAGGCAGGCAGATCTCTGAGTTTTAGGACAGATTGGTCTACATAGCAAGTTTAAAGTCAACCAGGAATACAGAGTTACACCATGAGACTGTCTCAAAATAAGAAAGGATTAAAATGCAGAAGGGGATTCTCTGTAGCAAAAATTTATTAAATAAATGAATTCATGTATTTACCCAACCATCTGTTCATCTGTCCTCAATGTATCCAATTATCAATCCATCCATCTTTCCATCTAGTATACATTTATGTAAGACCTGCAGTGTGCCAAACCCAGGGATGGCAATGGGAAGACAGACAAGTGAACTGATGGTCCGTGTACAGTGTAGACTCTGCTAGGAGCACAGATGCACACAAAGATGCGCACAGATGCATCATCAACACTGGGAAGAGAAAGACATCTTCTTCGAGGCAAGACACTTGAATCCAAGACTGAGGAACGAAGATAATTTGATCTTGCAGTTTTCTTTGCTTGTTACATGGGTGTTACCAGGATCAACAAACTAGACGATTTTTTTTTTTTTTTATTAAGAGTCGAGTGTATATATTTGTGGGTACACGCATGTGAATGCAGGTGCCCATGGAGGCCAGGAGGAGGAGTAGACCCCCTGAGCTGGAGTTAAGGGTGGTTGTGAGCTGCCTGGTATGGGTGTTGGGAACTGAACTTCCAAGAGTGATATCCACCCCTAACTGTTGAGCTGCAGCAGCAGCTCAGTCCCCATCATCCTAGGTTGTCTTTACTTTCCCAGGAGAATTGGAATGTTTTGGGAATGTCGAACTCAAAACAAGAAGACAACTTGCCTTGGCTTTGAGTTGTTAGTTCCGATATCGCAGAATCTAAGAACATACTTCCTCTTTCCCCAGTTACCCCTCTTTTAAAAGAATTGGCACATATTTCATTGAACACAACAATGGGTTTCATTACGGTATGTTTGCATATGTATGGAATGTATTTTTAATCACAGTTCCCCCATACCCTCTGTTGTTTCCTTCCTTCTCCAAACATCTTTCTTCTCCCAGCCGTTGTCCTTGCTGTTTTTTTATTCCTTTCTTCCCCTTCTTTTTAAAAATTTGGTGACCCATTACATTTAGTTAGTATTTCTCATACATGGTGTGTGTGTGTGCATGTGTGTGTGTGTGTGTGTGTGTATGTGTGTGTGTGCGTGTGTACATGTCCTGGCATGCATGTGGAGGAGGTTGGAGGATACCCTTCTGGACTTTGTTCCCCTCTTACACCTTTACATGGCTTCTGCAGATGGAACTCTGGTCTTCAGGCCTGTGGAACCATCTTGTTGGCCCTTATTAGCATTTCTAACAGTATTCTGGGTAAGGGATTGAGCGAGCATGGTATCCTTACCGCCCCTCTTACCTCTTCCTCTTAAAAAGACTTTCCAGAAGTATAGAACAGAAGCATCCTGTCCACTTCTGAAGAACAGAAAGCTTCACACTGCTCTGTTTCATCCCCTTGTTGCTCGAGGGGGAAACTCTTGTCTGTCCTCTGGAAACAGCTAATCATCTTCCACCATAGGCCATTTAGAACCCATTTCCTCTCTTCTTTGTGGCTACTAGATGGCTTAGAGCCCATGTTAGGCTATCCACGGCTCACAGAAGCTGCACAAGGCATTGCAACACCGTGAATGTGTATGAAGTCACATCAATGAACATCTAGAACACTCAGATGCCGGGGCAGCCATTTTGCCTTAGATGGACTGAGGAAATTGCCACCTGGGTCCATTGCTTCATGGGAAATTCTCTCCCTGCCTTTCACTTATCCCGTACTTAGTCATCTCTGTGCTCGTGTCATCAACAAAGGTCATCATGGATCAGCTCTGGTGAGGAGGATCCCAGCTTGAAGGTGTGGTGAGATTAATTTAGTCTAGGAACCCTAGTGGAAAGGTTTCTGCTGTACATAGGACCTTTATGTACAGGGACTTCAAAAGCCAGGTGGTAACCAGTCTCGCTATGGCCCCAATAGCATAAGGCGCAGTGTTTATCCAAATTGAATAATTCTCATCTCCTTTGCTCAATGATGTGAATTCTGTTTTATTTGCTACTGTATCCCCAGGACTTGAGACTAAGCAGCTTAATGACTTTTTGCTGCGTGAATTAAGAACTACAAGCAATATGAGAGGAATCGCCATTTGTCCCACTGGACCCTCAGCCCTGGGCTGGGTTGCTGGAGCCTGCCCCTTGTTTGTGGTAGCCAGGCCCCTCTAATCTCAAAGACCAGGCAAGAGAAACACAGGAGTGCTAATGGATCTGGAGACTTAAGCTCTGGAGGGCCACCTGTCACATAAGATTTACCTTCAAAGGCCACTCGCTCTGACCTTTCGATAACATTTAAAAAAAAAAAAGAAACTCAGGTATTGACCAAATCAGCCCTCTCTTCAGTGGAGGTCTAGACAGCTCTTTGTACTTCTATTTGAATTTCTTACTTCTTTTCTTTTTTGCACCTCTGGGTAAGCACAAAGGAAGGAAAGTTCCTTTGCTTGACCAGATCTCATTTAAAAATTGTTTGTATTTTTTTAAGTGGAACCCAATCCCTTAAGCCTTTAAAAGTAACCTCTGCTGAGCTCAATAAACCATTTCCAGTGTGGCAGCTTCTAATCCAGGAGAGCTCAGAAGACAGATGCTAAGCAACCACCGATTGCATCCCAGGACAGTTGGCTGGGGAGAGTCTCAGGGCTCCACAAGCTGGAGACGTGATCGCTAATCCCAACTCTATTTCTGTGTCTGCTCTGTTAGCTGGCCCAACTGTGCAATTAGTATTCTCCCTGGTGGTGATTTTCTTCAAATATATTGGGCCCATCAATCACCCACTTTCCAACTCATCTGTCTGGATCAGTCAATTACAAAGTTATTTTTGAGCCGCTAGGATTCTCATGAAATAGACACAAGAAGGAGCTAAACTCATTTCGGGTTTGACCTCTGCCGCTGGGATCTGAGGAGCTCTGGTTGCTTACACTTCGTGGTCATCCAATCCGATCTGGCCTGGAGAATAGAAAGGCCGCTTGCTTAATTGGGAACACTTTAATACAGATATCCATTAGCTTATGCTAAATTACAGTAAACCATCTATGGAGGAACTCGATGTGACATCTGCATGAATACTAAATAACTTCATTATGATCCGTGCTGTGATGATGAATAGGAAACCAATGTACCCAGAGGAGACAACTCATCTCCCATCTTTCCAAGCCACTACTGCTTTATTTGCCCCTGCACTGGCAAAACAAACAAGCAAACAAACAAACAAACAAACTACACAACAACCTCAGCATTCTTTTCTCTGTGTCCATCATTTCCTTTCAGATACTGAGCTCTCCTGGCAACTGGAGACTGGCTTGGGCTACCCTGAGGAGTGGCTGTGAACAGAGAAGTGAGAATCCTGGTGCTGTGTATGTGCAGGTTTATGGAAGAAGCATGTCAAGTCTGACTGACTGAACATCACACACACACACACACACACACTTGAAAAGAGTCCTCCTGTGGAACCCACAAACAGACTGTCAGTTCAGATTAGCAACATCAGAAGCATTCCAGTGCGCTCCCTGCACGCATTATGTGACAGATCTGAAAGAAGAATTTGGCCTTTGAGTGATGTCTTCTTTTTCCTCCTGGGCTTCCTGTTCCTGGAGAGTATGGCTTGGAGGGTCCCGTGTGTCACATAATATGTGTGTTGATTAGACTGAATCCCATGACTTTGGGTCCAAAGACACATCTTCTCCTGTGATTTGATGCTGCTCTACACAGGTTCTCTCCAAGTCTGTAGGCTAGCCACAGGGCCTCCAGATTGAAGGCTATACTTGACTCTGCTCAGGACTGGTGGAGGCATAGGTGACAGACTATCCCTGGTTTTCCTCTTCTGGCCATGCTCCAGGTAACCGATCTTTCCCTCTGTCCTTGGTCTTCACACTAGAGAGCTCCACCCCATCCTCTGGTTCTTCTGTCAGTTCAGTAGATTTATTCTTGTGTCTCTCAAGTCTACAACTGCCCTGAAACACACCTGTGCTCCAGGATCACAGACCTGCCCCTCTCCGCCCTCCCTGTCTTTATAAATGGGAATTTAAAGCTCCCTGTTACCCAGATCACCAACCCTAGAGTACTCTTAGACTTTTCTCATTCTGCCACAATCTGTCGACATAGGCTGTGCTCTCAAAATACATCCGCCAGCCAGTCACCTTTCAGTACTTTGTTTTCCCCAGCCACCCTCATCGGCTACCCAGAGAGTTGCTGTGGCCTCTTCCTAGTCCTGAGATCAGCAGCCTCTATCTTAGGCCTTATTTCAGAAGAGTCACTTGGTGCTGCAAGGCTACTTGTCCCTTCGCTGAATCGAGGTCAGATTGACCCATGGGCTTTCAGACATTACAGATCCACAGATCTGAAGCAAAGGGATACCTTTGGTTCTCGCAACAATGAGAAAGAGGAATGTTGTGTTTTCCGCCTGGACTGTGGGCAAAGAAGGGTCCAGGTGGTAGGGTATGCCTTGCTAAGACATTTGCAGGCTACATTCAACATGTGCCTCTTGCCTTTCCGTTGGGAACATCTTACATGTCTGCATGATGCCTGACTGACCCTTGCAGCTAGATTCCATTTCTCTGTTGTGCATCAAGAGCTTAGCTCCTGTAGCCAGATTCCCGCTATATTTAAATGCATTTGCATATTAATTTGTAGGGTAGTTGAGAATTCAGAGTGAATCCTGTTCCACACACAGAGCCATGTCTCTCCTGCCGATCCCCTCCGCAGTCCTCTAGGTTGGATGCAAGCTTCCTTAGCCTTTACCTGTACTTATCAGAAGGAACGCTCCGGGGGGCAATTGTGAAAAGACTCTCTTTTCCATCTGACACAGGGCAGACATGCGGTGAGAAGAAGCCTCTCTCTGAAATGCACAGAGATGGGTAGGTGTCCTGGGGTGTTCTGGTAGAAGCTTGGCTCTCTACAGGGCTGTTTACAAAGGGAGCCCCCAGGTTCTTATGGAAAGGGCAGGTCTCTATAACCAATGGGATGGCGGGGGTGGGGGGCCCTAACAATCTTGTTAACACATCAAGTAATGGATTTTTGACAGATGCCTTCCTGCTTTCTAGTTCCTTCTTCCCCTTTCTTTCTCACTGGTCTCACTGGGATTGGTGATTAGTTCTCACTGTTTCCCCTTCCCGAGATCAGCGAGAGGCTCTGTATGTGCCAAGTCTTGTTGTAAAATGCCTGGTTGTGCCCACACCAGGCACTGCCTTCCTGAGGGGAACGCGGTGGGGGTGAAATTGCCTGTCTGTGAAAGCGCAACCTAGACTCCTGAGAAATGAAGACTCTGCCCTCCTCTGCCTTTCCTAAATAAACTCTCAGTCTAAGAACAGGTTCCATTTTCTTGGGTGACCAGCAACTCCAACAGACCAGGCTGCGAGAAAGGCAGGAGCCCCAGAGATGCTGACACTATGCCATGGGAAAGGGGGGGCACAGGGACAGAGCAGGACCACAGGAAGTCATAACAAAGAAGGGTGACACACAAGAATATCCTTCCGAAGGCAGGGCTCAGCGACGTCATGCCAGTATGCCCCATCTAGCCCTAAGGGTTTACACGTGAAAAACTCTTGCACACCCATGTGAGCAGAGTGTACATATTATACATGTGTGTATATGTGTGCTCATGTGTGAAGGTGTACATGAGAATGAAGGTATGGACGTGTGTGTGTGTGTGTGTGTGTGTGTGTGTGTGTGTAGATCAGAGGTCAATCTCAGGTGTCATTTCTCAGAATCTTTTTTTTTCTTTTAAAGATTTATTTATTTTATGTATATGATGGGTACACTTTAGCTGTCTTCAGACACACCAGAAGAGGGCATCAGATCCCATTACAGATGGCTGTGAGCCACCATACGGTTGCTGGGAATTGAACTCAGGATCTCCGGAAGAGGAGTTGGTGCTCTTAGCCACTGAGCCATCTCTCCAGCTCCTCTCACAGTCTTTTGAGATAGAGTTTCTCCTTAGAACCTGGGGGCTCATCAGCTAGGTGAGGCTTGCTGCCTAGTGAGCCCAGGAATGCGCCTGTCTCTACACCTCCTCATGGGATTATAAGCAAATGCCATTGCGCTGGCTTTTTAAATGTACGCTCTGGGAGTTGAACCCAGAGCCCCACAGTTGTGTAGCAAGCACTTACTGACCTCAATCCCTGGAATGAACATTTACCAAGCATCTCCTGCGTGTGAGGTTTGAGGCTAAGTTTTCAAAGGTGAACAAAACAGTTTCAGAGTCCATGAATCCTTTGATCCAGAATGGTAGGAAGATGGTTGGTCCCTCCCTTTCTCCCTCTCTTCCTTCTCTCCTTTCTCTAGTACTCCTCTCCCTTGACTCTTTTTTTTTTTTTTTTTTTTTTTTTTTTTTTTTTTTTTGGTTTTTCGAGACAGGGTTTCTCTGTGTAGTCCTGGCTGTCCTGGAACTCGCTCTGTAGACCAGGCTGGCCTCGAACTCAGAAATCCGCCTGCCTCCGCCTCCCAAGTACTGGGATTACAGGCGTGTGCCACCACGCCCGGCTTTCTCCCTTGACTCTTTTCTCCCTCCTTTCTTCTTCCTTCATTTCCATCCAGTGCAAAGCACATGTGCTATAAAGCAGGTGCAGCTGAAGGCAGCACGGTTACAGCATGGGAACCGGGCTTGAAAAGTGGCTCTGCTACTCACTACTTAGTGCTGTGCCCCGTAGCTCCATTCCCCTCCATTCTGTAATAAGAATGGTAAGGCTTTTTATTTCTTAGGGTTAGCATGGGGGATTAAAAGGATAATGTATATTAAAGCTCTGGGCACATAGTAAATGCTTAATGAATAGCAGGTGGAAGAATGAATTGGAAAAGAAAGAAAACACCAGAGACAGCAGAGGAACGCTCATCATCTGTTGGAGGTTAGGCTGAAGTCCGTGGGGAGGATAGTATTGAGAAGACCTTGTAGAGTAGAGAGGATTCGTGTGTATAGACGAAGGCTAGTTGGTCAGAAACAGCTTGAAGGCTGTAATGGGAAAAGGAAAAGCATGCTTCTGGAGAGGTGCATGGAGGAAACAGGGCTGAGGCTCCATCAGGGAGGGCCCGATTGCGGTGGCAGGGTCAAGGACCTGATGCTGAGCAAAGCAAACCGTTAGAGGCTTCGGACCGAGGTGGGGGAAGGTCAAGGCGACAATTAAGGCAGCAGGAATGCAGTGGAGAAGAAATGGAGATGGAGGAGGAGCACAGAGACACTGATCCTCACAGGGAGACTACGTGAGACGCATAACAAAACTGGCGGCAGAGGAAAGGAAGAAACAGCCGCTGTGCACTGCTGACCAAGGAATGCAGAGTCGGGGAGCAAGGCTGACTCTGGGCATTTAGTAAGGGAGAACTGAGGCACAGCTGTTCTTGGAACACAGAGAAAATGCAGGAACTTTCAGAGGAAAGGTATCAGTGCTGTGGATGGCTCCTTAGGGACCTCCTAGGATACCCCTGTGAAGATGCTCCATTGTTGTTGCAACTAAGCAACTAGTCCTAAAGTCTAGGACTGAGTCTACAGCTCAGAGTAAGGGTGTGGGGACAGAGCGCCTTGGCAAGGACATCGTTCAGAATGTAATCCCAGCACTCGGGAGGCAGAGGCAGGCGGATTTCTGAGTTCGAGGCCAGCCTGGTCTACAGAGTGAGTTCCAGGACAGCCACGGCTACACAGAGAAACCCTGTCTCGAAAAAACAAAAAACAAACAAACAAACAAAAAAAGGTCTAAGGGCTAGATGAACTCTGGATCTATGGAACCAGCATACTAAATGGGAACAGATCCAGTGAGTAGCAGGAGCTGACCTGGGATCTGGAAAACCAAATGCAATGTCAAAAATGGTGAGGAATTCCAAAGCATAGGGATAGGATGGGTCACCCTCATGGCCCTAAGTCTCAGATCCACTGAAGCCTGGGTGCTGCGTGGGAAAGTAGAGGAAGGTGAGGAGATGGAAGGCCAAAGAACTGGAAAGCAGGTCCCCAGGGAGCAAGTGAGGTCGCAGGAGGGGGTTGGCGATGGGATGCTTAGTTCTGAGTTGAGTGGCAGTCGGGATTGAAAGGTCAGATTCTTGGGAACTCTGAAGTCATTGAGCATTGTGGGTCGGGTCGGGGGAGCAGAGAGGTAGTGCTTAAAACCTTAAGGAGGAGAACACAAAAACCCAAGATGAGACAGGAAGCATAAGGCATGCTGAGATGGATAGAGTACTGGGACAAGAACCCGAATCGAAGCGAATGTGGAGAAACAGGACCCATTGGTTCCCTTCCTACTAAATGCCTCAAAGAGTTAACATTTCTAGTTGGAGGGACAGAGGACATCTCCCAAACAAGCCATCCATAGGTTTCAAAGCTAGCAGACAATGTACGGGGCTGATCACAATCACCGGAGTCTGGCACTTTTGATCTTGACAAGTCCCAAACATCCGATGTCCTAGGATACACCGCCGAAGGTCAGGGGGTTGGGAACGCATGACACGACAGGGGAGCTTTGTGTGGACTTTGATGGAGGAGATGGACAGGAATAAAGAGAGCATTTTCAGCCACGGGAGAGTGAATACATAAACAGGGCGTGGGTGGGGAGGGGTGGGCATGACGCCCTGGGGCTCATACAAGGCGATGATGCAGGGTGGACACGGGGGGGGGGGAATTGGGACAAGAAAATGCAGCTGTGCGGACCGACTGCAGAATTGAAAAGCCAACGGCATTTCTCCTACCTTGATTTTCCTGCCGTCATAGGCTTGGGCCTCTCTCGCCATTAGTTTTAATATGTCCATCAAAGATCCTGATCGAAGTACCTGAGTTCATCACTTGTCTCGGTACTGCAAGAAAATGCTGCTTAAGTGCACATGAAAGCCGGAAAGGGTTGATGATTTTGTTTGCAGTTTTTATAGTCTATCATGGACGGAAGGTTATGGCTACAGGAGCTTGAAGCCACCAGTGACGCTAGGTCCAAGAGGCAGAGAGAGACGGGGGAGGGGCCTTTGCTCCGCCCACTTCCTCCTTTATATTCAGCCTGGGATGGGGGCGGTGCCATGCCACTGCCCACACGTAGAGAGAGTCTTCCCACCTCAATTAACCTAATCTCCGTAATCTCTCATGAATATATCTGGAGATTTGTTTCCATGGTGATCCTAGAGCCCATAAATGACAATGAAGATTAATTATGACAGTCCCAATATTGAATACAGAGATCTCTTGTGGCAATGACTATATGATACCGGTGGCTGGCACGCTGGACTTGCTCTAGCTGAGGCAGAGAGCAGCTGGTCTCTGCAGCTCCTTTAGCCTGTACGGTGTTACAGAGAAGTCAGAAGGAGAGCTTGGTAAGTCAGTGTGGTACTCTGAGCCCAACCATGAGTACCTGGGCACCAATCAGAGAACATACACTGGACCTGGGCTCCAGGGTTGGGCCAGAGCTGCCCACAGCCAACCAGAAATCTCCATGCTACAAAAAAGAAACTCTAGATTTCTAAAGAAAACACTATAGGAGGCTCTCAGAGCCATTGTTAATTAAAAACACTCCCAGTTCTCAGAGGGCATTGTCTCTCTCTGTTCTCTCCCCTTGCACTGAACAGCAGATAAGGTGGTGTCTGGACCACTACTTGGACCATATTTAATTAAATGCCTGCACCGCCTGCTTCCTCACAAACCCTGTTTTATTTCCTTTCCTTCCTTCCATGCTAAAGAGGGCCAGGGCTAATACTAATGCATATGCTGTTAAACCTTTTTAATTAACTTCAACTTCTTCCAGAGATTTATGTTTAAACAGTAAATTTTTTGTTGATACTCAAATACATAGGCGGCACTCAGAGTGATGTATGAGCACTCTTGTCCTCGAAATGATTCTTCGTGAGTTACCACCAGAGACGGTTTCATGAGCCTCTTTTATTAAAATAATAATACTCAGCAAGGCAATAATGCTTTACAACCAGCAGCTAATTAACCCGCCCCACCCCCCACAGGTCAGCATTAGCATCTGCAGGTTAGAGATATGATCGCCCAGCGGCCCCCTCCTACCTTCTAGTCAGCAACTGAACCTGGCCGGGCTTGCGCTCGGCATCTTTGAGTAATGATTTTCATTTAAAGTGCATCTTTGTTCTCGGACGGTAGCTCCATCTATTATTACCGTTATTTATTTTGCTCTTGTTTAGTGCCCTCCCTGAACTCGGGTATCATCGGGCTGTCTGATCTGCGGGCGACCTCTCACACCAGATCTTCACCAGCTCTTGGAAAAAAATCCCATGCCTTTGAAACTCTCACTCTCTAATTGCAAAACCCATTCACTCTCCTACGACTCTCAATTTGCGCGCCCAGTATTTTTAATCAGGATTACCGCTGTCGACTGTAATTGCAGCACAGCAACCCTTTGCCAACAGAACCAGTGTACCTACCCAAGCTTCTGTCCCATTCTTCATGTTGAGGCAGCACTTTCCGGCGAGCCGTGCAGTTATTCTCTCTGCTGTATCACCGGTGAGCCAATTATTTCAATTTTGGCATCGGGATTCAGAAGAGAGTTTAATGATCCTCAATGGTATAAACTGAATTTTTATTCCTACAGCAATTTAGTAATGATGATGGCACTTAAATACGTAGAATATATTTCTCATCTTCCCACCCTGACAAACAGGGGGCCAGGCAATTGGTTCAGTCACTTTTTTGGACCTTCACATTGACGCCATTTTGCAGAATTAGGAGTTTAAACTTGGTTATCCCTGTTCCTCTGCCAGGGACTGGGGAAAGGGAATCCCGGAGACCCCCTGCCTCTCTGCTGAGGATTCAGGTGGGCATCAGAATCAGGTCCCAGGACCTTGTTAACTAAGTCATTTGTTCACTCATTCAACAAATATTTAATGAGTTTCTACTAGGTAAGAGAACTCGGCCCCAGGAGAGAGCTGAGATGTACCAGGCCTGTTCTGTTCCTCTAATCAAATTCAACTCCAACCCCCCAGCTGGGCTCCAAATTATTTGAGTTCTTCACTTATGCATATGTTTGCTCCATCCTATCAGCAAACACTCAGCAGGCACCTTCTAGCTATAAAGAAGATCTAAGCTGTCAGGAAATCCTGCTGGCTCTTCCTTCATCAGGAATTTGGGGATCTGGTTATTTCCCATCCTCTCCTCCGTGGATTTGATATGGGCCAATCACAGTGGTCCTGAGCCTGGTTTGTGGCCAGAACCTTCTTATACTGGTCTCTGTGTATGAGGAAGGCCTGGTTTTGCCTCTCCATCTCTATCTCCGCTCTTCCCTCTGTTCACCCTGTTCCAGTCACTCTTGCTTTTGTTGTTGTTGTTGTTGTTGTTTTGTTTTGTTTTGTTTTGTTTTTTTCTGTTTCTCAAACTCACCAGACAAGCTCTTACCTCAGAGCCTTTGCCTATCTGTGGTTCTTTCTGTTTGGGAGGTTCTTTCTTCAGTTACACACATGGCTGTTCCCTACAACCTTCAGGACACGGCCCCATTGTCAGCCTTTACGGGCTGGTCGGGCTGTTTAGAATGCTCGTTTCTTCCTGCACTGGGTTACCATATTACTTCTGTTGCTTTATCTTCATGGTATCCTCCATGTGATATATTATTTCCTTTATTTATTTTATGTCTCTCCACTAGAATGTAAATTCCACCAAAGTGTAGGCATTTCTCTTTTATTTACTGACATTAGACATACTAAGGTCTAGCACCCAGATATTTAAAAAAAATATTTGTTGATATCTACTCATATATAATGAATACATATAATAAATAGCCTTACCATGGCCTTCAAAGAATTTACAATGAACCTGAAACTTTTATCTACAAAGAAACAGAAGAAATCCTTCAAGAAGTCCAGATATAATAGTTCAAAACAGTACAAAATTCTTTTTGCTGTCCTGAATGAATCAGGTAAAAACAGGCCCTAGAGTCACAGGTATGTTATATTGGGAAAGAGTTGTAATCCTTGTGGAAGGGAGAGAGAGAGAGGTTCTTCAATACAGCGGTCTATGATGGGTCCGAAAATGACTCTTGAGATTCTGTGACTGGGCCCCTTGTGTGGCATTTCAGGAAACCCTGGTGGCCATGGCAGCAGGAAACCCTCTCAGACCTCCTAACTAACTGACTGACTAACTGACAGTCAGCCCCGTGTCCTGCACAGAGCTCCTGCTGAGGATCCCTGACTGCTCTGCAGACGTCAGTGGCGAGCATCTGGGGGAAGGGAAGTCCTGTCATTTCTCCTGGCTGATCTTGACAGGAGATGTCAGGTTAGAGCTAGTTATCTGAGATCCTAACTGGATCCTGAGGATAAATCTCTTATTTTGGTAGCACTTTAAAATAAGTGGCAGTGGTTCATGCATAATTACTTCTGAATTATCTAGGGGATTCATCAGGTTTGATTATAGATGCATAATGAACTTACCAAATTCGAGGGTATTAGGGAGATATTAATTCCATATGAAACCTCACAATTCATTCATGTGCCATTTGTTTTCATTCCTTTTTTATAATAAGCTAATTAGTTTAAATTATTTGTACTTGTACAAGGTCTTGAAACACATATAAGGAATGATTATACTACAGCACCCAATAAATGAGAAGCTTTAGAGACAGCATTAATTGTGATAAAGGGTTCATAAAGCAGTAGATGTTCAATTTTCCCATTTGGGGTGGTAATAATAGGTCTAATCATGACACCTCCATAAAGTCGTGGGAAGTCCCTAATTAACATTTCTGAATTCAGATATTCAAAAGAAGGTGGGAGACGCCTTTGTGCCAACTAGAAGATGAGGCAAAGGGGGAGTTCGACCTTGTGCTAAGCACGAAGGGAAGATGAGCCAGGCAGGGACTTTTAGTTCCGTGCCAGAAGGAAGACGCGCATTCATGCCCCCTATCTGTTCGGAGGAGCCCCCTGTCTGTTCGGAGGACTCCGTGGGGAAAGCGAGTGCTTGGCGTGTGTGAGGCTCTGGGCTCAGTCCCTAGCACAAGAAAACTAAGCGCACGCAAGCAGGTGCAAGGCACTTCACACATGTGCTATATCCTGTCCATAAGAGGTCTCTGGGGTAGGCGTGGTTGTCATTTCCAAAGGGCAGGGGACTAGCATGAGAGTTGGTGTAACTTGCCCACAACTCCCCGGGGGTGCAGCGGGGTTCTGGGTGGGTCTGATTCTGAAGGCAGCACTGATCCCAGTTTCATACAGCTTCTCGTATGTTCTGCTGGCCTGGAACGACAGTGTCACTATTGACCCCATCCCTACCTACTACTCCTATTGATACAAGGACTCCATGTGCAGCTCTGTCTGGAGCTCCATGTGCCGTTCAGGCTGGCTTTGACTCATGATCCTCCTGCGTTAGTTTCTAGAGTGCTAGGATTTCAGATTATGCCACTATGCCCAGCACTTCTTTGAAATCTTAATCTTGGACCGTCTCTTTCCAAAAGATCCATCGGGACTCTCAACTAGAGGCCTTTCTCTTTCCTTCCCTTGGGGCCTCCATGGAATGAGAGCCAAGGCCCAACTATCTACGTGGCTGGTTCCCTATTACCATCAGGAAAAGCTCCACAAGGGGTTAACGCAAAAAGGAGTTCTGCTTTGGATGAGACACCAGTTTAATTTATATTTGATTAAAAAAGTCATTCATTCATGCATCCAGCAGCCGGTATTTGTTAAATGTCTCCTCCACTCTTAATTGGGTTTTGTTGAGGTGGTGGGGGGAGGAGAGGAAAGGGAGCAGGTATAATAAAGCTTATGCCAGACACCTTGTTTATAATTTTCTTGCGAAGAATATATGTACACAGCTGAAAAGTTAAGTAAACAAGAGAGTGATTGAATAACCAGGCAACTGAGAGATGCAGACAGCGAGCTTTCTTCAGCAAAATGGAGCAGACCCGGGGGCCTGCTGTGGGCCAGCAGAGTCTTCTAGGGGAAGTAGGATGTGGCAGTTCAGTGAAGGATGGACAGGGGGACAGGATAGCAGAAGGACCCCCAGCTGGACGCTGTCAGAAAACCAAGCCTTTGTCCTTCCTTGGTCCATAACTAAGGTGTTTGACCTTGGGAAGAAATCACTGTCTCGTAACCCCAGTGCAGGATGGAGATAAAGTTACTTCCCAGGGTCCTCATGACAGAGAAATGCATAGCAATGACTCTGAGTAATGTAAGAAACCAAACACCACACCCACTGGGAAAAAGCCAGACACCACAGGTACCCCTCTTATAAAGGCCAGATGCTCCGTTCATCCTTGGGAAAGGGTCTTTGCAAAAATCATATGGATACTGAGTCTCAAGTCTAAGCAGATTTAAAGGATGTGTAGCCAGGGCAAGGAGGGAGTAGTTTTGGAGAAGGCAGTGAGATGTGATAAGACCAAGCCTAGTGTTGAGGCTTCCCTGATATTGTACTAGAGTGAACAGTAGGACCTAGAATTGAGAAAGAGGCTTTCTGTTTTTCTTGTCTCTTGTACTGTCAGCAGAAGATGCCAATTTGTTTTATAATAGCCACCTTCAGCTGTACCAAATAAGTTAAAACAAAAGCCAGTAATAGCCCCTATGGGATTATGTGATTTAGGGTAAGGTAATGCAGTTTCTTCTCAGAGAGTCACTTCCTTGGGGTAAGGGGCACATTTGAGATACCTTTTTAATCTTCTACTACCTTAAGCTTCAAGCCTGGTACAAACCTCAGTCACAGTGAGGCCATAGCTCTCCATTCTAGAGTCTGACACCTCCAAACCTTTCTATCACAAGCCTGTGGTTCTAAATGCTGACCCACTCATTTCTCCTTTGAGATATTGGACTGTTTCGGATGTCTGTACCCAGCTTCAGGAGGCTGAGGAGTGAGAGCTCATGGCTAGGCTATTTAGTAGGGCAGGGAGGGACTTCCCAACCGGGGACACTGATTTATTGCTAAAAGTTGCTGAGAATGAGTTTTCTTCTTTGTAGCCAGGACTTTCACCAACTCAGTGACAGGATGAAGAATCAACCCTCAGGAGATGGATCTGGGATAGTTAAACCAAAAGGAATTTTCAATGAGGGATGCGTTCTTTTTTTTTTTTTCCCTCTAGGAAGCTGCCTCTGAAATACTGATGATGGAGCAAGGATTGATTTTTCCAGAGGAACCTCGGGAGGGGAGTTCATGAAGAAATGAGGAGAATCAAGTATGACTGAGATTCTTCGCCTCATCATGACACATCTGGCCTTCTTGGAGATGGGGGCGGGGGGAGTTTTATCCTGGCCACACCTTAGGGTCACTATACAGACAACATGTGAGAGGTCTGTGCCCCTCCAACCCTGCCCTGCCCCTGGATCTTGCATATATAAACATCCATTTCCCTTTCTTTCCACACCGCCTCTACATCTCTTAATTGAAAAACAAAACACGTTTTAAATATTTTTTTCTTTAAAGGTTTTACCCCTTCAGAGGTACAATTAACCGATTGGGTGTCTACAGACATTACTCCTTGTCTTCTTGGCCTTGAGAAGTAGCTAATCTGCTTTGTCTTAGGGAGGAATAAAGGACATATAGAAGAGTCGCTAGCTTATTCTGGTCCAGGCTGCACAGGTGGCGGGTGGATCTCCTCTACTGCTGGCGGGTGATGGCAAGGCCATCTATCTCTTCCCATCCTGTGCCCCGTGATTTGGCTGCTCTGGGAAGGTTGGGAGAGGCAGAGGGACGGGTAAGAGTGGGGATCAGGGAAGGGGTAAGAAAAGAGATAAGTGACTTCAGTCAGGATAATTTTTCCTGATGTCAAGCCTTACCCAGGAGAGTTTTCGCGGTTGCCTGCTTTTATCTGGAAAACAATCCGAGCAGTATCTCTGAGAATTAGGTCAGGGCTTGTGATGGCAGGGGCTTGCCAAGGTGTGAACTGCCTGAATCCTCTGTGGGCTCGCTCCCCGCTCTGCTCTGACAAATGCTTCCTTTGTTTCCTTGCAAAGTCTGACTTGCTGAAGAGCCTCTACCTGCTCTCTCTCTCTCTCTTTCTCTTTCTTTTGGTCTCCCAGCAGACAACTGAATTTGGAAAGAAAAGAAAAATCCCTACTTGTCAAATTTCCCCTCCTCCTCTGAACTCTATTCCTTTCCTGCTGTGCCATCACTCTGGGGACTGGAAGTCACTTTGAGGAGGGTGTGGACCCAAATTCTTATCATCTCTTCAGCAGGACAAGCGGATCTGCTATAGGACTCTTAGAAAGGCTGAGTGGACCCTTGCAGGACCAGCAGTGTCAGAGGTAAGTCCTGGTCTGGGTATCAGGAGAGCTCTTGTGGCTTGGTCTCCAGGGCTTTGGCATGACCCAAATTTCTTGGTGGCAAAATCCTGAATGAAATTTTGCCTGCTCTGCTAGGGTGGGGACAGATCCTCAGGTGGTGACCCCAACACCTCCCTCCTAGTTTTGAGGACGGAATGAGTTCTCTTACATTGTTGGTGCTGCTCAGGCATCTGATAATGCAACTTTAACTCTGCAGAGCGAGTGTGGCTGGAGACGGTGTGACAGATATTGAAGCTCATAATCCCCCCCCCCCCCCAGAGGTGAGCAGTGAGGAGAGCCCAAGTCAGGAAAGTTGTGAACCCATTCTGCCCTGAGTTTAACCATTATCTATGTTCTGCAAGGAGGGAAAATTGAGGTGTTTCTAGAGCCAGAAGATCATCGGGTGTTGTTCCAAGGACTGTATCTGAAGGTGTGTGAGGTCAGCAGTGCGATCCAGGGAGGTTGGAGGATGTCAGTTGGCTCTGTCAGGCTGGTTCCTTCACCTGTACTCCATTTTGTCATTGCAAAAATGATTTCGATAAGACGGCACAAAGCTAGTGAGATGATTCAGCAGGTGAAGGCACTTACGGCAAGCCTGACTGCCTGGATTTGATATGGTCAAAGGAGAGAACCAACTCTCAAAGGCTGTCTGTCTTTCCTCTGACTTCCACACATGTACCATGCATACCTCTGTGCACACATGCAAATAAATTAATATAATGAAAAAAAAACCCCAAAGACAAAAGACTCTAAGAAAGGACAGCATATTACAAAGCCTGGATAAACAGTAAGCCCGAGAGTGTTATCAGTTGAGATTAAAATGATTTTGTCAGGTTTAAGGACGGCAATAGAGTAAAGATACCACTCTGTGAATGTGTCTCCCCCAAAGCTCGAGTTTACCACTGTAGCATATTAACAGGGGCCATTACCAGGTGATTAGGCCACAGGGATGTTCCCTCCTGAGTGGTATTATGACCCTTACAAAAGCAATCCATGGTGTGTGTGTGTGTGTGTGTGTGTGTGTGTGTGTGTGTCTCCTCTTGGGCTATTCTGCTGCTATGTGGGCACACAGACCACTGGAATGCAACAAGGCACCATCTTGGAAGCAGAGAGCAGACCTCATGGACAACCAGTCATGACACCCTGACCTTACACCTGACAGCCTCCAGAAGAGCCAGACATACACCTGCTTTATTATAAATTATTCAATGTGTGTTATTTTGTTATAGCAAAATGGAGTGGACTGAGATGACTATTGTGATCAAAGTCTCCGGAAGCCCAGAGTAATGGCTTCAAAAAGGTTTGATCTTAATCCAGTTTCCACGCCCCCCCCCCAGGTCTAACATGTGATCACAACATACAACTCTGATAGAAGTAAAGGACAAGGCAGAGGGGGACAGGGTGGCTGGGTAGAGGCCAGCATAGCATGCAGCTGGTGGGCATGCCTCAGCAAGTTAAACAAACCAACCCAGGGGCTCAGGAGAAGCCTGCAGGCATAGTGGGCTCAGGATGGCTAGGTGTGTGCTGGCAGAAGTATTGCGCCAGTGAGGTGTGCTGTTTGGTAGGGAAGGATAGTGCCCTTTTTCCTTTCCAATGTGGAAGGAGGTTAGGAAGTGTGGAATGCTCAAGTGCCGTTGGGATGAGCATCAGGTAGAATAAAGGAGGGAAGAGGCTGGTGGAGAGAGTGTGACTCCTCCCCAGGGAGGACCAGCAGGGAGGATGGCTTGGGAGGGAGGATCTATCTGGGCTTTTTGTGGGCAATGTCAGTTGGGCCCGAAGCTCTGGCCCCAGACATGCAAGGCCATGGGGCTGGGTTAACACCTGTGAGGCTTTGACAGTTCCATCACATCTTTCCATTTTATTTCCCCTTTGCTTGTGGCAAGATCCAAACTATTCTTTGCCTATGATCTAGGGAAAGGCAAAGGAATGATTCGACCAGGTTAAGGTCAAAAGGTTTTTAAGGTTTTTCTACAAGGTTCTCTGTGTGTGCCCTTTGCTGAGACTCATTCAGTCTCCTTGTAGAGCAATCAATGTTCTGCTTCTGGAAGAGTCCAGTCAACTTCTCTTGCCCTGGGATATCTTCACAGGAAAAGGACTCTTTAAGAGCCATTCCTTGAATGTCCTAGTTCCAAGTGTAGCCGTATCTGTCATGGTAATGCACAAAATCAGTCATCTTTCTAGAAATTGACGCTTTCCATGGTCCTTAAGTATGTGTTCATCTACCTCAGTTATGCACAAAGTATTCCCAACTTCAACGAGACGATTTTTTAAAATATATTTCAAGATGTGGCACATTTAATTGTCCAGGGAAACACAAAACAGAAACTTTCTAAGCCACTCCTATGAAAAAATTCAGACAGCGCTTCCATCCGGAGGAGAAAGACTTTCTGTGCTCCTTCTTCCTCATCTTAGGGCTGGAGGTGACTCAGAGATGTACCTTGCAATTTTCATGATCCATTGGTGTCTTGGTAATGAATGTTCACCACAGCAGCGCCCTCATTTAGCCTAATAACCCCAGCAAGGTAATATTTGATTTGTGCTAAGTATCTGATTAAACAACATAAAGTATTTAACCTATTGATCTTTTATACCTTGCCAGCCCTGCCTTGCTGGATATACTTTAATTACTGGCGTGGAGAGCACTCTTGAATGGGCTTTGCATCTTGTTAAGTTCCTTTCTTTCTTTTATAGCTCCCTCTCGACAGTGTCCTCTTCCATCTCTTTTCTAGGCCTTTCTTTATTCTACCTCCTGCTTCTCTATCTACCACATCAACTTGCTTCTGCCTGGAGACTGACATTGGGATGGGCATCCTCTATGTGGTCATGAACCCTACTGATTATTCTAGAAGGCCATTGATCACATAAACAATAGGACTTGCTACTTTGCCTACCATGAACATGGGAGCATGGGGATTCCTTCCAGCTGACAGCCCTTCCTGAAAGCATGGGTCACAGTTGTTGGATTAGCTGTGTCCTTCTATCTTGAAAGGAGAGGCGAATGGGCATCCATCAAGAGGACTCATAGGAAGCTATTTGGACTGGCCAGTTAGCTCACCAGCCTCCCTTAAACTACTTAGGAAGCTACAGAAAATCAAGCTCCCCATTCCTTCTGGCTGCATAGAAATACTTGTGAAAGTTAATAATTAGTTGATTTACATGCTGTCTTTCCTTCAAGAGTCTCAAGCATGCTGGGCTTGTTTATTTGGTTTCTTTTATTTTAAAAATTGTCTCTACAAAGGCTGAGAGAGCTTCTCCACAGGTTCTTTCAAATTGAGAGTAACACCTCCCAGGATTAAGAGAATTCAGTCAGGAAATTCATGTGGAACACTTACCTTAATTCTTACCACCTAGTAAGTGCTCACTAAGTAGAAGCGATGGTTACTGTATCATCTTAGCTTGATGACTCATGTTTTTCCTGCGAACTTCTGAATATTTTCAAGGTAGGAAAATGGTACCCTGGCTTGTATAACTGAACACTTTGCCTAGGCCTTTGACAGTCGTCTCACCCTACATATTAGCATCCTTAGGTCCCTGTTACAAGTCAGTTTTGGACCAAAGATAGTAGACTGTGGAGGGAAAGAGGACCCTAGAAGGCAAATGCTTATCTTCATACAGGTCACTGCTCAAACTCATATTGAAGACTAATCAATGGGAAAGTTAGTTTTGATGAATAACATGCAGAATCAGCTGAGAAGAGTCTCAATGAAAGATTATTTACAGTAGATTAGCCTGTGGTTTTGTCTATGGGGGGTTATCTTGACTGTGGTAATTGAGGTAGAAGAGGTGTCCACCGTGGGTGGTACTAGTCACTTGGCAGGGGATTCTGGACTCTTTAAGACTAGAGAAAGGGAGCTGAGCACCAGCAGGCATGCATCAAGTCATTGCGCTCTCCTGGCTATAATGAGACTGGCTGCTTCAATGTCTAGTCTCCTTGACTTCTCTGCAATGGTTGACTATAGCCTGGAGTCAAATAAGCCCTTTCTCCCTTAGGATGCTTTTGTCAAGGTATTTTATCACAGTAACGGGAAATAAAAGTGAGGCACTCAGAATGGCTGTTTAAACAGAGTGCCCCAGAGTGTCTTCCAAAGGGTGATATGCAGCTAACAAGGCAAATTAGAGGATATCCTTCCCGGCCACACTAAATGAGCCAGGGTCCTTGTGAGGAAGGTCCAGGCATTTGCAATTAAAAACAATTCTGCTCTATGCTAAGAGTCACATGCTACTAAGTTGTACTCTAATGTCAACTCCAAACTTGGGATAAATTCCCAAGAAAGACCGCAGAATATTTATTTCGCAAGAACATCTCATAAACTCTACATCCAAGTGGCATTCTGGTATGGAAGAACTATGGAAGTTTGGGGGTCACTACCAAGCAGAGACACGTGCACAGCTTTCGGAGCATGGCTTGGGGACTTCTCAGTAGTCCTTCTGGGATCTGGGGAACATAGCAGACTCTTGTCCAACTCAGGGTTAATCGGGGAGGAGAGAGGCCAAGGGTGTCCACACTGCAGCAGGGTTCCCTTTTTTCTTCATGGCCTCTCTGAATGGAACATTTTTACTGAATTCCCGCTCCCTTTTCAGTCACCCTCACTTCAAAATGATGTCCCTTCAGTGACTGTAAACCCAAAGGCAGCTCATGGAAGCCCTGCTGTCGTTGGACATGATCACGTGTACACATACATGTCCCACACCACTGCCTTTGTCCTAAAGCCAATAAAAGTGATTTTCAGATAATCTTCTGTTTTGGAGCCTCTGTACCACTGCTCTCTCCATTAACCTGGCTAATTGAGAACTGACTGTGTATCCTGGAGCATGTCCAAGCGGGAACCAACCCATTGTCTGGAATGATATGGGCTTCCCAAGAGAACGGAACAAATATAGAGACGTATGAAGCCGGGTATCCATTGAAAGCAGAATATATGTTCAAGGATGATCCGATCAGTCCCAGCCCAGAGAAGCAATCTTGTTTGGCCTGTCACATTGATTTCTGAGTCAGTAAACTGTAAAACTGTCCAGCAGCTAGAACATGCAACAGCCCAGAGAACGATGAGGCTTGGCTAGTAAAGGATGACGCTATCCTAAGACCAATGAAAGATGCAATGTCGTTTTCCATGGGCTGTGTAGCAACTCCTTCCTGGAGGCTACAAGGGACAGGGACAACAGCTATATGCTCTCTTTGACTTTGTGAGGATGAGATAAAGGCCAGTAGGGAAATCACTTGATGTCTTACTATGTAGCTTTGTCTGGCCTGAGCTCACTTGTGTAGACCAGGCTGGCCAGAGCTTCTACAGAAAGCCACTGCGTGCAGAAACCCCTGCTTAAGTGCCTTAATCACAATCTTTTGTCTCAGGACATCATGGTGAAATCCATCAATTAGATCTCAAACATGCCGAGGAAAACAAACACTTTCCCCTAATAATCCCAAACAACAAAAATACCTACAACCGCCCCCCCTCCCCCAACAAGAGCGGAAACACAAAATTGTAACCACGTTTCCGATGGTGTCATTTTTCTTATGACATAAGCTCCCAGATGGCACAGGCCCTGTCTCTCGGAATAAATAGCAAGCTGCAGAGGGTCATGCCTCGTGTGGGTTTCTGATAAGTATGGTTTGGTTGTATGCTGTTTATTACAAAGACAACAGATAGGATTGTCAGACAGACTCACGAGCAGCTGCCTTTGGCAAGAAGAATGAGAGAAGTCCCCTGGAACTTTCACAATTCTGCCTTCTGTCCCAAACAATAAGAAATGAAATGCCTGAGCTGAGGGCAGTGTGAAGCAGAGACATACTTCTCAGGAGGGCTAAAAAAAAACACCCCTATGCTCAGGGTTAAACTGCATTCATGGGGTCTTACAGTGTGTGCATTGTCTATCAATCAGAAATCAGCTGGCTCCATATGTACCTGCTTAGCCCCCGGACCTGACTCCTAATCACTGCCTGAGCACATGAACCAGAACATTGCATGGTGGGTTCAGAGGGAAGATATTGAAGATTTGGTTACAGAGCTGGATATGGACGTTCGGTTTGGCTCACATCAGACCTTTCGGAGGGTCCCCAAAGCCGAATCTATCCCATCAAAGATTTTGGCTTACCCACTGTACACAACACCTGGCAGAGTTCAGGCTCAAGAGGGACAAGCCAAAGCCTCCTAGGTGTTGGGAGGAGCACCAGAGCCAGGAGGCTCCACTTCAGTCTACTAGGATCAAGTTAAGGTTCCGAAGAAACATTTCTCATCTTTATAGGATGCCAGAAAGTAAAGGGGTGGGTTTCTGGATAGGAAGGGGAAGTTTGTGGAAGGAAAGTTGAGAAAAGGAAGAGAATTAGGAAGCTTAGGAGATAAATAAATTAGCTCTTCACTGAGAATTTACGCCAGGGTCTGAAAGGTGAAGGGTCTGTTTGTTGGTAATTTCTACTTAAGGATGTACAGCTTATGACCAAGCAGTGTTTCTGTTGGCAATCACCAGGGAGTCAGGCTCCTGCTGAATAGCAACTCTGAAGACCCATTACAAACACAAATGAGCCCGTGTCACTAATAGCCTATTGTTGCAATAGTTGTCAGTGGCTTTGGGGGAAATCAGCGCCTTGACTATGGAAGAAAATAGCAAAAACGAAAGTAGAAAGGGTGTTGGCTTGGAGAACATCAAAGTACACTGTATTTAGCTGTTACTGTAATGACATGCACGAGGTGATCAACTTAAAGGAGAAAAGGGTTAGTCTGGCTTAGAGTTGGGCCTGTGGTGGTGCAGTTTCTCATGGTGAGAGCCCATGTTGGAAGCTTTCCCCATCAAGGTAGCCGGGAAGCAAAGAAAGGTAAGGAAGTTGGGGTCCCCACTTCTCCTTCACCAGTGGGTCCCCCAGTGACACAGATTCCTTCTTCTAGGTCCTGCTTCCCAAAAGCTCTGTCACCTCTCAGTAGCACTAGACTGGCAACCAAACCATCAGCACATGGTTCTCTGGGGGATACATTAACACTACAATGAAGCTGAAATGTTGTGTGCCGGCAAGGCTGGGCATGCCAAAGCAGTATGTGGTGTGTCAAAGAAATGGGCTAGAGAGCAGAGCAACAGAGGAGACTGACTGCTTCAAGCAGACTCTCGGTGTCAGCTGCTAGGTAGATTTCCCTCTGTTCGTCTCTTCATTAGTTACACACTCTCTCTCTCCTTTTCTTCTCACATTTTTCTACTTAGACCAACTCCCCATGGAAGATCGCATGCCTGATGTACTGCCTTGGTAGGGTGAGAAACACATAAAAAACACAACTATCTTCACTTACAGGATCCACAAGGATGGGATGTGGGGGCCATTAGTAGTAGCAGGAGGGACAATGGGGAAACTGTCCCTGACATGCTGGGCTTTATTAAGACAGTCACTGGCTGCTGCTTTCCTCCAGTCCCTAGTGTTCCCCAGGGTGGTTTCTACTACCCAGGATAGATGGATCTGCCTATCATGATTAAAACGCCTCCCGGGAGCAGATGTTTCTGCAGAAAATGCACAAATAGCCGAGGATGGCAGCTTTGCAGAGAAGTGGCACATTACACGTGAGAGCACAGCCTCTTAGCCCCTGCATTTCTAGCATCAGAGCTCACCACTCCCTGGAGCCAGCTCCTCATTCTATCCGAGCATCAGGAGAGCGAGAGGTTTGCATTGCTGCCCTAGGAGGTGCCAGGATTCCTTAATGGGGAGGCCAGGCGTGAGGAATCAGCTTTCCTCCTCTGAGTGCCCTGGTGCTTGGTCCAGTCTAAGCTTAGAGAAAGAGCCTCATCCTGCAGTGTCCAGGGCCTGGTCAGCGGAGGAATGCCTGTAGCTGGGGGATTGGAGGGAGTTTGCCTGAATAAGTGTGTGTGTGTGTCTACGCTTCTGAGCTCAGGCCCCTGACATCAGGGAAATTAACCAGACTCTGTGTGTTGTGGGGATTGTGCACGGCAACCTAATCAAGGCTTAGTTTTTCATTAAAATTTCCATTAATACCGGGGTTGTTTAGATCAAGTTGAATGAGACGGTCTATAATGCACCTTCCATACTCTATTACCGCTCTGAGGATCAGAGGGGCATTGTGCGCTTCTGCTGGGGCCGTTAGCATTTCCCTCAGTGTTGTATCGCCCTCCCCAGCACCTGCTACATAGAATGAACAAAGTGCAAAGACGATCACCCAGAATCCCACCCCTCTTCTACGAGACAGGCAGGGGAACATGGAAGAAGAGAAAGGCAGAGGTAAAACGTAAAACGTAAAGCGTATGGAGGAATCTCATGGGCCAGGGCTTCATCTTTTCAGCATAGAGAAGTGGCCTCTCCCACCGGCATCTTTCAAGAGAGGCAGTTAGAGGGACACGGCAGTCTGAGGGGGAGGAAGGACAGCAGGTCTTGTGTGGGGAATGAGGACGGAAGGATTCAGGTCACAGCTTGTGGGGACACTTCTATAGCAGAGCCACCTGAAGGACTGTCATCGATATAAATTCTACCTATGCCTCAAGCCAGCTTATGGGATGTCTTGAGAGTGGGTGTACTTGTTTCAGGGCTCATAAAGACTTGCCCAATGATGACTCGGTGAACCATCTGTCTTTTCATCTTTGACTGTCGCTCTATGACCCCTGTTTCTTGGTCCATAGCCATCCCTTGCCCTTTGACCATGCTGTGTACTGGGTCTATAGCCCTTAAACTCCTGTTCAGGAAATTCAACCTCCAAGATCGTGTGTTAATGGTACATGTGATGATTAGTGTTAAGTATCAACTTGACAAGACCTAGAATTACCTGGAAAATGATTTTTGGGCATACCTGTGGGGAATCATCTTGATTACATTAATTGGCCTGGGAAGACACACCTATTGTAGGTGACATCATTTCCTGGACAGGGGACTGATTTCCTCTATTTCCTCCTATGGATGAGACGGGACCAGCTACTATAAGTCTGGCCGCCTTGCCTTCTCTGCCATGATGGGCTGTACTTTGGAGACCTAAAATAGATCCTTTCTTCATTAAGCCACTCTTGTCAGGGTGCTTTATCACAGCAACAGAAAAATAACCGACACAGTAGGTGATCAAAATTAGGTGGGTCATGAGGGTCTGGTCCCTGCGATGGTTAAGCGGCTTTAGAGATACACACCATAGCTGGTGCGCTTCATCCGTCTTACTGTGCTATGCTCTGGCAAGTCAGTGCTCAGTGAGAAAGCCTTTCTGGATCCAGTCTCATATGCTTTGTCGCAGTTACAGGAAATAGACTAAGATATGCAGGAAGATCCTTCCTGCTTTGTCTATAGGTAACCCAGGCTCATTCTTCAATGACTGGCTTGAAACTAATTATCCTGCCTCTTCCAGACTGAAAAAAAAGCAAGACCTGACTTCAGGCTTTAATCCTTAAACATATTCTTTATAATATCAGGATAATATTTTTAAAATATGAGTTAAGTAAAGGACATACCATGCAATAGTTACTTGTTAAAACTTTTTGAACCTGTAAACTTCCTACCATCTGCTTGAGGTGAGTTCCACACTCTGTTACTGACAAAGTACTATGTATGCAGAACAGCATGTCTCATACAAACGAAAATCCAACCCTAGCTAATCCAGTCCTGCGGAGGTGTTTGTGGGGTGATCCTCTGGACATATTCCGTTTGAGCTGCACCTGTGTCTTGCTGCCCAAGCCTGTCGGTTCTGAGGGGGAAGATTTCTACTCTGAAGCGACTTAGATCAGCGTTTAGTAGAGTGGCTCCCAGCTAGCACGTGCTTCAGAAGGTGTTCAACAGAAGCAGTCTGCTGGGGTCTGAATGTTTGAGTGTCCTCAAAATCCACAGGGCAAAGTCCTACTCACCAAAGAGATAGTGTCAGAAGGCAGAAGCTTTTGGAGGTGATTGCATCATACAGGTGACGCAATCCTCATCGAGAGGATTAGTGTCCTTAGACAGGAGGCCCTCGAGAGCCCTGCCTCCCTTTCACCATGTGAGGACCTCGTCAGAAGGTGCCCTCTGTGATGGTTAATTTCGGCTGTCAAGTTTGTCAAGTTGACAAACCGGGGGTAGACAGAATCCAGTTGAGGAGTTGTTTTCTATTCAATTGACCTGTTAGTGTGTCTGTGAGGCCTTTTCTTAATTGTAGGAAGGGCCAGCCTACTGTGGGTGGTTCCATTCCAAGACAGGTGGACCTGGGCTAGATGAGAAAGGTAGTTTGAACCAGAGCAAACCAGAGAGCCAGTAAGGAGCATTCTCCCACGGTCTCTGCTTCGAGCTCCTGCCTTGAGTTCCTGCCCTAGCCACCTTCAGTGGTCACCTGTAAATGTAATTAACACTCTCCAGATCCGATGCGCGTGTCCTGCCTCACCTTGGGGATGCGCTCTGCCCCTTCAGGATGCAGTAAGAAGCCTCCCCCCCCCCGGACCCTGGTGCCACGGTTCTTGTCGCTGCCTATTTCTGAAGTTGCTTTTGGTTAATGGCTTATCCCTTGGAGTTCAGACTTCCAGCTTGCAGAACCGTGAGAATAAGTTTCTCTTGTTTCCGAGTTACCCCATGTCCTGGTTTGTCTCCCATCGCTGTGATGAAATACCCTGACAGAAGTAATCTGGGGACAAGAAGAATTATTTTCACTCCCAAAATTTCGGGTTGCAGGCCATGATTCCAGGGAAGCCAAGACAAGAGGAACTTGAAGCAGTCGCATTCCCAGCAGAGGAGGGGAAACGGCACATATCCGTGCTTGCCGGTGCTCGGCTCCCTCTTTCCATTTCATTCCGATCAGGGCCCAGCTAGGCAATTGTGCAGCCCACATTCAGGGTGAGTGTTGCTATCTAATTTACCGTAATTAAAAAAAGATTCCTCATAAGTATGCGCATCGGCGGCCAAGCCAATCTAGACAATTCTCCGTGGAGACTCGAGGTTATGTCAAGTTGAGGATAACAGCTAACTTCATACCCATTATGAGTTTTCGTTGTGTTTTAGACTCGACAGTACCTATTTTGTATACGAAGGGAGCGGGGCCTGATGGGAAGTGCAATTGCTTTGATTGTGAAAATGCTGTCACTCTGGATCACTACTGAGTCCTCGTTCTTAAATTTGGCTCCCCTGTGCTGACTAGCTATTCGCTTTTTTGGCAAGTTAATTATGTCCATGACCCTCAGCTTCTTCCTCTGTATTATTATTTATTATTAACACTACCTTTGATTGAGAAGTGATAATTGCATATATGAATATATTTATGCAATATGCAATGTATGTATATGGTGTTAAATATGGAATGCATACGTTAAGCTGATCAACACAGCCACTGACCTAAGGGCTTTTGTTACAGAAACCTAAATGAGCTAAAATACATTCTCTAGTCCCATCAGCAAAGGCCCTCACCCAAAAATGAGAGTTGGGTTGACTACCTCCCTCTAGGATTTAGCCGTGTGACCCTGGGAAGGTTTTTCTGATCTCTGACATGTCATCTTTCCACTTATAAAGTGGAATTATAATAGAACCTGTCAGTTAAGGATGCTATCAGGATCACATGAAGGAACTCATACTGAGGGGTTAGCTGATACCTACACAATAGAAGGGTAAATTGGTGTCATTGTTGTGATGGAATCAGAAGCCTTGAATGTATGATCTGGGCATTTTTATTTGGATGTGCTGCTTGGAAGATTCTGATTTGTACCCTAAGTTTAACACCATATCTTTACCAGGGCTCATATATTACAGAAATTGAGGAAACAGAGATCGATCATGGGTAAGTGTTTAAGATCTTGGTTAACCAGGGGGAGCATAGATTTCCAGCATTCAATTCTCATTTAGACTGAATTTTTTTTTAAGTGATCTCACCAATCTCCTTGCTGAATCTGTAAGAGATAGCTTTGGTTTTCACTTCCTGTCTAGACACCACCTTCTCTTCCTGTAGAGACTTGTATGAGTAGGGAGTGCCTAAGAAATAGGGAGGGGGGAAACAGGAGTGGGCTCTTCGCCAACTGTAGAGCCAGTTAGAGGGTCCATTACCCCTGTAGCTCTCAGGGGTTGTTGAAAAGCCCTAGAATTCACAAAGATGGGACAAAAAGTAATGACTTTTGTTGAGTAATAGCCCATTTCGTTCTCCTAAAACAATGAAGAAATAGTCTTCCATTTGGGCACAGGAAAATGTGTTAGTAATTTAGGCTGCCAGGTTTCAACTCTTTTCACCAACTCAGCTCGATTTCTTGCGGACTGACATTCGTTCTGAGGATTAAGCACACTGCTGTTTTCTCTCTGCTGAAGGTTTGCTTTTACTAATTTCATCTGTGTTGGCAGTGAGGTCTTTCATCAGAGAAACAAAAGACTATGTTCTTGGTCACAGACACATAGATCTGTCCATTGCTGTAGTGGCAATGCTCTGGGTCTTGAATGGGTTGACGTCTGTTGAAAGACTCCTAGGGAGTGACAGGCTCTGAGGAGAGTCTCAGAGTCACATCTCCTAGTCCTACAAATTCAGGCAGCTGCTGTCCATCCTGGGAAGTGTTCAGGTGACTAGGAAACATTTTGAAGAAGACACCTCAATTCACCAATTGCTTTGCATCTTTGTGTCCAATTTATTTCACTGAAAGATACCACTTTGGAAGAAAATATCAAAAGAACAAAGGTCTGAAAATCTCCAGGACGGAGAACAAAATATCTCAAGGAATAACTTTGAAAGCTGAGAGTCACAGTTTAAAAAAAAAACCCAAAACCAACAACCCCAGAAGGTACCACTAATGAATTCAATCAAAGCGAAGTCTATTTCTATTTCCTTGAATTCTACACAAACAATTTCCACCTCACGAGTGTCTTTCAGAAGTACTGTGCATACGTGGCTGGATGTTAAGCTGTTCCCCAAACATTTTGGATCAAAACTGCCTGCCTAGGAGTGTCTGCTGCAAGAGCAATAACACGGCGGGCGTTAGAAAGAGCCCGCTCGCTCGCTTGCATCCACGCTCGCACACATTGCCTCTGCATCTAATGGAGTTCTGCAGAGGAGAATGGCCTGGGAAATGGGTTTTTAAGGGTGAACTTTTGACTTGCAATGCAAGGTGGAAGGAAGAATGGCAGAGGAGAGAGAGAGAGAGAGAGAGAGAGAGAGAGAGAGAGAGAGAGAGAGAGAGAGAGAAAGAGAGAGAGATGGGCAGCCTCTGCGGAAACGATTTTCCCTAGAGAGCTGAACCTGGAATGACTCCTACTTTGCTGTGATGGCCTTAGCAAACAATTGAGCCTCTGCTTCTCTTCCACAGTCTCTCTTCAAGGCCACTCAGTTGTGTTGGTGTCTGGTTACTGAGACCCATTTTGGGATATCATGGCTATTTATAGCTTGGGTGTGTATGTGTGTGTGTGTGTGTGTGTGTGTGTGTGTGTGTGTCTGTCTGTCTGTCTGTCTGTCTGTCTGTCTATCTCTTCTTTGGGGAGGGCCAGGGTAGCCCTCTGAATGCTGTTTCAGGCCCAAGCAGTTGGTATTTTCCAGTTTGAAGCCCCAGCAGTCTGGGGAGAAATTCCATGACTGATAGTGCCAGGGCAGAACTGTATGGCCATGCTCTTTAGAATCTGAGACCACACTGAATTTTTTGTCTCTGAACAACTTGAGCATTTTCTGAGAGGCCGATGGCTGAACCTGAGTTTTGGTCAGTTTAGGATGCTGTGACCAAATGTTATAAATGGCAGAACTTTAGTTATGAGAATTCTGGAGACTGAAAAGTCCAAGATGGAGGAAACAGTGGGATCAGGACTTGATGAGGACCGATGGTGACTTCTAGCTGTGACATCACCTGGTGAAATGGCAGAATACATCTTTGACACGGGACAGTGTTATGGCTTAGGTTGAATTTGTTCCTGGAAAGGCCCGTGTGTCGGTGGTGTTATGTCCAAGGTAGCACTGTTGGGAAGTGATGGAATATTTGAGTGGTGGGGCTCGGTGGGTGATTGGTAGGTCACTGGGGACCCTGTCCTTGGACGGGATTAGTCGTTCATGTGGAAATTCATGGGGAGTGTTCACTAGAAGGTTGATTCAAAGGCCACCCGGCTATCTTTACCATCTTGTCCCGGGCTGCGATCATGGCTCTTACATACATTCTTCTCACACCATCTGCCATGCTGTAATATAGTCAAGAGGCCCCTCACCAGAACTGAGCCACTGTGCCGACGGATTCCCCACACTGTGAGTGAAACAAATCTTTTTCTTCATAATTATCTTGTCTCCTTTATTTTTGTAATAGTAACAGAAAGCTGATAATCATAAGCAGCAATCCTACTCGTGAAGACTTTCTCCTCAGGACCTAGTAGCCTCTATGCATTGTCTGTTACCATTACGTCAGAGGCAAGGGATTCAACACTAGAGCTTTGTGGAAACATAAACACAGAGGTAGCACCCTGGGATCTTTTCCAGAGTGCTTTTTCCTTCAGTGTGACTAAGCATCCAAGCTCAGAGACTGTCCCTTCAAGAGAAGACCCTCCTTCGACTGCATCCAGCATAGTATGGTGGCCTTTGCTGTCTCGTCTCTAATGAGCTGTTGGCAGGCCACTCATTTTTAATAACAGTGTAATCGCCCTCAGTGCCTTACCTTATCTTTTAGCTTTCACTTCCATTTTACTTATACCGCAGCAAAGAACTCTTCCTCTGGTACTGGGGGTGTGTGCACTGGGAGAATGGGAAGAGAATCTCCAGGGATAGCCTCATTTCTCATTCACCAGCACTTCCCATCCCAATCGCTGGCAGAAGTGTTGACACTTGTTTGTTGATTCAGCTGAGCAGGCAATGCCTACCTTTCAGCTTGACTGCCCCTGCTTTCCCCATCTCCCTGGGATGCAAACCTTCCTCTTACTTCTTTGAACAGGAATTCTACTGTTTGGCTGAGAAAGGGAGTGACTACACCCATTGTACAGATGAAAAGATAAAGGCCTTAAGACCTAAGCTCCCTGTCTTGAGTTCTCTTCTCCCCAGGCTGCTTCACACGCTTACCTCCTCTTTCTTTCCTTGGATGGTCACCTCCTCTCCCTCTGGGGATGTCTTTCTCCTATTCACCGCACCTATTAAACCATGAACACAGCCCCCAGTCCTTGCATTCCTTTAGGAAATTCTTGTAATATTTCAGTGGATGTTTAAGGGCTTTGCTAAGCATGGGCAGTTAGATTTTAACTCCCGGTTTGGAAGCAATACGTCTTTCCAAGCACACAGCCTCAGATCTCTGCAGTGCGTGCTGAATGCTTGCTCTCCGAGTGGTTTGCTCATTCAAGCCCTCCCATGAGTCAGGTTGCGCAGCCAGCCAGCAAATGTTGGAGGGCTCCTGGGCTTTCTTCTCTTCTCCATTTATATTTTTCTCCAAAGGCGAAGGCATGAAATTTCAAGGCTGCAAATACCACTGAGATACAGATGGTTTTTAAAATTATAAATTTGGCCCCGACCTATCCCCTCAGCTCCAGATTTGTGGATTCAACTGATTTCCTGAAAATCTTTCTCTTTCTCTCTCTCCCTCTTCCCTTCTCCTCCTCTCCCCCCTCTCTGTGTGAATGTGTGTCTGTCTGTCTCTGTCACTGTTACTCTGTTTCTGTGTGTGTCTGTCTCTGTTTCTCTCTGTCTTTGTTTCTCTCTGTTTCTGTCTCTGTCTCTCTGTCTCTGTGTCTCTTTGTCTCTCTGTCTCTATCTGTCTGTCTCTGTCTCTCTCTGTCTCTCTGTCTCTGTCTCTGTCTCTCTGTGTGTGTGTGTGTGTGTGTGTGTGTGTGTGTGTGTGTGTGTCTTATTGCTGCTGAAAACTGTAACACATCCAAAAGACACTGGTAACCCTACTGGGCTGTCTCTCACAGTCTTCAATAAGTCAGTGTGTTTAAATATGATCCCTCCAGCTATTCAAGCCCCTTGTCTAAAAGACTCCTGGTGTCTTTCTTATCTTCTTCCACCACGTTCAATAAGCTGCAAATCCCGTTGTCCCTTCCTCCCAAATACATTCAGAATTGGTTTTCTCCACCGCCTCCGTTCTACGTTAGGTCACCCCAGTTCTTGCCTCAGTTCCTACTTTAATCCTCTCAAAAGTCTCCCTGATATTTTTCTGACTTCTTCAAAAACCACATGCCCACATAACTAGCAACACGATGCTGCAAAAATAAACAAATACCTCAAGCATTGTACAAATTCAATGTCCATGTGTAGCAAAAGATGTTAAGAGGTTAGTGATAGAAGACTTTTTTTTTATATATGTAATAAAAGGAAAAAGCCAGAGCTAACATCACACAGACTGAAGACTTTTGTCCTAAGGCTGGGAGGAGATGAAGATGTCAGCTCCTATTCAAGGTGGTTCTGTGAGCCCTAGGTAGTGTAGTAAGACACTACAGATCGGGAAGAGAAATGAAAATTATCCTTGTTCACAGATGACATGATTACTTATATAGAACACCCTCAAATAGTCCACCAAAATTTCTTGGTCTAGTAAAGGAAGATTCAAAGTGAATATTCAGAAATGCTGTTTTCTGTTACTGTGTTTTTAAAATTTTAACTTAGATCGTCATTATTGTTATTATTTGGGCTTGCGTGTTTGATGTGTGTGACTGAAGATGTGCACATGCTGCTGGCTATGGGGGGAGGGTATGAAGGTCAGAGGATAATTTTAGGCAATCAATTCTCCTCTTCAAGGTGGGAACAAAAGCCAACAACCGCAAGGGAAGAAAGACATCAAAGCAGAGCTGGACGAACCGGAGAAGAAATCCATGTTCATAGATTGGAAGACCCAATGTTGTTATGTTATCAATTATTTTTTTCAACTGATCTACAGAGTCAATATGACCACAGCAGAAATCCAAGCAAATTGTTTTATAGATATTGGCAGAGTAAGTATAAATATTTTTATGGAAAGACAAAGGACCTAGAGTAGTCAGCAAACACTAAGGAAGAACCAAGTTGGAAGACTCACATGGTCTGATTTCAAGACCCAGTATAAGCTACAGGAACCAAGACAGCACAGTGCTGGTGAGCCAACAGACAAGTAGATGCGTGCAACAGACTGGAGAGCCTAGAAATAGACATAGACAGGTGATGTCAATGATTTAAAAATAAAGGTACGAGGCAATTCAGTAAAGAAAAGACAGTGTTGTCAATAAAAATAATTAGCCATGTAAATGAAAAAAGAAAATAAATACAATTTATATGGTGCATAAAAACGAACTCATGATATATTTTAGAGATACACATAAAACTTTGAAAAGAAAATGGAGGGAAATAAAGTCTGTGTGGCCTTGGGTTTGGGAATAGGTTTTTTTAAACGTAAAAACCATGATCCTTAAGACAAAAAGTTGCCAACTTAGATTTTATTAAAATAAACACTCTTTCTTTGCTGAAGAAACTCTTGAGAGTGTCAGTCTTCAGAAAAGATAGACCACTGACATAGGGAAAATATTGATAAATCACATATTAGTAAGGAAACATGAGCCCCAAATCTACAGAGAACTCTTTGAAATTCAACAATGAGGAAACAAGCTGTCCTATGTGAAAACGAAGAAGAGATACAAGTGATATAAACAGATGGCAAAGAAGCACCACAAAAGATGGTCCCTATCACTTGTAACCAGGGAAATGCAAGGTAAAAAGGACAATGAGATAGATACCTTGACACACATAGTATAGTGGCTGCAATCCAAAGAGCTCGTGACATCTGCAAGGCAAGGAGCTCTCCTTCCTGCTGGTGGGAAGGCACCATAGCAGAGCCACTGTGCGAGCTAGGCATTGTCTTACCGTGCGGCCAAGCACTCACTCTCCTGGGCATCTGCCCAGCTGGTTTGAGAGCTCATGTATGCACTCGATCTTTCTGTGAAGCTTTCTAGTGCCTGTACTTGTATCTATCAAACCAGAAAGCCATAAAGATGCCCCTCAGTGGGGAACAAAGCTAGATGAATAAGGGTGGGCAAAACCATAGGAAGAACCACCATGGAGCAAGAAAAAAAAAGAAAGAACTAGCAGGTCACAACAAGGATCACTCCATTGCAAAATGATAGATGCCAATCTGGAAAAACAAAAAGACCGCATACAGTACAATTCCATTTGTATAATACAGGAGAAAGTCCAGTTATAGAGAGCTGGTGGTCATTGCTAGGGGCCTGGACAGGGAGAGGGATGAATAGGTGAAGAACTAATGAATGTAGAATAGAATGAACACATGCACACACACACACACACACACACACACACACACACACGTATATATCTTCCCTTTTGTGCATGGAACTATTGGGATACAAAGAATTTTTTTTTGTTTTTTTTATTTTTTTTTTGTTTTTTTCGAGACAGGGTTTCTTTGTGGAGCTCCAGCTGTCCTGGAACTCACTTGGTAGACCAGGCTGGCCTCGAACTCAGAAATCCGCCTGCCTCTGCCTCCCAAGTGCTAGGATTAAAGGCATGTGCCACCACCGCCCGGCACAAAGAATAATTAAAACAACCCCATAATACCTCTGGACTTTGTTATCTAGTTAGATAAATGAAAAAAATCTTTTCTTGATTTATACAACCAATTCTTTCTTTGACTTGCTATCCCTCCAAACTAACAGAAAGCCAATCCCTAACCCATCGACTTTTCTCTCACTTCTATTTGAATAATGCCATAATTGCTTTGTGTTAAATTTCAAATGTTAAAAAAGCCAATTGTTAGTAGTTTGCCCTTTATCAAATTCTATAAAGTAGTATAATAAGACAAGAGTCTCCTTGCCCCCTTTGTGTCTGGGATGAAGAATTAGAGGCAGCAGTGGCTCTCTCCCCTTACACCCCACTGATGAACTGCCCACTGATAAAACCAGGGAGAGGAGACATCCTTGCTCTCGGTTATGTACCCGCTGTCGGTTCTAATGGATAATTTCAATCCAGTGATCACCCAGCTTGTCACAAAGCCAGAGCAAAAACCCATGGATCTAGGAAAGACACTGGTAGAGATTAAACAGAATACATCGCATATGTATATAAAATGATCAAAATTGATCAATCTTTAAGAAGGGAAAGTAATGGCGCTTGGAAAGGCAGAAGGGAAGGATGCCAAGAAGGTTTAGACAGCCGCAGAAGTGGATGTGGCAAGGTAGGCGATAAGCTGTAGCCAGCTTGCCGAGACAGAGGACCTGAGGAAAGAGAAGGACCCAGACGGATGAAGTTCAAGGTAACATGGCCACAGCTGGCTGGGAAAGGCACGGGGTTGATGGGTCGGTGAGAGACTGTGCTGTGTGTGCAGAATCCAAGCCAGTTCCATCTGTTATCTGCCCTGGACAGACAGCTTGCAGGCAGAATTTGGGTTCTGGCAGACTGCAAGAGAAAAATTTATGAATAGACCTTTAACTCTGGTCACTTTCGAGCCCAGAAGCTCTGGAAATTAGATCCAGATGGATGGTATTTTGATAGCTTCTCCTGACCAAGGAATTTATGCTAATTCTCGGGCGCCAATGGGGAGGAGGGGGCAGGGAAAGGAAGGAGTCCATAATTGCTTCTTTCCATGTTTCCAAGTCTCATCTGTGTTTCCATTCATTGCCGGCCTTTGGGGTTGGCCCAGAAACTGAAGAGGAAAAAAATAAATGGGAGCCCAGAGCCTCACCCATCATGAACACTCCGAGGACAGTTCTGGAGCAAAGCAGAGGGGTTTAGAATCTCCACAGTCCAAGGAGAGTCCTGGGGGTATACGGATAGAAGCGGGATGCACCAAAAACCTCTTCTCTAATTTTTTAAAAAGATCTATTTATTATTATATCTAAGAACACTGTAGCTGTGTTGAGACACACCAGAAGAGGGCATCAGATCTCATTATGGATGGTTGTGAGCCACCTAGTGGTTGCTGGGATGTGAACTCAGGACCTTCTGAACGGCAGTCAGTACTCTTAACCCCTGAGCCATCTCTCCAGCCCAGATCTGCCCACAGAAGCGTTTAAGTAAGCTTGAGACAGTAGAGTGTGTTTTTCCTTGCTCTTTCATTTCTCCCTTTCTAACGTAAGAGTCTGGAGAGACGTGATCTCATATACACCTGCAGGTTCTGTCTGTGTAAGGTCTTCTCTGCAAATGAGGCTACTTCTGGCCATGGCTCTCCCATTACTTTTCTGATATTGAGTGAACTCTTAGCCCTGGCTGGACTTGAAGTATTTTTAGTTGGAGACTAGAGATTTACATGAGAAGACTAGAGGGTCACATGGCTCTGTCAGAATGTTCCAGAAAGAAGAACAATGTGCTGTTGTTATTGTTATGTTCTTCAGGGCCGGGGACCATCAGGATCTCGTGCCTGGGAGGCAAGCACTCTACCACTGAGCTACACTCCCAGTCCAGGAGCAATTTGCTTTTGAGGAGTGTTTTGGGAATTTTGTAGCTTAGAAGAGACTTCAAAAGACTTTATGCCTACCTTTATGTCAGATTTATCCCTGTGTTAGTTTGGGCTGAAATAGCGAAATACCTTAAACTGGGTGATTTATTGCTCACAGTTCTGAAGGCCAAGATCAAGGAGCAAGCAGATTTGGTGTCTGCGAAAGGCTTGCTACTCATTCATGGTGCTTTTTATGTGTTCTCAAATGGTAGAAGGAGCAAACCCATTTCCTCAGGCCTCTTTCACAGGGGAGCTTATCTCATTCAAGAGAGCAGAGACCTGTTCACCCACCACGGCTCTGTTTCTTAACACGGTGACATCAGGGATTGGGTTTCCATGTATACATTTTTGGAGGGGGAACTCAGACATTCAGACCAAAGTAGTCCTCATGTGTATCTCATGGTGATTGGAGTTTTGAGGGCAAAGAGATCTGGAGTCAGGTTGTCCAGCACTTATTGGATACATGTGCAAAACCTTGTGCTACTCAGTCCTGATTCCGTCGAAGATATTCAAACAAAAGCGCACCAGGAGAAGGGGGGCTTGAGACAGTTAAAGTGTGAGGAAAGCTGCTGTTCAGCTCACTCAAGAGACAGAGCTTCAAACTCTGCCAGGTTCTACTTGGGGTTAAGACAATGTTGCCCAACGCATGCTCTCTTTCCTAACCCGAAGAAACCCATCCTCTGATACAGACATTTACCTAGAAGCCCTGCTACTACTGCCTAAGGACTCATTAGGACCTATTCATTTCTTCTCCAGGTTTCACCATCAAGGCACCTGAAGGAGTTAGTAGGGAAGCCATCAGGGGCTTTGCAATTCACTTCTTCTTGGGGACGAATTTTTCATTTTGCCTAAGCGATGGTCGTAGGGAATGGGTTCTAAGGAACTGATGTGATGTCTCTGCACACTCATTCAGTGTCCTGAGCTGCACTGGAATGGAATGTGCCTGCCCCTCTTATTGAGATGCCTAGAGAAGATGGCAGAGTATGTGGCCTCTACCCGAAAAATGAAAGCCAGCTGAAGGGACCTGCCGTGAACCAGTAAACACACGAAGGGTCAACCTTATCTGAAAAGGAGGCACACCTGATTCTATTGGGCTACTTTCTAGGTCAGTGATCACAGAAGACCCTTACACTGAGGGCTCAGATCTGCTCAGGCCCCATCCTATCAAGTCTCTTTGATTCTCAGGGGGACTGATATCAACAATCTCCCCGCTGGCTTCGTTTATCTGTTGATCATCCTAGTGTCGTAGACTTTATTTACACACTAGTCTCATATTATCAAGTCCAACTGAGCCAATGAGCTGACCTTTTGTGTTTCCAGCTACTGTTCAAGTCTTTTGAAATGGATTTCTGCTGTTCACAGCACTCAGCGTGCTTGAGCTAATAGGCCAGAGCTTCCTTGTTTTGCTCTGTGATTATGCACTGAGCGTTTTATTAATTAAGGCTCTATTCTATATTTTAACAGCCTACCATTTTGGACTGAGGCTACGACAAAAACACTCCCCATAGGCTTACATCTGCTTTCATGTGGGGGTGAGGGCCGGAGTGGAATCTCAGAAAGGGGAGTCTGCTGTGATGGGATTGAAGACTGCAGGGAGTAGTGTTAGACAACTCTTCTGTATCTGGGGACCTGGGGGTGATAGGGACAAAGGAGGTTAATCAGTAAGTAATATGGGGGGGGCACCCCAATGCCTCCCGTCTGTCTTTGTCACTTTCAAGAACAAAGAGCTTGCCTCCTGGATGGCTGGAAGCTGGTCTGGTGGAGGTAGGGCATTAAAAAGAGATGAAGTAACAGGTCAACCCATGAAAGGTTTTGTAAGCCAAGCGTAGGAGTTTGAACTTTAGTCGGTGGGCGACGGGCAGCTGTTTGAAGCAGGAAAAACGGCCACTTCAGCAGCTGTCTGGGTAATGCATTAATGAGGGGCGAGTGGAAGTCCAGAGACCACTCAGGAATCCATAACAGTAATCCTAGACAAGGAGAGGAAATGATTCAGGAGGCAGAGCCAGCCTAGCATGTTGATCGACAGGCAGAAAGAGGAGGTGGTCTTATTATCCAAGCTTTAGGTTTGAAGACTGGGGAAGAATTGACTTTATTTATTAATAAATACTTTTTTATTAATATGTGGGGATCCAGCAAGGTGAAGAGTCTGCAGTAGGGGAGAGGCAGGCAGGCCAGGTTTAGGGCATACTGTACTGAAGTGGTTTCTCTAGGTAATTGTGACCCCAGAGGGAGACCAGACTAGAAACTGTCCACCGGTTACGTCATCAGAATCCAGCCCAAAGTCTCCCAAGCTGGGAAGCACAGGACCCCAAGGAAGGCACGCCCAAGGAGCAGGAGGGGTAGAGAGGCACCTCCTGGTGGGAAATGGCGCTGCTGATGTCCTGCAGTGAATTCTGCTCCAGATGTGCTGACAGAAGGGGGGCATTTTCTCCTCCTCTCTGAGCCCCTTACTCCCCCCAGAAAACTGGGTTGGCTCTAGAGAATGCCCTCACCACGGCTTCCGTGTTTCCTCAAACTTGCACACGAAAGTGTACAGCTGTGTATTAGGGACAGGCACTGGGATTTCCCTAAAGACTGAAGAGCCAGCTATGTCCCTTTGAATGGAACAATTCTGTAATATACACGGTCTCTCATAACTTTTATAGAGTTATCTGATCTGAAATATATATGTTTCATATACATATATACATCATATACATACACATTTACAGCATATACATATACATATACACATATAAAATCTGGAGCGAAGATACTGGCAGTGTGCAGAGTAATAAGTCCTTTCTTATAATGTCCTAATTCCCCTCATTTACAGATAAGAGACAAGGTCAGAGAGGATAAATGACATGTCCAAGGCCCCAGGGAGAGTAAGAGGCAGCACTGGGCAGCACATCCAGCTCCGTCTCCCTGTGGATATTCATGGATTCTCTTGGGCAAAGTGCTACAAGATGGACAGACTGACCGAGGGGTGGTACCAACCCAGCCTTTGACTTGGACTCCCCCGGAGTCAATCACCTGGTGATCAGAGTTAATGTCCCTCTTCTATACTGTGTGTGGACAGTGTCTGAGTCCTTAGGCATCTGAGCCTCTAGGGGTGTTCTGGGCTATACAATTAAAGGGTTTTATCACCACCAAGTCCTGCACTGTCCCTTAGACATGGAGTGATGATCTATCCCCCCCCAGATGCCTTCCATCTCATAGAGCTTTTGGATAGGGGTGGGGCACTCTGCCTACCATGGGAACTTGTCATCTCATTCTAAAGGATCAGGCATATTGTTTCAGTATGGTTATATGTGGTAATGAAGCATGCAGAAAACCACACAAGATAGATGGCAGCTCTCACTAGTGAAGCCGAAAACTTGGTTAACTTAATAGTCTATTTATTACATTCACCCCCAGAGCTTCCAGCACCTGAGTCATTTCGCCCAGCTCCTCCCCCCCCCAACCCCACCCCCGCTACACAATTAAAACTGGTGCTATATGATTGCACAGGCAGACTCCGGCCCAGATGGAGATGGAATCAGAGACTGGAATGAGAGTCAGAGAAGAACTTCCCTTCCTAGGCTGTGAGAGGAGAAGGCGAGCTCTTGCAGGTCGGATGGGCTAGCCTCTAAAGGAGTGGCATTAGAGAATGCGACAGACAGACTCCAGAAGAAGACCCCCCCAGGTCCCCCCCAGCAGCTCAAACCTATCCATTCCCCATGCCTTCATGCAGGAGTGTGACAACATGCATGCACACACACACACACACACACACGCACGCACGCACGCACACACACACACACACACACACACACACACACACACCCCAAGGTTGTCAGAGCAAAAACAGGTGGTTAGATGTAACCTCACTCTCCAAGGAGGCACGGAGCTGAATTAGATACTCAAAAGCCACTTCCAATGTCCTTGGCCCTTACCTGCCTACTGCTGGCATCTTGCCAGGTTATGATCAACGAGCCATACAGAAAAAAACTGCAAAGGGATTTCTGAGGAAAATACTTTGCTTTCCAAACAAACACACACACACACACACACACACACACACACACACACACACACACACAGGCATACAAGAACTACTTGGTGCTGCCCGCTGCTCCTTTGTGGTGTGGATGCTCTCTTAGGTTTTGGCAGCCACACTGTGTATGGAGAGGTAGCACGCTCTGGAAACCCTAAGGCAGAAAGAGTCTAGCTCTCTGACTGTCTCACTTGGCTGGCAGGAAAACACCGAGGCTAATCTCACTCTTTGACCTTTTGTTAAGAGACAATATGTAACTTTGAGGTTTAAGCTATAGCTAGAGGGGTGTTCTGTTCTTGCCGCTGTCAAAGCACAGCCCCTTTGAAAGCATTATCATTGCCTCCATTTTTGTAGATGAGGACATAGATGTAGAGTATGTGTGTGTGGCACGCGCGTGCATGCACACCGCGTGCACGCCATATCTAGGTTAGGTTCCATATCTAGGAACGAGTGTATCTCAGATTTGAACCCAGGTCTCTCTGATGATCAATGTACACAGCACTAACCACTGCTCTATGACTTCCTTGATGGGTCACTTGAACATTAAGCCCTGGAAATGCTCAAGGAACACGTGCAACTTTAGGCCGTTTCTCAGAGCTCGGTTGGTTTCACGGTACTCAGCATAAACCACGAGCTTTCTCTATAGGTTCCGCTGAAATCAGGTCATGTTTGTTCTCACTGGTGATTGGACACAGAATACTGCCTCCAGCCACAGCTCACTGCTGAGGAGTCCAGACAAGACACATGCTTTTACAAGTTGAAAATAACCAAGCTAGCCTAACCTACCCTGGCAACAGGATGTTCCCTGGCTGAGCCTGCTGTGGGAAGGAAAGGAAAGGTTCAGGGAGAAAATTCAGGTTGAGATACCCCTGACCCAAGCCTCTGCAGTCCACTGGAGCTCCACCTATGGCTCTTTCCACCCAGAGAAAGAAGCGTCTTGGCCCATCTATTCGAGACCTTGTAAGATGAAATGGGTTTGAAAACTGGGTCTGATTTTTCTAGGGAGTCTTTCTCTGTTATCTCTCATTTGTAGAAAAATAATCCAGGTTGACAGAGTCCATAAAGAGGAAGTTCCTGATACAACTGAGTCAACTCCTTGAGACTGTCCCCAATTTCTGGTGTTGGCTGGTGTGAACTCATTCCACCGCAGCTGGGCAGTAAATATCGGTTGCCTCTGTGACCAGCCAGGTAACAGAAAAATGAACTCGGTGAACCCGACTCATCCTTCCACTCACTCCCCAGGGAGAAGGCAAGAACAAGCCTGCTCTCTTGGAAACACACCGGCCAGAGGTACTTAGTATTCGAGGGGCTACTCATCGCCACTTATTGATCTTTTACTATTAGTCTGGTTCATCTACTCTTTGTCAGAGGATACATAGATAGATCTGTAGCATCCTACAGAGGGACTCGGCCACACAAGCTAAATTCTCTTTCCTCGCAGCCTCCCTGACCCATCAGACCTTTTATTCAGCAGGAGACAGACAATCTTCCCTCTCTGCAACCCTTCCAGGGCAGGAGCTGTCTAGAGAGGAGAAAGAAACCGGAAAAGAAATGGAAGCAAGAACAGGAGCTTAAACATCACATGCAGATTAACTTATCTTCCGTAATTGCCTTAACTAGGGGATTTTTTTAAAAATGCTTTTCAAAGTTTCTTAAAGGAGGGAAAAATATGCAGAGTGAGTTCTGTAGCAGCCAACAGAGAAGATACTCAGAGCAAAGGAAAAAAAAATAAAATAAAAGGTATCAACTGTAAGGAGCCCATAGCTAGGAAAATGTAAGGCACTGATTCTAGGGGATTTAATAAGAATGTAATTTGTATAATTAACCATTCATCAATGTCAATTTCATTAAATGAATGCCAGAAATATTACCTTCAGCAGCACGACCTAACAGGATTGGAATATATTATACGAAAAACCGAACACTTAGTGCTCCCTCCTTGCTCCGTCTGTCACAGCAAGATTTGCAAGGCTGAGAAATAATTTAAAGGGTAGTAAATGAATCCGGCTAAGGCAAATGCGCACATTTTGGTAACTAACCTCCGTCATGATGGATGAGTGTTCGTGTCAAAACGTTTTCCCCCAGCGATGACTAAAGGGACTTCGATCTCCCTCCTGGGTGGTAAATGACTAAGAAGAATGGTGGGGACCCTTGTCCCCTGCCTGCATGCTACCTTCTCTTTCCCCGGGCAGACTTTCTAGGACCCAAAGCCAGAAGCCCTGGGACTTTTGAGTCTAGAATTTGCAGACATTCCTCCAACACCTCCAAGAGCAGCCTTGTGCCTGGTCACTTGCCTGTCCGTCCAGGAACAGCGATGATTAATGGTCATCAGAAATGAATCATTCTGGGCTTTATTCACATTATTGCCTATAGTCACTACGGGAGCATGGAGCTTGATGTAGGTGGGCCAGTGGAATATTTGTAAATAGGACTTATTTCCAAGGCTTCACACAGCGAAGGCTGTTTATAGAGATTTATCCATTTCAGTTCACTACAGGAAAACGGAGGGCTGAGTGGGCAGTGACGTTCCTGGATGCATGCATGCCCGTGGGGATTTACGCACAGGTGTGCACATGTGCACACGCTTGCCCTCCCACCGTATCAGTCTAACCTGGAGGTTTCAGACTTACAAACTGTTGTATCTCACCCACAGTAGGTGCTCGATCGATGCTAGATGAGCTCATTTTCTCTTAGTGCTGACCTTACTCCCACACTCTTCTGTTTGGGGGGGGGCTTCAAGGCTAACAACATTGCATTGGAATTCCTGACGAATCTGATCCAGAACCTCATGTCTTGAGAGACAAGAAATATTTTGCAAGCAAATCAAATATACATTAGAAGTATAAAGCAGTGGAATAGAAATATTTCTGTTCTCTCTCTCTCTCTCTCTCTCTCTCTCTCTTTCTCTCTCTCACTCAGTTCTGAAAAGTCACATAATCTGGAAGGGAGAAAGAATGTGTTTATTTGGGAATCAGAGGTGGCTAGATGTCAAGGTTAGGATACAAAATCAGAAACAATGCGGCAGCTGTTTCTTGGCTTAAAGTTCTGGGTTATATATTATTTGATGAAAAGTCATTAAGATATTCCTCCGACCCATAGACATTGAAAAGGTAGGCCATGGGGCTGGAGAGATGGCTCAGCGGTTAAGAGCACTGACGGCTCTTCCAGAGGTCCTGAGTTCAAATCCCAGCACCCACATGGTGGCTCACAACCACCCATAACGAGATCTGACTCCCTCTTCTTGTGTGTCTGAAGACAGCAAACAGTGTACTTACATATAATAAATAAATACATCTTTTTTTAAAAAAGAAAAGGTAGGGCATATGAAGGATCTTCAAATGAAGGGTACAGTGTCACAGTGCTGGTGGATGGTGTGTCCTCACGTTCTATGCACTAGTACTACGGGCGCTGCAAGGCTCAAAAGCATGTGGTCTTCTCAGAACATCTCTTGAATGCTCTCCTTGAATATGATGATAATACATGCCTCTGAGATGGTCCAAAACGTGATATGACTTGTGGAAGAACTTTTTGTAAGTGGGATAAGTGACGTGACATTTAAAGAGAGATTCCAGGTAGGCTGAGAAAGAGATACCAGCCTTGGACAGGTACTCTGTGTGTGTGTGTGTGTGTGTGTGTGTGTGTGTGTGTGTATATATATATATATATATATATACACACTTATATATACTTATATATACTTATATATGTATATATATTTCTCTCTCTCTCTCTCTCTCTCTCTCTCTCTCCACACACACACACACACACACACACACACACACACACACACAATGAGGCCAGAGTGTGAAGAGAGAGAGAGAGAGAGAGAGAGAGAGAGAGAGAGAGAGAGAGAGAGAGAGAGACAGGCCATGGGGCTGTAGTGGGTCTGAAGCATTGGAGCTGAGATTTAAGGGGTGCTGTCCTTCTCTTAGCCTTTATCTACGAGGAGCACAAATCTCCACAGAAGCTGCACATGGCAAAGCCTTGGAGGTGAACCCCATGGTGAACCCCATCCCAGGGAAAATAAGAAGCAGGCTTTAAACACTTGATCAGGCTTCAGACAAGTGTGAACCTGCCTACCGTTGGTCTACTGGGGTCTTCTTTCAAGAACTGCAGAGAGCTGCGTCTACAGAGCTGCCTCACAGGGTGTGAGAGCAGGAGGCTGAGGTTTGGCTAAGGGCCCCTGAGCCTCTCCAGCTTCATCGGAAGGCAGCTCAGTGTGGTACGGCCTAACCAGCTGACAGCTGTGGGCCCAGCTGAGCCTGATGCTCCAGAGAGGGAGATGCCAGCCTCAGACAGCTACTCAGAGCCCCGAACCAGGAGGCTTCCTGTGTGTGTGTGTGTGTGTGTGTGTGTGTGTGTGTGTGTGTGTTGTGGTGGAAAGAATGAGGCCAGAGTGTGCTGACACAGTGCCTTTGTCTATCCTCGTCACCATACAGCTGTGTGTCTCTGGAAAGGTTCCCCAACCTCCTCTCCAAAGGAAGGTGTTGACGAGGTCAGGACCTCTCAGGGCTGTTTTTTCTTTATAAGCAGACAAAATCCATTTTATAAGTAGCAGCTGAACAAAAGAGATACATAGAAGCACAGGAAAGCAGAGATTTCTGATTAAACCAATTTAATTGGCTTCCCCTCACTCCCAGAGTGGTCCTAAGTCACCAGCGCAGAAGAACCCCAGGATCTAGGCTATGCTTGGAAAACCAAGGTTCTCTGTGTAGGCCATTCTGTTGGCAATGGTGTCACTGCATGAATGTCTGATGAATGCCTCTTCCCAGGCCATTCTAATGTGACCCACCGATGGCCAGACAAGAAAGAAGGCCTTAGTATGGAATTCAGTTCTCTGGGCTGGCCCTCTTTTGTTTATATCTTCAGCGAAGTCATTTATGATGTCAGAGTGACTTATAGTAAAGCAGGTAGGTGCTGAAGCTTGTAAAGGCCACCTAGTCGCTTTGCTTTGACTGTCATTAGTCACTGTACACAGATGGAGTGGGTGGTTGGTGTGTGGAGGGGGTGGGGTGTTGCTTTGGCTCATTGGCGCAGTGGCGTGTGGGAGGAAGGAGACAATTCAATCCCGACACGGGTGAGCCTGGATAGAAGGGCTTCTTTATATTGCGGTTTCTACCCCCTCACGCCCTCTTCTTCTGCCCCCTCTTCCTCTCCCTCCTCTAAAACTGAAGTGATATTAGTCATAGGATCCCTGTAGGTGTTAGGATGGGAAGAATGCTTGTTGGAAGAAATACAAAGAAGAAAGACAGAGAAAACCTCTTTAGAGTCATGGCCAAATGTGGGAGTGAACCTGGGGGAAGTCCATAGTAAGAACGATTGGCCTGGCATGCTCAGGCACCCAAGAGCAGAACAAGGAGCTCACCTTGTACAGGGGACGAAGAGGGACATAGTGAGTGCTTGGATCACGAGAAAAGCAACATGTGGAGTCGCACTCTGACCTGGCACTAGACCATGTTTTGGGAAGTAGCGGGAAAGAAACCTAGGGACTTGTACATGCTAGTCAAGTGCAAGGTACAATCCTACTTCCATTAAGTATATGTTGTGAGGGATGATTTCTGGGGGAGACCTAAGGTAAAGTCCAGAAGGAGGGAGTGACGCAGCTGTCTTCAGAGAGAGGTGGGTTCCCCAGCACAGCTGCACATTCATCCTCCTCCTGAGCTGTGATCCCATCAGGAAAGGGGCTTGCCCCCTGTGCATGAGAATAGCAACAATAATTAATAATCCATACTTAATGAGATTAAATTAATAATTATTTTAATTGTGACACGTTTTCCTCCTCTCTTCTCCCTGCTAGGGCAGGCTTGGTGCTTCTCAGGATTACAGTCATAATGGTAACAGATAAACCTTAATTAAAACATTCCAAAATACAATGGCTGATTAAAATGCTGTGACATGTCGTCTCCATCTCATCGTGAGCTCTCGCTGGCGAGGACGAATGCCTCCCAACTGCTGACAGCAGTGTGGCCGTTCAGAACAGTCGCCTACAGGACATTCATCGACGTCCAGAGACGCTTTACACCTCCTGGGTCACAGAGTAAGTCCTCTGGATTTCCCGAACCTTCCACTTCCTGCCAGTTGATCACACAACACCTTGTGTTGTGCCTAAGAAATCTGTGTCTACTTTTCTCATGCTCAGCCTGCCTCTGCTTGGTTCTAGCCAGACACTCCTTTCTGCAATGTGTGTAGTCTCAGATCATTGTGTTCCCACGGTAGGCACTTTGTGCTTTAACTCTAAAGGCACCATTCCTAGGGTCTGAGTGTGGTCTATATACACAATGGAGTACTATTCAGCCATTAGAAACAATGAATTCATGAAATTCTTAGACAAATGGATGGAGCTGGAGAACATTATCCTAAGTGAGGTAACCTAGTCTCAAAAGAACACTCATGGTATGCACTCACTGATAAACCGATATTAGCCTAGAAGCTTGGAATACCCAAGACACAATTCACATATCAAATGATGCCCAAGAAGAAGGAATGAGTGGCCCCTGGTCCTGGAAAGGCTCAGTGCAGCAGTGTAGGGGAATACCAGGACAGGGAAGTGGGAAGGGGTGGATGGGGGAAGAGGGGGAGGGAAGAGGGCTTATGGGACTTTTGGGGAAGGGGGATCCAGGAAAGGGGAAATAATTTGAAATGTAAATAAAGAATATATTGAATGAAAAATAAAGTGAAATGCATTTATTAAAAAAGTAAAGAAGAGAAATGGATGGAGCTGGAGAACATCATACTAAGTGAGGTAACCCAGGCTCAAAAGAATACCCATGGTATGCAGTCACTGATAAGTGGATATTAGCCTAGAATCTTGGGACACCACAGACACAATTCATACCAAACAATACCAAATGATGTCCGATAAGAAGAAAGGAGTGGACACTGGTGCTGGAAAGGATCAAAGCATCAGTGTAGGGGAATACCAGAACAGGGAAGTGGGAAGGGGTGGATGAGGGAGCAGGGGAAGGGAAAAAGGGCATGTGGGACCTTTGTGGGGCAGGGAACCAGAAAAAGGGAAATGAAATGTAAATATAGAATATATCCAATAAAAAGAAAAGAAAAGAAAAGCGAGAGGCTAGGCTGGCTTTCAGTTTCATCTGCGACTCTCTCTCTTCTCTGGTTACCAGCTGGGGTCTCTGCCTCACCTATGAACTTCTGTGCTACAGCCCACCCATCTGCAGGTGACTTCTGACCCATGGTTCACATCTGGATACAGGTTCTTATGCACAGGCAGCTTCTCCAAGACCATCTCCAGATTTTACAGTGGTTCGTCTTTTCTTGATACAGCCATGTGATTTTACTCATTAGTAAACATTTATAGGCTATAGAGACAGATACATCCCAGTTCTGTGACCCTTATGGGTTGGTAGAATGCAATCAATGCAAGATTTGCAAAGGATTTCTAAGACCTAGGGCTCTGATAGTCCACCCTGGCTGGCTGGTGTGGACTGCAAGGGTGGGCTCTGGGCCAGGCTGTTGGGAGGTTGGCAAAGTACATCTTCCTCTTCATGGGACCTAGTGCTGAATTTGGAAAGGGAAGAGGCATTATCCACATGGCAGTATCGCACATCGCACTCAGAAGCATGCTGTTACCGGAGCAGTAGGAGGATGGCCAGAGGGTAGAATTCAAGGGATATGGTAAGAGGAGAAAGAAGACAAGAGCCAAAGTCACGAAGCACAGTGAAGGCACTGCGGAGAAAAGCACAAGTTTGTGAGCTGTGGCGGAAAGGAGCCGACAAATGGCTACCCTGCTCTCATGGACTGTGCTAGCCTTGCTTCGTGCCTGATAGTGGGCAAGCTGTTATCTGCCCTTCTGGCTTGCCCGAAGTTTTTTTTTTTTTTTAACATATCTCCCAGAGAGGAAAGAACAAGCATGCATGCACACATAGACACATGCAAACATGCATGCATACACACACTTGTTAACACACCTATATGCACGATCCACACACATCGTGCATGCACGTATATGTGTACACACATGCACGTGCATGCACACGCGTGCGTGTACACACACTCATAACACACACTCATAACATTCTCCCCTCCCCTTCTAATGTTAAAACCGCCAAATTTGCCTAACCTGAAGATATTCAAAAATATTTTTACTTTTGGATGATTAAATGCTGAAAACATGGCAACATCACCCAGCTGGAATCCTTCCTGCAGAGAGTCCAAAGAAATCCGCACCAACGGCTCCAAGAATTACTATGGTCCTTTAGGGCTGCTGGTTTCAAAGACAACATAGGGGGATCTGCAGGGTTTTCTATTAGCTTCTAAGAGAATTTTTACTATTTCTTGAGATATTATCCTGATACCACCTTTCACGTGCTTAGTACCAGCGCTGTTATGGAAGCTGGGGATACAAAGATGGATGCTATAAGGCCATTATTATGCGACACTCACGGTCTATTGAGAAAGCTGGAAGTTCTCACAAATGATGGCAGCCAGAGATGCCGTTTGAACACGGCAGTAAGCAAGGCCTAGCAGGGAGGCCTTGGTGTGGAGAGAAGGCTTTACACTTAGCTAGGGAGAGTCCCTCTGACTCACCTGAAACAGAGTCTCTAGAAAAAGAAAATGAAGGTTTTTTTAATGCCCATAAAATATATTCAGGGCACTGATTGAATTTGAGCGATAAATAATTTTGTTTGTGAAAATGTCAAGGGGGAAGGCGATGCATAACTTCCTTCCAAATAACTCCCACCTCTGCTAGCATGTCAGTCCTGGGGGCTTAAGATGATTTGAGTTGAAGATGGATGTAGCCAGAGCGCTCTCGGCGTTACTCCCAGCCTTATAAATCAGCGCACTGAGATCTTTCTCCCACTTGACCAGCTCGTGCTCCCCAACTGTCTCCTCACCCAGCTCTGGCCAACGTCAGATGATCTCTGGTGAGCGCATTCAATAACCCCTCCTCTTCCATTTGGAACACGGGTCTCGTGCATGCTGTACATAAGAGGTATCGATTGTGAATGCATTGTTGACTGGCAAACATGCCTCTGTGGACATGTTAGGAAGGGGGAAGGGGAAATTAAATTAAAAAAAGAAAAAAGAAAAAAGAGCGGAGATGTACTCATGGCCCCCAGTTAGAAAGTGCTCGCATATTGGAAGCTAATGATGTTTTTGGTTGCCCGTTTCTTTCTTTATTATTTCTTTTCCCTTTTTGAGGTTCTAAATGTCAATATTGCATTTACTGCTGAACAAACTAAAATCATAACAAATATAATAAAAGGGAGCGAGAAAGCCCCAGCTTCTCTGCAGAGAATGATTGGCACTTTTGAGCCCTGGATTGGTTGGGCCTTTATCTTCACTGCGTCAGCTCATAATTAAACAATAACAGAGAGGATAGTGGCTTGCTCTGAATACATGCAGCCAGTACTCTGTAAGGAGGGGCAGCGTGTGTTTTATCAGGGCTGTCGCCATCCCAGTTTTCTGTCAGGGAGGAAATGTGTGTATTTTACAAACTCTGTTCTTGTTTTTGTCAGTGGAGAAAGACCTGGAGGTGACACAATGACTGTCGCAGATTTTTTTTCCTCAATGACATCTGACATTAACTGCGCTGAACTCTCTGGGCTGCAAAGAGCAATGGGGAGACGATGAGAGAGAAGGAGATAAGGCAGGAAAATGACTGTGTGTGGGGCGGGATGGGGATTTTTCCCTGTACTCCTAATCTTGATTATGGCTTGGCTTGTAGATCCTGTGTAGTATACAAATGCACCCCACCACTGATGTGTATGTATGTTTGTGCATGTGGATGTGTGTGTGTGTGTGTGTGTGTGTGTGTGTGTGCACATGCATGAATGCATGAAAGACAGAGTGGGGTGAGAGAAGCCCCCTCATCTTCATCAGTATAACCTGACTTTTCTGTGATCCCATAGAAGACATCAAGTGTCTGGGGAATTATTGTCATAACAACTGGAAACAGTCTTGGAAATAGCTAAGAAAATAATGTTTCAGTGAATTAACATGGTCTTCCCCTGCCTTGGAGATTAAGTTGTACAATAGAAGTCTGCTGTATGCAGCCCTGGTAGAAATGAAGGCCCCCAGAGGCTGATCCATCCCAGAGGATAACCAGGCCATGGAGCCAAATGAGGTACCTGGGACTCCACTGTTGACAGTCTTGAACTCATTCTCTCTCTCTCTCTCTCTCTCTCTCTCTCTCTCTCTCTCTCTCTCTGTGTGTGTGTGTGTGTGTGTGTGTGTGTGTGTGAGAGAGAGAGAGAGAGAGAGAGAGAGAGAGAGAGAGAGAGACATACTTCCCAGCTTCCTGTCATCAAGTTCCATCTCTCCTTGACGCTCTCAAGGGCAGACAGGTCTAATTATCCAATCCAAACCCAGCTGGGAGATGGGCAGGGCCATCTTGTTAGCCAGATCCTCTGGCGTCCACATCTGAAATGGCCGTCTTCGACTCTATCCCCTTCATGTTATTGCATGTGGTTGCCTGCCTGCCTGCCTCTCACCGCTCCCTGGCCACCCGGGGTGTCAGCAGAGGATCTCACAGGGATGACAGGTTAGGGCAAAAACATAATCCGCCACTTAGACTTCACCTGGCTGCACAGGGAACGAATAGGTGTCCGTGATGGGTAGATGGATTCATGTGGGGAGACACACACTTGCTATTACCTGCAAATGGCAAGTGACACCCTAGAAAGCCCATTAGTGATTCAGGGACAGGTGTGTGAGAGAGAGCTCGGCCTCCTGTTCATGCCCTTCTCCCACCTCACGCCGCTTTGCTCTAAATGCCATCTCCCCCTCTTGCAGCTTTTTCCCAAGTGTGCCATCCTGGGTGTGACTGAGATGTTTCCCTAGTGTCACTTAGCTTGCTTGTGACTTGGGGCGTGTCTTCGGAAGGGATTGTTTGGCCCCAGGATACAGCACAGTCTATCTCTGAGATCACTGGCAAGCCACTGTCTATACACCTTAATCCAGGTGTCTGCAGCCGGCTTCCCCTGTCTGCTTACTTTTTAGGAGTGTCTCATGCCCCAGCAGGGGAGTTCTTTGAAGTCTAAATGCTTAACCATTTCTTTGCCCCAGGGAATGTTTGAGAGAAATTAGTTCTGAGTGGGTGAGTAGTGGTTTATATATCTTTAAAATTTTTGTTATTTCCATTAAGCTAAAGGCTGTTTTTAGGTCTTTCCTTTTTTAGTGAGTGGACTGGTGGTACCCCTACCTCCACCTCACCCTGCTTCCCTCAGAATTCTTTTGGAAGGGCTATATTTGGGAAAATATAATGGTTTCTCTTTGGGAAAGACAATTATTTCATCAAATATATATATATTTCATCTATATCTATATATATATATTTCATCAAAAATATATGTATTTGTCTTTTGAGGCAGGATTTCTCTGTATAGCCTTGGCTGTCCTGGAACTCACTTTATAGACCAGGCTGGCCTCGAACTCACAGAGATCTACCTGCCTCTATCTCCCAAGTGCTGTTATTAAAGGTGTGCACCACCACTACTTGGCTAAAAATTTCATTTTGATTTTTAATTATGTGTTTCTCTCTCTCTCTCTCTCTCTCTCTCTCTCTCTCTCTCTCTCTCTCTGTGTGTGTGTGTGTGTGTGTGTGTGTGTGTGTGTGTGTGTATGTGCGTGTGTGCGTGCATGCACGCGCGCAGAGACCAGAAGCATCAGCTCTTTCAGGAACTGGAGTCACGGATGGTCATCATCCACTCAGTGTGGTACTAGGAACTGATCTCAGGTGCAGTGCACGAGCAGTACATGCTCCTAACAGTTGAACCACCTCCAGTTCTTTCATCTCTTACATTTAGGGGACTCTAAATCTAAGTTCTCTTAGGCACAGTATGCAGGTGCATCTTAGTTTCAAGATCACCTTCTCTGGATAGAGATGAATCATATAGTCAGCAAAGGGGGCAGCTTAAGACTCTTCAGATGAATCCCAGAACTAACTAAGGACTAGTTAGAAAGTTGTAACTCGATGGGGTCGCTCATGGACAGTAATACTTAGACTCTAAAGGCCGAAGCAGGAGGATTTTAATGTTGAGGGCATCCTAGGTTATATAGCAAGATCCTGTCTCAAAACCAAACACCCCAACAAGAGAGCTAGTGTCACCACAAAAAATATATTTCCATTCAATATTGAAAAAAAAAACCGCCTGTATGGCCAACTGCTGCCGCGAAGACAAGCATGTCTTTACAACTGACTGTAATAATTTGGAGATTTTCTGTGAAATCGTGTCATTTCTATTGTCCATTTTTTCATTAAGTGAGGTATCCTTGTATATATTCTATACACTCACACATTGTTAGCTGTGTGTGTGGTGAGAAATTCATCTTCCTTTGTAACTCGTTTTTTCAGTTTCTTTCGCAGTGTCTTGATGAACAGAATTCTTAATTTGATTAAAGAAACACATATGGCCAATAAACATATGAAGAATACAGCCAGCCTCATAAATAATCAGAGAAAGACATATCAAGGGCAAACGAGATACTAACTTCACCAGTTTTTCTGTTAAGAAGAAAGCCAGACAACATTACGCACTGGATAGACTGTGGCTCTCTCAAACCTTCTGTCTGTGCTGGTGGGTGTGTAAAATTACACAGCCACTTTGGCATCATCTTGTGACATGGAACATCCGAATACGTCATAACTCACACATTCCATTTCTGGGGATGTTTACAAGGCCAACTCCTGCATTTCAACATTGGTAGACATGCATGAGAACGCTCCCCTTGGTACTATTTGTGAAAAGCAAACCCAATACAAATGCACTTTGACAGGAGGATGGATAAGTATATTATGGTGTGTGTATATAATGGAATAATAAACCTCAAACCGAATGAAGAATAGCCGCACACAAGAATATGGATTAGCCTTAGTAATAGAATTTGAATGAAAAACAAGTCACAAAAGGATACGCACCACATGGTATCCTTTGTATAAAGTTTTAAACTCAAACCAAAACCAGTCTTCTTCTGAAGAATATATGGAAGAGGCTGAGAGTAGTGGCATATATCTTTAATCCCTACACTCCAAAAGCATTCAGGAGCTCGGTGAGGTCCAGGACAGCTGAGGATACACAGTGAGACCCTATTGGGAATCAGGCGATGGCTTTGTGTGTGAGAGCACTTGCTGTGTAAGAATGAAGACCCGAGTTCTTTTCTTTAACAGCCACATAAAAAGGTGGGTATGGCCATGTGCGTGTCTATTATCAGTGCTGTGGTGGTGGTGGTGGTGGTGGTGGGGGAGGAGGCAAGAGGATGTCTCCAGCTCGTTGGCCATCACTGCTCTAGGTTTAGTGAGAGACGGTGCGCCAAAGTGATAAAGCACAAAGCGATAGAGCAGGATATCCCATGACTGCTGTCAGTGTGCACCTGCACGTATGTGTGCATACACATCACCCGCTCAGAGATGTACAAAGATATACGCAGCAGCACTAAAAACTTTGAAAACCATGGAAGCCAGTTGACAATAAATGTAAGATTCAAGACAACGCCTGCTTCCTCTGGACAAAACAATGAGAGGATGCTGCACAGATTAGTGCTGACGCTTTAGGTTTGGTGTTTGGTGATTTAATGGGCAGTCCTTACAGTTATGAAAGAAACACGTAAATGAAACAATAAGAATCAAGTAAACCGGATTTAAAACGGACAAGGGGCGTTTCTTCAAAGATGATAGACATGTGGCAGCGAGCACGTGACAAGATGTTTAGCATCGCTAACTATCACTGAAGTACATGTCATGACCACAAAACATAGCCCGTTAGAGTGACCATGACCAGAAAACCCAGAATACAGACAGTGCTGGTAGAGATAGGAGGGCATCCGAACTGCTGTGTGGATAGACTGTAAAACTATGCAACTATTACAAAAGCAGTAAGGAGGGGCCTTCAAAAGTTAAGAACAGAACTGCTTCACTATGCAGCCATTACACTCAAAGTCATTAGCGCAAGGTCCTGGAGGGATGTCAGCACACACGTGCTCAAAAGCAATATTAGTCCTCAAGTCCAAGAAATGGAAGCAAGAGTGACGACCTCAGAAACAAAACGTGGCAGGTACATACATGCAGTGGACTATCACCCAGCTGTACGAAACCACAGGAAAGCCAATTGTAATATACAGTATGATGAAACCAAAGGAGATTGTTTTCTTTTCCTGTGTGAAATACGCCAATCGCAAGAGGACAAACGTTATGGGATATGTGTGTGTGTGTATATATATATGTTTGTGAGTCTGTGGTGTGAACAGAAAGCAGGAGGCAGGAGCTGCGGTTGAAGGGAATAGGGACTTGGTTTCCAAATGGGCATAGTGGTTTATAAGCATAAGATGAAAAAGTGAAGCTATATTAAACACTATACACAGTTGAATAGGTATAGGATGGTATTACATTATGGGGGTTAATTAAACCACATTAAAAAAAAAGTATTTTAAAAAGTGAGATCTGTACTGTGGGCCTTTACTAAATCACCTCTGAACATCTCAGAAAAAGAAAAGAATTTTAGATATAATTCAGATTTCTTTTTCTTTTTTCTTTTCTTTCCTTCTTTCTTCCTTCCTTCCTTCCTTCCTTCCTTCCTTCCTTCCTTCCTCTCTCTCTCTCTCTCTCTCTCTCTCTCTCTCTCTCTCTTTCTTTCTTTATTTATTTTTTTTGAGGCACAACCTCACTTTGTATCCTGGCCTCAAACAAACAAACAAAAAGATCTACTTGTCTTGCCTTCTGAGTGCTGGGATCAAAGGTATGTGCCACCATGGCTGTAATTCAGCTTTAAAGGAGGAAAAAAATTAGAGCTCCTCAAATTCCAAAGTAAGAACACCTGTTTATCTTCCAAAACAACACAAAGCATAAATCAACACACATCTAAATTAAAAAAAATCAATAAATATTTAATAAGAGCCATTCATGACAAAAGTGAACCATGTGTCATATCTTGGATTATTGGTACATATGAAGTAGTGAGGGGCCACTAACAGCAACATCCTAAATGACCTCAAAGTCACATGATTATTGAGTCCTGCTATGGAGGAAGAAAATAGGCCAGAGGCCAAAGCTGAGTATCCTCTGACGTTTCCAAGTTTGGGGCCAGTCTCTGGACAACAGTCAGGCCAAACTTTTGACTGAAGAAGATTTGAATGGTTTTTGATTGCTTCTTAATGAAAATAGTGAAACTTATTGGAGTCATTTGATTTATTGCCATCCTAAGAATTCATACCTTGGCACAAGTCATAAGACATAGAATTGATCCCATTTACTTAGATTAACTTTGTGATGGTGACAAGTCTTTCAGTGATTAGTATGTGGGTGATCATCTCACAGCCGTCCGAGAGAGAGAGAGAGAGAGAGAGAGAGAGAGAGAGAGAGAGAGAGAGAGAGATCCGATTGGATGAGAGAAACAGACATGGTTGTAGAAATAGGCGTGGTCCCAACACTAGATTTGGGGAATTGCAACCATTGATTGATGGTACTACAGGATAACTACCAAAATGTCTTCAATTCTTGCCTCTCTCTTGATCCACACTCATATCTCTTTCTGCCCACAATTGGAGACTGATTGGCCCGGAGACTGAGTTGGCCTGATGACCTCCTTTGGCCAATAGAATATGGTAGAAGCAAGACTATCCTCTTTCTGAGTCATGGCCCTACCAGGCTTTGGGCACTTCTACTGGCTCTCTTGGATATCTGCTGAGCCTGCATTTGTAAGATGGTGCTAATGATAGACATACAGCCCAGCTACTCTGTCACCACAAGACCAGTCCAGCAACCTATAGATGTGAGTGAGATGGACTTTGACTAGCCATTCACCAGCTGACCCCTGAGTAATGCATGGTGGACGAATGAGTCCAGCTAATTCCACGGAGCTTGGTGCACATCAGCAAAATCCAGCTCTCGCGGAGAGATAAGCAATGCTTATTTTTAGGTCACCAAATGTGGCTCTATTTCTTACTCAGCACTAACCAACTGCTGCTGTAAGTACAACTGAGACTCACCCCTCACCCCGTGTGTGTGCATGTGTGTGCATCTGTTCCCTTTTGTCCTCAGGGAGCATGCCAGTCTACTAACCACTTTAAAAACAGAAAATGAGGATGTAACTTCAAATGCTAAATTCTGTGATCCGGCAACCTGGGTCTGTATCATCCTTTGGAGAGAGCTCTGAGGTACAACAGCTCTCTTGGGATTCTACACTCATTAACTGGTCCTATGAAGGATGATGAATTCAAGGAAAGAGAAAAGGTTGGCTAGACATTTGTCTAGGGTTGGGGATGAGATATCGATGGTAGTGATCTTTAGTTTAGCGCAGACTTTAGCTAGGACTTAATATGAGGAGCCAAATCAGAGGAGCAGAGTGTCCGCAGACTCGGACCAGAAGAAAGCGGGAACAACGCTGGGAACTACAAGTAGTTCTAATGTAGACCAACTTCCATTGAGAGGAGACAGGAGCACATTTAAAGGTCAATAAGAAAGGATAAAGGCCACACGAGTAGACCACAGAAGCATGCAAGACGCCACTTGGAACACTAAACACTGTGCTGTATTGTGCACTTACTTGCATATGTGTCTAAGTGCAAGAAAATGTTGCTTGCATCCCTTCCCTGGTCAAAGGAGGGCTCTGGGGATAGCCTTCCACATTAAGGTAAACTGAGGTAGGGACACTCTGTGATCAAGTCCTATCTGACGTCCGAGAAAACATGAGAAGAAGCAGACACTTCCCACCAGGCAGCAGCCTGGGCAGCGTCACCCTTGCGGCACTATGGAGTTACATCTTTGCAGCTCTGAGCATCTTGGGCTCCATCTACTCTCCTCCTTCCCCAGGTCCCACCTTGGCTTCCTGCCTCTTCTCCCAGGACCCTGGAAACTTAAAGACAGATGCTTGGGTGCACAGCACAGTGGGAGGAGGAGGAGGCAGGGCAACAGTGCTAAGTTGAAGAGGTGGAGGAAAGAAGCTCAGCTCAGGAGGAAAACCTGGGTAATTTGGCAGTAGCAGAGGCGGTGGGCCCCATGCTCTCCATCCCTAGGGGAGCCACATTCACTTCTTCCTCTTCAAAGTCATCAGGCAGTAAAAGAAAATTGCAGGGATGGGGAAATAATGAAAGAGGCTCTTTGTTTCCCCCCCCCAGTCCGAACTCCTAGCTCATCAAACCTTGGAAATGCTCCTGCAAATGGCTGTTCCTGTTTTATTGCTTATTTATGGGAATCTATTTAAAGTGAATTGCACTTTTCCATTGTATCCTAGCGGAGCGGGTGCCAGAGTTGTGTCTCCCCTGGCTAGGGGCTGTCTGGACTGGGGGTTCTGTCTGATTGTGTCAGCATCACACTCCGGTGACATTTAAAGGTGTGGGGAGAGGGACGCAGCTGAAGTGGTAAGCGAAGGGTAGAGAGAGTGACCGTTCAAGCCTCCGCTGGCCTTGGCTGGCTGCAGGGATGGCAGCACTGAAAGTCTGGGAGCACTGATGGAGAGGAATCTGCATGTTGGGTTGGTGGATGATGGTGCGCCTTTTGAAGTCTTTGAAGTTTTAATCTGACTTTACTCCATGCAGTTCAATAGTGAGTATATTTCCTAACCTCTATGATCCACGTTAAAAAAAAAACCTATAAGTTTATCAGTGCAACACTATTTATAATGATGACAATGAAGATTTGTTGTGTATGTGAAAGTGCTCACATTATATGGGGCAAATGCTCCCAAACCATAAAATTTGCTTCTGGGTTTGGCTAGGGTGGGGATGGAGTTGCTAGGCAGTAGCCCCACCCCATTTTCTCCCAAAGGGATGCAAGGCCACTCCCTCCTTTGGAAGATCAGCTGCACAACTCACATGCCCAGTGTTAATTCCAGAGTTAAGCAAACCTAAGAAACTTGTTTGCCTGTGTTTCTATAAATAAAGCTTTATTGGAACACAACCCCACCCTCTGGTTTGTGCTCCAGTCTGGGGGCTGTTTTCAGGGCAGTGGCAGAAAAAGAGACCTTAAGACCCTCAACACTAAGATATTTACCATGTGGCTCTTCTCGGAAGATTGTCTCCACCTATTCTGGATCCTGTTTTTCCGGGGGATCTCTCTTGTGAACAGAGGAGTCAAAACCTATAACAAGCTAGAGCAGACGGGATCTGGGCATCAGAGAAGCAAGTGCGATGTCCGCTATTGCCCTCTTGGTACCTGAGTTAGGGTGCAGCCAGAGTGATTCCTGTTTTGTTCGTTTGATCGTGTGTTTTTTTTTTTTAATATCATTTAAATTTGTCTTACACAGAGATACTTCCAGGATTAGTTTGGGGGCTTTTATGTTTTTATGGGAGTGTCAAAACGTCACATGACATCTGAGTTTTATCAAGTTGGCATTGGTTTCTCGAACATCACCCAAGTCCCCTCCTTGAGCCCCTGGTCCCTGGTCCTGTTTCTCCGTGCTCTGTTAGATTAGAGACAGACTGCCCTGCCCTGGCTGGAATGCTCTATGGGACAGTTTGCTGGCCCGTTCTGTGGTGCAGAGACTGAGCCAGTGCTTCAGCGGGGCATCTGCCTCTGTGTGTCTGCGTGGGCTCCTCTATTTCTGAGGCTCCCTGGAACTACAACAGGGCTCTTGCTGAAGGAACTTGAACTCCCCAAAGAGACCTGCAAGTAGAGGACAGGTCCCGGAGAGCCACACCCTAGGAAGACTTTTCGGGGAAGGGTTGGGAAAGAGTTTTGTCTTTTCTAACTCATCAGGGGCCTCTCAGTTTTCCTGATCCTGCTTCCTCCCTGAATGTCTGGGCTACAAAGACTTCTGGGTCGTGACTTCCTTCTTGACTAACTCATCCTTTTTCTCTTTCTTTGGTCCCCTTTCTTGATTCCCTAGAGTGGCTAATGGCAACTTCAGCCATCCAATTTTTTCCCCTCATAGTACAACTTCTATTTTTTTAAATTTTTTTTTTAATTTTCTATATTCTTTGTTTACATTCCAAATGATTTTCCCTTTCTATGTCATCACCTCCTACTGGTCCTTCACCTAAATCTCTAACCAGGTACAACAAGTTTCTCCAAACTCCTCTGGCTTCAGCTGGGGTACGGCCTTGCTGGCCTTGCTGGTGAGACCTGCACTGTAGTCCTGGGTACACTGTAGTCCTGGGTACACTGTAGTTCCTGGATGCTAGGCTGGTGCCCATCCTCATCACGACTTCATGTCACCACTAGACATCACTGGTCATCATCACACTGTAACTAAAAAAACCACCAGGATGGTCCCAACCCTGATGAATGGACTTCACATAACCACTAGACATCACTGGTCATCATCACACTGTAACTAAAAAAACCACCAGGATGGTCCCAACCCTGATGAATGGACTTCACATAACCACTAGACATCGCTGGTCATCACACCATAACTAAAATCCCACCCAGGATGGTCCCAACCCTGATGAATACTTCCTAAGGCCATTGGTGAGGTGGCATCAGGCACCGACTGCCACTCAGAGCTATACAGCCTTCCTGCATGCACCACAGGCTGGCCTGTTGGTAAGAGCCAGGCCAAGGGCATGAGCTCATTCTGGAGTGAGGCTAAGTTGCATTCTTCCAGAGCTTTATTGTCTTCATCTGTGTTGAAGGAGACCTCTTAAGGGCAGGCCTAGGGTTTAAATGAGGGTATGCAGATACAAGGGCTAGAAAAAGACCATGCGCAGTGACGCTCCTTCCTGACGCTCCTGTCCCATCCTGCTGCCTCTGTTCAGAGCTCCGTGCCGTGCCAGCCACCTGGAATGCTCCTGCTCCTCTTGAGAGCAAAGGCTTAGCATTGCTGTGATGTAAAGGTTTCTTCAAGGGTCATACGTTAGAAACTTAACCCCTATACTCATAAGTCAACGATAATTTGGGGATGGGGCCTTTGAGGGTATAGTTGGGATTAAATGAGGTTGTGGGGGGGGGTTCCCCAGAATGGCATTAGTGGTTTTATGAGATGAGAAAGAGAAACTTGAGCTAAAGGTACTTGCTCTGTCTTACAGTGTGATGACCTCCACCGAGTTATAACACAGTAACGAGGCCTTCGCCAAGACGTCAAGTGGCGTGCTCTTAGACTTTCCACCATCCAGAGCCATGAGCCAGATGAACCTCTAGTTTTTATAAACTATTTGGTCTCGGTTTGTTATAGCAACAGTATAAGACAGTTCTTCCTCCTTGGCTGCACACAGAGCTACGTTCAGTGGGTTTACAGCCTTCTTCAGTTCTTTCTCGTTTATGTATGTGCTTCTTTATCCAGTAAATGACAGAATTTCGGGAGAGAGGGACTCTTCTGTTTCTCTAGACCAGAGGCTCTACTGTAGCTAGCACCAGCTTTGCTGGCTTACTGAGCAGGGACGGGTCTAGGACCCGGCACTACCGCTGTAGCCTGAGCAAGCAATTCAACCTCTCAGCGTCTTTTCTCTTTCCTTGTCTATAGTAGGAGGACACTAATTCCCACTTGCCAAACCATCCTCCACAGACACTGGCCCGGGAAAAGCCCCTCTGTGGCAGGAGCAATGCCAGTTGTCCTTGGCCTTTGTAGCATTAAACACTACAGCATCATATAATACGCTCAGTGCCTCTATACCGAGTGCGCGGATAAATGATCATGGATGAGGCTCTGGAATTTAACATCATCAGACCCACAGGAGATCAGAACATTTAACCCGGATCCAATAGCCCACACCCAGGTTAAAATGGACAGGCAGGGAACACAGGCTCTTACCCCTCCACCCCCCACAGGCCACAGATTCTAAAGGGCACCGAAGCATAGTTACACAGAAGGACGGGATGTAGTGGGGTGGATGGCTGTAGTTAACCGTAAGTTAGTGTATGTTTCTTATTAGGAATTAGAATACAGGGAAGAGAAGATTGCCAACATGAGGATGGGATAGAAGACGGGAATGCTAATCACCCTTATCTAATAGTGCACCCTGTACCCCACCAATATGCATCATTAGCATATGCTAATCGGTAACATTTGCAAAAATCATGCCATAGTTAAAAAAAAAAAGAAAAGAAAAGAAAAGAAAAGAAACTTTTCTTCCAGGTTCAAGATCTTTCTATGGCTTCTGAGTTGCCCTAGCGCCATGGTCACCTATGACAATAGTGCACTAATTGCCACCTGTCACAAACAAGTAGCCGTAATCTTGCTAAACATTTGAGGGTCTTGTTTGGTTAACCTGGGGAGCGGGAGGAAAAGCAAAGGAAGAAGGGATGGAGAGGATGGAGGGATGGAGGGGAGAGGCGCAGGGCGAGTGCCGAGTAGACACACACACACACACACACACACACACACACACACACACACGAGAGAGAGAGAGAGAGAGAGAGAGAGAGAGAGAGAGAGAGAGAGAGAGAGAGACACGGCCATGTTGGTGAAGTCTGAACAATCCCAAAGTCAAGCACAATAATAATTTGGGCAAAATGGCAAATGGCACAGCTGAGGAGGAAATAGCATTGTGAATGTAAAAACTCCTAAATGGAGCGCAGATGGGAGGGAAAAGTGTAATCTTCTGGAAAAGCCTCTAATTGTCTGCCCACACTAATAATTTCAGCAAACGCTCCCTCTCTCCCTCCTGCGTATAATTACACCATTCCATCTGTCTATCAGCAGGTTTTTTACTGTGCCTCGCTGCTACCACGTTCTCACGCTTGCGGAGAGATGAGGGCTTTCTGAAGATTTAAGAACCCTTCTGACACAGATCCCGAAGAAAAGGCACTCTGGAGAGACGAATCCCTCTCCCAGGCCTTCTACGACTCTATTCTAAAAAGTTGTCTCATGTCATCAAATGTTCTCACTGGGTCCAAGGTGGCTGGGCCATGTGGTCTTCTAGCTTGGGTGTCTACTTCTGTGGGCTTGCCAGGGTGCCTCATGGTGGAACTAGGTCTGGTGGACAGTGGCTTTGTGTCTCCAGGTATCAGGCTTTGAGAGGTAGGTTTGAGATAGCCTGGAGTGGATCTCAGGTCCCTAATCAGGCTTAGGCTGGGCGATAAGGAAGAAAAAAGAAGCCAAGTAGGAGGTGCCTGGGTATGCCCATGACTTCGGCTGTAGCTCAGCTTTCTGGCTGGGGAGGGTTCCCCAGGACCACTGACAAGAGTTCTGAGCAGTGTTGGACAGCACGGAGCTCAGGGGAGTCTTTGGCTCCCCTCCTGACTCTGGCAGAGAGTCCCAGTGGAGACAGATGGTCCGGTCCTGTAGCTCAGTAGGAAAGACTCCAAGCTTCCCACCCAAGCCTCTGCTTTTCCTGCGTGGAGGCAGAGCGCACCCCATTCTCCTGCCGTTTAGGAAGAGGCGGCTTTCTCAGGAAGCTGCCGAGGATGCTAAGATGTGTCCACAGGAGCCTCCTTAGGCAGATCATTCATCCCTTTCTTCCAGTAAACTTACTTTAACTAGTTACTAGCGGAAGTGCATGAACGGGGAGAAGGGAAGTAGAGCTAATTCCTCCCGAGTGTCTCCCGAAGGCTGGGAGGTGCGGTGGCAGTGGCGTGGTGAGTTTTGAGCTCTTTGCTAGATTTGGCCTGTAGCGGGAAAGCATTGTGGGAGGTGATTATGGCATAGCCGGAGGCTCCACCCACCCTATCCTAACACAGGCCAGGAGCACAGCTTCTACTCTCCCATGACAGATAAGCAGATGGAGACGAGCACTCCCTCACTCGCTCGCTCATTCACTCGCTTGCTTGCTCGCTCGCTCGCTTCCCAGTGCAGTGGACAAATGCTGAGAGTGTTCCCCAAAGATGCTGTAAAAGATGAATGCAGAACACGTCCAACCCTCTAGGGTAGTGCTGTCTAATCCAAGTACATTGAAAGCCCCATCTACGGTTCAAAATTCCCTCGTAGCCAAAGTGGGGAAAGGGAAATGTGAATTTATTTTATGAATAGGTTTCATTTACACTAACATGTCCACAACATTAACTCAATAGATGATCACTATAAAATTATTCAGTATTCTACTATTGTTGAGACAATAAGCCTTCAAAATCTGCTATAGCTATACCTACACCAGTTGGAATGGGACACATTTCCAGTGCCCACTGGTGATGTGCAGCAAGTTGTTACTCTCTAGACAGTAAAGACTCAGAATCTCTAAAGGAAGGAAAAAAAATGCGTTTCTTAATTATAATTTGAAAATGTGTATGATAATTATCATAGCCAAGCTCCAGACTTGCTAAACACTTTCACATGCATTATCTCTTGTAATCCCAACAATTTTATGAGGTGACAGTTATTGCTACTTTATAACAGATAAATTAAACATGAGACTCAATAGCACTGAAGTGGCTTGTGTTTTTAAAGAAGTAATGTGTGTGTGTGTGTGTGTGTGTGTGTGTGTGTGTTTACCCGTGTGTGCACATGAGAGAGCCTGTGAAGGCCAGTGGTAAATCTCGGGTATTGTCCCAGCAACTCGCACTAGGACCTGAGTTTGCTAAGCGGGTAGGCTAGGCTGATTGGCCAGTAAGCCCCAAGGATTCTTCTGTGTTGGCTTCCTCAATACTAGAATATAAACATGTGCTTCCACACCAGTAAGTTTTTTTAAACACGGGGTCAAGCCCAGATCTTCCTGCTTGTGTGATAATCACATGACTGACTGAGCCATCTCTCTAGCCCCTTCTCTTCTTCCTTAAACACATACAGAGACACACCTTTCTGGAATGACGCATCTCAGAAGATGTTGGTGATGGGAAGCATTTTCTACAGCAGCAGTTCTCAGACTTCCTGATGCTCAATCCCGATGTTGTGGTAACCCCCCCACCCCCTCACCCCATCATAAAATTATTTTTGTTGCTACTTCATGACTATAATTTTGCTACTGTTATGAATTACAATTTAAATAAATGATATGCAAGTTGGTCTTGGGTGACCCCTGTGAAAGGGTTGTTTGACCCCCAAAGGGGTTGCAACCCACAGCTTAAGAACCACTACTCTACAGAGAAGTGGGAGAAAGTGGTTGAGAGATTGCTTATTTGAGAAATGTTCTGATCAGAACTGCGTAGCCTTTGCTGAAGAACACTGAGTCAGTTATCTGTAGAACAGGCTGAGAAGTGGACAGTGGAAGAACAGGCTGGAAAAGTGACTTAGGACCTGGTTGTAAGAAGTGCTGGACCAGAGTAGCAAGGTGAAAGGAAGATGGCGGCGGACGTGAATCAGCGTGGCTATGACCAGCCATAGGTTGTTATGATATCATAATGGCTAGCATATTGGGATAATCTGTCTAATTTAGGTGGGCAGCTTTCATCATTATCAATTGGTTCGGAAATTACTGTATTGGCATCTTGCATATTGAGAATTTATTGATACATAAATCTGGTTAACTATAAAAAAAAAGTGCTGGACCCAGATGGATGGATATGGACTTCACTGAGTCACCACTCTAAAACCATGAATGACTTCCACATATCAAACATTGAAAATTTGCAGTGTTCTACTATAACCAAAGCCTTGCTTTAGCGCGAATGATGTCATCACAGCTACTGGGTAGAACGAAAAGAGAGTCAAGGTAGAGACAGGGGAAGTGGAGACAACCCTTAGCGCAGTGTGAGCCTAAAGTAATAGTGGAAAGGGATAGAGATGGAAACAAGGGGTTTTAAGAACGCATTGTGACCAGAGGATGCATGAAGAAAGGAGAAGGGAGGGAGGGCTCCCTGCTTGAGCTCGGAGGACAGGAAGCAGTATACTCCGAGCACAGGCAGGGCAGTTTCAACAGCTTTCATTGCTATGCTTCCTGAGAAGTCTTCCCTGGAAGGACTCCGGCTACTCTCCAGACTCCAGAATGGGCATAGGTGGGTGTAGTTATGCCTTCGTATGCTCTTTTCCAGACTGCAGATTCTAGTGCATAAGAGAATGCATTTCCTAAGGTGTCTTTCTTGGTAACTGGGAGTCACCTAGCTTCTGGAGGTGACATTTATTCCTTCTTGGATCAACGAAAAGGATGCCTGGGCTGATGCTAACTCCCATGCTCTTCGCCCAGGCCCTTCCCCTCCAGACCAACACTGGAGGGAAAAGAAGGTCTACATGGATTCCTGGTGGCTCCCTCCTCCTCCCCTGTCTCATTAGCACAGCAGCTAATGTGTTATTTCTAACCCAAGCTCATTATTCATCCGTAGAAAGGGGCTGGAACCCCCAGGGCTGCTTTGAAAATCCAATCAAACAAGCTTCTGAATGTGAGAGCCTTCACAGGCTCCATGGTATCAGGCAAGGTTGCTGTGACCTGCAGCAGTTTCCTCTGGCTAGATGATTCCAGCCAGGAAAGAACACTGCTACCCTCTGTGTCTCCTGATTTCTGCTAGTGCTCTTCTTCTTCTTCTTCTTCTTCTTCTTCTTCTTCTTCTTCTTCTTCTTCTTCTTCTTCTTCTTCTTCTTTCCTCCTCCTCCTCCTCCTCCTGCTCCTCCTCCTCCTCCTCCTGCTCCTCCTGCTCCTCCTCCTCCTCCTCCTCCTCCTCCTCCTCCTCCTGGCCCTGGAGGTTTTACTCATGTCATTCCTTCTTTGGAACTATCCTCCCTTTTCCTCTCCCTGGATGGCTGATCCTTTAAGATCAGCTCTAGTCTCTTGCAAAGACTTCATAGATCCTCTTCATTCAGCAGCAGGCCACTCGCTTGTGCCTTGCTCTCTCTTTCACAATGATTGGTTGAAACACTTAATGGTATTAGAACTACTTCCTTGTCTATACCTTCCCTTAGACTGTGAGCTCCCCTAGGGCAGGGGCCCTGGCTCCTTTGCTTATTATGGCATCATCCATTTCCTGATGCTGTCCCCAGTGCATGCTAGATGCTGGGGAATAAATGAGGGACATCGCAAGGAACCCCATGCAGAAGCATTGCTCACCAGGGGCTGAGCTCATGTTGACATCGTGAATTCAGTGTTTACGCTGCTGCAGTCATAATGAAGGATTATTGATTATAGTCATGACCCCTTCAATCTCATTCATCTAATTCAAGGGGTCGGCAGAGTAACTCACAGCATCTTGAGAATATTTATATCCTTGAGAGAGTCCAGTAGGGTGAGGTAAACACCCTTGCGTCGTTTGGTCACCTAACAGAGTAACCATGACATATTCACTTCCTGGAATCTTTTTTGGTTCGACTTATTTTTTTGCCTTTCCTGCAGCCTCCTTGTCCTTGACTTATTTTTATTTATGTGTACATGTGTATGCCTGTGTGAGAGGATGCCATGTCTGTGTGGGTGCCCATGGAGATCAGAAGAGGGCATGACGTACCCTGGAGCTACAGGCAGTTGTGAGCCATCAAAGTGGGCTTGGGGATGGGTTCTCAGATCCTTCAGAGGGGCAGTAGGTGCTCTTAGCTGCTGAGCCATCTCTTTAGCTTCCTTCTTTTCATTTTAAGGGCTCACTGAGCACCAGAGCTGGAAAACCAAGGTTAGGGCATGGCGTTCCTCCTATATCCTTGCCTTCCTTACTGGCTCTCCCTCCATCCCTGGGTCAGCTGAGCTCCCTCCCTGGCTGTCCCTCTGCTCCAAGCTCACCTGATACACATCATTATCAGAGGGCTGAAAGCAGTCTCAGAAAGCAGGTGAGCTGGGTCCCAGACACTGTATTTTTTTGTGGGCTTACCCAGCTCTTCAGAGTAGCAGATCTCCTTCATGATCCCATCTGGCCCCACCGTGTAGAAGAGGCCTGAGGTACACTGGCCATACATCTCTGTGAGATCTGACCCCCAGGTGTGCCATTTATCTTACATACCCTCAGCTCAGCAGCAATGTCAGGCTAATGAGTCCAGTCCCTTTAAACTGCTTACTGCCCCAGCCCCTCCCGGAGCCTCCTTGCTTTGTGTCTGGCCATGAAGACAAAGTCCAGAATTAAGGCTTCCAGATTTATTTTATTCCGCAAGGACTTACAAAAGCCAGCCCAGCAGCCCATTCATCCTAAAATAGCCTCTGAAAGCCAGGGCATATGTCAGTGTCCCTTTACAGAGGGATATTGCATTGCTATGAAAGGACCATTTGAACGAGGTAACCGCAGCAGAATCGTCTCAATGTGTTCCAATCACTTTGCAACATCAAGGTTTGTTTCTTGGGCCTTCTGACAATGAATGAACTTCATGAAAGGTGTGTGTGTGTGTCAGAGAGAGAGAGAGAGAGAGAGAGAGAGAGAGAGAGAGAGAGAGAGAGAGAGAGAGAGAGACTGTCACTGGTAATCAGTCTATGTTTCTGTTTCTCAGCAGTGATCCCAGGTAGCAGCACACATACTGAGCAGTACTGAGCACCTCTGCTCTCTCTCTCTGGCCTGGTGGGAGACGGAATGGGGGACTGTCCTTCCCACTGAGAAGGGACATCTGTGAACAGAGGCAAGGAGGGAGCCAGCAGTGGTGCCTAGAGTCTGTGGCTTTCTCCTCTGTGACTTAGAGCCCAGGGCCCAGCATCCTGGAGAGGCATTGTGTGTTGGACACACAGAAAAGTCACTTCTCTGATGTTTCAAGCGGGGGCTCTCCCAGCATGCTGAGCAGAGGGGACAGCAGAGCACTGCCCTTCACTTGTGGAAGGAGACAGGGGCTCGAGCAGAAGGGCAGACAGCTCCCAGAGCCCGGCTCATAGGCGGGCCCTACTTTCATTGCTGAGGTTTGGACAAATCCTTTCCTGTCAGATGCCCAGCATTTCCATTTACAAAGAGCTTCTGGCACCATAAGTGATTCTTACTGAGTCTTAAAATGTAGCAAGACATATTTGTTAAGTGGACAAATGCCTATATCCTCCCCATAGATGTTTTCTTCCCCCCCCCAACACGAATCTCTTTCTCCCCTCCCAAGATCTTCCCCAGATAACTCTTCAATGCCTTCTGGGGCTTGTGCTAAGATTGAGAGGTGACAGTCTTCCGAAAGACACTGGAAACCACCCCACGCAGCTAAGGAGTGGTTTCTCAACTTCTAGGAAACAATGTGTGTCCCACCCTTTGCTGCTGAATTTGATATCAGCATACCTGGGCAAACCGGACTGCTGTTGATTTCATTCCATCCATTCCAACACAATGCTGTTCCACAAAAAGTTGTTACTGCATGTTTTCCGACATCATTTTACCTAAAAATGTGATGCTGCTGACTGGTGGTATATACTTATAATCCCCAGCACTAGGGAAACTGAGGTGGGGGAATCATGAGGTCAAGGCCACTCTGGTCTGTGTATGTTAAGACCCTAACATGCTCCTCCACCATTCTTAGATTATTACTCTTCAGGTCCTGGGTTCCAGGCTTGTTATTAATGTGTGCTATTTAGTCCCCACTTTCTTTATGTCTTTATGTCAGAGTATCTATCAACCTCCCCACAGAACTGTGTGCGAGTGAGTGTGTGAGTCTCTCTCTCTCTCTCTCTCTCTCTCTCTCTCTCTCTCTCTCTCTCTCTCTCTGTGTGTGTGTGTGTGTGTGTGTGTGTGTGTGTGTGTGTGTGCAGGTACAAGGGTATGCAGGGGTGCATGCACATGTGTATTTATGCATATGCATCCAGCCAGATGTTACCCTTGGGTGTCATTCCTCAGATGTCACACACTTTGGTTTTTTGTGACAGGCTCTCTTCTTGGCCTGCAGCTCACCCATTAGGCAAGGCTGGGTGACAAACCTCAGGGATCTGTCTGCCTTTGCTTTCTTGGGGGCTGGGGTTACAAACTGAGGAAAGTAAATCAACTGAAAACTATGTAAGAACCCACACATCTCTGACACCACTGTCAATGGCACATGTTGTGCAAAGAACATGTGCAAAGAAGAGTCAGGGCTGTGAGTGGCAGCCACAGTGCTTAGGCCCAGATGCCCTAGGGACTGAGAGTTCCCTCTGAGGCTGAGGTCAGCACTGAGGTTCTTAGCAGATGCATTGACTTCCTTTTAGAGCAAAGCCCAGGCTCTGAAAACCCAGGAGGCTGCTTCATTCAGAACGCTGGCTCTCTGGGGTGGCCTTCAACTTGTCTCACAGCACCCTTCCACCAGCCAGGTCACTTTTTGCACATTTCTGTGCTGCCAGTCTCCTGCAAGGTCACCGCACCAATCACACTGCCCATAGAGGACTTAGAAGACCGGCACTTGGCAAAGTTGAGTATGTCCTATTTGACAAGGGGACATGTTGTACCCAAGAAAATTCAGGCTGGACCATGTGACATCTTGGGCCCAGGCTGTCTCCAGGATGGACAAACCTGAGTGAGAGAACACAGCTCAGTTCTGACTCTGTCAATACTTGTACCACCTACAGTCTTCTCCTGGCTGGGTCCTGAAGGGTAAATATCTCTCTGTCTCTCTGTCTCTGTCTGTCTCTTTTTCCCTCTCTCTCATTTTTCAGGACGTCAGGGAGGACATTTTGGGTGACTATGGAGTAAATGGGGAGTTGAGTGGGTTGCGTTTTTCCAAGCTGTGAGTATCAGTCTAGCTGGTGATGGCTGTGCTCGGACAAGAGCAATGGCAAGATGACCCAGGAGACCCTGGGCTCGTTCCAGCTGTCACTTCCTTCTTGTCTTCTGTCTGGTCCACTAACAGGCTAGCTGCAGCAGTTGCACAGATTGTATATCATACAACTCTACTTGTACACACTGGGTGAATGGGTTCCCTAGAGCTATACTATACAGCAGCTTGGCTCAGAGTGCTCATGCAAGATTCAGACTAAATCATCACCACCACCATCACGACCACCACCACCACCACCACCACCACCACCACTATCACCATCACCACCACCACCACCACCACCACCACCACCACCACCACCATCACCGTCACTATTATCAACAGCAGGGGCACATATTGCCTTGATGTTTTTTTCTTCCCTATTTTTGTTTCGGCTAACTATTGCTCACCTGTTTGGTGCCAGGCTCTGTGCACAGCTCTTTACGTTTTATTCTCCCTGACACCTTACAGAGTAGGTAGAATGAGCCACTCCTAATTCAGAGATTGGAAAGCTGAGACCAGAGAGATGAAGCAACTGGTCCGTGGAGAGTCAGGGAGTGTACGTGGGAGCTGTGATCCTAACGCAGAGCCCGTGGACACTGAGGTCTGCCCTGACTTCCTTTTCAGTGTGAAAGCTGTTTGGTTTCTTGTAAATGAAGGGCCCGGGAAGTAGGGCTCATGGATCTGGATCCATCTGGACCATGGATCATGGACTGACTGATGGGCCAGTGCTCCTGGGACAGAAGCTTTTCTCCTTGCCCCCTAACACAGATAGTGACTCCCATTCCAGGTCCAGGTCCAGGTCCAGGTCCAGGTCCAGGTCCAGGTCCAGGTCTAGGTGGGGCTGTGTTGAGGAATTATCTACTCCTGGCTTTGCTTCCCTTTTTCAAGATGGAAGAAGTCATGGAGCCAACTCTCAGGTCATCTGGATTCCCTCTCCAGAATGGCCAGGTTTGTGTTCTAAATATGCTCTTTTTCTGCTACACACACACACACACACACACACACACACACACACCAGGTATGCCTTCACAGTTCTGACATACTTTACAACTTGAACCCAGTACCTGCTCAGGATACACAGACCAGAAAGCTGCTCTTCGGCTCCACCCACATCCACGTATCTCTACATACTCCTAGACTGCTGAGCATTAGCTACTCACATAGTACATGCAACTGTGTATGCAAGTTCATGCTCTTGCATGTGCCCAGTTCAGTGAGCACACCAGCTCAGAACAGCTTAGAGGAGGCCCCTGTGTGTGCACTTGTGTGCATGCACATGTGTGAGGGGAGAGTGGAGGAGGCGTGGCAGGAAAAGTGAGAAGGGAGGCTTGCAATAGATTGTCACAGCCAACCCTGTTGGCTGCAGGGGTCCCCTCTTCCTACTTAAGAGGTCTAATGATCCAGCAGCTCAACCAGTTCATGCCTTGTGCCTAATAAATGTGCCTCTTTAGCTTGAACTAGTCCTCCACAGGACAGGCAGAGCTGTGTTTGGGGAATCTCCTGGTTTTCACTGGCTATAGCTAAATGGGATGTCTGACTCTTTCTGATAGCTGAGTTTCCATGATACCTCTGGCCGTGTATATTAGCAAATTACTTTTGGCCTTCCTTCGTACCTAAGCTAGCCAAGGGGTTTGTCTCCGTAACCACATCAAAATCGAGGACAAACGACAAGGCATGGCGGCATATATATTTAATCTCAGCCCTTTGGAGGCCAGGGCAGGCGGGTCTCTGTGAGTTCAAGGCCAGCCTGGTCTGCATAGCAAGTTCCAGGCCAGGCAGGACTACACGGTATGGTGCTATTTCAAAAAAAAAATAATAAAAACAAAATAAAAATCAATGACAAGAAAAAGCCATGGGTTTTCCTAAAGGAAGATGCTAGCGATCACACCAGGCTGCTACCCAAAGGGAAGCAGTATCATCCGAAACAAAGGTGTAGCTGAAAGCAGGCTGGTGGGTTTCCCAGAAACCATCTGTCAGTTCCTTAGAAGGTGGAACTACATGATCAGAGGGAAAGGAACGGGGAGGCGAGATCTCCATAGAGGCTCCTCAACCAGCCACAGGGATGTCCCCGTAAAGTAAGAAATCGTTACATGTTGAAAATCCATAACCTACAGGACATCGTAGCTGAGGGCATGCAAGGATGTTGGCTGTGCCTTCCTGTGGACCGGGATGCGATGCTGCTTCCCAACAGCAAGAGACAGTATCACAACACAAATCGCAAGCGTGGAAAAGAAACAAAAACAAAACCAGAATGCGGAGTGCAGTTTCTGCTGCATGTGCATTGTTTGGGCAACATTGTAAAGCAGAATAATCCGAGGTTGAACCTTTGTAAACTGGCGTCAGTCTGTATGTGGGTGGAGAATTTATGCCCGAGCCACTGAATAAAGCTTGCAATATTTCAATAAGTAAGTAGGTTTGGCTTTTCTAAAAATACATTTCTTTTTAAAGTTAATATATATATATGTGTATGTATGTACATATATATGTCTGCATATATATTCACAGGAAGAAAACAAACAGCACGAAAATGCCAGGTCCTTTTTCCACTGATGTCAAAATTATAAACAGTTTTTTAGGGATCATTCTGCAAGTTTGGTGTGTATACATATGCATATATAAACCACATATATGCAAGTTGTGTGTATATATATGTATTTATGCATGAACACGTCTGCATACATCTATTATGTCTGAGTTTAAATAGAAAGCATCCTGTGGTGGATCACTGATGGACAGCGTTTCTTCCACAATTCGTGCTGTAGAGGAACAGTGTCTCCAAGGCTCGCTCTGACAGCGAGAATGTGAAGGAAGCAGCAACGTTATCTAACAAGTGAGGCGAAACTTAAGAGAGTTTACCGTTTTGTTTTCAGGTGCCGAGAACACTCCCTCTGGGAGTCTGGCTGATATGCTGTGAGTATCCATACCGCACAGGGAGAGATACGTTAGCTGAGCTACCGCCAACCCTGATAGGTGGCCGAATGAGTGAGCCTGCTGGTGCCTTCCAGCCCAGCCGAGCCTCTGGGTGATTGTAGCACCAGGTCGCACTCCATGGAGCTGATGACCCACACAACTGGATGTGGCCTAGCCATAGAGCCATGAGGGATAGCACACACCCTCATGTTTAAGGCTTCTCTACATTTTGAAGGTGGTTACATGAAAATACAGCATTGGCTAATATAATTTGTGGGAAAAAATATTTCTGTTGTTATATCTAGTTCTTTGCAAGGGTGGTAGAACAGAAGCCCGGATAGAAGAATACGTGTTTGCTGTAGAGGAGGAGTTGCAACCTAGATATGTATTAAGCAATGTCTACTTAGCTATAATTGGTATTTATGTTTAAGACTTTCATGGCTTTGGTTCCATTCTTATCCTCCAAAAGAATATGAACGTGACTGATTTCTTGTCCCCCTCATCTGCAAGGACAAGAGGGCATAATTACATTTTTCATCTTGTCTAATAGATACAAAAAATCATTTATTTTACTTTTCTTCTATGAAAATTGAAGTGGTTTGTGTTTTGATATGTTTATAAGGAAATCTTCCCCTTTCTGAGGGTGTCACTTTCCTAATGGCTTGTAGGAGCTCTTATCTTTATTGAATCTTAAGAATTCCCTTTTCCTTGCTGGGGTGTGATTCTCAGATGTCAAATTAGAAATAAGCAAGCTCTTTTTCTCTGCCATTGTGTTCTATGGATTGGGTTTTGGCTTTTGACTGTGTGAACATTCACTAATGCATGGATGTTTTCATGGGACACATGATACAGTTTTCATTTCCGGCTTACAGTTTTATTTATCAAACTTTTACCCAGGTGGGATTTGTTTTGCTATGAGAGCCGAGAAGAGGATCTTGTTCAGTTACTTTCTTTCCTCCCTAAATAACCCAGTCTGTGGCTCAAGAGCATTGATTATTACTTGATTGGTGGCTCTGTATTTGGAAACACCCCGTTACATATTTCCTTTTCAAATGCATATTTAGATGTATTACTATACCCTCTTTTGTTCCATTGATCAATCAATCTCTTCGTTCCAATGTTTTACCTTGAAGTCTGTTTATCATCTACTCCGAGACTGATGTTTTCTTTCGGATCCATGCACCTTTGCGACATGCCCTAATTAATTAAATAATTCTCCTAAAAAATTTTGTTTGAGAAAGAATCTCATTGTTCGGCCCAGATTGGCTCCCAACTAGAGATCCTTCTGCTTCGGCCTCCTGAGTGCTAGGGTCACAGGTCTGAGCCGACACAATGATTTCTAGTGCATTTCAGTTCCGATCCAACCCATCTGTCAGGCCCCCATTCACGCCTCTCAGCACACCTTTAGAACAACTCTTTCTTCTCGACCTTTTCTCCTTGACTGAAAGACTGGCTCTAAAACTCTTCATCTGCTGTGGGGGCCTTGCATCCCAGCCCTTTGTCTCCCACACCAGTTCACTTGCTGGCAGAGCCACCTGTGGGGAGGGGGCAACAGAAGCCTGTTGGCCTGAGAAGGACAGGCGCCCCTGAAAGAGAGAAGGGTTTCTGCAGGCCTCTGTGCCATGAGATTATCAGGAAAGGAACCCTCTCCCTTTCCCACTGGCTCTCCTATGTGAAGAGCATGTTAAGGAGTCAGGAAGCCTCCATCTGCCCCAGCAGCTTCCCTCTCCTCCTCAGCTGTTTGCAACGTCGTTGTTCTGCAGCTAAAGCAGCCAAAATGAGTATGTGAAATCAAGCATGGGAGACGGCCCAGGGAATCTGAGGAAACAGGATTGGATGACAATGTCCCGCTCACCAAAGGCAGTTAGCCAGAAAGCCAGGCCTGTTTAGGAGACCTATTTGTTTTCCCTTGGAAAATGTGCACACAGACCTGAGATTTCGCTCTGACTCTCCTGTTTCCTCTTTAATGGAAATAGCAGATGTCTGCAAGGGGAGGCAGATGATACAGTCCTTTATCCATGGATCTCAAACCTTGATCGAGGGCACATGAGACCCAGGGTCCCTACCATCTAGTTAGTACAGGATAATAAACAAGCTGCAGATCTCATTTTGGTTTGCCATGGTTGGGGGGGGGGCAAGTCCTGAGGAGGCTCCGTGCATAGAGAGCCAGGAGCTGTAGTCTCAGTATGCACGCCTTGGCTAATAGATCTTAACCCTCTCTTTCACATCTGCAGTAACTCAAGGGCCTCGGCTTGATGGTCAACCTGAGCTCACAGATCTTCTTTTTCCTGACGCTCCCTTCCCTATCAGATGCACTGTTCCATCCACTGTACTCTCTTATTTCCTCCTTCCTTCCAGGCAGTGATCTCTGAATCCAGGGTTTCGTCCTCTAGGTCATTTCTTGACTCTGTTTCCTTCTCCCACACTGTGTTGCCCTACCCTAGTCTGCATTAATCCATTTCTGATCCTGCCCCAGGCTGCCCATGCTATCATGATCAGATGTGTTTTCCTCTAGCACCATGCTCAGCTCCTCCTTCCGAATCAAGACAGGAGAGTGACGCTCGTGTCTCACAGAGCCACTGCCTTCTGCTCTGGGCTTGTGATTTGATACCATTTGAGGTGTGTTTGATGATCCATAGGCCAAAAAGAAAAGGAAAGAAAGAAAAGAAAGAAGGAAAAACGACCAACTGCCCAATTTTGGCGTATCTTCTCAACACCAGGCTCTGTGTTCCCCTGCAGGCCCCTCACATTCATTCTCTCTGACCTTTAGAAATACCCTGTGAGGTTGCTCTCGTCACGGTCAATTTAGAGACATGGGACTCAATGCTCGGAATGTTAGGACATGTCTCTAGGAGTCACAGATAGTGAGCCTCAGATCTGTGGTTTCAATTCCTGTGTCTCCTACTGTATTTATTCTATACACACATGCAGTGTGTGTATGTGTGTTTGTGTGTGTGTGTGTGTGTGTGTCATCTGATGGCCAGTTGATCTAGGACTGTCTACAGCAAGACCCTAGCCGCTGGGAAGGGTTTAGGAGCAGTCATGCTGGAGAGGTGAGGAGCAGATGTATGGCTCAAAATCAATCAATCAATCAATCAATCAATCAATCAATCAATCAATCCCTCCCTTCCTCCCTTCCTCCTTCCTTTCCTTCCTTCTTATCGAAGGTCCACACAGTCTCAGAAGTTATCTGAATGGAGAAGCAACTCTGAGCCAGTTCAGGATCATCGGAGGAGACATCCACGGTTTGCTGACATTTCTAATGAGATAGGAACGCAGTCTTCAAAGCTCCAGTTAACGTGTGTGCAGATGGGAGCTTAGGGGACCATTTCTCTAAACGATGCTCTCCATGAATAACCATCACCTCTCATATCTGGCAGGGAGGGGGGGCCTGTCTCTGTCCTAATGTGGGATTTCCTCATCCTGCACAGACTCAGAGTCCCTGCTGCCCCGAGGGGAAGCAAATTAGTTTCACTTACAATTAGGTGTCTCAAAGAAAGGTTTGATTTCGATTTAATAAGAGAAGGGATTCCAAATCAAACAGATCGCAACTGATTATTAAGACTAGAATTACTAAAGTCTACAGCCACCGCGAACGCAGATCTTATTTCCAAGCTGCTAAACCTCAATAAATGCCATTTTAATAATTAATTGAACTTTAATTAATGCATGGCAACAGTGTCAACTCAATAGATCTTCTCACAAGGTTCAGATTTCGACTGGGCTGCAGGCTGCCGGGAAGATTCATATCAGAAAACAGACAAGGGAAATACCAGATCTCAGTGCCCGTCTCTGGGACTGAGAGCTGATGCAGCCTCCTCTTGTCTGGGGGGGGGGGTTGGGTAGGCCAATTCTCCTTTCCCAGGAAAGAAAGTGCGATCTGTACTAATGAAGTTGAGTACATTGTTGTCAATCACTCTGGCTGCCCAGACATCTAAGGCAAACCTTAGAAGATAACGCAGTGAGCTGGGACCCTTAGAGAAGGCCCATTCCATCTTTTCGTGGGCCAAATGGGTGGGTGAGGGATGGGCTTTCTACAAAATAATGATCTCCATCCTGACTAATGATTGTGCAGACAACCAATGAGATTTAAGGAAAAAATTTTGACATAAGGTATTAGTAAATCAGTGGTTTCTGTTTAGTCAAAAGATTTAGTGTCAGGGTAGCTATAAAGAAGTGAGGGAGACAGACAGACAGACACACACACAGACACATACATCGAGATCTATGTCCTGTCCCTTAGATAGTCTGCTTTAGTAGGGATGGGCTTGAGCCCATTCATAGGGTAGGGATGCCATGGGCTTGGGAACCTGCATCTTTATCCCCCTGAAATTGCTATGGCAACCAAAGGCCAGGTTGGCTCCAACCTTTGAGCCACCCTACCCAGCCAAACTCTTCCACGGGTGATGTTGATTCACAACCCATTATAAAAGCTACTTCATTAGAAAATACAAGAGCATCCCTAAGAACAGCAGGGCACTGCACCAATCTGAAAGGCGACACCCCAGCGAGAATGCCTCTCTGACATTCTAGAAGGCCACTCATGGTGGCACTGGCCCATAATTTCGCAGCCTCACTGGTGTCTGCGTTTCAGCCATCGACTGGTCAAAGCCCTCTCCCAGTGGTCCTCTCTGGACATGAAAGATACCAGGAGAGAGAAGAGCAAAACCAGAGAGCTGCGGAGGATCTCACCCAGGCAGCTTTCTTCCCCTGCTGTGTCTCTGACAAGTCAGTTTGTTTGAATGTGAATTATCTGCAATCATAAAACTGACGGTATGGCTGGCTGCAGAGAGCCCGAAGGGAATGTTTCAGATAAGGAAGGAGCGTGCACCTAGACGGTGTGTACAAGGGGGCAGGCAAGTGCCCTTATTTACTCAAGCGAATTCCAAGTGAGCTGTGCTCGGCGGAACAGTGCTGGGAGGGATGAGTCTCTCACAGGCCTCTCCGTCTGGGTTCCACTGTGATAGCAGACAGCTAGCCTCTTCTCGGACCATGCACTCCCTCCTACAACCTGGCCACCTCGCCAGCTCTGGGGCTGCAGTCCAGCTGCTCTCTGCTTGCTAAGGGTAAGAAAGGAGAGGAGAAATTATAGGCTCATGGTTATCGTCCCATTCTGGTGGCATCTTTGCCAGTGGTGGTGGGAGAGTGGGGTGCCCCGTTCCCCTGGTGTTGCTGAGCTGAGCCGGTGCCTAGTGCTTCCGGTTAGTCAGTGAGTTAGCTTACAGGAAGGAGAGGAAGGGGGAATTAGGGACAGTGGCTGAGGTAGGTGACTGCTGAGGACCTGACAGGACACAGGAGCAGTAGGTGGAGGTAGTATGTGCTGGGTAAGACTCCCCCTCTTTTCGCCTGGCACCTCCTACAAAATATAATGTCTGAGGTCCGGAAGTGCCCCCCCCTGCCCCCACCTAGTTGTCAGATCGAAATCAAACAAGGTGACTCGGGAGTTTGTGCGGTTGTTTACTGAATGACTCCTATTCTTTGTCATGGGGCTAAAAGATGGGTGCTGGGTGCTAGGTTCTCAGTGCTACCTGATGGGTACTAGGTTTTTGGTCAGAGTTTTGTAGCAGTAGCAGGTAGGCAAATAGGCAGCTGTCATGCAATGAAAAACAGAAAATCTGGAAAGCCCCAAAGCCCCGGGGGCCCCATAGGAATTCGTGGTTCTGATTCTCAGGTGAGGCTGGAGGAGTTGGGGTGCAATGATGAATGGTCTTGGGTGCCGCGCGGGCATTGGAAAGTCAAAGGCCCGGAGTGAGGCTGGGAGGGGCCGGAAAAGGAAATAAGTGCGGACGATTAACATCCAAACAGACTGATTGGCTACAGACCCAGGAAGTAGAAGCTAATTGGTGGGAAACACTGCAACTCGCCTCCTTCTTCCTGGATCTTTAGGCAGGAAGTACTGCATGCACAGAGGCCTGGAGGCCCGAGCACATATTTTATCTTTGAAGGTAAAGGACGACAAGATTAGAGACTTGGTTGGAGCTCTAGCTATTAGCTTAGGTGTGGAAGAAGCAGCTGCGGGTAGGTGGCCAGGACTGTCAGGGCTTCGGATGCCCTGCTTAAAAGCCAGGCCTTCCCATAAAGCTCACAGAGGTGAGCTGCTGGGTGCTTCCAAGAACAGGAGCGAGGTATCCAGGACGATGAGTCGGGAGGCTGCTGCAGAGGCCCTGGAGAGAGCCAGAGAGCCTGGACTGCGCAGCGCTGCTGTTCGTAGCGGTTAGGATGGGAAGGCGTCCAGAGATACACTGGGTGGCAGACCGAATGGGCCTCATTGACTGAGGGGAGCGTGCATGCTGGGAAGGGAGATAGGCATGAAATAACTAATTACGTAATTAATTATGCAATTACCACCGTGAGAGGTGGTCTCAAGAAGACTGAAGGGCTAAAGACCTGTGTGTGTGTGTGTGTGTGTGTGTGTGTGTGTGTGTGTAGGGCAGGAGATGCATGTGTATCTAACCTGGCTAGGTAGTGGGTGACATGTCCTTGAGGTGGCGACATCTGGCCGAGCGATTAAAATGGGCTACTAGGAAACATTCAGTTGAGGTGACAACATATACAGGTAGAGGACGACTGAAAAGATGGAAACAGGAGGAACAGGGTATCTTGGGGGCCTAATAGGTCAATCTGGCCAGAGTAGGTATGGGGCAACTGTAGTCTGTGGCCCCAACGTATCTCTGTCAGGTTTACTCAGTGGAATTGTATCAGCACACAGACACATCTATTTTTGCATCCTTTTGTGGGCATAAGGATTTTTGTGCTTCAGGGGTCAGGTCTATCGGGAGAAGCAACAAAAACGCCTTTCTTGCATTACACATCTTCTCTCCACTTTACCACGTGACCATGACAGAATTGAAGAGCCATACTAGAGACTTTGTAGCTGCCTAGTCTATGATCTTTATTCCCTGGCTTTACAGAAGAAGCTGGCTGACCCTGGGTTCTAAAGCAGTGTGTCAGGACCACATCAGTGGGCTGGGCCCTCATGCCTTACAGCATTGACCACTCTTAGGAAGCTCTAGTACCTGTGGCCAGGCCTGCTTTATTGTGCTCTGAGTGTGATGTGGTGTAGGGGTGTCTGTTCACGGACAGGCCGAGTGGCATGCACCTCAGTGGGAAAGGGTTTGGGTCTGTAGGTTCCCACTGGGGCTGACGTCAGCCGCACTCAGGCTCCTCCCTCAGCTCCTCTATCAGCTTCATTCTTCCCTTTCCTGATCCCTTTGTCCCTCCTCTACAAGATTTTTCAGATTTCTCCTGCAAAAAAATAAAAAAATGACTTACATTTGAATGCCTATCTCAGAACCTGCTCTGAGCAGAGTCTAAATAAAGGCTGATGTGTCCCCAAGCTGCTCACGACAGGACCTGTGTAGCAAGTCCTACCATGAGACGGTCTCTTCCTCTGGGTGATTAGCAGAGTTTTTTGTTTATAGTGTTCTTTCTCCCCCCTCCGTGACTTCAAGCCACAGGCTGAAGACTTGAGATGAATCCCCCTTCTAGATTCAAAAGCACACACCAGCCCAGCGTCTGTGGGGCTGAGTGGTTTGGGGACTCTCCGTTCTGCACAATCACACCCTCCACGAGCCGATTACCCCTTCACCCCAGGAACAATGCCCAGACAACCAAGCTACTTTCTGTTTTGTCATCAGATAATTCCGTTGCTTTCCTCCTCACGGGGAACTGAGCCGAGAAAGAAAGCAATTGAGAAAGCCAGCCTTGGCCCGCTCCTCCCGTCCCCATCTGTTTTGTGGGGGAAGGAGAGACAGCTACTCAGTGTTTCCCAGTCTCCTTCCCAAAGAGCTCTGCGCAGCACCGGGGCCAGGCTGGGCCTGCGGGCAGCTTTTGCTTGCACCCACTAGCCTCCGAGGGGAGGGGGGGGTCTCTGAATTAAAATGCATGTCTTAAGTACATACTTGTCTTTCCTGGGGATTGTTGACAGCCAAAGACCACACGGTCTCATCAGCATGATCTCCGAGAGAGCCATGATCAGGGCAAATGGCTCCAAATGGAGATGAAAAAGCTTTTACAGTGACAGGGAAGAGCTACTGCAGGCAGCTTGAGAAAATGCCGTTTGGGAATAGGGGGAAACATGGTCTGCGGTGCAAATCAAAGACAAGAGGGAAGCCGCGCCGTGGCAAAGAAGTGATACAGAAGAGAAGCGAGAAGAAAGAAGAAAAGGGAAGAGAGTCGAGGCAAGGGACTTGAAGATGAGATCCTGCAAATAGAGAATTCAAAAGGACCAGAGAGGGGCCAGGGTGTTCAAATGCCAGCACAGGTGAAGGTGGGCGGAGGGACCTGTGCTCTAGTGTGACCCATGCAGACAGACTTCCAGTTCCTGTCTGAAGAACAGTCAAAGAGTAACAGTGTTCGCTACTCATGAGCTCCTCTTTGGCTTAGCACAACATGTAAATTACCTTCATAGCATCTGAATGTACCCAATAATAGGACCTAGGGACTGTCACAAAAGGCTGGGAATAAAAAGGATGGAGAAGAGTGGTGGAGAGAAAGAGAATAGGTGTGTGTCTGTGTGTGTGTGTGTGTGTGTGTGTGTGTGTGTGTGTGTATACGCGTATACATGTTTTAGGTGATTGCAAAGGAGAAAGGACAAAGTTGGAAAAGGGCAAGGATGGCTGGAGGGGAAGCAGGAAGACCTGTGCAAGAGAAGAGAGGATGGAGAAAGGCTTAGAGAGAGGCAGGGAGAGAAGGTGGAAGGCAGGATGCAGAGAAGAAAGAATTCGAAACTATAAAATAAAAATAAAGCATTGCAGAGGGCCTACCAGAAGCTAGGTGTTATTTTGTTTTCATATTCAATCTTCACACCAGCTCCTCATTGGCGCCATCACCCTGAAATGCTACCATATACCTGAAATGGTAGCATTTTTTGCTGCGATCCAAATGCAATAACTTAAAATAGGGGTCTGAGAGCTGCACTAACTGCCTGAAATCCCAACATCCGGCAAAATGGGATGGTGGGATTTGAACTCTTATTAATGAAGGCTTCAGATGACTCAACAGATTCTCCCTGAAAGGAAACAAGGCGAGTATTTTTCTTTCTGGACTTTAGGTTCCCATCTAAGCCGTGTGTGCCTGTTGAAGACTAGAGAGATTTTAGCCTGTGAGAACTTGGGCCTCCGACCGCCAGGGGGAGCTATGTCCCCAGCAGAAGCAGGAACCCAGTTTCTATAAGCACTAGACACTTGAAACAATGAGGGTGCTCTGGGCAGACTACAGTAGAGTGATCTGGTTCCTGTTAGCTGCTTCTCATTTCGTCCTGGACCTCATGTAAATAGGATCCACCTTAATCAAGGCAGATTTGCTTCCTTTTCCAGCTCGTGGCTGTGGACTTTTTCATAGATAACTACTATCTGTCTGTCACCCTTGACAACCAAAGCATGTCTGTCCACCAACACCAATGGGCCCAGGGCCAGCAAAGTGCCCTGTGCATCACAGATGGCCAGAATGTGTTTGACAGGTGAATGAGTGAATGGGAAGGCCCAGGCACGCTGGAGTTGGGAGGAATCTGGCACATCTGGTCTCACCTAGCCTGGCTCACCTCAGGACCACTAATGTCACTATGACAACGCACTCTACAAATACCATTTCCTTTACTCCTTCCATCCCCGCTTTGGCTTCATGGTCTCTAGATGTTTAACCCTCTAGCACCTTTCATTGGAGCTAATGGTCAGAAATTAGGAGGAATTTTAATGATCCTCTCATAGAACTATAAAGGCTGCCTCCCAAGGGTGGTACGTAGACGCGTGACTGGCGTTTATAAGCTGAACACTTTGGGAGGTTCCCGTCCTCTGGATGTATGGGCCAGCAGTGATAGAAAGTACTAGAAATGAGCCACAGGTCACCCCATTTCCATTGAGTCAGCATCTCTGGGAGTTCTTGTTGTGAACTGGGCTTTGTGAGGTCTTCCCAGGCTTGAGAATGACTGTTTCCACCCATGGTCGTCCTGCTGCCCCTGCTCAGGGATCTCAAACTAACTTTCCTTTTGCTGTTCTGAGATGGGGTTTGATATAGATAGCCTTCGAGCTGCCTGAGCCTGAAAATGACTTTAAAATTCGTATCCTCCATTTACCTCTGGAGAGGACGGGATGACGTTACAGACCTGCGTGTCTTCACCATCTCATTTAAAGGGGTGTTGGGGAATCAACCCAGGGTCTCAAGTACGCTCCTGTTGGTGCTCTGCCGATTGAAATACAGCCACAGCATTCCCTTGGATGCTAAACCACCCCAGTCTAAGCAGATTCTGTCTTTCTCAGTGAACTGAGAGGGTCATTGCTGAAGGAAGAAGTCAGTTTCCACCAATGCTGTTTCTTCTTTTGAGCCACAACATAAAATACTTTATTGCAATTGCAAATAACAAAGTTATTTCTGCCGGGCCTCGGCATCTGAACTTAATAGCATGCTGTAATGCCACCCTGTGCTGATGTGTGGCATATCTAATATCCATCTTTCTTAGAAATAACAGTGTTCAGAAATTAAAAGGGACTTTAGCAGAGAAATAATTAATGTGGATAACCGTCATAAACGCCACAAGTGGAACCAATACAGATGGTGGCGAGCCATGATTGCTAATATACTAACCTGTTTTGACAGAACTTTAATTTTTTTTTTTCCTCGGGAGCTTCGTGCATGGAAGTTAAAACATCCCTCTCCCTATGACAAGGGCCCTGTCTTTCTGGGTCAGGAGTTCAGTGATCTCCTACTTGGTCAGGTAGCACCACAGCAGAGGCAGGTTTGCAAGCCCCAGTGGGCTGGGGTTGTCTCCTAAGCCGCTTGCCTCTGGGCTGCATCAGGAGAGAGTTCTCCTGCCTCAGGCTCCTGCAGGCTGGGTGGCCTGAAGCTGCAGCCAGATATCCACCTCTCCCTTGCTGTATCTCTGAGGGAGGGAGGGAGGGAGGGAGGGAGGGAGGGAGGGGGCTTGCAGGTTGGGCTCTGCTCAGCAGGAAGCAACTCTTTGAAGAGCTTAGCTGCACACAGGTGGGGATTGCAGAGCCAGCTCTAAGAGGCTGCACAGGCAGGAAGACGCATCAGGAAGAGATGACTCACCATTGCTCATTGGTAGAAAGCTAAGAAGGGGTTCTTGGGGACACCGGTGGCTCCTGGCCCGACCTTCACTGCAATTGTCCTTTAAGTAGCCAAAGGAGCAGAAGGCCATTGCTGTGTCAGAGGTGAGTCAGAGGTCCCCAGAGGAACCCTGGAGGTCAAACATGGGGAGAAAGGGCAGAGGGAGCTGGCTTTCCTTTCAGCATATCCTCACAAAAGATAAGCCCTGTGATTCACTATATGATTTCATCTGGTCTGCACGTGATTATCTGAAGTGGGCACGGTAAGCTGATATTTGAGATAAAGAAGCTGAGAATTCGATTATAACTAATGTTCCGGAGGAGTTTACAGGGGCGAGGGAGCCCTGGGTACAGCTGCTTGCTGATCTCTCCCGGAGCTCCCTGGTCTCGGGATTACTTCTTCCTCCTGGCCAGGCATTCCCACTAGTATGAGCCTACGGAGGCATCTCTGTTGTAGTGGGTACTCCTGGCTGTCAACCTGACTGTATCTGGAATGAACTACAATCAAGAACTGGAAGGCTCACCTGTGATCCTAATCTGGGGGCTCAGAGATACAAGTTTCTGACCTGGATCTTGGCATGGAGATCTTGAAGCACAGTGGCTATGCAGTCCAGAAGATTAAGACAGGGAGATCTCTGAGTTCAAGGTCATCTGGGATTAAAGGTGTGGTAGAAACGCCTTTAATCTGGGCCACACCTTCTACTGGAGACCTACTTAAGGACATTGGAAGGAGGAAGACTCACTCTCACTCTTCCACGCTAACGGCGCTTTCTTCCAGGACCTGCCATGGGCTAAGCACCAAAGGGGACAAGCCTCGTTTCATAGACACTGCCCCAGACTTAGGGCAGCTATATATGGCTAAGGAAGACGAGCATCTCACAGTCCCTAAGCTTGTTCGGGGTCGGCAACTATGTGTGCACTCTTGAGCCAAAAAGAATTCTCAGCAAAGTCCTTCCTAGGGCGCCTAGCTGGGGGGAGAGGAGGGGGGGCTCTGCAGCTGGCGCATGCGCTTGAGCTCCTCTGACAGCATGCTGTAGCTTTTCCCTTCCTAGCATTTCCTTCTATCTGTAACCCTACCGTATCATTCCACACCCCTGCCAAATTGCTCTGAGGGTGTTTTGCTGTCCTCAAGTACCCGCTGTCTGTCGCTGTCACTTTTGTCCTCAATGTCAGTTCTCTCTGCCTGGAAACACCCCCTTCCTGGTGGTCACCTCCTTGTTTACACTTGCGCTCCACAGATTCACCTTTCCGCCCCCTCGCCCACATCGTTTAAACTTACTTTTCCTCCTGTCCCGACGGCTCTTCTACACTTCCTACAGGAAGTCCCATCTTTTTCCTGACTAACGCCTCAAGCCTTTCTTCCGCTATCCCTTGCATTTAGTTTCCCTTACTGGTTTTCTTTTCAGGGCTTCTGACTATTGCGCTGGCAAACGATGATCTGCGGACCAGACCCAGCCCGCCCTTCCTCTTCACAAATAAAGTTTAATTGGAGCGCAGTTATGTTTGTTTTCTTATGTGTTTCAAGGGTTGTCTTGTACTTCAAAGGCAAAACTGAGAAGTTGCATCCGAGAAACATATGTCCTGTAGACACTAGAATACGTACTAACTAGTCCTCCCCAGGAAAAGTGCGCTGCTTCATGCTCTAGTTTATCGGTTCTGTTTATTTTTTTACTGCTCGCACTAAAATGTAAGCTCCACCATGACAAGGCTGTTCCCCCTTACGAGAATAACATATGGGTCACTTCGTAAATAAATATCTGTGGAGTGAATGAATGTTGAAAATTCTACCCGCTAGCAAGGGGGGAAGTTAAGTGTCATCCTTTAATCCGGCACTCCTTGACTGTCTAGCTCAGTGATTTGTCAATCTGTGGGTCATGACCCCCTCGGGGTTTCCTCTCAGATATTCTCCTGCATATCAGATATCCACAATAGAATTCATAGCAGTAGCAAAATTACAATTATGAGGTAGCAATGAAATAATTGTACTGAAATGGTTGGGGGTCACTACAACATGAGGAACTGTATTGAAGGGTCACAGCATTAGGAAGGTTGAGCCCACTGCCCTAGCTAAACGGATCCTTCTACTTTCTGTACCCAGGATGTTTTAATGCTCCTTTGTGTTGCAGTGATTTCTACAGAGTCTCATTTTCCCCACTAGATGGCAAACTCCAGATGTCTCTGCTGTCACGAAGACGTCCTTTGTCTCCCAGGACAGAACTGGCCCTTCTCCCTGGACCTTTTACCTTTGTCTCCCAGGACAGAACTGGCCCTTCTCCCTGGACCTTTTACCGTCTTGTGTATGCTCACATCTTGGCGGATTGTAATCTTTGGTGTGTGCCAGGACCTGCAGGTGATTAAGAGCCACGTGGGCACGGCTAATGACTTAGTCATTGCTGTCACCAGCACCTAGCTGAAGCCCGCAGCAGCTCTGGCACATAGTAGGTCTCTGTGAGCATAGATGATTTCTTCAAAGAAGCCTCCAGAGTCTTCCTGGTTGAGACATGCTGGAAGAGACTGGAAAGCAAAGGGACCAGCATGGGGCTGGGGATGGCTAAGCCGGGAAGCAGAGGACAAGCTCTGTCATCCCACTCTACGCATAGAATAGCCATGTGTTAGCATCAGCTGCTTGTCTTCCAACACAGCTGCCCGGCAGCAGCATAGCACGTCAGAAGCCAGCCTTTACTTCATAGCTTCCTTACTCGGGGGAAAGTGAGTACTTCCCGGACCCACCTCTCTAATACTTTTAAAATTAAAAGCTCCTAGTGGATCCTAGGTAGAGCAAACAGAACTGTTTTCCACCCCTCTGGATTGTGAGGTTTCGAGGGTAGCATTTGTCTAATTCATTTATATTCCTGGTACCTAGCCCGTGATTCTACCACAGATGCTTCATTAATTTTTGCTGAGTTACATAAATGACGAGTTCTCAAAAGGGAAGGGAAGAAGGAAGGAGGGGAAGGGAAGGGGGGGAGGATAGAGATCTTCACAAATGCTTCTTGGGCTTTGGAGCGTGGGTAACAAGCTTGACCATCCACGAAATACCTCAAGAGAAGGCGAAAACTCTCCTTGTTTTCTCTCTGGCTGGGGGCTCCTGGGAATTTTCTATTATTCAAGAGCATAATTATCATAAACTAGCCTGATGATCTGATGGCTTTTGAGCAGCTCCATGCTGGTAAACAGAGGTGTGGGCAGACCAGGGCTCACATGATCAAAAGGAAAATGCCGAGCCCTCTTTTCAGCCTTGTCTTGTCTGGCTCTGGCGCTCCACAGACATCAAGCTTTCTTCTGGAGATAGAGATGGTCACCTCTGCCTGCCTCCGCTGCCCCATGGCTCTGCCGGGGCCGTAGGAAGACTGGTTCCTATTGAACCATATTATTCCTTCCTGTATCCTTGAGGTTAGTTCGTTTTCTATATATTTCGAGTCAATCCTGTACTACTCTATTCTAAACGGGAGCCCTCTTGTCTTGGTCTAGTACACATGTAAACACAGGCGCATTTACACATGTGCACAAGCAGACTGCTTGTCAGAGTTCATTCCTCTTACAGACGAGATGCAGAGCGAGTGAACTAGCAGATGGATACCCCGGAGGTTCTGAGCCATGTCACTCCTTATCAGCCCTCTCCAAAGATCCCAGAAGCCTCCGGGAGGGGCTGCTGCTGAAATAGGTGGGCTCTTCATCTTTGCAGCTGGAGCAAAACCTTTCTCTCCCCGAAGGATGGAGAAATCTCCCGAGCTGTTCTGTGAATGGGCCGTGCTGGGAATGAATCCAGGGCTATCCTCTAGCTGCCTTCCTTCTGGAGTCTTCTCTTTTTTTCTCTTGTGTTCCGATTTGTGCAGTGAGATTGAAAAGCGATTCTGAGCCCTGCTAACAGTGCCAAGAGTCCTTCCAACACTTGGAGTAGCAACAGGATCAAGCCTCCTGCATTTCTCTTTGTCATAGAGCGAGTCGTCAACGGACCTTTTACTGAATAATATTTATAGTGCCTTCCCTTGGTATCAGGCATATGTGCCAGGTGCCAACATAGGCATGTGCCTTTCTCCTTTTCTTAGGAGGGGATTGAAGCTCAGAGAGGTGAGAGATTTAGTCTAGAAATGTCTTGCGCCAGGAACCAAAGCCCTGTCTTCTTACACCGGGTTAATGGGCTTCCCACACTTCCCTGGCTTAACCACCATGAGTGAGACCATGTCAGGAGAGGGGAGGAAACAGACATTGCTTCCTCAGTCCATCTTAACCACTGAGGCAACAGGCCAGAGGACCCAGGACGGCGTGTGATAGATGGGAGAGGACAGGGTGGTGCCAGGGATGCCACGAAGAATTAAACTCAAGGAGAATCTGCGAGCTCCAGAGACCTAACATCAGTGTGAGAGATCAAAGACCTGATCCCTGTGCCAGACTGAGCTATCGGATGGGATCAAAGCCAGACAAAAGGGCTCTTTTTGGGTGCCTTGTACACTGATGACTACCTGGATGAGGTAGGGCACAAAGCGAGCCATAATAATTTGGAAAATGCAGTGCGCTCGCACTCACTTTGATCCCCCTCCCTCGACATCGGACACCTTACTGTGGCACATCTGTCCACCTATAAACAAACACACTACTGGAAGCCGAGTGGCCCCCTGTGTCTTTCTGAGCATGTGCGTTCATATTCGGTGTCTTTCCTTAGGTCATTCTAACGGAGAACTCCGTTTGTTGTGTCACTGGTGTCACTTACCCTAGTTGAAGGATCACCACGAGTTACAGAGAGAGTGAAAAGGTTGTTGGCTCCCTATACCTGGTCTAGCCTGTGCTAAGGCATGGCCTGCACCTACCTGCAGCTGAGAGTATGGGCAGGAGTTGGGATGTGCTAGTCAGCTCACTGTGGGGGCGTTAATCAACTTGCTTAACCCCCCTCCGTTTCCTCCGCCCCTGTCAGTAGTTGTCACTTTAGCCTTCTCTGTGGCAACGGTTGTCAAATGAAATCCTAACTCCACTGCCGAAGGCCTCAAAGCAAATAGGCAAAGATAAGAAAGCCACTCTTGTGCTCATGGAGGAAGGCCCGAGACCAGCCAAGGGGCCTCTCTTTGTTTAGAGTCCCAATACCTCCACTCAGCCTTAGCCCCCGAAGTGCTAGAGTGGGTCTCTGATGCTGTTTCATGGGATCCAGTGTGGCGGCTACTCTCGAAAGTTCCTTAAAAGTTTTGACGTTCAGTGGTAAAGGAGAGACGTTCAATTCAAATTCCTTACCAGTCTACGGAAGGTCTCTTCCCACATGTGTTCTAGAATCTTTTCTCAGGAATATTCCTGGATTTCTTCTGGGGTTTGTCTAGGGGCTTTTCTGGTGGCTTCATGAAACCATACAAATTTCTCAAGGTGTCTTCTTTATGAGCAGCCCCAGCCTACCTTTCTCCCCAGGCCCAGCTTCTGGTCTCCTGACAAGGATAAGCTGGGCTGTGCGCCATTTTTCACCATGTGCATTATGCAGTCTCTATGTCTCACCGTACGCTGTTGCTCTCTTTAACACTGGCTCAATGACCCCTATCCTAAAAGGTTTGACCTGTCACTCCATCTCACGGGGCTTTGTCTTTCCCTGAGTTGCACTGTCCTTCGAGACACACTTCCGTCACAGACCTGAGCACACTTTACCATGGCTAATTTAAAGGCACTTTCCCCAGACGATGAAGGGTTCATTAAAGGCAGAGATTTAGCTATGAATTCTTAAAGTCCTTGATACTTAGAAAGTACTCCATACTTGCAAAATGACAGTGTGAAATAGCAAAAACATACATGCATTTGGATATTTTTCCCAGAAGAGGCAGCTGCTGGGGCTTGGCTGGAGGCTAACTCCCGGCACACTGTGTGTGGGGGCTCACACAGGTAGACCAGGTTCTCAGACTCTTAGCCTTTTCCCTCCCTCTTATGTCCCCTCTGGGAAGGTGTTACTGTACCAAAATGACTTTGTAGTGGCCTCAACCTGAGAGGACTTTATAAGTACTTAAAACTGAAACCAGTGAGATCATGCATGGTGGTCCCTGGGTTTGTTCTAAATTCGGAAGACTTGATATCCATTTAAGCCAGAGGCCTAAAGCTAAGGCTTCTTGGCTGTGCTGTGGGCTGGCGTTTCGGGCTGCTCAGCTTCCTCTCCTCCACCCTTTAAGTCTCTGGCTCTCCTTTCTGAGGTGAGCTGTGTACTCCTGATCCTCTTCCTTCTCACCTCTGTCTGTCTCACCAAGTGGAGAATTCGATTTTCTTCCTCAAGAAAATCAGATTTGACTTGCTCGATCCATTTTCTCAATTGCTCCCGAGACAGCAAGTGTCTCTGTAAGGATGAAAGGACCAAAGTAGGACCTCCCAGGGCGGAGAAGCACAGGGACACGGCTATGCCCAGTGACCCAGGAAGGACTTCTCTAGGCAGAAGGACATGGATCTGAAGCCCTGGGAACCAGATTCAGTGACGAGCGGAAGGAAGGATTTGGAAAGAGGTCATCTCACATGGGAGCATTACTTACCCACCCCCCACCTCAGGAACTGTGGGAAAAGCAGGACAATCCCGCCTAGGTGCCTTCAAGAACGTTTTGCTAGATTGTGGTGCAAAGACGATCAGTATGCAGAAGAGTACCCCAGAGTCCCAGAAACCTGTGAGATCAATGATTTTAATTGTCCACTTAACGGGATGAAGATTTGTCTAGAAGCACACTTCTGGGTAGTCTCCACAGCCCGCTAGTGGTCATGAGGGCTATGAGACAACAAATGCATTAATCCCTGGGGAGTGGGGGAGGCTCACAATGTGATGACATTTTAGGAGCTGGTGAAATGTAGGACCCAGGAGGGAGGAAATAGGTTATGGGAAGGTAGTGTGTCTTTGGGAGCTCTGACTTACCCTGGCCTCTTCCTATATGTCTTCCTTTCTTTGCTTCCTGGCTGCCATGAAATAACCTAACTTATTCTGCTGCAATGGGCTAAACCCTCTGAAGCCATGAGCTAACATAAATTCTTCCCCTAAGTTGTTCTCTCAAGCATTCTAGTTCCAGTGATGGGGACGCTAACTTAATAGGCTATGAATTGGTTTAGGTCTGACTTGTCCCACCTATGCAGGGAGATTAGTGTCCATCTGGCGGTGGTATTTTGAGAGGTGGGAGCAGCTTTAGGGGAGGGACCTAAATGGAAGAATTAGGCCACTGTGCCTTCAAAGGGAACCTTCCTGACTCTCTTCTTTCTGTTGGCGGTCATTCAGTGAGTAGCTTTGATTAACCACAAGTGTCTACTGTGACGCCCTGCCTCACCACAGGCCCAGAGAGAAATGGAGGCAGAAACCCTGGATGGAAACTGCTAAAACCAGGAGCCAAAAATACACCTGGCTTCCTTTAAGTGGTTTCTGCCAGAATTGGTCACACTGGTTGAAAAGTCTAACACAGGCTAGAGACGCCAGGATCATCGTGGTGCAAGTCTGTGCCATTAGCGAAAACATACAGGTGTCATACCAGTGATTATCCGACCCATGACATGACCAGGAATATAGGAGGCACAGACTGGGGGGGGTGCCTTTTGGTGACCTTGCAGCCTAGAGGAGTCCCATGGAGGCAAAGGCTGTGAGCCTTGGCTATTTCACTTACAGAATAAGACGGTCATGCCTTACGAGTGTTCAAAGTGTCAATGGTCTAGTCATGCATACTGCATGTGCTTCTAATCAGGCATTTTCCCTAGTGCGGTGCAGGTTTCTGTGAGAGGATGCTTTCATCTAGTTTACAGGTACATCTCCAGTGCTAAACCTCTTGTCCTTTCTGTTCCCACGCTGTGGATTCAGTGTTTTTTTTTTTCCCTCACCTGAGCCAAGGTGATAATAGGCGATTGTTGCCCACTAGTGACACAGATGTTGGTTTCATTCTCATGCAGGACTGACAGGAACCTGAAAACCTCTGTCTCTTTGTGCAGGGGAGGGGAATGTACAAACCCTGAATGCTTCTCTGTGGAGTAAAGGCAGTTTAGGTTTAAGTGGTGAAAGGCTGATCTAGTTAGCGAGTAACTTGATCTATTGGGAGGACATACTTGGGACCCTCAAGCCTTTCTGTCTTCTTAACCCTTCTGTCATCATCTACTAATTCAAACAGGGCAGGGCTACAGCCACTTCCTGAATCCTTTATGCTGAAGGTGCTGCCCCATTTACAGGATGCTATCTATATTCGGAGAACAGAGTGGAGACCAGGCTGTTTAAAGAATGAGAAGCTAAATAGCTCTCTGGATAAGGAGTTGGGCGATGGCTGAGAAGATATTGGAGGAAGAGGCTTTGGGGAACAGGCATGCGTGCTTGTAGGCTTGGAGTGGACCAAGGGCATGGGAAGCATGTCCTACTGCCAGGGAGCCAAAGCTTGGACCCTGTCCCCTTCACCCCTGTCAGGACATCTGCCTCCAACCCGAGAGCTGCTGGAATTGGTAGGTGGAATAAACACATGTTGAGTGGATCAAAGAAATAGCAAGAAAGGGATGGCCTGGTAGAGCCTGACGAAGACCCTCTTGGGAAACAGGCTTCCATAAAGGTCTGGTGAGGTCTGGTGAGGGAGTAATGGAGTCAGCAGGGGTGGGGGATGTAGCTTGAGACCAGAGCACATGCTCTATCCGATACAGGGCCCGCGTCTACCCCCAGCTCTGGGGAGAAAACTTATCAATAAGAGTCCATTTAGGGACATCATGCAGGAAAGACAGGAGGTTGTTCTGGCCAGTCAATCTCAGCCAGACCCCTCACAGTGCCACATGTGGGAATCGATTGGTCAATAGATGCTTCTCCTTCCTGGCATCAGGGAGTGATTAGCCTTAATGTGCCAGGGGATCATCACGGTAAACAATACGGCTGACCGCTGGGGCAAGAGGGAGCATCCTGGTGTTGTGCTGTTGAGCGCAGAAGACAGATTGTCAGGGAACTCACAAGTGGATGTCTAGGACTGCTTTGGGGATATTCACAGGGCCCAGAACACTCATTCCCTTGGGCAGGGATGATGATGTGCACTCGGGCCCCAGGATACATACTCACTGTTTTATGAGCTTCAAGGAAGTCCCTGTGGTCAGTCGGGCTCAAGGGAGGAAACCTGGCAATGCCTGGCTGTGGTTGAATACCATGTACACGGCAACGCCTCTGTCTAGTGTTTTTAACCTTTCCAAATTGTCACCGTTCCTGAGCCCATCTGCCCCCAGACCCTTCCGTCTAGGTATCCGGCAGGTTCTGCCCCACCCCCTCGTCCCACTTCCCATCCCACATCTGCAACATTTGGACTGATTCTTCTGGAAACTGTCTTTTGCCGTCTTCTTCCTGGAACACTTCCCCCCCTGGCTTTCATTTCTCCTGGGTGTCTGTGCCAATCCTCCTTCGGCACAGACACCGAACGCTTCTGTCTTGTGTTCTCACCTCTTCCCTCTTCCTCTTCTTCTAGTCTCCAGAAGGTGTTCCCATCACATGCAAGCATGCTCTCCCATATGGGTCTCTACTCTGCCTTTGGCTCTGACCTACACGATAGGCACCACCGCCAACGGTCTTTGCACTGGGGCCTAAACGGTTGACTCTTTTGTTCTTTTGGATTGATATGTCCACACACTAGCAAACTGAGCATACCTTAGGTGTCCGCCGAAAGGCAGGAGCCTCCCTGACCCAAGTCCTAAACTGACTTTGATCTGCCTTATCTTCTAATCCCTGCACTGTAATCACGCAAGCTCCAGATTCAGGGAAGCTTGGCTTAGAGATTCCGACGAGGGGTGAGGACTAGTCGCATCCAACCTGAAGGACTTCTCTATCACCAGGTAGCTTGAGGCCAGGGAAGCTATAGGGCATGCCGGGAGAGTCACTCCACAGCTAAGCGCCAACTGTGCAAAATACTAAGTGACTAAGCATGCCCAGGTAAAGAAACTCAGGCTCAAGGTCTGGTCTCTGCGACAACAGGTTCCCCTTTACACCACTCTGTTCCTGGCCTCTGTTCCTGGATTATTCTTACTCTATAAACTAAAACTAATCTACCAGTTAGTACCATTTCCCAGATTCTCAGCATAGTTTACCAACCGCCACATTGAGGCCTTGTTAATCTCCCCGGCCCTACCTTCTTCACATCTCTCCCAGCTCCATGCTCCCACAAAACCAGACAATGCATAGGTCTCGACATGAACCATGTTCGTCCATGCCTCTTGACCCTTTCCCAAGTTGCAAATGACCCTTCTTCAGGGTCTACCACACCGTGCCCATGATTGGCTTCTGGCCAGAGCTCCCTCAGCCTTTCCAGACTCCGCCCAGTAGCATGTTCCATGCAAAGGCTTCTCTTTGCTATGCCTCCATTACAGCCTGTTGACCCCTGACATTCATGAACTTTCCTTGAGGTCACACATGTGATTGTATTTATTTTTAAAAATGGGGTGGGGGGACTGGCTGGGGGAAGTAGTAGATACAAAAGGTGGCCTTGGCAAAGCTTATCTTTGCTTCTGGAAAGCCAGGACCAGATATAGGCCTTTGCCCTTCTACACCATGTAACCTCCTAGCCAGACCCCAAACACCAAGAGGCTGTAATGGGGTCTCTCTGGCTCCTCATTAGAAAAGAGAGAGAACATGCTTGGCTCCGTTGCCTCCTTAAGTACTTCCATTTATTCAAAAGCAGAAAGACAAGAGCCTGGCCCCGTAGCATATGCCGGATCAAAAAAAAAACAAAAAAAACAAAAAAACGAGAGAACAGAAAGGATTGCGAAAGAAAGAACTGGAAACAGTAGCCACTTTGATGCAGGCAAGTCTTTGAGGAAGCGACCAGGGATGGTGCCCCCCAGCAGTGAGGACAAGGAGCGGCCAGAAGGAGTGGAAAATCATTGCAGGCAGGGAGGGAGCTGCTGGCTGCTCTTCAGGCTTCTGGAAAGCACAGCGGTTGGTGTGGGGGGTCTCATTAATCTCCCCTCCTTGCTACCCAGCCTCACGGCTTCACAATCTGCTCCATTAGGAGATTTAGGATTCCGACAGGAATGGCAGTCTGAGGTGAGATTTGAGGAGGGGGATTCTAAGTGATGGTTAGAATAGCAGAATCGTGAATAGGACACTATTAGCACTGTAAATGTTCATAGTTGGTAATAATACACAATAAACGAGTGTGTGGTGCCCTGGAATGCAGTCATACCGTACCTACATCCTCCCATCAGAATAGCTATGTTCTCATGAGGTCCCCTAAGAAAATAAGTTCACAATGGGAGGCAAAATGATGCTGGACAGCCAGCCAGACATAGGCTCACATCTCTAGAGCTCTCTGGTCAGCTGACTAAGCAAGGGCCGCTAAACAAGGTAGAACCAACCGGGTTCATAGCAGCCAATCCAGCACAGCTGCTGACATCTATGAGAAGGCTGTATCATGTAGCTGAAGACAGAGAGGCCATGAAAGTGAAGGCTTTCCTCACATTACTAGTCTTTTGTGACTGGGACAGCCCAGTGTTGAGCCAGTACCATCCCCTGTGCTGGAGCCATTTGGAAGAAAGCACGGGAAGGGGGAGGGGCGCGTCACTAAAGAAGGTAATGCTGCAATATAGAGTGTATCCAAGGGCAGACTTGAGACCTGTCCTGGGGGAGTTGCAGACAGAAGAGGTGGCATTGTCCTAGGCTTACTTTACAACAAAACCCAGCAAATCAGAAGATAGCAGTAGTCTGGGCCCTACCTTAAAGGAATAGCACTTGGGTTTCTTGTCTGAGGCTCTCAGTGAGCTACCATGCGTAAGGAGGGACCCACTCCCTGAATGATGATTCCTGAAGAAAGCACGCTTAGGGCTTATATTCTAAACATGTGACCTTGAAAGTATAATCTGTAGTATCTTGGTTGAGAAGTGAGTTTACGCTTTTCATCTTCACTCTGGGTTTGGGCGTGAACCTTTCCGAATGTTTTAGGCAAGATGGCGAGAGGACTGAGTTCGCCAGCACCAGGCTGAATCCATGAACACGCTGCAAACTGGCAGTCGGTGAGGCTAGGCCTAAAGTTTCTGTTTCCCAGAAAGGAGAACCCGGATCTGGGAACCCATGGCCAGCCAATCACAGCTGTGGGCAGCCAATCCGAGGATGCCTCCTCGCCAATCCCAAAGGCACCTGTACCCCTGGAGATAGAACCAATCAACAAAGGCAAAGGGCACAGGCCGTCCCCTGGAATTCTCCTAACTGACAATAGAAACTGGGCCTGTGAGACCACTGGGTGTCTCCATTCCTGAATGGGGAGACCCCCTGCATACAGGAAATGCTGCTGAATCAATGGTCTTTGCTTTCGCATACTATTTGAGTTTGGGTTGTCATTCTCTGTCTATCTTGGCACCCAACAATGGGAAAGTGTTTGGGGGGGTGGTGGTGACAACTTGTAGGAGGCTTGCATACAATGGGTCCCCTAACTTCTAGGGGCACACACAGTAGCTTCATAGATGTTTTAGATGAAGAGCCCCGTGACCATAGCAAGGATGTTCTGGATGGCCTCTCGTCCTGAGCCGTATAAAAGCTGTGCTCTAAGCCCCAACACTTAGTCATCATCCCCCATCCCCTGCTCCCTCAGTCCCCCGAAGGGACGCACGTGCACGGAAGATCAAACCACTCTGCATCTTTGGAAAGATCTGGATTCTTTTCTTCTCCCTCTGAGCTGTCACTTGTTGTAAAAACAATCATTGATATTCAGCCATTATACTTCCATGATCATTAATATTCTTAAAAGGCTTCTGGAAACACATTTATACAAGGCTACACGATCAGTTCCTGCATTTACTTTCAATTTAAATAGCAGTTTTAGCCAGGGTTTTTGATGTGCTGTTTACTTTAATTACTGTTCTGCCCCTATCTGTATCTTGACACAGCGTCCTTTAATATTTTATGAATTTCCTTTAGCCCCCCTTTCCCTCACATGTGAGATTCTAAGGAGCCGATGATACATTTTTTTTTTAAACTTGCACTTTTACCTTTTCTTAGGCTTGCTGTAAACAAGCTGTGACAGGTCTCTGGTTTCCCCTCCTTATCCCCAGCGACAATGGGAGGGACTAAATAAGACAGCAGACAGCTGCTTCACCAAGCTGGCACAGCGAAGCTGAAGTGTTTTGGCTTTGCTAGAGGCTCCTAGGGATGGGGCGGTGACTTCAGGCCAGGTATGGTATAACTTGGAATGAACCAGAGTCCACCTCTCAAAATGCTGTTCATAGGACATGAATAGAGAACCCTGTCCAGGGACCGCTGGGTCAGCATCTGTACTTTAGCAAAGCCCTCACTTGATTTTTTTTGACTATTGAACTCTGAGAAGCAATGTGCGAAAAGGAATCAGGCAGTGGGAAGAAAAGAGCTGTTCTTATGTAGATCAGTCTGTTCTTGAAGTGACTTTCCTGCTTCAGCCTCCTGAATGCTGGGATGGCAGATGTGCACCACCACGTACCCTGCCCTCTTTCTCTTCCTTCTCCTCTTCCTGTTTCCTGATCCTCCTTCTCCTGTCTCCCTATGTATCTCAGATTGGCCTTGAACTCAAAATAATTCTCAAAATAATATCTTCATCTTGACTGCTATGGTCATAAGGCCATTTCAGATACTGTGATTATTATCTGCCCCCAATAGGGTTCCCCTCCATGTTTTAATTCATGTACTCATTCAATTAAGAAATCTCATACCTCAGGACCACGTAGCAGGGAGAAAGAAAGGTTATATGCAAACGTAGAGATATGTCAAAATGCTAAAGGCATGCGGTTGTGAACAATAGTGGGTAGGTTAGAGACGTTCTCATTGGAAAGGTGACTTCGAACTGACAATTGGAAGATGAAAAAGAATTCGTGTAGTAGTCACCCTTCTGTTACTTTGATAAACAGGGCAACATAGAGAAGGAAGAGGCTTAAGGTTCCAGAAGGGTAAGAATTCATCACCATCACAGTGCAGAGGCTTGGAAGTAAGCAACAGACACGGTGGTAGGAGCAGGAAGCTGGAGCCTTACACCATGAGCCAGACACGAAGCAGAGAGCAAAGTGGAGACGGAGCAAGGTTCTGATGTCTCAAATCCTCCCTCCACCCGTGACACCCTGCCTCCAGCAAGGCCACAGCTCCAAAGCCTCCCCAACAGTGTCATTAAGGGGGACCAAGTGTTCAACTTCACGAGCCAATAAAGGACATTCTTACTCAAGCCACCACAGAAGGAAAGGCTTGCCTGAGAAGGACAATGTTAAGTGGGACAGGGTGGGCTTGTGGCTGGAATCTTCTGATGGCATCATCTTCTGGTCTGGCTCTGTTTGGCTGTGATAAGGACAGCGTGCCCTGGCTGGTGGGTTTGCAGTTCCTGTTCTGGACCAATTTATGGTGGACACTAAAAAGGGAAGCTTTCCCATGGGGTCACAGCTGGCTCCTGCAGGACGGACGGGTGTCTCCTGCAGCCTGGGCGTACCGCAGAGAGGAACGTGTAGACTCAGCTCATCCCAGAAGCCTTTGCCAGTGCCATCCCACGTTTGCTGTGAGGCTGAGCTGCCGTATCTGATGGCAGGTCGTCAGAAGGCTCTGTCAGCCGGCTGTGAACTTGAGGATGAGAAATAAGGAAGGGGTGACAGTAAAGACAGGAGGAGAAAAGTTCCTGGGAAGAGCCCCCAGGGGCCTAGAGTGACAGAGATCCGAGGGACAGTGACCAGGAAGAGAAGAAGGGAGCCCTTCCACTCGCCCACCTGCAGCCTCACTTACCTACTCTGTTGACACTTAATATAGAAACTAGGCCTATAACTGGTGACAGATCAATACTCCACCGAAGAATAAAACCTCTCTTGGGGCAGGCCAGAGCAGGATTGTGATCTTAGGAATGTGCACTGGGGAAGCCGGGGCTTATTGCCTAAGGTAGCTTTGGGGGTAACAGGCAGCTGTCAGGCCCGGGGAACTGGGAAACGGGGAATAGCAGAAATCGAAACCTGTAACTCAGGCGTAAGGACAGATATTATTTCCTTGTCTCTTTCTGTATGAGCCAAAGTCAACTGCCATTTAGGTAGAGCCAAAAAGAAAAGAAGACATGAACACGTTGTAAGGGAACACATCTAGCTAAAAATTCCTCTCTCCTCACTTCTTCCTGATAGATGGCATTTATCACGGACAACAGATGACTGAGTCATCTTAATTTGATGGCCAAAGAAAGAGGAATCATTCCTTGTATGAAGGTTCTATATAAATAATCAAGTGTTTATGAGATCTTGCCTTGATTTGGTGATGCGGCTGTGCTCACGGGTGGTCTACCAGTTATTTTTGCAGTTGGCAGTCCTCGTTAGCCCTGATTTAGCTTGGGGAGTCTTATAAAACCGTCCGGCGTGTAGTGCCCACCACAAAGTACACATTCCATACATGTATTAGGCTCTCTCTTTGCATAGTGATTGCTGCTAGAAACCTTGCGTGTAGGTGGGTTCAGTCTCGAGAGAGATTAAGGAGGGAGCAGATGGTCTGGTTTACATTCATTCCCAGTCAGGCAATCACAGCAACATAGAAAGGGCACTCTTTGACGTGCCAGAAGTTTTACACGTGGTCCTTCATTTAGTTTTCCAACCAACCAGGCATAACCAACAGTATCATCTCCATTTTGCAGATAAGCAAACTGAGGCACAGAGAGATGAGACAATTGTGCCAGTTATGTAAGGCTGAACTGTCAGTGCAAGGCTGACTGAACCCCAGCTGTTCTGGGTGCACATGTCACTTTCCAGATCCAAAAACCTGAGGGCTGGGAGGATTCCCCGAGGATGATCTATCTGGACCACAGGTTCACCACGGATACAATTTTGCCTCAAGAGTGTATGACAGTGTGAGGAGATACTTAGGTTGTCACAATTGGGCAGAGAGAGAGGGAGGACTGGCTACTGGCTTCTGGTGAGTAGATGCAGTAGATGTCGTGAAGCATCCTGAGATGCACAGGACAGTCTCCATGCTAATGTCACAGTGCTCAGAGCTACACCAATTGCCTGGCCCTACAGATTAGGAAACTGAGATCGGGTTCAGGGCCAGGCTTGCTCACAGGGCACAGCCTGTCAGGGACCACCACACTCCCCCTAGAGCCAACTAGGAAGACCTCTGAGGATGCACCCTTGTCTGGTGCCAGCGAGCATCAAGTGTGAAAAGGCACCGTTTAGCCATCCTGAGAACCAGAAATTTGTCACATCAGACAGCATTATCTTCAGGGCAGCGCTGCATATGGATGTTAGGGTGTGAAAGCTAAGGTTCTCTCAAACCGTGTGTTTCCTAATTTTCTCTGTGGAAATCAGATAGGATGCTGGGTGGGATGAGCTTGCCAAAGGAGTGGAAGTGTCCCGTGGTGGGTCTAGCCTGTAGGACAATGGTGACTATCTGCCCATTGTGATGGGGCCCAGGTCTTGGGGAAAGGGGTAGGGACACATCATCAGTGAAACAAGGACTAGCAGGCATCCAGCTCCAGAGCTCAGAGCAATCACTACCACTCGCCGTGAGCTAAGAGAGGAAGAACGGTCATATCTGGTCCACTCGACATGATTATCCAATGTCCTGAAGAACTGTGCAGCCAGTTTCTGTAGCCCTGGGGACCAGGACGGTTCTGAGAAGAGAGAGAAGGCTGCTGGGTCACATATGGATTCTTGATGATACTATCTCGGGGTCTGTTTCTCTACTGGTTCAGTGATGACTATAATACAAGGATCTGAAGCAACTAGTTCATTGTGAACAGAGCCGAGAACCAAGAGCACGGACCCGCGGACCTCATTGTGTTTTAGTTTCTTTCTGGAGTGTGTGAGGGCATCTTTCGACAGGGTACATACTCAGGACATTAGTACATGGCAAGGAATTTTACCAGTGTGTTTGGCTTTCTGTGTCTATGGGCTCCACATCCATAGATTTGCCCAAAGGAAGATCAAAAATGTTTGTTGTTAAATATTCTACCAGTGTAATGAACGTGTACTTAAACTACATTTATATTACAGTGTGTTATATATCACACTGGGTGAAATACTGTAGGGAAAGTAGAACTACATTTAAGGTAGATTCGGGGAGGAGTCATGTACATACTTCCCCATTTAATAAAGGACGCAGGCATCCGTAGATTTTGGTAACTGCAGAGGGAAGAGTTGATCCAAGGGTCAACTGTAATTCAAATCTTCCTGTACGTGGCAAAAATGAAGTCTGTAAAGCCAGAAGCCATGCCCAGATACAACACTCAATGTCTCTTTCAATGTTTGTAGGATACATCCTGGCGTCTCTCCTTTAGCCCCACCCACTCTACCTGGTCCTCCAGACCCATGAGCCCACTCTGTCTTTTTCCTCCCAAGACTCCCAGTCATACCAAGTGGGCTCCATGGAAGATGTCTCACACCTCGTGTCTCTCTGGAACTCAAAGGAGCATCTCTGAAGCAGGGCTTACAGAGAGAGTGCTAATAGAGTCCGTCCATATGCAGGCTGAGCTCCAGACTTTTCTCCTAAGAGTGCAACACTGTGGTTCAATATCTGCTGGGTGGTAATTAATAGCACTTAATCTGTAAGTCTGGGGCCTATTTCTCATTTGTTAAGAAATGAAGTTGACAGAGCTATGCCCCTCCCGCCGCCGTTGGTTCCTTTTTCTCCATCACTCTTCCCAGAAATGCACTGCACTATTTCAACCCTGGCAAGTTTTAGGAACAGAAGACGAAAGACAAAGAGAGGTTCACGGCTTTAAAAGGGGGATTATGAAAATCCAAAGGGAGCAGACTCACCTCACTCTCAGGACAGACCTGTGTCAGCCTGAGAGCTTCCCCTGGACGCTTACCACTTTCCCTTTTTTCCAGACACTATTGCAACCAGGGCACCCTCAACGATAAAGCTATTGTTTCCTGAGTACCTATCATGCTTCAGAGCATGCCTGTATGTATTTTACACATATTACATATATTTCATTTGATTCTTTGAAGATGGCAACGATTGAGAGAACAAAGACATCATCATTGTTCAAATGAAGAAGCCTGGTTTCAAAAAGACAAAGTCATTTGTTCAAGGTCACATAGATAGAAATCAGCGGAACAGAGACAAGTGAGTTTCACGTGAGGCTGGTTCCAAAGCAGACTTTCTCCCTTCAGATTCACCTTAGTGTGGAGAGCACGCATGGATCTATGAGTATGAATTGCATCTCATGGAGCAAGACATGACACTCTTTATCTGGCCTCATTTGGGCCTGGTCATAGGTTTCCTGTTCATCCGTGTCCCATTGCATACGTGTGTGCAAACAGACCTCAGTGGGACCTTCATTTTACAGGTGGAGGAACCGAGACTCTGAGACATCAAGGCTTTGGTAGAGTCAGATAGCTGCAAACTGTATTCAGAGTGCTGGCTGCACAGACAGCCCCTGCTAACGAGGAGCCACGCCCATGCTCCTCACCTGGCTGGGGAGTTGCACATGACAATGTAGTGCCAGTGTGTAAGTGACACTCGCCTTCCAGGCAGGCAGGGGTGTGAGGAAGCAAACAGCTTTCAAGGGTGTGTGGCATGCTTGGCAGGCGGTGAATGAAGGATGGGGACTCCTGCCATCGACGTCTGTGGGGGCAGACACCTACCACAGCAAGGCAGCGAGCGCACGCCACAGACGAACCAACGTGCGACAGATTTGAAAAACCTCAGGGAGTTTGGGGCCAGCAAATGAAATGTGCTGCATCCTGCCAGTTCTGAGGAGATTGGACAAGAAGGAATGCTTAATATTTTGACACCGCACTTTGATCAGTTTGACAGGTTTAATATTATAGAAATATTTCATTGTTGCCACCGAGAGGAAGAAATCTAATCATCCATCCAGGTGAAGTACAGATTTGTCTCAATTCACTAGGGGAGATGAGGTAGGGGCAGGGTCAGAAAGGAAGCAGAGATCACTTAAAATCCAGCTTCTCCTCAAGTGGAGGAGGAGAGTTTGGCCCTTTCAAAATCGTGCGTTTTCCACCTTCTCCCCTTAAAAAAAAAAAAAGTTAAGTCATTGCTCTATTTTCAGTTTGTTTCTTCTTTTTTAAGTCGTGGCCTCTAGTTCTGTTTTCTTTCCACATCCATTTTGATCACGTTACGAAGGCCGCAGAAGGGAGTTCCACTATGATTAGTGAGAGGAAATGCAGATGGGGCTGAAAAGAAGGAAGCATCTAAGTATAATTTTATAAATAGGACTGAAAGAGACTCCCAGGGCTCGAGCGTGAAACTCAGTGGAGATGGCCTCCTTTTTCCTGAAATGTTCTGGAATCTGGAGAGAGATCTCAGGGACATACCAGGCCAGCCTTCAGTGGCTGTTAGCTGCCCCCGAGGTTGAGGGCACACAAACACACCCAACCCACAGATCTCTTCCTCCCAGGAAGCACCTTGCTGGTATTTGCTCTCTTCCTACAGGCGGGGCTTTGCTCTTCCCGCGGCATCTTCTTTTATCTTGGGAATGAAAACTAACAAGACATTCTTGCCTTTGCCTGACTCGAGATCTAAGCCCCCAAAGCTGGCAGGGGAGCATGTGGTGTCTTCGTGGAGCCAGGGGAAGCTCAAGGGCCTGGTCCACCCAACACAAAAGTGCACAAAGACACATTAGAACAAGTTCTTACTTTGGTATAGCCAAGGCTCTGATTTCTTCTTTCTTTCCTCCTACCTATCTTTCTTTCTTTCTTTCTCTTTCTTTCTTTGTTGGAAGCACAGAGGTAACGCTAGCTAGATTTACATTTCATTTATTAATTAGTTAATTAATTAGTGATGCTAAGGATCAGGGCCTTGCTCTTCCCTAACAAGTGCTCTGCCACTGAACTACACCCCTAGGCTAGATCACATTTAAAATGAGGTCATGCTCCTTGGATAAAGAAGACTGTGCAGGAGATACATTTTTTTCCCCCACAAGTCTTTCCCAGGGTTCAAGTGCTGGGCTCTTGGAAGTATCATCAGACAGGGTTTACTTTGAGGAGTGAGAAATTAGTCATAGTGGCAGTCATGATGAGGTTCCAGCACAAGATACTCATGTCTACAAGCCCAGGATGGGAAGCCACGTACAGCATCATGCAAGGTAGTTTATTCTTTCCAATAGTAGGAAGAGGCAGTTGGGACACAAGACAGAGTCTCCTCTCCTGTACATGGGTCTTGTGCCTCTTTGTGTATGTGTGTGTGTGTGTGTGTGTGTGTGTGTGTGTGTGTCCCTGTTTCATTATCTTCCATGGAACACAGATCCAAGTTCTAACCCAGATTCCTACTGTTGCCTACACAAGCATATAAACACTGACACATACAACTGGAGGAATACAAACTTAGTCTATAAACTTGCTTGGCACGAAGACCTGAGTTTGAGATCTAGAACCCATGCAGAAAAGTCAGGCATGTGCTTGTACGCCTAGCACTGGAGAAGTGGAGGCAGGCAGATCATCAATAAATTAATTCCATCAGGTCATCCTAGCCCATGATTCAAGAGTTCCAAGCCAGTGAGAGATCCTGTCTCAAAAATCAAGGTGGGTGGCCCCTGAGAAATGATACCTCTGGCTTCCACATACACAACCTAGCACTCAGTCCCTCTATATGCACACACACATACATATATAAAATACTTTTGATTTTTATGATATAGCCTTTGTGGTCTTTTCATTCCCTCATTTAATATTTTTGTGCCTTCTACCCATCTGTCCACAGGGCAAGCACATGAATCCTTGCAGGTGTTCTGACCTTAGCCTGACATTAAGACCCATACCTTAGTGTCCCACCTTAATGTGTTGAGGGTGACCAATGAATGAATCACAAATCCTCAAAGATAACAGGCAAGAAAGAGCCCATATGAGGGCTGTAGGAGAATGGGAACTCTTAGCATATAGGAGAGTTTAGAAGATAGGGAAATATTGGTTGAAATGAGGATGCTCTAGCATTATGTGTCTAGAAAGGAGATATCTTATAGTGGGGGGATATGAATGATTCAGATTCTGGGGCTTTGTTCTTGGGGATGACAAGTCACTAGGACACAGAATGCAAGGACCTGTAGCTTAGGCAGGAGTGATATAAATGTAGCTAATAGTTCAAATCCATGGGGCGGGGGTTCCTAAACCACTGAAGCCTGGGAAGTTGTAACATACAGGGCCACAGGCCTTTTTAGAAAGATAGAGTTAGAGTCCCATTCTATTGTTCTCTTTACCACGCCTAACCCCATCAGGGAGAGTCTGCTGGTGGAGAATCTTGTGGGTCTGCAGTCACCAGGAGGTTGAGCAGAGGACACTGCGACTGAGAAGGAAGAATGATGAATGATTTTGAGCACATCTGAAGCTCTATTTACATCATTCTTTAAATCGAACTTCCCGTTTTCCAGTTTTCCAGCTTTGGCTTCCAGAATGCAACCTTAATCTTGTTCATTTGCATAAGCTTTAAAATAAGCCTTTAGAACAAATGTAAATGGATCTTCAAAGAACAATATTGTGATGGGTTCAGTGTAAATGACTCAAAAACATATGGATGGTATTTCTTGAGGATTTCCCAGAGAGTTGCTCTCTGTCTGTATACAAGGGAGCTTTATCATCTAAGCAAGGAAAATGGGGTATCCATGGAAAGGTAACACATCTGACTCTTTTCATGGTCCAGATCCATTTTCATGCCACACTGAGGTAGATAGATAACATAAAATGGCCAGCACAAAGCAGAACTTAGTCATTGTATTACATTGAACTTGGGTAGTAAGGAACAGCTTTCATGCTAGGTCACAGGATTCCGTGTTGAAAGGAACCAGAGATTTTCCATAAAAGTCTTTCCATCCCGGGATGAAGAAACGGAAGTTCAGAGGGAGCAAGTGACTTTCAACATTACACAGACAGTATGTGGTTGAACTATGGCGTCAATCCAGAGATGCCAACTCCAAATCTTATTTTCTTTTCAATACATTACCCAGCTGCTAACTGGAAGGCAGATATGACTTCAACGAATGGCTAGGCAGCTAGAACTGTATTGATTAAGAGTGTTTCGACATCGCTGACTTGCTGGTTGCTGGGCAACCTAGCTTTTCTATGAAGAGACAAGAAGAAGATCCCAATGATGACGGATCTGCATTAAGCGAAACCCAATAACAAGGCACTTTCAGGTCAAAGACATGGTTTTCTGTGGTTTGGAGTTTCTAGGTCAGCTGCCCAGGGGCCTGTCCCTGCTAAGCTTATCTGAGATGAGGCCATCAGTAAAGACCTCCACACAGAGAGGAGTCCAGAAAACCAATTTAAGATCCCCTTAGCCGGGGCAGGTGAAGATATGGGCTTGTTTCTTGCCCGATGCTAGGATGTGTCTTATCATTCAGCAAGGCTAAAAATCAGAGGAGCTGGCTGAGAAAACCAAAACAAAACAAATAAGAAACAACAAAAACTCAGCCAGTGAGATGACTCGGGAGTGAGGGGTGGCTCACCACACGAGTCACGTGGCTATCGTGGCCAAAGTTTCTCCAGTTATAGTCTGCTGAGACTAGACTAGTTTTATAGTATCAGTTTGTAGACAGGAACTAGATAGCTCTATGAGCATCGTATAGTAGGGTTGGAGAGATGATTGCTCAATGGGTAAAGTGTCTTCTCCTCAAGTGTAAGGATGACAGTCTGGGTCCCCAGAACTCATGCGTAAGTAAGGTAGGTCTAGACGCCTGCCTACAACCCTCACTTACTAACACTCTGGAAGAGGAGTTGGGGAGCACTAATTTTATTCTTTCATTCACAGGTATTGCCACACATCTCGGAGATGTAGGGACATAACTGTGAGGGTGTGGCTACACACAAAACGTTCTGCAAGATAACTGTGTGCCTGCTTCCAGAAGAAGTCTCGCCTGGTGAACGGTAGTGTCATATTATATGCACATGAGCTCCTCACCATAGGGTTTGAATTCTTTGCTTCCCCACTTACGAGATGTATGATCCGATGCAAGCAATTCGCCTAACCTCCCATCTGTACTCTGGGGACGTGTCATGTGACGGTTGCTATCATTACCTAAACTAACAAGGCTGAGCTGCCCGGCACAGCTTCTATAGCACGGCCATGTTAGCCAATGGCTGCAGTAGCCTTTCAGAAGCGTGTGTGTGTGTGTGTGTGTGTGTGTGTGTGTGTGTGTGTGGTATGTGCTTATATGAAACATAGGGCCATGTGGTTTCAGCAGAGAAAGCCAGCCATGGCAGCTACTACTTTAGTCTACTGCTTTCATTCATCGGGAGGGAGTGGTGTAGCCTGAGACTGGGTGTTGGTGATGGGTAGGGTTTTGATAAGACGGAGTGGCAGAAAGTCTCCTGGAAAGTGGGGCATAAGACAAGGGACAGCAGAGCTAGCAAGGCAGGGATGACCTTGGGAGTGATAAACAGGCTACTCTTGGAGATGAGCCTGGATAGCTAGCCTTTGGAAATGCCCCAAAGTGTCAGAATAAAGAGGACTTTGAAGGTCTTTGCAAACTAAGAGGGGCTTTATCTTTGAGCAGGTGCAATACTACCTTCTCTTTTAAAACACACACACACACACACACACACACACACACACACTCACATACGCATACTGAATGAACCTCTCACCTGCCAAACAGGGGAGCTACATTTCTGGAAAGTTCACCTGGAAGTTGTATGTAAGGTTTACAGAAGGGAAGCCAGAGGCAGGGAGGCCATAGGGTCTTTGTTGTAAATTCCAGGTGTTGTGATTGAACTGGTCTTGGCTGCCGGGTTAAGAGAGGGAGCAGGGGCCAGGAGGGAGAATGGGTGTAGGCTGGAGCTTCAGATCTCAGGGTGTCAGGAAAAACATGGAGACAATGGGGCTGAGGAAAGGCACTTGGAAGTCTTCTTGGCCCTTCAGTTGACTCCCTGTTCTATGCCCCTGGTGCTGGCTAACCTTGAGCAGAAAGCACCGGGCAATACCAGCTAAACCATGTTATCAGTCACCTTACCCACCCTCTGAGAACGTATTCCAGGAATGTGGAGTTTTACCACATCCCATCCGCATCTACGGCAAAGCATAATTTATAAATCAGGAAATAAGAGATCAACAATGATAAGGAGTAGTAAAATGGAAGTTATGGTAATATACTACCATGAAATGATTTAAAATGTATGAATTATTCCTAGAGTGTTTAATATTTTAGATCACAGGTTGACCAGTGGGACCACAGAGAAGGGAGGTCTCCTATATTATTGTTTATAATGCTCATACCCACATCCCTATTGTTTTGAGTGCCGCTTCTTGCCCTGTGGCTGGCTATGTCCGAGGCCTGGCTTACTGAGGATGCATAGGTTGGGTTTAAAGCACACCAGGTTGGAGGTGGTGGGCCTGTCTGGGTGCAAATCCCTATTGGCAACCATGTCTTAGAGGCTAGAAATACAGTTTGGAGAGGAAGACTTTGGTCCCCAGTGGGGGCTTCCTTCCAGCCCAGGTATTTGCCTCCAGCCCTGGACGTGAGGCAGTACAGAGGACCTTCCTTCAAAGCAGCTTCTGCCCTCCAGGTTTCTCCACCAGAGACTCTCCGAATTGGATCTGTGGCGACATCCCTGTGATACACAATAGTGTGCTGAAATGGCGGCTCCTAAATGAAGCTTTGTAGTAGACTCCGTTGCAACTCAAAAGGAGGGAAAAAAAAAAGAAGAAGTCTAAACATTTTCCTAGCTCGTTAAAAACAGCACTCGGTTCACATTTCAACATCTGAGAGAAAGACAAAATGAAATTTTACAATGTGGCCGCATGAGCCGAAGCTAGTGAGGTGCGATCAAGATGGAAGAAACAAAAGGAGAGACAGGGGAAAGGGAAGAAAACAAAGCCCCCAGACGCCTCCACGGCTGGCTGCCAACATTTGCAAAAGCCATTGCCAGGGCCTCCGGGTCCACCCTCAGCCTTCCCCCCCCACACACACACACTGAATTCTCAAGTACGTGCACCAAAAGCAGACAAGGTCGGCAGAGATCAAGGAGACAATAAGGCTCCCGATTGCTAATACTGAACATGGTTTCTCCCACAAGGGTTTATGTGTTAGAGGTTTGGTTGCAGTCTGATGAAATTAGAGGTAATGGGGGCTCTTTAACATGTGGGGGGTCCAGTGAAAAGCCTTAGGTTGGTGGTCTCAGTGGCCTCAGAAAGGGTTAAATAGTTCTCTTGGGATCCTTGAGGCAGATTTTGAAAGGCCTGCCGCCCCTAAGACGCTAGCTTCCCATTTATCTCTCTCACCATGCAACATCTCTTGGTCTCTGGCTCTCTCTCCTCCTGTTTTACTTTGTGCATTTCGCTCTGTCTCTGCTGCACTGTCCCCAGCCTCTGGCATTCTGGCTATGGTGGGATCCATTCACAGGGGTGGGACACAGCGAAAGGAGGCGCTGCTTGGCCTCCGGGAGGAGTGGATGTTGCGGCTGTGCTGTTCCTCCTATGCATGAGCCCTTCCTCCCCGTGCCCCTGTGTTCTCCCGCTCTGCCCCATCGCACCCCACCACTCCTATAGTCTCTTAGGTTTTGTTGGGTTGTTGGTCATAGATCTGCAATTAGGTTTTGTTGGATTGCCGTCATAGATCTGCAATTAAAGCTGTGCCCCATTTCTTTGTTTATTTATTTGTAGATTTACCTTGTTTAATTCAGTGTTGATGAGCCCTGAGGTTATGACCATGTCGTTTCCTTGATTTTGTCTATGTTCTTTATTTTCCTTCACTAATTCATGAATTCAGTGTGTGTGTGTGTGTGTGTGTGTGTGTGTGTGTGTAGGACAGAATTCAGCCTGGAGTGAGTGCTGTTCCTTGGGTATTATCCAATTTGCCCTTTGATATGGTATCTCTTCTGGCCTGGAGTCCATCAAGTATCCGAGGCTGGCTGACCAGGGAGCCTCAAGGATGCCCTGGTTTTTGGCTATCCCGTGTACTAGAATTACCACAAGCACACGACACCATTCTTCGGTTTTTCTGGATGTTCTGTGAATCAAAGTGAGGTCCTTCACTGGGGAGTCCTTTCCAGGAAGAGCTGCCGCTCAGCTTTATTTATCAATTTCTTTAAAAAAAAAAAAGAACCTCATATCTGCCTGAGGTGTTGGCAACATGACCCTGAATGCCAGGTTGGGGTCCTTGCTCTTAACCAGCCTGTGGGTTGGTAGACAAGCAGGTGCAAAACACAAATGGGACAGAGAGCTGTCCCCTGTGTTCTAAAGTGCAAAGGAGAAAGGGGTGGCCTGGGTCTGGTGTCTCAGGGCCCTGCTATGTAGGAGACAGGCACAGGTCCAGACTTCCAGCCTCTCATCTCCAGCCTGGAGCTGCCTTTGTCCTTCAAGCCACATATTCAAGTAGCAAATGACTTCCGAGGCCTCTCCACTGGCATGTCCCGCAGATACTCCATACTCAAGATCTTCAAAGTAAGCACCTCCCACATCTCCCTAAGCCCCCAAAACATCAGCTACCGAAACTCCAAGGCGTCAAATCTCAGAACAATTAAATGCTCTTCCTGCTTTCTCGCTCTACCACACCCTGGTGGTGACATCGGTATGGAAGTTCTACCTCTTTGCACATAGTCATCGTTTTACCCAAGACTTGCTTTTTGTGAGCTCTAACCTGGATGGTGTCCAGCATCACAGTCACCTCCCAGCTCATTGTCTCCACCCTCAATGTGCTGGCATTCCTTCCAGGGAGCTAGTTACAAATCTTCACTTTTCAGCTCCTCCCATAGAGATTCTGGCTCAGGTCAGCAGACCCTAAGGCCAGTGGTATGTAGACCCTCACTGTATGAATGGTCCCTCTCTGCTTTGGTTTACCTGGCCGAAATAAGCCTTTAGTGACACTGCATAGTTGGATGCCCAGTGTTGTGCCTTCTGAATTTCTTACCATGGACCTCGAAGGCCTGGTGTCAAGCAGCCAGAGTCCTTTGAGCTGCAACCCATTGGCTTTCTCTCTCTGTCTCTCTGTCTCTCTGTCTCTCTCTCTCTCTCTCTCCCTCCCTCCCTCCCTCCCTCCCTCCCTCCCTCCCTCTCTCTCTCTCTCTCTCTCTCTCTCTCTCTCTCTCTCCCTCTCTCTCAAGTGAACGAGCTTATCCCAATGGCCTCTTAACTGACTGCCAGCTCTGGTACAGTGGATTCTAATTCTTTAACTTCTTTGCACAAGCTTCGCTTATAGTGAAGAGATTGGGGCCTGGCTTCACCCCAGTCCTCTGGGCCTCACCTCCCTGTTCTGGTGAGCTCTGACCCGTGACAAGTTACACAATGATTACACCCCCACAGGAGTTTGGTCTGTAAGGATTAAAGGGCGGTGGCTAAGCTCTCAGCTCAGGGTCTAGCATGCAGCAAGGCCACAACACAAAGCTAGCCTGATCCGGCTTGTGCTCTTCCACACTGGACCCTCTAAAACCGAGTAAGCCCTCTCAGCTCCCAGTGACTCCCTGGCTTGCTCCTCCCTAGCCAGGAAACTTCTGTTCATCCCTCAGGAGCTTCTTCTGATGCCCTCAGTTTCATGATGTCATGAAGCATCCTCCTCCTCCTCCACAGTTGCTGCTGTGCTCACAGAGAAAGCTTTGAATATGTTCCTTGCATGCTCCAGGGCACCTGGTGGGACCTGGAGTGCATCTCTCTTGAGCTCTGTGAGCCTAAAGGTGGTTTGTCTACTCTGGGATCTTTACGTCTATTGTGCCTGGTGCAAAGCAAGCCCATAGCGCATCGGAGTGGAGGAAGAAATGAGGTGAGGCCAGGACTGTTCTGAAAGGAAGTTACAACAGCCCGGTGTATCATTCTTTGCAGATCTGTCTGTCTTTGCAGATGAGACTCTCCATGGGTCCCCCTCACTGGAAAAAATCACAGTCATCCAAGCTTCTTCTGGACAACAGAGGTATCAGGTAACTTTTTTTCCTGACCCTAAAGTCTAGATGTAGCCTTCTTTGGTGAGTTTCTATTATTTCAATTGATGGATGCCTGGCACAGGGGCCCTATACAGTTAGTTCTTCACTAACAGCTTCTCTAGGAGCACAGTTATCGTTCCTTAAGCCCTAGGAAGGATGATCTTTAAAAGTAAAAATGGCCACCACCACCACCCCCCCCCACACAAACTGTATTGTTTTGAACAGGATCTGGTTTGGGGGACCTATGGGAAGTTTGGGTCTCTCTCACCCTGCCTGGGTGCTTCCTGGCTTTTTGGCAGTGTGTAGACAATCACCGAGTCTCACCCCCACTGCCCTTTACTCTGTTTCCCAATAAGCCACCCAGTATCCTAGTCAGAGAGGCCCAGAATCCTGGTCAGAGGCCAGCATCCTAGTCAGAGGTCAGCATCCTAGTCAGAGACCGTGTTCGCCCCAGGAAGCTCTGAAAGCAATAAAAGAACTAAATGTTTTCTAGGTCACCGCCTGATCAAGTCCACACTTAAACAATAATCTTGCCGTTGCATCTGCAAAAACCCAGACTCAGGCCCCAAAAGGTTATTTCATCAATAATTCTTGAGCTTGCCGATGGCGAGAATTATTCCCAGCAGGCATTTTGGGCCATCTCTAAACAGGCTCTGTGGAGGAGAGGCCTCGCTCCTCTCAAGTACACAGGCAGCAGCCATTAATATTGTTGGAGGGGAGGGCGGGGCAGAAAGGACAGGAAGTGGACGGCCTGAGGAGGCCGGAGGGAGGGCTGAGGAAGGGAGGCTCGGGCCTGCAGTCTAACTAAAAGGGAAACTTCTCTCTGCGTTAGGAACTGTAGATTAGAGTGGTCGCCTGTGCTATCCCGTGGGCTGAGAAAGTCTCACAGACAGAGGAAGCCTTGCACAAGATCTAGTCGGAATCTGAGGCCTTTAGTCTACTGGTCCCTAGCCAGCAAGCGGCTGAAACTGGTCTCTTTGATTTACTCGGTGTATTTACCAAGCAATTTGCAAGAGCAAGTAATTACTCCTCAGGTCATTGACTCCTAGGTGGAAGAACTCTTTAGATCTTATTTGACTTCTGTCTAGCCTTCCCAGGCCTTTTTTTGGCTGCTGTTCCTATTTGCATTTAATCTCTCTCCTCTGGTCTCCAGGCTGCAGGGAGGGTGGCTGCCCACCGTGTTCCCCCAGAGCTTGTCCTGGTGCCCCAGGCAGCTCCTGGCTCGGAACTCCTTTTATTGTGCCTTCCATCTTCCGCTCCAACCGGAGGGTGACAGCGCCTTGTCCCGAGGCTTTGGAGCAAAGATTAATTCTCTTCCCTCATTTAGACTGTTTGTATGGAGGTATTTATAGACCCTGTGTTCCCTCAGAGCTGGTTCCTTTCTCAACTCTACGCATTTGGTGTGCTCCTGCTCTCCAAGACACAACTTATCTGCTAATTCCTAGAGCATTTGTTGGTGTTTGTTTGGCTTGGGTCTTCCCACACCTTTTCAAAACTGCACTAACTACCGATGATGCTCAGCTCCTCCCATTCCTCCCCCGCCAGTAAGGAAAATGTCTCTCCTCATTGGTGTGGCTTTTATCTTGGGGCCTTCAGCTGCTGAGAGCCAGGAAGACCATGCAAAGGGAGAGGAGGTTACCAGATGACTCCTGATTGTATTCCAAGAGCAGATTCAAAGGAAGGGAGATCACTCTTCAAATGACTTGTTTATCAAAGAATTCTGTTTAGCTCCCTACCTCAGCCCCACAGGCCCACCACCCACCCCATTGAAAGCCAACAGGTATTTTCACCAGAAGAAAGGTATGAAGTCTGCCTTAACACCAGTCTATAAAGAGACAGGAGATATCACTAAGATTGTCACATTGAACACATTGTCAGTGTGTTCAGTCTGGCTGACAGAGCTCGGAAGCTTCCAGATTTACCTTCATATACCCTGGGCCACAGGGGACACTGAAGATCACAGATTGACCACATTTTCTACTTGAAGAAACCAGGCAAGGCCAGATAAGGGAGTGAGAACACATTTTGGTGTCACATAAGCCGGGTTCCAATGTCCACTTATTTGCTTCCCTACAGCTATTGGTGGCCCTTGCTGAAGATTCCCCATTTCATGAAAGCCCAGTTATCTAGTTCCTCACCTGAAGAATGCACCTGTAGTGTCTAGTTCAGAGCTTATCATGTTAACTGAAAAAAAAATTAAAGGAATAGATATGTTCCTGGCACATAGTAGGTACAGAATGAATGATTGCCACTACTGTGGTGTAGACCCAATAAAAGCTACTCCAGAGGGCCAGAACTGTGGCCTTTATTTCTTAGTTCAGGCATTCTGGTATAATACTTCCTCGCAAGTATCAACTGCAAGGGCCAGAATCCATTTCCAGAAAGCACTAGCAAAATGTTTATAAGTTAGGCCCCATGGGTGTAGGGACAGTCCTTCAATACAGTAGCCAAGAGTTTGCAGGGAAGTTTTCAGGGCCCCTGGTCAAAGAACTCTCTTGTCTTCTCTGGATATAAGCCTTTTCTGCAGGAAGACGTTCCATGAAACATTTTTTCCTTAAACTGGGGAAGCATCACTCTTTCTTCTGGGACATTTACAAGTATTGGTGAATGTTAGGCCTCCATTTCCATATAGGAAGTAGGTATAATGTTCCTGCTTTTATAGATAAAGATATAGTGTGCAGACATATCCCACACTTCAAACATGCTGACAAAAGGCAGCCCTGGTACTTAAACTAGGTCCATCTCTGCTCACGCTCCTCTGTATCTGTGCGTGGTAATAAAGCACACGATGTTGTCACTCTACAGAGGGCTTAGATTTGCAGGAAACTTATCTCTAAGGAGATAAGCACATGTATAGATTTTTATAAATCCAATTAAATTAGTTATCTTAATATGATCTTGCCTAGTTTTTCTATATGGATGTGTCCATGTGTGATTTTGACAGAGAAATCAATCAGGATTATTTAGACTAAATATTTTCTATATAATTTCTACTTTGTGGAATTAACCAGAGAATTAATAACACTGCTTCTTCATGTCCACGGTCTACACAAGTGGTCTGAATGAATCCTGGCGAACCCTATTGACTCATATGGGGTGACTTTTCTTCTCAGTTCATTCATTCTACTCCCCAAGGTCCAATACTCCAGGAAGCAAACTCTCATTCTGGAAGGTCTTCAAGGACAACCTGCTTCAGCAACCATCTCTCCCCTCAAAGCTCCTAACAGCCAGAAAGTTCCCATACATAATCAGGATGTCTATTGCTCTGAACAAATCAGTTTTCCTTCTGTTTCCTTCTTGCTGGCAATGGAGAGCATCTGGGAAGTTTCTGATGGCTCTGTTAGGAACTTGAAAGCTGTTTTAAAAACACTGCTGCAGTTTCTCTTCCACCAGCCAAATAAACTCGATTTTGCTGGCATTTGTCACAGAGAGATGGTTGTCTCTACATCTGTTTGCTGAGAGAGTCACAATGACTTTGGAAGGTGAGGTCTTAGGGAGCAAGAGTGACCATTGGTTCAAAAGCTGTGCAAAGTAATTATGCAATATATTTTGCAAATGCATTCTTATCTCAGATTTCTTTTGAGTGAAAAACAGAAGATTACAATATTTATCTGCAACGTATGGGAGGAAGAAAGCCTAAGAGAAAAAGCATGAAAAGATAAATTGGAAGAGGATGGATGGGTGAAACACGTGCACACACACAAACACACACACACACACAAACACAAATGCACATGCAAACACACACACATACCACACATACACAAACACAAGTGCACATGCAAACACACACACACACACACACACACACACACACACACACACACACCAGTTCATGCATCTCAATATACACTTGTGTCAACCACAGTATATAGAACATTGCAGTAAGGTAAGGTCTATAGGGTAGAAAGACGTATCTTCAAATCCCAACTCCCCCTGGATCATGATTAGGGCCCAGTTATTGTATCTCCTGTGTCCTGGTTTCCTCATTGTAGAATATATACAACACAATTTCTATTACTTAGTTATGAAAGTGGAGGAAGATATTGCACTGAAAAGATTCCCCCTAGGCTCTGGGAGGTTCTCAAAACCCTGTAACTTTTATTACTGTCTGGAAGCCAAGTAGGATCACTGGGCTTTGGGTTTTGAAACCATCTTTAGGAGCCTTGGCCTTTTGGAATTTTGTAAATCCTTTCTCCTCAGAATGGGAGGGTTAGGCTTGTTTGAGTTCAAGTGAGTTCTAGACGTTAAGTAGCTGAGGAATTAATTAAGTAGTTGCAGAAGTAACAGTATCACAACTGTGTTGATAATAAAGATTGCATAATGACATTATCATTTCAGCAGAATAAGATCTCTGGGTTTGTACCTGAAAGCTGGCACGGGATTGGAGGACACTTCACTGGTCTTTGAGCATCAGAATGGCATCTAGCCTATGGCTGGCATTCTAATCGCTGATCATTTTCTCTTACCGAAGATTCACATGGAGAAGAATGTAAATTCCATTTCTTATGATGAAAAAAAAAAAGATCCAAATCCATGGATTTTTCTAGCTGGATTAGAGGAAAAAAAAATCCCAAACTGGAGCATGGGAGAAGGAACAACTAACTGGTCCTGCGTGCTTCCTGGAGGAAGGAGATGGCGTTGCCTTCCCCCAAGGCAGCAGAGAGTCGAGGAACAGCACACATTTGACGAACTTGTGGTTAGTCCAAAGCAGGACCCAAAGCTGGCTGTGCCACTGACAGTGCCCTAAAACGACAATCAGGGCTCACCTCCGGCAGACAGGATTGCTCCCTAAACTCGGCATGACTCAGAAATCTTGAAAAGCAGGTTTCTCTCCGTCAGGAAAAGCCATCACTTTCTCTATCTGTTCCCTACAGCTAACTTCCTCAGGCAAGGACATCTAGTTTCTGATAGACGAAAATAACCCCGTAACTGTTACAATGTAACAGATCAAAGGCCCCAGGCGGTTCCGGATCACGTCCTACCCATTCCTCAACCTTTTCGGTTTTTTGCGGTTCTCCTTGCCTCTCAATCCAGAGACATCCCTGGCAGTTTTAATTCCCCAATAACCTTCTCCCCCTCCCCACACAGTAGTCTATATGGGTGATTTTCACTGAGTGTCATTTACACGAAGTGCTATATCTTCACATACAAGTGAAGTCTTCACCTTTTGTTGAAGAAACTTCTCTTTGAAGCAGATGGAGACCACTACAAAAAACCACAACCAACCAAAACACAGAGGTATCAAGCCTAGCTGCAGTAGATATGTTGACGAAACACTCTGGCACCTGAGGCGTAGGGAACGCTGAGGATGAGGGAGGAGACTGTAAGAGCCAGAGGATCTGGGAGTCCACTGTGAGATTGGATCTCCTAGGAGTGTCAGGAGCTATACCCATAAAGTCTCATCAGCGTGACTGCCTAAACATAGGCTGGAAAAGGATGATAGCAAAGACAAGTCAACAGGGCAGAGAAAGCCAACAGAACCACAATTCCGTAAAAGGAACAAGAAGCTAAAGAATCCTGTGAGTGGGAGAATCAGCCTTTTCCAGGTAACAACATACCAACAGGTTACCCAGTACCAAATGATCAACCCAGAAAACATACATAGAAGCAGCATTATACAGGCTGAGCTGGTTATATTTAGGAAGGTATATATGTCTATGCGTATACACATATGTATGTAATAGCAATTAGTAGAGAGGCAGTGAACGAGAGAACAAAGAGGAATGCTTGGGAGGGTTCAGAGCGGGAACGGGAAGGGAGAAATGTTGTAATTATGTTAAACTCCCAACCAAAAAGAGGGAGGACGGAAGGAAGAAGGAAGGACGAAACAGGTAAGAAAATTTTGTAAAATATAAAGTTCCAACATGTTCTTGTTCGTCAATTTTCCGTGCCTGCGGATGCCTCTCAGATCAAAAGGATCCGGATCATAGCTGTCAGAGGCATCTGTGGCTTTTGCTGTAGCTCCCAGCCAGCTGTGCCTTCCAGCACCTGATGGAGCATCTACTGGTTATTGATATGGGATGGGACCTTCCCTCCTGCACTGCTGCAAGGAAGATTCCCCTTTTCTGGATTGCTTAGAAGAAAATAAGTGCAAGCAAATAAATAAATAGATAGATTAATTAATTAATTAATTAATTAAAAGATAGTTACAGGGAGTTGGGGGCAGTGTCTCCTCTTCAGCTTTCCACATGTCTGTGTTGATTCTTTGATTCAGTCAACAACTAAGTTTTCTAAATGTCTGAACAGTAGAGACCAAGAATCTTTGAGACTGGTTACCATCTAGGAATAGCACTGGGTAAAACAGAGGGTTGAGGACCTGAGTCGCAGGTCAAAGTTCCTGATTCCTGTCCGGGTTATGCATCTGGAACCTGCTGGATAAGTCTTCATGCCTCCTGCCTTCTGTTTACAAAATGAGTCATCACATCCACACGCTCATGAGGTGCCTGGCACTTTATTATTTGTTTGGAAAGAGTGGATAGAAAGGCACACAGATAATATCCATCCCAGCACATCAGCACACATAGTCTTAGGAGATATTTGTGTTGCCCACTGAGAGAATATATAATGTTGGAAGGGCTTGAGTGCGTTCTATGCAAGGCAGGGCCCGGGAAGCGAGGGGAAGACACTACCCTGTCACTATTTATCACTTAGTTAACAATGTAAGATACATGATGGCTGCTAAACAGTTTGGTGGCAGAACATCATAAATGAAGTCTGTTTTCCCTGGAAACTGCATAACCATTTGAATTAATTTAATTTGATATTTCAAATTAAATTAAACTGTTGAATAATCCCCGAGGGAATGCATATTTCATTTGCAATGTCTTTTGATGGAGTATTCGCTGCCAAAAGTTTGGCTCTGCATCTGGCTACGGATCTAAATTTATTGCATTAGCTTTGAGAAGACTTTTAATAGAAAGCAAGATTAAAAGAAAACTTGATGGAAAATAAAGATGTTTGGTGCAGAAACCAGAGTTCCACAGAACTTGCTTGTGTGACTTCACACTGGCTGCACCCCCACCCCCTGTCTTCCCCTCTCTCTCACCATGCAGTTGAGCTGGCCGTTGATTTGGAGATTTCTTTCCACAGTGCAAATGTATATGTACAGCAAACAGCCAAATGCCCTGCGTCTATTTCGCTTATGGCCTAGATGTTGGACAAAACTTTCTTCAGGTGCTGGCCAGAGGGGAATCCGCTCACCCGAAGAGCAAAGGGTCGGGGATAACAAGAGGAAAGATAAAGATCCCCTTTAAAGTCTCCAGGGAGCCTGATATGAGAAGCTGTATCAGGTGGCCATGCTGGGCTCTTCCTTTTGCCGGGCTGTCCGCTCCTCAGTTCTCTCTCTAAGTGTAATTCTCTATTAAGGTTTCGGGGCTATACAATGGAGGCGAGGAGCTGATGGCGAATCTAGCAGTTTCCTAAAATATAGGTCAGTCCAAATCACCACTTAGGAAATGAGTGCTCTCTTTTTACATGGTAAGACAGTGAAGAAAATTGCACGGAGCAGCTGTCTGAGAGTTGATGCGGTGGGAATAATCTATTTCTTGTTCCTGGTGAGCAAACACACAGCAGGAGAGGCAGATGTGTGGGGCGGGAATGTGCCGCCAACAAACAGACCTGGCCCTTTAAGGAAGCTCGGTGGAAGTTTAAATTGGGCCCAAAGAATCCAGATAAGGGTATCTTAATCAAATATATATATATATATATATATATATATAAAATATATATTAATCAAATATATATATATAAAATCATTAGGCTTTAATCTCCAGCACTTTAGTAACCTAGTTTGTTTTAAATCTTGATTGGAAGAGTTACCCTGGCAAGGAAATTAGCAGGAAGTCAATAAGTCTGTGGCCCACAGATAGGGCATTAAGTAACCAGAGGAGAATTTATTCCAGTCCAAGGTCTGTGCCTGCCCTCCTCCTGCTACAAACACAAGCCTGCAGGCAGCTCCTCTTGATCTCTTCCACTAGAGTGGGTGGGGAAGTTCATTACAATTTTAGCCATGAAGCCCTGAAGTGCAGGTAATCATATTTAAAAAAGATAAGGAACAGGACAAGAAAGGAACCCTGCTTCATGAAGAAATTCTAATTTCAGTAGTCATGGGTGGAAAAATCAATACTGCTCTCTGATGCAAAATGAGCACTGGGCTTGGAGTGTAGAGCCTTCTCCTGCTTCTTCCACACTGGAAAGGTCTCCGAATGAATGAATGAATGAATGAATGAATGAATGAGAGGACCTACAATATAAAAATAGTGCATGCTGACACTCTCAGCGTCCCCACATGCCTGTTTCACCACCCTCCCTCACCTTATTCCGGCTGAAAACTTCCGGCAAGAGCTGACTCCAGCTACCCTTGTCAGAAACCTGTCTTCCTGCTGTCTCCACGTGGCTCTTTCCTGTGCCATGCAATTGCAGCTTTTTTTCCAGTCCTATTACCTTCACCGTGTGTGTGTGTGTGTGTGTGTGTGTGTGTGTGTGTGTGTGTACTGCCATTCAGACAGAGAGAGAAGGAAAAGGGAGGAAGGGGAAGGAAAGAAAGAAGGAAGGGGAGGATGGGAGGGAGGGAAAAGGGAGAGAGGAGAGAGAAAGAGAGAGAGGGACAGAGACAGAGACAGAGAGAGAGAGAGAGAGACAGACAGAGAGAGGAGAGAGTGTGTCAGTGCCAACCTTTGATTTTGTAGCCTTTCATAAAAATATTCGCTCACATCCAGTTGTTCCTAGCTGAAGGAAAGGTGTCATTAAGTGACTGGCAACAAAGCCGGAGTTCTTTTATACCATATCATTCATTTAGGGTGGCAGTTTCAGACACATCAGGAGACTTCTGTTTTAATCACCGATTATGTATTTGGCCAATAAAGCTCATATTGTTAACATTAATATATACATATTTATAACTCAACGGAGCTAGACATAATTAAGTAGAAATGTTCAAATTAACAATGATGATAATCATTCAAAATGAGATTCCCCTGATGTCTTCCAGCAACACTGATCCACCCCCAACCCTGCCATGGAAACTGTGAGCAGCAGTGACGTCGTCGCTCTGCCTACCCCTTGTTTACACAGAAACCCTGTAAGGTGGTCTGTCAGATGTAACAAATGATATACAGACAGGTAATTAATATCCATATTGTACTGTATGGAATGTCGATTGTATTCAGACACCTTTCATTACAGGGGAGTTCTGGAAGCTGCAGAGATTTCTGAGAGTTCAAGGACAGGGCATGCTCAAGTATGCTGGGTCCTCTGGAAGGCCCGGTCTTGAGATGATTCGACCAACAACTGACTAAGACCGGGACAGATGTGTTATGGTCCAAGCCCATGGAATGCCTGTGGCATCATCTCACATCTCTGGAAGAGAGTGTCACCATCTGCTTGTGTTGGCTTCAGCCGCTGAATGCAACAGGCTCCCCCAGGAGGGGGGGGGGCTGCGGATCCAAAATCAGAAGGGGAGATAAGGCGACAATAAAACCTTTGGTTTGGGGTCACTCTGACATCTGCCCCCGTCTGCCTTGACTCAGAATATGCCAGCACAGCCATCTCCCTCCTTGGCTCCGAGCAGCATGCATTCCAAATTCAGCTTGGAGCACATCCCCTTGTCCCTGCCAAATTCTCTGGTGGCATCCTGTGTTTTCGCTCCCCAGTTAGATCACAAGCTTCTTAAGCACTATATACGTCACCTCCTTTTGCTCCTAAGAAATGAGAGGCTCTGAGTGGGTTCCCAGGAAAGAGGGGCTCTGTGGTCATCCTCCCATCCTTGGGCAGGGAAATGGATGGTGCTATGGGTTGAGTTCATGTTGAACTGGACTGTGTTTATGACAGGGTCCTCATCTGAGCTCAGGACATTGGTTTCCTTGGCTTCCTGGCCAACGACATCCACTGAGACTTAGGGGTCTGCCCTGTGACAAATGTGGCTCCCGTTCCCACATCTTTGCTATGCCGTGTTACACACATCATTTCTAAGCCTCTCGGAAGCCCATGCATTTCAGAGCATTGGCAATCAAGCATAAAGTTCTGGGGCAAGCTGTGAAATCTCTGAAATGAAAATCAATTCCATCTCCATTTCATGGAGACTAATGTGGCATTTACAACATAAACAATCACTTCTGTTAGGGAGGAAAATTAAAAGCTGTGCTACATAAAGGCACAATGTTTAAGGTTCTGCTGAAAATGAGCACTTGGCTTTGAGATGATTACAAAGGGAGTTGGAAAAAGAGAGAAAAAAAGAAAAGAAGAAAGAAAAGATCTGGCCACAACCTTTCAGAAGTGTAGAGGTTTCATAATACAATTTTTGTGTGTGTGTGACTTAAAACATTGGCCTCAGTTTAGATCTCAAGGGAAAAACAGAAACCCCGGGCACTTCCTGAGCAGTCAGAGGTGCTCAAGGGCGTGTGAATGTTACGTCCATCTCTTCTGCCAGTGCTCTAAGACACAGGGCTATTTCCCTTGAAGAAAAGCTTCAAGGTCCTCAGAAAGAGAAACCCAGAAGTTCAAGTCCAAAATGTCTTAGGTCTTTCGATTCCTTGACCTGGCGCCATTTTTATCTTATCCTTTCCCCCATTGCTGTATAGCATCCCTCCAGATTCTGTGTGCACAATACCAAACTTACAAACCGAGATCAAAATTAAAGGCAGTAAAAACAAAAGAACTCTTCCAAGTTAAAAACCAAACCAAACAAACACTGGGATGAAGCTCAGTTTTACCACTAGCTGAGTCAGGGACTCTAGGCAAGACTCCCAACCTCTAAGGGCTGTTTCCTCATCTGTAAAGGGGGATGTTGGGCCATGTGATCTCCAAAGGAGACCATCTGTAGGACTTTTATCATTTTCTTATTCTGCATTTAAGACTGCAAACAACCACTCAGTTGGCCTCATTTGCAAGGGTGTTGGAGAAGAGATACAAGCTGTTGCCAATCAGGAGCTGCTCATTTGCATAATGACTGATTCACTAATTAGCCAGAAAGACTTCTAGTGCAGCCACACAGGAAGGCAAAGGCTCTCCTGCTGTGACGTTATTTAAGGGAGCCCCTGGCTTTGGCTATTAAGACTCTCAAAGCACTAGCCAGTAACTAACTGGCTTTCCTGTAAAACTGCCCCAGCAAATTAAGAACATTAGCATAAAGTAATCTTTCTCAATTAGCTATTTTTAGAGTGGACAGGAAACACTCTTAATTATTTTAGGCCTTTTTTTTTTTCTTATAATAGTACTGGTTTTTGTATTGTCACTTTCATATGCGTATTTTTTAAATTTTATTTTTGCTCTGCATCAAATAATTTCTAGTAATCCTATCATATGGGGTAGTGATTTTCACATCATCTGAAGAGACGTCAGATGACCTTCTGATAAAAGCAGACCGTGTTAATGCCAACCTGAATGTGGGACAACCCAGGCTACGGACAACCCAGGCTACGGACAACCCAGGCTACGGACAACCCAGGCTACGGACAACCCAGGCTACGGACAACCCAGGCTACGGACAACCCAGGCTACGGACAACCCAGGCTACGGACAACAACCCAGGCTATGGATGTTGCACAGGTACCAGCTGATCTGCTCATCACACATCTTGATTTGACTTGATCAAAGAAGCAATCTGTGTGATGTTCCCTCCCCTCTCCCTACCAATGTTGCTAATCACCTTTTCAAGATAGATGGAGAACACTGTACAAATGGCTTGCTATAACCCCCCAAATGCTAATCACTTACCAACATCTACATTCTGACTTGAGACCTTGCAGGATAAGGCGGGCAAACACTGTCGGTGCACAGAACTATTATTTACCAGTGGCAAAAATAACTATCTGATTTACATAACTGTGGGACTAGATGACAACTCTCTCAAACTGCTTCTGCAGCAGAAAAAAAAGAAAAGAAAAACCCTTAGGCATATATGAAGGAAGGTATGTCATCATTATTTTTTTTTAACTCAGAAAATGGAGTGGGGCTGGTTGGGATTAGGCACTTGAGCATGGAATTGGAGAAGACAAATACCACAAAAACAAACAAACAAACAAAAAACAAAAAAACAACAACAAACAAAACAAAACAAAAAAAAGTCCCTTCAAAAACAACAACAATAAAAACAACCAACCAACCAAACAAACAAAAAACCCCAACAAAAACCAAAATAAAATTATTTAAAATGTGTGTTTTGCAAAACACATTTGAGTATGTCAGCTGCTGTCTTGGGAGACACTGGGCTGGTTTAGTGTACTTCAAGGGATCCATGTGGCTTTCTGGGAGGATATAGAAAAGTCATTGTAGCTTTCAATTCTATCCTTCCTATTGTGCTAATGGTACTTTAAAAAATATACATCTTTGCAATTGGAGTCCATACATATACATTGCAAAGAAATGTGTATATCCTAGATGTAGGCTGGATTTGTTTTTCTATTAGTGATCGGTGATAAATGAGAAGTCTTAGGAGACCATTCTTAGACCATATTCGTGATGTTGGTCAAGAACAAGGTCTGCTTCTAAACAGAATTTTCTCGAGGGACAGCTGCATCCATGAATATGTTGCTAGAGGAATGTACTTCTATGACCTAAAGAAGCCTGGACTAAAGTGTTAACATTTATGTTTCCTTCTATTCAGACAAACAAATGTACTGTCCTGAAAAAAACTATGCACCTAACATTAGTCTTTCAAGGTAAGGAACTACAGATTTAATTCTTCTTAGGACAGAAAAAAGATCTTCAACATATGGTAAAGTTTAGCTATGGATTTAGGCCTTAGTTCCTTAATGACCTCTGTGCTAAAAGTTTGGTCCCCAGGTTATTACTATGGGGAAGGATTAGAACTTTGAGGAGATAGGGCCTACTGGGAGAAACTCAGACATCAGTGTGTGTGATCTTGAAGGGAACACTGAAACGCAGGTTCCTTCCCTCCTCTCGGTTTCCTGGCATCTGGGAGGTGAGATGAACAGCTGTGCTGTGTTCTTGTGCCGTGGTGTAATGCCTCACCCCAGGTCCACAGAGAGCAAGGACCATGGAGTAGTCTACAACCACCTTCTTCAAGTTGTACATCTCAGGCATTTTGTTACAGTGAAAGATAGCTGATTTATACAAATGAGATGGGGGGGGGGAGCTTTTCAGAGCAGAGCAGCCATGATGGAGAAGGAGCTGGAAGCATACTAACTAAAGAAAGTCTAAGCATGTGAGCTTGCTATGTCACCGTTTAGCCCCTCCTTGGCAACCATACCCTAACCCCAAGACTATACACAGACAGACGGACCCCTGAGGCTTGCTGTACAGTCATAGTTCGGTCCTTATCCCTGCCGGCCTTCTGTTCCTATTTCCAATTTCTTCAACCACAAACACTGATCCAGTCTTTAACACAGTTATGACACTTTTGAGGTTTTTCAATGCTTCTCAGACTCGGGCTTGTCATTCCTCATTCGCCTAGATGCTCACACAGGGTTCGAGCAAAGCTGTGACGGGGGAGCTGAGGACCCGCCCTGAGGGCTGAGCCTTCTTTGCCCAGCTCACCTGTACTGCCACTGCTTTAGGCATCCTAGGCTAGGGCTGATGCACACTGGTGTTCCCATTTCTGGAGAACAACAAATAACTCTGTTCATCTGAAGAATGTTCTTCCTGTTCCATGTTGGGCTCCATGACAGAGATCCCAAGAAGCTCTTGGGTCTGCCCTTGCTCTCCCTCAAGCTCACACAGGAGTTGGGGAGACTAGATATAAGCTGAAAGCTATAGAGAAGTGCCATTGACGATGAGGGTGAGCAGTGGGGCTTTGATGGGACCTCCTGAGAGTGGAGAGACCATTGGCACATGTTAGATGTGGTGTTTAATTAAACCAGACTGACAGGATTCCTGTCTTAGATGTGCCTGTCAGCTATGAGTCCCAAGGTAAGCCATTTCTAATCTGTCATTGACTCAGTTTTCTCACCAAGACAATGGGAATTTTAGTGCTTGTTGAGGATTAGATGAAACACTGCACTTAAAATGCTTTATAAGGGAGCAAGTGCTATACACCTGTTAGGAATTGCTGTAAACAGAGGTGAGGTGGTCATTCTGGCCTGGAACAGTTAGGGAAGGCTTTCTTCTGGTGCTGACTAGAAAAGATGCTGTTAAACATTAATGCAAGTGGAGAGCTGGAGGCGTTTCTTTGAGGATTCTGCTATGTTGGACCACAGGGAGACTACAGGATGAGCATGGAGGTGGCCCACTTCCTCCAATCCACTTTTTCTTTTGAAGAACTTTCTAGGGTTTGAGTACCCATTTGCCAGTCTGAGAAGAACAGAACCACTGGTTGGAAGTAGGATTTAGAGACTGTGGCATCATTAAAAGTCTAGAAGAAGAAGAAGGGTATTAATCAGCTGTCTGGTTCCCAGTGTTTTTCCTAAGCAAATACTGTTACTGGACCCATCCCCTCAGCGGTTCTCTAGAGGAGACCTTAAGGAAGTGGCTTCTCAGGAGAGTTTTGTATCCACTGGAGCCTGTGACACATAACCATTCATCTCCTGCTAGTCACCAGGAAAGTAGAGGGTCCGTGTGCTATCATTGCTGAGGAAGAGCAAGCCAAGCCCAGTTGTACTCACTGTTTCTCTCTCTTTTAGTGCACAGTTTGCAGTTGAAAGTTGAATGCAAATACCCTGAGGTGTTGAGATTAGTAAATGAGGATTCAGAAAGACAACTCAGAGCAGCCCATAATGTTGCACTGCTATTGCTTTGGGACACAGTTACTGCTAATCTTAACTCATCTTGTAGAAATGTAATTACTGTGTAGCTTCAGTGTATGCCCAGATCTTAAGAGGTAGACCAGTAGGCTCCATTCAGCCTCTGGGGGGCTAGGATCAGTTACCAGGCTGTGCTAGTTTTATCTCTATTCTTATAAAAGCTCTTGGGAGTAGCCTTTCCAAGAAGTTGCTTCCTACTTTCAATTTCATTTTCTGATAACCAATTCTGAATTTCCTACAACTGAACATGGTCTGAGGTTCGGGGCTGTTCATCCTGGCTTATTTGCCTTTCCTTATGCAGACTTTCTGATGAGTGTTCTGTAGTGGGGCCACTCGGCTAGACACAGGGTCTAGGTTGGGCTAAAAGGCCGACATGTTACTGCATCCACCAACCTGTATGTGCAGTGAAGAATATCTTTAGAGGAAGATGAGACAGGAAGAACTCTGTGCCCAGGAGTTCCAGACAGCTCAAAATAGCAAATTCCATGTTAATACAAAAGAGAGGGAGAGACTGAGAAAGGGAAGAAGCAAGAAAGGAGTAGAGAAAGAGAGTAAAGAAGGGAGGAAAAGAAAAGAAGAAATAGCTCTCCTTAAAATCCATCTTCCCTTTCTTAATTCCTGCTACAAGACATTCTAGATATTAAGAACAAATATGACTTCCTAGCACAAGCATTGTATTTCCCAGTCTCCCTTGCCACTAGCTATGCAGGCAAGTCCTGGCCAATGGGATGTGGGGAGTAGGACTGTGTGTAACTTCTGCACGATTCCTTTCTCAACTGTTTCAGCCTTTTCATTGACTGAAATATGAACATGGCAGTGGGAATCTAGAGCATCCTTGGGGATCAGAGATGGAGATCATGTTTTGCTGCTCGTCTTCAGAATTCCTGTGATAGAGACAGGCAATCATTTTTGATTGACAACATGGCTGAGGTTTGTCAAATCACTCTAGGTGGAGATCTCCTTCAGTGAAGGGCTTGGGCATGTGGACTCATGTCATACTCTCGTTTCCACCTTCCCAATGGGCTCTTTGTGGCCTCAAAACTGAGCAAGATCTGCAGTGAGACTCCAGGGAGTTTGGGGGTCACCTTTTTGCAACCAGCCTTTCTAACACACATTTGACCCTGGGTTTCTCTTCTGTGTTTTATTACTTTGGGCTGTGGTGTCAAGCTTCAGAGACAGACTTGCAGAGGTCACTCATGCTAAGGATTCTAGGAATACCAGCATGAAGGTATGACAGGGTGGGTGGAGAAGGACTATGCCTGGAGAACTGTCCCAGTTCCAAATACAGGCCTATTATTGTCCAGCATGGAGGAGATGGGGCTCACAGGATTTGGGAGATCTGTCCCTCAACATCTGTGTCATTTTTAACAACCCTTCTTTCTGAGCTGAATGAAGGATGCAGACTAGACTGTGGTCCAGTGTTAACATCCTACACTGTGTCAAATCCACAGCTAGCTTTGTGGCCCTGGTGTGACCTTCAGTCCATGAATCAAAGGTCCACATCTGGGGTAAAGGCTGTGTGGAGCGCCATTCTCTTGCTAGCTCAAATGCATCAAATGCTAGCTCACTTGCTGGGTTCTGAATGGGAATAGGCTTCTGGTGGTGGGATGAGAAGAGGGTGGAGATGGAGGCGGGCCTTACAGAAGGTGTCCAATGACACCTTTCCTTGGGGGGAGTGGAGAAATAGCAGAGTGACTTACTGTTGGAATGTGTCCTTTGCGTGAGACTAAAGCAAGGTGCGGTGCTCAAAGGTGGGTGTGGCCAGCGCAAGGCTGTAACCCATTTTCTGTTACACCTACTTTACGACGGTGGGGACAGTTGACATTTGCTTTGGGGCCTCAGTTTCCTGTTTTGTGAAGCAATCGAACAGGGCCCTTTAAAGCTTCAAGGTGGTGAGGGACTGCGGGCAAAGCACCTGCACACAGTAGGCGCCAGGCACAGAGCAAACACCAGCTCCTGCTCCCTCTCTTCCCTGACAGCAAACTGGCTGTCTGATTAAAGACTGTACTTGGTTTCCAGCTGACAAGCAAGCTCCCCCGCCTTCTGCCCCCTGAGCTGTCCCCCTCTGTTTAGTAGATGGGTTTTTTCTTCCCCTCCAGCTCCCCACCCCCTCTCTACCTGCGGCAAAGTTCTCCCATCATTCCTTCTTCACAGAGGGCAAGGAGAGGTGGGGTTATACAGATGCCCAGTGATATTTCAGAAGCTCTAATTAAGGGAAGATTATGCATGCCATTTGAGCTTTAAAAGGGATTCAGCTCACAATGAATAAAATGCTAACGTCTCCCCTGTCTAACCCACTCACCCACGTACCCTGGGGCGGGATGAAGCATAACTCAGTTTCTCCAAGAAAGGCATCAGAAGGCAGGTCATTCTGGTCAGTGGTCAGACAGCGGCAGTGCCACGTTCTTGGCAAATGTCAGTTCTGTCACTCGTCCTACATCTCGCCACTTCTTTCTTAGGGAGGTGCAGACAGGGGAAATTGACCGCGTTGTGCCTCCCGTTGAGTTCTGCCTCCTGTTGAAGCGTCTATGTATTTCTGCTCTGCTCAAAGGCAGCCTTGTGAGTTTGGGGCAGGGTGGTCAGTGAGTGATAGCAGAGAAGGAGTTTTTCCAGCCTAGAGCCACCCAATCCCGAGTGTGTCGCCTGTCATCTGATCTCAGAGGCTAAGCAGGCAGCTCTGGGTTTTGAGTGTATCTTTCACACCTGTCTCCAATGCTTCCTTCCTTCTTCTTCTTCTTTTTTTTTTCATACCAAGGCTGTATCATGAGGCTCCTGCCAGCTCTCCGGGAACCACCACTGACATCTGGACTTTCATCTCCCAAACAGTTCTCCGCTCGACCCACGAGTCTCGGTGTATGTGATTCTCCTCCACTTCTCGGCTTATTTAGGACATTCAGAGACATGTAAAGATACACCTATTCTCACCATACAAGCTCTGCATGCTAGTTTTATGTTATTTCACAGATGAATAGAGACCTTGCTACTTAGGGCCTGTGCTGTCACTCCATGGGGGCTCACTCTGCAAACAAAGATATGTTCATTGTTTTGCTTCAGTGTTCCTAGGAGCCCCTCTGCTGGGCGATAGCTCAGTCCGAAGACCTCACTCTCTTGCTTGAATCCTCCTTCGTGAACTCCCCTAGTGCCAGTCCTAGGGACACTCCCTTTAAGTACTCCAGCTCTTTTCCCTAGAAACGAGTTCCTTGCTGTAGTTTGAGGAATTCTAAGCAGCACCCAGTATACAAGTGAAAGGGGACTATCGTGATATCCCAGCAGACTGAGCAAGAGATCACCAATCAGACATCAGAAGGTACTGGAACTATCTGGAACCTTCCAAGGCAGCTCTGGCTGTAAGAACAGAAGCTGAGAAGGTAGCTATGCATGCCACTAAGTACGTTTGGCCCAATGACATTCACAATTCTGCTAACCCTTCTCACTTCCTAGATATCAGTTTTGCCACCTGTAAAAGAGTGCCCTTATCACTGGCCGTCATCCAGGGCTAGAAAGAAGAATCTTGTCAAAATAATTTCCAAGTGCACCTGCAGATAAGAGCCAAACTCTCATGGAAATGCCAGAGAGTGAAGCTCAGCGTTTCCTCCCACCACCCCAGGCCGGCTCCCAGCAGCAGAGGCTGCAGAGGCTGCAAAGAAATGACCTACATCAAAACTTCAACGCTGGCCACACTGTCAAGGGGACAGGTGGGGGCATCTAGACAAGACTTGCAATCCCACAGGACACTGCCTGCTTCTGATCTTCCTGGTGGCAGATTTTTGGCATGGCTGCCTCTCTCGGCAGGTGAGCCCTTCCGGAAGCAATGCTCTGAAAATTGCCAGGTCACCATTATTTACTTCCACGGCTACTTTATGAAAGAAAGCCCTTTGTCTCTTGGTTCCCACTAAGAAGGTAACACTATAATTACCTTCGGCATCTCCCTTTTATGAGGTCAAAGGTCAGGCAAAGGAAGTCAGGCGCTCTGAGAAGTGACCCCCATGCCCCTCCCACCACTCCAGCAACCAAGCTGACCTCAGCCATTAAAGGTTAAATATAGCTCACTCCTCGGGGGATGAACTGCTTCTTGCTCCTGAAGCCCGACTGAGGAGTGAGGAAGTGATCACAGCCAAGGACTCTGACCAGACTCAAGTGCATCATTTGTTTTCCCGGTCAGTCATTCTTATTTTGAGTTTGCTATTGAGGGTAGGAGACACCTCCTTCCTACTGTTCCCCACCCTCAGCAGCTCTAGCTTGGCCGCACGGGGAGGATGCCCTTGACTACGCAAGTCCATCACTTCATCTTTGGTGTTTCCTACCTTGGTACCATCCCCCATGCTATTGTCCACTCCCCTATGCGATTCTGGGAGTGGGTTAGAACCATCATCTCTCAGGCTGGTGAAACTAGCTGGAGTCCTCCTCCTCCACCACCCGCCTCCCTCACTTCTCCCTCTTGTCTTTCTGGCCCTCGGTTGGCTGAGAACAGTAGGAGCTCATAACAGACAGCATGTCATCCATTCCTGACAGCCTCGGTGCTGTAATATGGGCCTGCCAAACCCATTACGGTAATGACAGCATTGCAGAATTAGAACGCTCACTCCTACATAGGGGGAAAAATACTTGGGAGAGAGGGGGCAGGGCTAGAATCATGTGCTGCTTTGCTTTCTTTCTCTCTCTCCTCCCCCCCCATCCCCAAGATGCATCTCGAGCTTTTCTTTCTCTTTTGTTCTGTTAAGAAGATAAACAAGCCAGCAGCCAGGTAACCCAAGTCAGATAACACATTTTCAAGAAGGTGACAGTCTCGCGTCGGTCTTGGGGAACCATCCGAAAGATTGTTGTGCCTCCCAGAGGCGCTCCGCAGGCCGTTCCAATCTCATCTTCTCAGATGCAGCACGCGTACACCGCAGGTCTTTGCTTGGGTTTGGGAAATCTCAACAGGCACGCACAGAATTAACTTTCTGCCTTGGGCTGGGGGATATGGGGTATTGCAAAACTTAATGATCATCTTTCTGACTGGGGATCATAAAGTACTGTTGATAATTATGATAATTAAAGTGATTTGCCTACAGTAATTAGTCCCTGGGACTCCCTTGTGGAGGCAAGACAAAGAGATTGCTCCATCTTGTCTACCGCGCCCAATGAAGTCACAATGCTGCGGTCAAGGACCAAGTAATAGTCCTGTTTGGCCATAAGAGACTGCTCTGGGCACTGCACTGTAAATGTAGAGTTGGTTTAAGGCTAACCCAGAGGACATTCCAAACTCCTGCTGAATATGGACATTAAGGAACAACACTGGAAGTCTATGTACTAGGTTTTGAGGTGGTTCCAACTTCAAATGGGGGGAGAAAAAGGCTATCAGCACACAAAGGAACATATAACCAGCCTTCTTGTGCTAGAGTCATAGGACCTGGAGAAATTGAGTTTTCTACCAATCCAACCAGTGGTGCTGATGGATATTTTTGGGTCAAGAGACAAAGTTTATGACATTTATGACCAAGCTCTTGCCTTAGCTGTGACCACTGGGCCTGGGTCCCAGAGTGGAAGAGGCATGGATGTGGATAGGCACGCCATGGAAGGCAGGAGAAACAAAATGAGGGGGCTCAGAGTCCCAGGTCTAAATCTGAGTCCTAGCTGTGTGGCCTGAGCAGGCAGCTGTCTACCTCAGTGTTTTAGTCTTTCTACGGGAGGGCAGAGATACACAAAGGCCTGGGCCCAGGGCCCAGGGGATTGTAACAACAGCATTCTGATATCAACGGCATTTTTTGTTTCCCTATTTGTTACTTTTGCTTTGCTCTGAGCACAGTGCCCGACAGAAACAACTTACAGAAGGGAGGGTTTATTCTGCCTTAGTGTTCGGTCCGTCACGGCGGGGAGGGTATGCCTGCCTGAACAGCTCTGGTGCTGTTCCTGCTCAGTATGCACCTCCTCCCAGAGTGGCTGCAGTGTGTGGTAGACTGTTTATATGATGGTAGACCCAAAAGCAAAGAGCATAATAGAACCCAGGGGCTGAGTATGTCATTCAGAGACCCAACTCCAGTGGCTGGTCCGTCCCCTACCCATATACCCATATAGCATCAATGGATGGGGGGAGGGGGGATCCAAAATGGCCTGTGGGGGAATTTCAGACTCAAACCACAACCGTTTCTTCTTTCTACTCATGAAAGGGACTGCCTCAGACATCAGTCAGTCAGTTGATAGCTATTCAGAACCTCCTATAATTTCAATTCAGCGATAAAGGGTGAGAGAGGAAACTTACCATGTAAATCCAGTAAGATAATGGAGGCTGAAAGGGTATGTTGGATTCTCTGCAAAAAAATGTGGTTAATGTTACATGGCTGGCAGTTCGGAATGGTGAGACAAAGAGCAGGCCTAAGCAACTGTCAGAAGCCTATCAGAGAGAGAGAGCCACAGGCTGCTTTAACTGGTGACAGTTTCTCTAGTGTCCTCATCAGCTATAGGACGAAGCCCAAACAATCATGACATTTTATGTGATTGGCCCCTGAAGGTCTCTTTAGCCACACCACGATATGGTTCCTCATCGGAGCCTGCCATTCTTTCATTTCATCCTTCTTTCATTCTCCCAATCTCCTCATCTATCTATTATCCATCCACCCATCTTCCCCCTTAATTCCACAACTATGAAATGCTGGGTATGTATTAGCACTGTTTCCCAGTTTGTAAATTAGTTGGGTAGGCGAGGATATTATGAACGGATGATTTGAAAGGTGTCGAGCAGACTGTCTGTAGAAAGAGAGATTCAAGTGGGCTCAGGGAGGGGAGAGAACCAAAGGGGATACCGGGATGGGGCGTGGCTGGAACTTGGTTGGAAGGTTAGATGCAAAGGGCAGGCTAAGTCCTTGAGGCCTGTGGCATTTGTTCTGAGGGACTATGTGACTATGTGAACCTGTCCCTCCAAATGGACGAAGGAGGCTAAGGAAAGAGAGTTCCAGGCAGACTGAAGCGCACGTGTGAAGGTCTTTGAGGTGGAAACAAGCCTGGTTTCCTTCAGGCACAGATAGAAGGATGTTGTGGCTGACGCTGCAGATGCTGGGTGACAGGTGGAATAGCGTCATGTCTGCACAGAAGGTAGGACTGGGTGTAGAGGGCCGTCAAGTGAATGCAAGCCAAGGACAGGGTAAGGTTGCTTCCTGTTGGTATGGGATCCAGCAAAGGCTTTAGGCAAGGAAGTCATCATGTTTTATAACTATATATATTTTTAAAAAGATGACTAAGCACATATTTCTGTGTGTCTCCATAATGTGGCCCCTGGGACTTCCTTTCTGTGTCTTTATCCGACACCCTGCCTAGCCACTAAGTGCCAGCTCATATATCTCGTCCCTTCCCTCCCTGACATTTCTTCAGGTTCTGTCTCCTGTTTCCGTTCTCTTGCTCTGACGCTTGGACATACCTCTAATAGTGCATGAAGTCCCAGCTGTCGCCCCTCCCTGCTTACATGTGTCTCCTCTAGAGAAGGGCCTGGGACATGGTAGGGCCTTAATAACTTTGATAAGGGCCAGTGGTCAGGGTAGCCTCCATGGAAACCAATCTTGGTGGGTGGATGGAATTTTGATAGGTAATAAAGAAAAGCCAGAGTCCCCCAAATCCTGCAATATATCTGTTTGAGTCAATGTGAGACATGACTGGAAAGATATGGCCCTGGGGAAGAAAAAGATCACATCCTAGCGAAAGCCAGGGGGCCTCATCTGTTCTGCAGAGCAGCAAAAGGAGTAGAGGCAGTTAGGGAGAATGGTGGGTGGTGTTTTGTATACAATATCCATGCATTTTTTTCCGTATTTTCATCTACCGTGAAATGTATGGACAGACAGACATCACAATCCTCTCCTTCCTTCTTGCTTTCCTTCATTTAACAGCCTTTAATTAATTGTCCCCGGAATATCTTGCAGATGGCTATGTCCTGTGAAGGACAAACAAGTAGTATAAACATTATTTCATAGTCCAGAGGAGAGACAGGAAGGCACAACGGTTTCTAGCTAGAGTTCTGAAGTTAGACAGTATGGCTCTGTGTCTTCACTCTGAGGTGCTGTATTATCTCAGGCAAAGGGCTTAACTTTTCTGACCCTCCATTTCCACCCTTATGAAACCAGGTAGTAATATATCTGTTCTTCCCCTTTCCGTGGAGACTGCAGTCCGATACACCTGGAGGATTCAAGAATCTACAGGCACGGAACACTCTGTGATAGGTAATAAGAATCCTGACCACTAGGCACTAAAGGTGGATAGAGCATATATCACAGATATGCTGATGAGGGAATGATTCGTGTCCCATGGAAGATGGTACAGTCCAGTGTGGGATTTGATCATGTTACTCAACAAAAACACAACTTGAAACTGAAATTGGTTATTTCTGGCATTTTAATTTAGTTCTTTTTCAGACTATAGCTGATTCCACTTCATGAAATGGAATCTGTGGGGGATTTACAGAGCTCATTAAAAATACCTTGCCTGAACTCTGTCTAGGGTAAGTCCAGCCTCCTTCTTTCTAAATTACAGGCCTGCAGGACTCCAGGGAAGTACGATTCAACTCGGGACAGTGGCCAACAGAGCAAGCGGCAGGCCTGTGTTGGGGGGAGAGCAGCTGGAACCTTGGCACTTTCTGTCTGCCAAAGGCTCCGCTATGCAGCCATCTCTAGACATAAACACATTCTACCCATTTCCCTCACTTCTGTCCTCTTGACCCCCCCAAAGATCATACAGCGATTTCCTCCTTACCCACTGACACTGGAAGTGCCTTCTGGATCCCCCCAAGACCCTTGCCCCTCCCCTGACAGTCATTCACTTTTCTCTCCTCGTCTCTAGCATGTCAGGAGCCCTCGGTTGGGGTCAGTGAGTGGGTTGAGAGCTCAGGCGAGGCATAAGGTGGTTCATTTACATCAGGGGAGTTTTGAATAGATAATAATCGTCTGCAAATGGCAATTAATGGAATCTTTAAAAATGTCTTGATGGTTAAAAAAAAAAAAGGAAGTCAAGGCACATCATGCCTCTTGTTGCAAGTAATTATGGAGGTGCCTGCTTTGCATGGATTCAGAGTGACCTGATCCTTCCACCCAGTCACACCAAGCGATAGATGATGCCTCAGCTTTCAACCTGTGACCCTTGAGTGTCTTCCTCGGTGACAGCGTTTGAGGGAAAAAAAAAAATCCTTTTCTTAGTTCCACATTATAGCCTAAGGCTGGGATGGCAACAGAAAATCAACAGCATACGAGGGAAGAGGAACATGCATTTATGACACACCCAGTCGCGTTAGCTGCTTTTACAGCCAGTGTTTCAGTTTGTCCTTAAACAGCCTGGCAAGGAAGTTTTATTCCCTTACTTCTTAAAAAATGGATGAGGAAACCGAGGTTTAGAGAGGTTAAATGACTTGCTGGAGGCCAGTTAGCAGAAATGAAATCTGAACTTTGAAGTACATCTTTACGGGGCCTACAGTCTTTTCTGGTAGATGCGGCTGGCGCGCTCAACACCCCCCCCCCCTCACAGTACTTAAAGCTGTAACTCATTATGTGCCTATCTGGTCATCTCTTGGTCTCCTAGCCTGGCTTTGCTGCAGGATCTTGCAAAGCAGGGAGATGCTCTTCCATAGCCGGCACTGGATGGTCAAAGGCAATAATACCGATGCCCCTGGGCAGTTAATAAATATTGGCTGACAGAGTAACTGGCTCTCTCCAGCCGAGATGAATCACAGAAGTGCCCAATATAAGACTGCCCGGTGATCAACGAACATCTCTATTTTAAAAAAACAAACAAAAGTGCTGTCATGTAGAGTAATAGATTTGGTGCTGGCTAATCCAGATATTCACAGATGTCTTGGCGGGACTCTTCCCCTAAGGTGGAGTTCAGGTGCCTGACTGCATCGCATGCATCAATAGGAAAGAGTACTTTTCCCTTCGCTCTGCTCAGACACTCTCCGACGCAGGCCAGCTGCATCACAATAGACTGGGCTCGCTCAGGAAGGCAAGGACTCTTTTGGAGAACCAGTATCTCTTGCAGAGATAAGCAGCATAGATTCTCATCAATGTACTGCCTTAGCATGTGACTCCAGTGTCCTCAGAGGCCAGGAGTCCCCTGGATCTGGGTACAGGTACTGTGAGCTATCCAACATGGGGGTTGGGAACCAAATTAGGTCTTCTGGAAAGCAATAAACAATCTTAACCTCCGAGTCATCTCTCCAGCCAAGGGTTGTCAGTTTTAGGACAGCAGACATGAGCAGGGCTAGGAGGTTTTGATGACATCACCAAGTGCTAGCTAAAGGCATGTGAAAACCACAAAACATGGCAAAATTGGGCATGAAAGTATTCTGGCTTGAATATGAAATATCCCCAAAGGTTTATATATTAAATCCACAATCCCCAACTGGTGGCACCAGTGTTAGCATCTCTGGAGAATTCAGGGGCCAGGGCTTAGGTGGAGGAGGTAGATGATGGCTAGGTGGGTTCTGGAAACAGATTGTTCCAGGACGGAGTTTCTAGCAGGTTTCTGAGATCTGTGTTCTGGGGACTCGCAGAGATCTACCTAACCAACTCTGAGTCACTCTGTGAGGCTACCAGGGCTGGGGGAGGGGGTAGAGAACAGAGTGAAGCAGACCAGGAAAGAGCAAAGGGAGTGACAAGTTGTCAAAATGTGTGTCAAAGGCACCTGCACCCTTTCTGTTCGTGTATCCCCGGCACTGCTTCAGTGTTGGGTGCTCTGGACAGGCCAGACCAGCATCTCAGGATGTGGCCATACTCACGTACACCTTCCTGGGCTGCAGCCATGGTGTTTGAGTCTCACTCTGTCCCACGTGTTTCTAAGTTCCAGGTAGCTGTTTCCTACATAGCTAGAGTTAGGGTTTGTTTGTAGTATCCATGCCACACACTGGAATCCTTTTACTTAAAGGTAGGCTGGGGGCTGCTTGGTGCAGAAACTTCTTAGATGAACGATAGGAAGTTAGGACCCAGATCTTGAGATGAGGCAGGATAGTGTTTCATGTGAAGTTTGAGTGACTGTGCTCTTGGGCAAACATGTAAGGGTCTCCCAAACATGTAAGGGTCTCTCATCCTCTAAATAGTCATGGCACTGCATAAGCTTGAGATGGGTTATTTTTACGTCTTCTTGGCTGATTCAGAGTGCCCAGGTCAGGGATGCTAAAGATTTCTACCATGTTGCTTTTGGCTGAGATATGGATGTGGATAGTTGATATGGAAAGCCACCTGTGACGTGAATGGGACAGAACAGAACAAAAAGCGTCACCTGCCCAGAGCAAGAGGGAATCCTGACTGGAAGTGTGATAAAGGCTCCTTCCTGAGTCTTTGAGTTATACTCGTCTTGATTTGAGGCTTACTGGATTCCACTATCGTGCGAGCTACTTTCTTAAAGGAAATCTCTCTATACACACATCATTGTGCTAATCAGCTCTTCATCACTGTAAGCAAATAGTCGAGTTAATTAGCTTATAAAGAGAAAAGGTTTGCCTTGGCTCATGGTTTTGGAGATTTTAGTCCATGATTGAGAGGCCCCATGGGTTTTGGCCCTGTGGTTAGGGAGCATATCAGAGCATTGTGTTAGGGCCAACCCACATATACCAAGAGCTAGGAAGCAATGGTATAAAACAATGTTCATGCTCTATTCCTGCGAGTGACGTGGAGCAGGGGACTCACAGCTCTCACCGGTCTCCGTTGTCCCGGCCCCTAGGACCGAGTGTGGCAGACAGTGTCTAGGAAGTGAAGACAGATAGATGGCAGGTGAAAATTTCTGTGTCTCTAAGTTATGTGGATAGTTCTGGGGGCTTCCCAAAGCTTCAGGAATTGAGAACACATCCCGGGGACTTGGGGAGCTTGTTTACAGACCAGCATGCCAACAGCCTTATCAAAAATAAGGACAAGGCTGGCTGAGAACAGTGTGTTGTTTCTGTATCAAGGAAGAGATGACAGGAGTCCTTGGAGGGGGTAGAGTGAATGGACCCTAAAACTTAGAGAAAAGGAGAAGAACAGGGCTTAGCCCTGGGGGCTGGTAAACCGTGGGCTTTTTGTTTATGCATGCTTCTATATCATTACTATTCATGCCAATGTGAAAAATAAGTGTATATGTCAAGCAATGAAGAAGAAGAACAGAGATGGAGGCTGGGGACACAGACCCTGACACCTAATCGTACAACTGCAGGAAGACAGAGCCCAGGAAAGAACAAGTCATAAACGGGAGAAGGGAAAAAGGACAGGAAGCCTGCTAATGGCCATGCCAGCCCCCCACAGCGAGTAGCCTCAGCCCGTCTCTCACTTCTCTGTGGAAGTAAAGTGGAACCTCTGTGGTCTTTTTGATCTCTGTTTCCTCAGAGACACTGATCTAGGGAGACATAGAAGTAGTCTGGATGGACCTCCAGTAAGGATGCTGCACATCCCTGTCCTCTATAGTCTGTATACACTCTGTGAAAATGGTGAGGAAGCCAGGAGACTGAGCCACACACTCCTGCATCCCACCAAAGCATTCACATGTCCCACGCCTCTCCAGGGTGCACGCAGAATAAGGGAGACTCCTGTCAACTTCTCTCAGTGCCAGCTGGAGAGAGCCTCATGTGGACAGCAGAGCCCTTGGGCTGGTGGGTTTCTCCAGGATGGTGCTCTCAGGGGCTGACCTATCTTCTGAGCCGATTGGAGCTGCATTCTGAAAGGAAACTGAGTTGACAGTCTGGTTTCTGCGGGGCTCACTCCCTGACTCTTCTGTTTTTAACAATGGTGCTCCTTAAAGTCTTGGACATCCCCTGTAAGCCGCTCCCCCCCCACAGCACCCCAGGATGGACCCCTGCAGTAGAGCCCAGAACTTCTAAATATGGATTGTCTTAAGGAAATAAGAGAGACACTCAACACGCTGCTGTCCACAAGGCTTCAGCTCTCCTAAGCAGCTGGGGAAACCACTGAATAAATACCCGCTCCCCTGCCACCAACACCGAACAGCGCTCCATTCTTAGACATCAATGCATTCTGCCCTGCCTCCAGTCTTTCTGCAAGAGAATATTCAAGCCATGGGAGGCCCGCACAAGGAGCTGTGCACCAGATGCGCTCACTTAAGGAGTCCATCGATTTAAAAAATTCAGATAGATGTGCTAGAAGTGGGTTCCCGGCAGCAAAATGGAATTCTCCCCAGCCCCACCGAGTTAAGCACCACGTTACATATCTTCCCTGCCAGCACGGACATTTCCAGTACAGTGAACTTTGTTCGGGGAGGCAGGCTGGCAGCTCCTTGGTGGGGAGCGGAGGCCCACCCCTAGGAGGGAAGTGAGTCCTGGGACTGCTCACTGCCCTTCTCCTCCCGGGGCAGCCCTGACCCTTCTTTGCACCCTTTTCCCCAACTTCCTCCATGCACCCTTTCCAGGGAGTAGGAATGGACCAGTTCAGGACCCGCTTGGCCCTGTTTAGAGGCTGGTACCTCAGGATTCTTGATGCATAGTGGGTACTCAAAAAAATAGCCTTATTAAAGGAATGGTTTTTTGTTTGTTTGTTTGTTTGTTTTTGTTTTTTTTTGTTTTTTTTGGGGGGGGTTTGTTTTTGTTTTGTTTTGTTTTGTTTTTTGTTTTTTGTTTTTTTGTTTTTTGTTTTTGTTTTGCTTAGCAAGTACTAGGGAGACAGTCTTATGTATATGTGGTCATAATTTTCATTTTTAGCCTACTTCCGATCTTAGAGGTAGAAGTACTATTTGTATTCAAAAATTTCTCATCTTCACATATTTATTGTGCTTGTTTATGGGCTGCAGTGTGGATCTTTTAATTTGAGGGAGGATCTAGACATGTAACCCAAGCGGTCCTTGAAGTCTTCACTTTACACAAGCCCTACTGCTTGGATGGGAGGCCTGTGTTGCCATGCCTGGCTGTAGCGTGAAACTATGACTCACATATACGATGATAGAGGAGGAAGTCAAGCCAGGGAAGCAGAGGTGGGGATTTGAGTTCATATCTCTTCAAGCCAAGAACTGGGTCTCTGTCTCATGGCACATTGACAGTGACCCTGCTCTGTTGGCTTGAAGACTTCTGAGAGGCTGCCTGGAGAGCCCTGGCTCCTTTGGCTAAGGTCAGAATGATGGTTAATGCTAGTGGACTACAGTCACCGGTGTCACTCAGGGCCAGATTAAGGTGGTGCTTCCGAAGTCTGCAGCAGCTTCCCCAGATCCTCACAGGGAGGTCTTCCTGGCTTGAGGGTAAATGATGGCCCCTGCCATCTGTCAGGGCCTTGGCCTCTACGCGGGACCTATCCACAGCTGCCTTTCCTCTCACTGCCAGAGCAGAGCCAACTCTGCTCTCTCCCCTGACTTTGTTTCTTCTATGCATAGAGCCCTGGGAGCAGAGTCTATGTTTCAGATGGAGCCACACACGTAGGGTTGAGATCTGCCTTAAGAAAGGGATGAAACCTCAGTGGTTCACAGTTTTTCTCTTGGCAGAGTTAGAACACTGAGCTTTAAAAGGTGCTTGTCAGAGAGGTGTGAGGTGACACACTGTATTATAAAAAAAATAATCTTAGCAGAGATGTGTTGATATATGGTACTGACTACAAGAACAGGTCTATATTGGGTCTCGTTTAAGATGAACCAAAGTCCCTTAGCAGGTATAAAAGTCTTTCTTTAGTGCGCACCAAAAGGAGCCTGTTATGGTTGTCTTTTGGAGGGGCCCTGACACAGCCTTACAGATACAGAGGTGAATACTAGCAGCCAACCATTGGACTGAATGCAGGTTCACAATGGAGGAGTTGGGGGGCAGACTGGAGGAGCGGGGGTGGGGGTTGCACCCCCATGGGAAGAACAAAGATGTCAGGCAACCAGATGCCCCAGGGCTCTCAGGGACTAAGCCATCAACCAAGGTACACATGGTTCCGGCCAAGAGTGCCAGAGGAATGCCTTGATGGGCATCAGTGGGAGGAGAGGTTCTTGGTCCTGTGAAGGCTCAATAGAGACCCCAATGTGGGGAAATCAAGTGGGGATCATGGGACTGGTTTGGGTGGAGGAGCATATTCTTAGAGGCAGGGTGTGGGAGGATGGGTTGGGGGTTTTCAGGGAGGGGGAAACCAGGAAGGGGTATAACCTTTGAAATGTAAATGAAGAATAAATTCAATTTAAAAAGAAAGTCTTTCTTTAAGAGTAGACCCCAGTGTGACCCAGTGACAGAATATCTTCCTCAAGTATATCTTCAGAGACACACCAAAGATTTGAGAATGACAGAGGCCAGCTATTTAAACCTCACAGTGGCTGGAGAGAAGAGAGGTCTTGCTTATGGAATATCTGATCTCCTTCATCAAGGCCTCTCCTCGTTGCCTTCCCCTACGGCAGAATCTGCAGATAACACTAGGGTAATAAGACTCAGTCAGTCAGCGGTATTTGCTCTGCCAGTGGACCCACTGTCCACTGGGTTTCTCGGAAGATCCTGGAAAGCTAGATTTACATCCACAGGTGCTCCAAGTAGATTTCTGAGAGGCAACATCATTGTCCTCTAAGAACTATCCTAAGGTTCACATATTAGAAGAGAAACAACTTTGCAGAAGTCCCGACCGGCACAGATAGCTGCCCTGCTATGACGAGATGCTCAGAGCCACAGAACTGCACCCAACTCCTGCACTGCATGGATCGCTCCGTAACTGATATGGACAGGTTTCCTCCCCCTTCACCCCAGAGCAACAACACAATGCCTTCTGGAAGCTCTCAGCAGCTAGCTCGATACCGCTCCCCTGACAGCTGTGGGCAGTCGGAGCCCACAGGACCCCGCCACAATCTACTTCCGCGTTCCAATTTTCTGGATAAGGACTTGAGCACGGAGATGCTAAGTGACCTTTGCAGGCTACATGGTTGGTGATTATGTCCGCTCTCAACCCGGGGCAGCTTTGACCTCCAGGGGACATTTGGCAATGTCTTGCGACATTTTTGATTATGATGACCACGGAGATGGTACTGGGTTAAGGACAAGCAAAGATGCTGCACAGTCTCACACTGATCGTCCTCTACCCCCAAATTTTCTTGTCCAAAGTATTAACAGCACTGACACAAAGAAACCTTAGGTTGGCGTTAAAGAGAATATGTGTATGATACAACCAAGCTCTGCGGTATGCAGTTGTCTTATGCTGTAGTTGAATCTCTACTGTGGAAAATTAAGAGGACTGAGTCTTAGTTAGCTATGATATTTAGACGTGGGGCCTGTGGAAGTGATGAGATTAGGTAAACTCCCCCAGGATGGAACCCCAGGAGCGAACACTGCTGGCCTAAGAAGAACGATCAGAGGATGCTGGGTGCTTCCTGTTTTGCCATGTGATACCTTCAGCACTCTGCCAGCCTTGAAATCCACCACCACATGCAACTTTTCATATTGTCCCAGGCCTGGGAGCCCATGTAAGCCCCCTTTCTCACTAACTCACTCAGCGTGTGGTACTGTGCTACAAGATGGACAGATTTCCTCCCCTATCGCCTCAGAGCAACATCACAATCAATGCCTTCTTTAACCTCTCGGCACCTAGGATAAGGCTTTGTACCGGAGAGGCTCAGAAAACACTGCGCCATAGAGAGCGGAGGGCACTGGGAGCCTTTAAGACATCCCCACACATCTACTTCAATGGCCTAAAAATTTAGATAAGTAAACAGAAAATAGACTAACTCAAAGCTGTTTTTTTTTTTTTAAAGGTCCGGGGGACTGTGGTTTGAAGTGTGATTATAGTTAATTGTTGCTAACAGTAGGAGATGAAGTAGGAAACAAGACTGGAACCAGGGAGAGGAGAGTCTTATATATCAGTGGCCAAGTTTAGCTCTCCAGACTATAAAGGTTTCCTGCAGTGTGACCCACAGAACAATGCTCTCTCTTTCCCCAATCATATCTTCTCTCTCTCTCTCTCTCTCTCTCTCTCTCTCTCTCTCTCTCTCTCTCTGTCTCTTACCATTGTTAGATGAGAATAAGCCCCTGCAGAACAGAGCTGTAGCAATCCAAATCAAGTCAGGTTTCATCACCAATAGTAGAGGTTAGCCATGCGCTGGTTAGATTCCTACCCTGGGTTATATTTAGACTTCGGATTAGCCTTTCTGGTAGGCTATGAATTCCCTGAGGACAAGAACTATGTCATGGACATCCTTGTCCCCCTGGGACTTTCCAAGAGGTATATCCAGTCCAATGCTTGAAGGAATGCTATACTCCCCGAGGACAAGAACTATGTCCTGGTCATCCTCGTACCCCTGGGACTTTCCAAGAGGCATATCCAGTCCAATGCTTGAAGGAATGGCAGAGCGGGAGACAGCCAGCATGCTGGACTGTTGTTGGAAGGACTTTGTTCCCACTTTCCTGGTCTGTAAGAAACACATGCTCAACATAGGGGAAAAGAGAAAGAAAAGCTATAGTTGATGCAAAAGAGTACAATAAAACTGTCTCATCCTGATGATCTCCCTGCCCCGTGAAAAATGTATTTAACACCTCCTTCCCCCACCACCCTTGCTGAGGCTGAGTATTCATGAGATTCACATGCATATATATTTTTCTTTAATTAAAATGAGTTTGTATTATACATGTTGCTTGGCACTCGGCTTCTAATCACTTAAAAATATATTGGAAACTAGTACAGAGGCAGACCGAGAGATTTGTCTTGAAGTCATGTTTGCATAGCAATCACCCAGTTTTATTTAAGCTGCATCTTTGAAGAGGGGCTCCATCGGTGTGAACATCTTTCCATATCTATAAATATACTTCCACTCCATAGCATTTATTGGCTGCAAAGCAGACGGCCGTATAGTTGTGCTGTAATGTATTAAAGCAGTCTTCAATTGTTAGAATTTGTATTACGTTTATTTTTTTACTGTGACAAGTGCTAAGATAAATACCCTTCTAGTGAAATCTTTGCACATCTCTCTAATTTTTACTACTTTGAATCTGTCTGGTAGAAATTGCTGGAGCAAAAATAAATGCATAGTTAGCAGTTTTTGAAAAGTGCAATCACACCAGCTCTCGAGAATGGTTGTGCAACGAACATCGCACCAGCAGTGCATTGAGAGTGTCCCTGTTGGAGCTCTATAATCAAAGACATAGAACTGTTTCCAGTCCTTTCCATGACCTTTCTTCATGACTGCAGTATAGAACTGCCATTTGTTGTGCTCTCAGATAATAGGTGTGTGTGTGTGTGCATGTGTATGTGTGTGTGTGTGTGTGTGTGTGTGTGTGTGTATGATTCAGTTCTAGTGTGATGGGTAATGATGTTTTTATGCTTCTGAATATACCCATGAGGAAATTTAGGTATCACATGGTGTCTGGAATATGGCAGAAACTGGAGAAATGCCTCTGCCTTCCACAGCCATGGTTGCTGCTATGGTGGTAACCCTTTTTTTTTTCCCTTATTTTGGTAGCTGTCTCCAGCCGGCTCCCTTGGAGACCAATATTCATCGAAAATCCAAGATGGAGCCCGTCACTTCTTCAGGTGCTCTCAGTCATGGGCACACTAAGAACTGGACTTCAAGGTAAAGTCTGCAAAGCCCCTGCTCTGTACAGAGACCAGCTCTGTCTACTAAAGGTCTCAAGTCTTCCATGCTCACCCATGCTCTGGCCATGCTCTGCCTGTGGGTGACTCAGTAAGTTCCATCCCTTTATCTCTCTGCCCTTTAGTACCGGGATGCTCTTCACCCTTGAGGTGCCTTTAGTCCCTTTCCTGCCTTGTTTATTTATAAAAAGTGTCTCTTGGGAAACCTATGTGGACAACCTTTTTTTTTTTTTTAACCTATCTAACCCAAACAATGCAATCTCCTCCTTGAATAGCCCTGAAAATCTTAATCACTATTGAGATTTATTATTTATCATTAAGTGCACATCTCCTACTGCACTGAAGTTACTGTTTGTGTGAGAGTCTCCCCAACCAGCCTGCTTAGAAACAGAACCTTGTCTGTCTCCTGTCTATCTTCCCAGCGCATGATACCAAGCTTGACACACAGTAGGTGCTTAGTGTTTTCTTGCATGTCTGAATGAAATGACAATGTCTGTCCTTCCTCCCTTCTCTCTTTTCCTTCCATCTGCAGGGTTTTCCCCACAGTGTTACTGTAGGTAACTAGAGTCTTCTTGATCTCTCATATTCAAATGAATTTCCAACCGTCATGAACTAATGACATATCATTATATTCTTTTCTTAGGAGCAAATTGACTGAACCAAGTTCTCTGCCACCAATTCTACAAGAGATTGGGAGAACAAGGCAGTGCATGGAGAAGAAGCCCCTGCTCCATGTAGAATAAAGACCTACACTTGTGGAACCTGAAAAGGAGTGTGTGTGTGTGTGTGTGTGTGTGTGTGTGTGTGTGTGTATGTGTAGGTGACAAGAGAAGGGGACCAAAGCAGAAGCCCAGGGGGAGCCAGGCAGCAAGGGATCAAATTCAATTGAAAGGCAAGAGGGGAGTCCGCTTGCTGATAAGATGGAAGAGTCACACCAGCCAAGCTCGAGTGCTGGGTGTGTGCACAGTGACTGTGTCAGGAGAGCATCTTCTGCTGAATAGGGAGAAGGGCGGTGGGTGGAGGAGATGTCCTTAGCTTTTTACTCAACATAATTAATTACTTTGTGGCTTTAAATAAAAACCAGCTCTTGGAGGGAAAGCCTGACAGGGTTTCTTTTTAACTTAATGTTTGCTGAACCATCCCTTCTATCTCACTTACCTGATGTGGAACATATGCTGGGATCAGAGTGACAGAGGATAAATCACCAAGCTTTGCTTGGCTTCTTTGAAAAATGAATTTGGGGGCTGAGATTCCTCATCAGTATACATCTTCTCAGAGCCGCTTCCTGACAGGCCAGCAGGCTTGGGGAATGTCCTGTGTAAAGGTAGGCAGGGACTCAGAAGAGCCCAGATGCCTGCATCTGGCAACAGATCCATCTCCTCAGAGCACAGGGCAAGCCACCTGGGTGAGGCTGACTGGAATAGCTGGGACTGGGGTGCAGCGCCAGCTGCAATCTCAAGATTAGGGTGCAGTTGTGGTCCTTCTGGGAATACAACCAAGACACCATGGACTTTTAGTTGGTGCCAGATAGGTGGTAGCTTAGTGATGATGAGGAAGGGGACTCAGATCAGAAAGCATGAGGTAAGTCTCCCTCAGGTCTGCATCAGCAGTCTGAGCATGCGTGAGTCTCTTCATCCACAAAATGGGATGAAACAGCCCCGTACGTCAGTTTGCCGTGAGTTTAAACGTTTGCTAACTCTGCCCACTGTTGCTGCCTCACTTCTGAGTTCCAACATAACTTGTGGCTCAGGGCAGGTGCTAGAGAAGAGCTTGTTTTTTTTCTTCCTGGCTAGATAGAGCTGGTGGTTATAAGTTCCCAGACCTCTGGGCTGACAACAAAGGATTATTGGGAAGCACTTTTAACTCTGGGAGCATGGGGTCAGGATAAGTGGGTGGTGTAAGTTGGGTGACATTTCCCATAAGATGGAGGCTTAGCCATAGCGAGCTGCCAGACTCTAAGGGGAGCTGTGGGGATGAAGCCACTCTACGGGAGTGCCACGGTTCTTGACCTTTCAAGTTAATAATGACAAGATGTTGAACAAATCAACAGATCTCTGAGCATTAGCTTTCTTCTCTGTACAATGGGGAGGTGAGCTGGACTGGATACGCCAAACAATTTTTCTCTTAGCATCATTCCCTTTCTGATCACACAAGTCACTTTCACTCATTATAGAAGGCTTGGAAACACACACACACACACACACACACACACACACACACACACGTCTAAACAAGATAATTCAAACCACCCATTATCCCACCACCCAGAGAAAAACACTGCTAATATTTCCCTATATTCTGCTTTCTTGGTGCATAGCGTATATGAGAGTGAATTCAGACTGTGCGTTCAATTTTTGTGTCATGCTTTTCCTTGCCAATGTTAAATTACCATAAGCATTGCTGCCGTGTCATTAAAACATTATTTGGGCCTCATTGGTAAGGCTCCCTCTGACATTAACTTCTCGGAAGAATGGGGTGTCTTCCTTTGCTATTCAAAGCATTAACTATCCCAGTAGCGTCAGGTACCTTGTGGAGTGCCCTCCGTCAGTGGCTCTTGAGTCCCTTTGACCAGTGTGCCATTCGAGGGCCTCAGAGGGCTCCTTCCACCACCAAACTCACCTACCTGGATTTGGCCCCTAATGGTGAGAATGGGTAGCATGTGGCCCTGTTTTGGGGGATTCTCAAGCAAATGGGCATTTTTTTAAAAAAATTGAACACCAGGCACAACCTGACACGGGCAGAGGAGGTGCTAACTAGATGTAGGTTTTCAAGGGTAGATGTCTAACTCTTGCATTGAAAACCTCTTCCACCCCACCCCCATCCCCCGCTATATATATATTCGAGATTTTTTTTTAAAATGACAAAAGAAGACATTTTGTTACAAAGTTAAGATTTAAAATAAAGATAATCTGGAGGAAGTTATCCCACTGATTACAGTTCACATGAAGGCTCACGCGGAGACAGGGCTATGTGGTTGGCACAGGGTTGTCCTCCCTGGGATCCAAGGAAGAGGACTGACGCTCGGTCTGCCCAGAAGCTGTGATCAAGCTGTAACATTGCTCTGACAGCTGCGTGCCTGTTAAAGGAATAGAAATGATTTCCAAGCCTGGCTTTAACAGCCAACCCTGCACCTTCCTTCGGCCCTCTCTCCCTCTTGCTCCCAGTCTTGAGTTTACAAGGAGAAAGCTGAGAGTGGGAGGAAGCTTGCCCGCACCCCCTTGAGCGTGAAGGAGAGGAAAAGCTTTGCTACGCAGACACACCTTGTGTCTCATTGTTCCCGCGACTTAACCTCGCTTACTCAGGCGGATAGAAAGAATGCTGATAACGGATAGCATTCTTTCCCCGAGAGTACGGTTAGGTTCTAGAGAAGGGGGGGAAAAAGTACAGGTCTTGGAGCTTGGGTGGGTGGGTGGACGGACATCAGGGTGCTGCCTGGCCTCCATCTAACATTTGTATGATTTAGAGAGGGATACTGTCTGCCGTGCAGGTGCAGGAGAACTGCCCAACCGAGTGGATGCATGGCAGATGGTCCGAGTGAGTGGGAAGTCTCAAAGAAGCAGAAAGAGGATGCTGGAAGCATCCGTGTGGCGATGGATTGGAGATGGAGGCATCAGGATGAACTTATGTTTAGCTGAATTTAGATGGGCCTGTTTAGAGGCAGGCGTGTGAGGGCCAGTGTGCACATATGTAATTCCTTGCTCTGTCTCCTGACAAAGCCTGGAAGCAATAGCACGCTTACAGTAACAGGCACTCCAGACCACAGATTTTGGTTTCTAATAGAACTGGGGCTCTTTGAGAAAAGAGTGCATTTCTGGGACTGAGGCAGGGTGTGCACAAGAGGATCCTGGGGCCTCTTACAATGTCAGAAACGCAAGGCATGTATGCCGGAAGTGAAGTGTCCTGGTCTATTTCTGAGGTCTCACAAGGTGGATTATAATGAACTTGGCAGCTTGAAACAACAATGGTCTATCTCCTCACAGTTCTGTAAAAACAGAATACGAAGATTAAGGTGTCTGCACCAGTGCTTTCTCTGAGACCTGTGGGGTGGGTGGGGGTGATCCTACCCTGCCTCATCCTACCACTGGGTGTTTTTCAAGCAACGTTCAGTGTTCTGTGGAGTGTCCTTGTGGAATGAATCAGCATCGTCTCTACCTTTGCCATCATTGTGATCTTCTTCCTGTGTGTGTCTCTCATCTATAAGGGCTGTGTCTCTCATCTATAAGGGCTGTGTGTGTCTTTCCTCTATAAGAGCTTTGTGTTAACATCCTGCCTTATTCCACTCTGACATAATCTAAACTAGTTATATCTGTAGTAGACAGTCTTCATATTAATTCACGTTTTGAGGCATCTAGGTTTGGAATTTCAACGTATGGGTTTGGAGAATACAATTTAACTCATAGAATGTCCCATAAAACTACATAGAGACTTACAGTGATGTGTTCCAAAAGGACACAGAAGTCACGGGAAGAGCTCTAATGGCTAAGCATGGGGTGATTAACTCTAAAACAAAGTAGTATTAACTGATAACCCCTCCAAATGATATGTACCCAGCACATAGAGTTATTTCTTTGGGCTAAATAAATGGATACATAATTTTTATTTTAATGAAAGGACTGGACCAGAGTGATGGTTCTGTGGTGAGGAGGACTTGTTGCTCTTACAGAGGACTACAGACTAGGTTTTCACCACCCATATCAGGCTGCTAACAACAGCTTGTAACTATAGTTTCAGGGGATCTGAAGTCCTCTTCTGGCCCCCACTGGCACCACCTGCAATTTATACACCTAAAAAAGAAGTTTAAAAAAAATGGAAAACACAAACTACTAGTGTACAAAAATTCCAAGTGATTTGTGTAATTAAAGGAGCAGAACATGAGTTCCTAGTCTGACTACTGTCAAATAGCGATGGTGTTCTCAAAAATATAAATTGTGAACAGTGGGGAGAACAGAGAGTCCCACGGTTGGGAGGAAATCAGACAAGTACCACCTTGGCTATAAGGTGGAGGCCACCACCACCAGTTAGGCATATGGGCAGCACATGTTTGAGGCAGTGCAAAGACTTCATGTAAAAAGTAGTAAATCGCAATAAGGTATGGACTTAAGTTAATAATGATGCACCGATATGGGTTCTTTAATGGTGTCAAATGCACCCGTATCCAGGTAGCATGTTAACAATAAGGGAGGCCCCCTGGGGTGTATAGGAACTTGATACTATCACTAAATCTGAAGCTGTCCTCAAAGACAGAAATATGTTTAAAATGGTACTCTAAGAAGAGGAAGATGAGGAACAGGAGAAGGAAGAAGTGGAGGAGGAAGAAGAGGAAGAGGAAGAAGAGGAGGAGGAGGGGGGATGATGGTGGTGGTAGGCACAGCCTCAAGCTACAATGCCTTACTTGGCTACTTTCTAGACTAGGTGTCTGTCCCCTGTGTCTCCTAGTGTCAACCACCTGCACAGCTCTGTGTGGCAGTCCAAAGCCAAATTGAACCTTTACTACCATTTAACCTGGAGCATGCAACTAGTTTCTTCTAGAAACAAGCCTTATGAGTGGTGGGTTGCCGAGAGAAAGCCTGTGTCAGGGGAAAGCTCGTCTTTGGCCGCTGGCTTCATCCCCAGGAGCAAGGCTTTCGGGACCTGGAGGGGGCAGCTCTGCGTTTCCCAGCTGTTTGTAGGAAAGGCGAGCACCCTAAGGGAAGGCAGTTCTTAGAGGAGAAAGGTCTACAAGACACACTGTCCCTCAAGGATAAAGCAGGGGGAGTGTTTATAGCATAGTCTTCTGGATTCTCACGGGGACAGCAGGATGGTGGGCGTAGGGGCTGGGGATTATGATGGTCAAAGGGAGGGGGTTTCTTCAAAACCTTTCCCCCAGAAAACAGCTTTGTATTTTCTATTATTTGAGGCCCAGATCCCTCTGTTTGGCAACCTCTCCACACAGCAGAATACATACTTCGAGTTATGTTTGGGATTAATTTGTCCGTTTTTCATGCTAACAAAGCAATGCTATGGTGTGTGTGTGTGTGTGTGTGTGTGTGTGTGTGTGTGTGTGTGTGGTGTGTGTGTGTGTGTCTTTCTGAGGCTTCTGGCATGGGCAGCAGAGAAGAAATTTCACTTGTTCCCTGACTTGTCAATCAACTGTTCAAGCTCCTTGTGATAGGCTAGACTGTACATGGAAAAGCTACTGTTAGGACATATCAATAGCCCTAAAACATTCATCCATTGGATTCAATGATTCTGCCTTTGTTGGTCTGCTCTAAAAAAAATCTAGCTGAAAAACAAACATACACACAAAAACTTCGTATAAGCACAACTACAAAACCAGCCAAAATATTCTGCAGTTGAGAAATGGTTAAATAAATTATGGTTCAGAGACTTGATAGAATATTATAGAATCATTAAAAGGATCGTTTAGGAGAATTATGTAATATGGAAATTGCATATGATAACTATACTAAGTGAAAAAATAAAGATAAAAAATGTAAGTAGAGATAATCACTACCCTGTTAAAATATGCATACGATAAAGACTCATAGGAGATTCCTCCAAATGCTAACAGTGTTTGCGTTAGACTGGTGAGACTGGGTGGATTCTCTTTTCTTTACTCCAGGTTTCCAAGTTGGCTCTGATGTGGTAATATCACAATATAATGGAAAAATTATTTTTAAACTGTGTCAAGTCCTGTCCCCCAAAGCGTATGAATAGGAGAACAGGGTTCTATTATGTTTGTAGAAAAACATAATAACGGTCATCAATAATAAAACAACCTTAATAAAAATTAATAACGTGAAAGGGAACAGAGCCAGAGAAAGAAGGCTGCAGAGAGTTTAACACAGACATCACTTTCCTAGCATCGAGTTTGGGTCTCTTTCTTATGAAAGTGACTGCAGCTTTGTCTGATTAAGGAAACAGGTCAACCTAGGCTTGCATGCTGCTCACAGAGTGCAGCCAAGCAGCACACGCCCCACTTAGCTCTCCGCCAATGTCCCACCCTAGGTGTCCTTGGGCAGCACGCTGGAGCTCTGGTGAGGCTGCTCTGATCCGGCTCAGAGGCACCCGAGTCAGCCTGGCTTGAGTCACTCATAGCGCGCTGGAGCAGATGAACAGGTGGCTAGTTGTGGTGGAAATAAAACAGAGCTGGGCTTTTCTAACAAGCAAACGGTGGCCACATGCCTAGTGGGAGGCAGGAGGGGGGAAGGGCTGTGCAATGGTTGTCTCCACACACCCTCATCTAAGCTAGAGGGAAATCCTTACAGGTGATGGAAGACGTGTGGGTTTGGGCTTCCCCCACCCCCCATTACTGCAAGGAAAGGGAGCAGCTGTGTTATCAGGAGGGGTGTGAACTGAATGCAATTGTTCCTGAGCTGCGGAGGCTGCGCATAGCAGAGAGCTGCTGAGGAATGAATGGGACGAGCAGGAGGAGCCAATCAGCCTCCAGTTGGGTAAGCATTATCGGCGCTGCCATCCCGTTCCTGAGAAACTCTTTGTATTGTAGTTTGGAACCACAAAGAAATACCCCGCTTTATCTGGAGGAGCCCGCAATGAGTATCGTAAGAGGCAGTAACGTGGCAGTCTTTGTTATCCACATAGCTGTAAGCCTTGCCAGATGCTGAAGACAGTAGAATCCACTCCACCCCCCCAACCCAAATTAGCACAAACGCACCGGAAACACAGAAGATCTTTCCTAATATTGCCTTTCCTGCCAAAGCGAAGGAAGTGAGATCTAACATGTTAGCCAAACTCTTGGCATTCCCTACCCCACCCCACCCCCGTTTTGTCTTGTTTTGCTTTCTTTTGTTTTTTTCCTAGAGCAAAAAAGATGTCTGGCTATTCCCCCCCCCCAGGAAAGATTAAGTTTGATTGAACGTAACTGTTCATTCAGCTCCTCGGTTCTGAGGGAGGGATGGTGCCGCTTGGACAGCCAGTCTCTGGAATATGGTTGCCCCGCCTCTTGTTAAGTCTGTCGCCTTTCACTACCCAACGGAGCCCAAATGCGCTGTGCTCAGGCCTTGCGCCCCAGCTGGCATTCTTTCAGATGGAACGAGGCTCATCATAGAGAAGAGCTTCTTCCACCCGGGATACTCTTCCAACGGTGGAGGCGGGTCCATTGCACTATATCCTTCTACTCGGCTTCCCTTGCTATCTTTTCTGTTTTATTTGTTGGATACCCTGTGCGAGAACTCTACCATGGACCCTGCTGACAGGCTACTGTTTTTAATTCCTATTTTACGAGTGAGAAAATGTAAGCAGAGCGAGGTCAAGTAACTCGCTGTAAGTAGCATGAGCAACTTGGTTTTAAGGCAGGGGAGCCCATTCTTGGAGCCATGACAACATCTTGTCTCCTATAGAACTTGATGGAGCTAAGACCGGGTCAAAAATGTCCAAAGCACCACCAGAAAGGACACAATTCCTATCTCTTTTCTATTCCCACAGTAGCTCTCTTCCCAGTGGCTCTCTAAGCATCTACTCTTACAGACATCTCTGTCTCATGAAGCATCGCATCAAGTTGCTGGTCTGGGGGTCTTTCTCACTGTACTTCACAGAGAGGCTATGCAAATTGCTTTCTACATTTCTGTAGGGATAGACGCCTTTGGCTTTGAGCCTGAGACAGGGCTGTGTTCATTTTCTCACTTTGCAGGTCACTTTCCTAACAGGAGTTCTGCGCATTGAAAAACATTTCCACCAAATGGGTCCAAATGCATGTGGATGCTTTAGGGTGACTCTCTCTGGTGAGACACTTGGAGCACCATGCCAGCCTCTGAGAAGTCGGCTTTGAGAAAGCGGAGGAGAACTAGGATCTTCCAGGGTGTGCTGGAGTTTCGTTGCTGCTTGGGCTAAGGTCTTGCTTAGCTTCAACGGATCCCATCATCTCCAGTTGTCCGTTATTGTTGACCACAAAGGCTGTGTGATTGCTATCTAAGGGTCTGATTGTTTGGAACTAGAAATGATCACGGTTCAACCTGGACTCATCTAGGTAGATGCATGTCCCATCTGCATTATAAACAAGGAAAAGTAACAAACTTTTATGTAGACTTCCCTAAGCTGTGTGACTCCAGTTGTAGGAGGTCGGCGTTCTGAATAACTATTATTGTTAGCAAAGCCATCTATTAAGCCTCTCTAGCAAGATGGCTGGACACTCACTCTGCTAATCCCTGTCAAGGGCCATGGGCCATAGATGTGACCATAAGATGGGGTATAACTGGACAGTCAATGAACCCATGAGTGATGGCCACCATGTTTCTTCTGTCAGCTCCTATGCAATGCTACAGATATTTCTATTAGTGTTCATATCAAAGTTAGATCACATGTATCTGTCTCTTCCATAGGACCATGAGCTCCTCAGGGTATTTCGCAGCCCAGGAACATAGTAAGTCCTTAATACAGGATCATTAAATACTGATGGCATATTTCCACTGTTGACTACATGAGCCCATAGTCCTCATGAAGTACTCCTCCATTTCTCCGGAGTGATCTTCCCTGACCCTACAGATTTGTTCTCATGTGTTGTCCACTTTCCTCTCTTGCCCTCTGCTAGAGCTAGCAGGGAACCTCCCTGGATCCTAGGCAGGCACACGCAATCAACTGAAGAAACAGTTCACACCCAAATATCTGTTGTAGAAATAGGCGGAATACCAAGCCATTCCTGTGTGTAGCTGCCCATGGATGTGGCGATGGGTGAAAAGGAAGCTCTTTCCTGGTTCCTTTGGTGACATTGGTCTCAGTAATCAAGACAATTTTCTTGTCAAACTCACTGTCTTGGTCTCTAAAGGGAAACTTGTAACAACTCATAGAACTTTTAAATTTTTAAGTAATTTTTATGCATATGGGTGTTTTTGCTTGCGTGTTTGTCTATGTATCACCCATCGGTCTATCTATGTGTGGGTGTGCACAGCAGTGCCACATCGAGGTCAGTGGGCAACTTGTAAGTGTCATTTCTTGCCTTCCGCCATGCTGGCTTCTGGGATTGAGCTCACGTCCTCAGGCTTGGCAGGAAGTTCCTTTACTCACTGAGCTCTCCTGTCAGCCTTCACAGAAATATTCTAAGTATCCAATAGCACTTTACCAAGTATGGAGTTAGGGCTCGATTTATACTTAAGAAAAAAAATACATAAAAACAATCCAACCATTTGTTCAATTGCCTTTCTCCTATTGCCTTTGCCTTTATCACCCTGAGCTTTGGTTAAATCTAAGCAGCCGGGATACGCCATAGTGAGGGAATGAGCATAGGTGAGTTCTGGGGAAACGTCAGTCAACTCTGATCTCAGCTTTACCATGCCCGAGTGCCTGGCTGGGACTTGATAGTGAGGACCAGCTCTGCATGGGTGTGGGCACACCTTGCTTCCATCATCTCTGTTCCTGGGTCCACCTCCATCATCACTGTTGTTTCTGAAGTCTCCTGGTCCAGATGCTGGACAAACCAGTTATGGATTGGGACATCACAAACAAGAACGATGCTTATTGTGTTTGCGTTGATACGGCCCCTGATCTTCTACAAAATATGAATAAGATGATAAACCGAGTGCAAGGTGGGAAGGAGGACTTGCACATGAGAAGGAAGTCAGTTCTTAGGTCTTGGGAGGAAGAAATGGAAACAACAAGCACCCCTCAAATGGCCCCTTTCTGCTCTTAGGATGGGAAAGGGAAAGGCGTGTTTGCTAACAAAAGACCAGAAATTGCCTCCTGAGTGCTGCCCAAGTGACTCAGAAAAGGTCTGTTTTTAGGAAGCCTTTCATTGAGGAAAGAGTGCATTCTGGGGGCCTGCACACGCAGCTGATTGGTATTTGTTGACCTGATGAGATAGGAAATGGTCCTGGTATTAAATCCCGAGAAGAGGGCAGGTGTTACAATAAAAACCCCAATTTGTCATCACTGGTCCCAGCTGACACAGCCAGCTACCAATCCACCAGGCTCTGCTCACCGGATCCTCATGTCTGTCTCAGCTTTGAGAAAAAAGAAAAAAACACAAAAACCCCCAAACCAAAAATACCCACAAGACAAAACCTAGCCACTCCTGATTTTAATAGGCTTTTCAGAAAATTGCCCATATCAGGCAGATCCGTGGCCCTTTCTTTCCCTTATTTCAGAAGAAGTGAGTTCTTTGGGTGCTTTTGGAAATAAGTGGCCGAGCTTCTGCCATACAAAGGGGTATATGGCCATTCCAAGGGGGTGCAGGGGAGCTTGAACTCATGAACGGTGTGGGTCAACCTGCCCTTGTTTCTTCCTGACATTATCACCATCTTCATCTTAGAATAAGAACATGGAGACTCAGTGAGGTTCATAATTCTTTCCAAGCTACATGGCTGGCCAGAGGCAGATTCCCAATGAGCGATGGGAAATAAGGTGCTAAAACCCATGTTCTCAGCCACTCCCTCCATCAGACTGTGGCCTCTTGCTTCCTTGATGATGCCTGGCTCCTCCAGGCATGAGACCTGGTCCTCAGAACTTATCCGCATTTCACAGCAGCCCTGTTCGTAACAGCTCCCTCTCTGTGTCTGACTAGTATTAGTGCCTGCACAGCTCTGTGACGTAATGTCTGATGGGAACAACCTAAAGGGAGGAATTGTTTACACTGTCTCAGAGTTTCAGAGTCTTGCCTGCGCTCACTTAACTCTGGGCTTCTGAGAGCCTTGGTGAAGCAGAAGACCATGGTGGTTGGAGTGTGCAAAGGGGTGGGGACTGTTCCCTTCATGGCAAACAGGAAACAGATGAGGAAGGGACTGTGGACTAGATATCTCCAAAGGCATACCTCCAAGGACCTCTTTCCTCCAAATAGCCCCATCTTTTAGTTTCCAAATCTTCCCCCAATAGTGGCACCAACTGGGCACCATGCATTCAGCTCCTGACTCTGTGGGGGAGGGGAGCATTTTACATCCAAACCATAATACAACCTAATTTCCCCGAGTTTGGGGGAACAGTTAAATAAATTATAGTATATGCAAACAGCGCTATGAATGACAGTTACTAACGACAGCACATGATAAGTCTTAAATACAATACCGAGTGTAAATGGCAAGTTACAAAAGATTTTATAACACCCGAATTGAATTTCATAAAGTTTCAGAGGTAAGACGCCCTCTCTGCATATATGCATAGGAAATAAAACCATGGAAAAGGTACAAGAGAAGAGGAGAAATAAGAATAGTCTCTCGTGGGGTAGAGGAGGGTGACGAGGGTGGGTGGTGTAGACACGTTTCGACTCTTCCATGGGTTCACCCACGGCCATTTGGCTGCTGGCTTACATCTCAGCTGAGCATATTCTTTTTGAATGTTTCAAATATTATACAATAAAATTAAAGTGTTTAAGAGTCCACATGTGTACATGGGTCTGATTTTAGCTTTCTAGCCCTGCCTACCCCAATACACAAGGTTCACTGATCCGGTGCAACAGCAAGCAAGGAAAGGACGTGAATTTGAAGGAGACAACTAAAGGTTGTTTCATTCGGTCACAGCAGGTAAAGGACTCTCAAAACGCTGGCCAGAAGGCCACAGTGCGGGCAGTCTCTGTGTGGGTAAGGGGCTGGGTGTGGAGGATTGACTTACTCTCTTTGATTTCTCTTAGTTCCTTGGTTGAATCAAGAGTCTGATGAGTCAGGTGGAAAGAAGCAGAAACAGAGAAGTCATATGGATGACAACAGTCATAGCAGCCCCAGATCCAAAGAAAGGCTCAGAGCCATGGATAGTATCAAGTGAGTGATTAAATAAAGAAGAGTTTTCTAGAATGGACCGAAGCCCACTGAGCTCAGGAGATCAGGTATGGACTGGCTAAAGCCCAGATAGTCTACTTCTAGACATACACAGCTCTGCCAAGTCCTGGGGTTTCAATAGTGGCCTTTTGAAGATCTAGAAATAACAAATGTATTTTAACTTAAAACATTTGGTTGATGTGTGTGTGTGAGTGTGTGTGTGTGTGTGTGTGTGTGTACACAGACATGCACATATGTGGCTGTCAGAAGCCAACTTTTCTGACGTCTCTTCTTTTCTTCTACCTTTATATGGGTTCTAGGAATTGAACTTAAGTAGCCAAGCCTGATTGACATTTAGTGTGTAATCTTGGCTTCTTCACAGGACCACTCTGAACTTTGGTTTCCCCCTATCAGGTATCAAATGTGTCTTAAACTGATATGAATGCCGATGGCAGCTCTCCCCATGATTAGTAAAAAACCTGGAATCGACCAAGATGTCCTTCAATAGGAGAATAGATAAACTGACTGTGGTATGTCCATACGGTGGAAGGTTACTTGGCAATAAAAGGCAATGAACTACCAAGCTACCAAACGACACTGAAGCAACTAAACTCACAATATAAATGAAGTACTAAAATTTCCTAAAGGCAAATAAATACTCACTGACTTCCACTATGTCACATTCTGGAAAATACTAAACTGCGGAAATGGAAAAAGACTGTGGTTGTCAGAGAGTAGGCATGGGAGGAAGAGGGACATGAATAGGGGGCCACAGGGGTTTTTAGGTGAGGGTGCAAAATGCCTTTATCTAATACATTTGTCCAAATGCATGAATAAATCCTGATGTCAAGTAGGGACTTTAATTAATAATTGTGTTAACTGTGTGTGTTCTAATAATAACATGGTCTTGGTTTGCCAGTGGTAACGACTGTGCCACACTCAGGCAGGATGTTAATTACAGGTGAAATTGGGATGGAGCAGTGAGAGGGATGGTACAGGGGCGGGGGGAGGGGGAACACTGAGAGGGATGGTATGTGGGGGAGCACTGAGAGGGACGGTACGTGGGGATCATCCACAATTTCTGTTCAATTTTCCTATACACCTAAACCTTCTCTAAGAAACGAAGTCTATTCATTAAAAACACTAATTACAGAGCTGCTTAAACCACTGGTTCCCCGAGAGAGCCAGTTCTTAGGTGAGGGTACATTAGCCACTGCAGGCCTGCCCAGTCCCCGTACCGCTGGCTCCTTCCCACCCCACGCAAAGGCTCACACTGGTATTAGGAAAAACATGAATCAAAAATGACAGCACGTTTTTCATGCCGAACTATTATCGCGTCTGGTTATTTCGCTTTTCATTCAGCCAATAATAAGGTACTCTGCTTTCCTGTCTTCTTTTAATTAGTTGTTTAGACTAGCCTTTCACTGGGACACTTCTGTATCCTGGAGGTGGGGAGGACAGGCTTCACTTTATATTCGTTAATTCATCCAAGCTTCATCCCAAACTCACTGTCTTAGGACTCTAGAGGTGACTGGTGGGGCAGCAGGAGTGGGGGCCAGGTAGAGATTAAGAGCAAGCTGATTGTCCATTAAAAACAAAGAGCTCTACCAAAGAATTAATAGAAATAAACAAATAAGTAAATAAAGGGATGGAGAGATGGCTTAATAGGTAAAGTCCTTGCCACACATGCACGAGGACCACAAGGCATGAGTTTGGATTCCTAGCACAGTCACATAAGAAGCCAGGCCTGGCAGTGCTTACAGGCTACCCCAGCACCGGGCATGCGGAGACTGAAGCATCCTGGGCACTTGCTGGCCAGCCAGCCTGTAGTAATTGGTAAGTAAGGTGGATGGTGAAGTACCAATCTTTAGCTGTTGCATGGGTGAATGTACACACACACACACACACACACACACACACACACCCCGGTCGGGCCAGTGAGGGTACATTCAGTCTGCTTGTGTCCTAGTTTCCTGTTTCTAGCCTAGGCTGAGGCAGGACTTTAGGGTTGGTGATTACCCTGGATGGAAAAACTGAATTCTGTTGCTTCTGGGCCAGTGTCCACTGTATGCATACCATTGAGTCTAAGGCTGAGGATTGCTGAAGCAAAGCATTCTAACCAAGGAGGGAGAAGCTGGCTTTGCCGTAAGCAGACTGAGTTGTGTAATCTACTTTCCTTAGAATCTCCCAAGGAGCTCTGGAGTTCTCCTCATCCATGGCACAGTGTACTAGGGAGACACCCAATAGATACAATGGCTCTAGAGATGCTAGGGCGGCCTCGCCCCTGCCAACTTAAGCACTGTACTTTCTTGCTTGCTCTGAGCAATTCTGTGTTTTAGAACTTGCATGGAACCTGTGAGCAGAGCTCTTGGACCCATGGCAGAGGCTGCCTGATTTGGGGGTGATCCGCCATGGAGCCGAGGGTGGGAATCATAGCCTTCTTGGTTGGGTGAGCAAGGTAGAGTCTTCCCAAATTCTTTGAGTGCTTTTGAGTCGTCAGTTCTCTAGGAGGAGGAGGGAGGACATAATCTGACTTAGGATTTTTGAAATTTATTATTATTTTTTTTAAAAAAAACGTGTTATGTGCATGCATGTGTGTGCAGATGTGCCTGTGTGTTTGGGCACACATGTGAATGTCGACTCCTAGTGAGACCAAAAAAGGGTGTTGGATACCCAGGACCTGGCGTTACAGATGGCTTTGAGTGGTCCACTGTCTGTGTTGGGAATCAAATGCAGATCCTCTGCAAGAGCACCAAGGGCTCTTAGATGCTGAATAGTCTCTCCAGCCTCAGTCTGCCTGAAGCAGACATCTATGAGCACTTGAAGTTATCAGAGCAAACGTCTGGGGACACCACCTAAACTTTCTGAATCCTCTGCTGTGGAATGGCCGGGGGGCTCAATATTGTTCAGGGTAAGTGGCAGCTGGTCCTGAATATTGAGTTAATTACCCCTTAGCCTTTACTTCTGCCACTCAGTGACTTCAGCAAGGCCTGGGTTTTCATACGCAAAATAGACTAACAGTAATAACTGCATTTCTTGGCACTGTGGTGAGTATCACATGTACGGAGTTCTCGGCACGGCACATCTGGCAGAAAGAATTGTTTGATTCTCCCAGCTTTGCTGACATGGTTGTGTGTGCTTGGAAGAATCTGTCTGTCAGTGTTCCGGGATACCACAAAACTACTTTCTGCAGATACTACATGCCTCCCCTGTCTATGAGGCCGAGCTCTCTATGTTGAGCCCCAGAAGCGAGCCCTGGTGGGCACTCCAGTTTTATTAGTGCCTTACTGGGAAGCTTAGTTTAATCTACCCAGAGGCCTGTGGGTAGCAGCTGGGGCTGTGCGACGGGGCTGCCGAGGGGACCCTGGGCCGTGTGAGCGTCACCGTCTAAGCACAATCAGCATCAGGTTGAGGCATCTGAGGAAAGCGCAGAATCATATGGTTGAAAAGAACTGTAATTGTAATGGAAATTCAAATCGCTCCACTGAACCTGCTTTCTGCATTCACATTTTGTCCTTGTAAATCAGAAACACCGGGAGCAATTTATTTCTAAACATCAACAATTTGGAATTGGAAGGAAAATGAAATAATTGCATTCTGACTCGCTCAAAATAATTCATCCACATGTGCTCGCCAATCTGAGACCTATGGACACTGCAGAGTAATGCCTGGGGCTGGTTTTTTTTTTTTTTTCCAACTCTTATGAGCACCTAGTAGAAAAGACCGCTAATATGATGGACCAGGGTGGATTTCTGTTCTCCCACTGTGAGGAGTATCTGATGACTGTGCAGTGTCATCGCACCCACTATGGCCAGGAGGAGGGACTTCCCTGGGCACTCAGATCTCAGCAGACATCTACGCCATCCTCTCCGCTTCTCTGGTGTACCGGAGTGCCCTGGAGAGACCCCAAGTCTGTAGCTCTCCTCTCTCCTCCAACATTCCTGGTCCCCACGTTCTGTCCCATCTCCTGGGCCAGAACTTTCCCTTACTGAGATTCCTAAGCTACTCACGGATGTTCAGACTACTCTCTGTCAGCCTTGCTCAGGGTTTGGTGTCTGGAAGGCAGCAGAAACAGAAGCAGAGGCAACCAAAGTTGTAGGAAAGCAAGCTTTGGGAAGGATCTGGACTCTGGAGCTGGAGAGATTGCCCTTAGAACGCGGAGGAGGATGGACTCATCAGAATCAATCGTAAGTCTATGGTGGCTCAGGCTCAGAGAAGATAGGCTAACTTTTAAAAAAAGAAACACAGGATCTTTAAATATGCCACTGCTGTCCTTCCCTTCTAGGTTCTGCTGGTTTCTGTTCTGTTTGGGAGGATACTTGGCTTTAGCATGATAATCTCTGGAGAAACCCAAGTGGGGTGCTTCCTGCCTAAGAAACATTCTTTTCCTTCTTTTAATCAGGAGACAAAGTACTATTATAGGGGGGGGGCAGATCTAGACCATTGGAAAGTCATGAAGTTAGCTCACTCAGAATCTTTATCCTTCCTTTCCTAAACTCTTGGGCAACCCCAAGTGTTTGAACCCCACATTTGAACTCTAGGGCATGTTGGGAGCTCTGGGGACAGATTCACTGCAGTAGCCCAGGTGGGAAGTTTAAAAAAAAAAAAAAAAACAAAACAAATGGGAGAAACAAAAGCTTGTTAGGGCCTATGCACAAGTTTTGCCTGTGGCAGGTATACAGGTCTCCAGGGAGGGGCCTCTCCCGCAATTAAGATGCAGCTGCAGGGGAGTATTAGCAACACTACACCTCCTATATAGGACACACAAAAAAGTGCTAGGCTTCTCAAATTACAAAGATGGCCCCACTCCCCCTTCTGCCTGCACACAGCATCGGTGGCTATTCAACCTTCAGGTTCACCTTAGGAATAATGAGCTCCAGGCACCTTTGCAGTCACATGTGTGACTAAGACACGGCACTCCTTTTCCCCAGCATAAATACAGTTCTGAGGCCAGGCGAGAATTTCCAGTTTCTAACAGAACAGACCTATTCATTTCTTGGACAATGAGAGAGAGAGAGAGAATAAGAAGCCCAGGTACCGTTAGGTGGAGGGTGCAGCTGGGCTCAGGTAATGGGGATGCAGAGCAGAGTAGCACAGGGTTAGGATGCTCTGGTTAATAGGAGCCCTGCTGGCTGGGAGTGTGATGGGCGGCTGGCGAGGGCAGGGACTTTCAGAACTCTGGGCACTAATTTCACAGCTAATATCTCTTGTGCATGCACACCCACAGAACCGATATTTGCAAGAATTCAACCCCATTGGGCTTTCTGATTTTTTTTGGGAAAACCTTGATTAGCTAGAGTGCCTGGAAAGTATGTAACTTTATGGTTAACTAAGTGTACTCTGCATAATTGAGGATTAACTGAAAACTCCACCCCGCTTACATTTCATTTTTTTTTTTTTTATAGAAAATATTCTTTAAGTAGACTACCTTTCTCTTCTAAGAATTATAGGTAATGGAAGGTTTCAGAGTCTTCAGGGACACCAGCCAGAGGACTGACATGGCGTCATCACCCCGGCTTTTCTCTGCAAATGGAGCACCCTGAGAGTGCTCCAACACCGCGCCGCCTTGGGGACAGCCATGAATGTGAACAGTATACCATCTGCGCACAGATCCCAAGTCAAGTTCCCCTTGTGGGGAAATTCTGTGTGCGGGTAATCATCACTGAATCCCCAATACATGGGAGCCAGATGACAGACATTCGGACTGAAATCAGAACCATGTGGGGACGCAGTGTAGGGAACATGGGGATCAGCCCAGGACACGCACATCCACACCGCTCGTCCACGGGGGAATCCTTCCTAGCGCTGTGTCTCCTCTGTAAGATGAAATCGCAACAACACACACCCTAATAGATAATAGTAAATAGTTACTCTCTATTTAAAATAAAATTTGAGGGTTGAGGCTGTAGCTTAGTGGCGGAATGCTCTCTCTCTCTCTTTCTCTCTCTCTCTCTCTCACACACACACACACACACACACACACATATATATATATGGATTTTATTTCCAGCAAAACACACACACACACACACACACACACACACACACACTGTGCAAAAAATTTTAAAGTTAAACATTAAAGCCTCCCCCTACCCTCCCCAAAGCAAATAATTTGTGTATCTTTCTGATCTCATATATATCTCAAAAGCTAATTCAGAGGGCTAAAACCAGACTCTGCCTATTCTGTGGGCAGAAGATACTGCTTGTCACTTGTTCGTGGGTACATGGTGTGGGGAAATAGCGCCAGGACGACACTCAGCTTGATCATGTTAAGTGTCATTTCCGTCGGGTGCTGGCTGCCTAGGGCTTCTCTTTCCCTTGGCCTTCTTGCTTCCAGGGGAGAAGTGAGCTGCAGGCGACCCGCATCCCACAGGTGAGTGGGCTGTGGCTGTGGCAAATGGGAACCGAAGCAGGGAAAGGCATGGGAGCGGAATGTGGGTAGGAGCAGCCTAGTAACAGACGCTCCCACTGTCCGCTCATCTCTCACGTGGAGCTGGGGAAGGAGGAGGAGCCGTATTCCCTGGGTACCTCCTAAATGGATATTGCAGCGTTAGCTAATTGATTCTTTCATTCATTAATCCCGGAATGCTGGGAGTGTAACGATGAAGTGCCAGCCATGATGGCAGGGGCTAGGCAGAGTGGAAAGACCCAGAGGGACACACCTGGCCTGCTGAGGAGCCCAGTCCGAGGTGTCCACGCTGAACCGGTGAAATGCTGCAAGCGTTCCCACAAGCTCCTCCTGTGTGAGACCTTGCAAGAAGGTGCCATCCATCACTGCTATTCAGATGCCCGTGCAAATGCCTCACAGAGGTGGACGCACTGTAAGAGACTGAGGTCAGCAGCTCCATAGAAGGCCAGAGCTCCTGCAGAAGCCCGGAGGAGTGGAGACAGCGCTCTTGCTGGAGATGGGTCCAGGTCCATGAGTGCCATGTTAGGAAAGGCCGTGCTCTTCTAAGGACTGGGATAATCCTTATACACCCCAGCTAGCTTTCATGATCTCGCGTAGATCGCTCAATCCATGTAGAAGTAGTAGGAACAACGGGAGGAGGCTGCCCACTCGCTGTGGTCCGCTTCACACACAGAGCCCCCGAGCAGCGAGCTGTAGGCACACACAGTGCCACCGCTTGGATGGACTGTGGGGCTTCTTATCGATTGTCCTCAACTTACTTATGTGCACTCTCTTCCAGACACCAACCAGATGCACTCAAGAGGAAGAGCTCCACGGGACCCTGGGATGTTACTGTCACATATACGGCTCTATTGTTGAGGTGGTGATAACGGAATCAAATTGTGGAAGGGCACTTTGTCATAGGACAAGATAAATGGTATCTAGAAGATTCACTCAGGAGGGGAAAAGTGGTGTGTGGAAGTGTGTGTGTGTGTGTGTGTGTGTGTGTGTGTGTATGTGTGTGTGTGTGTGTGTGGTGTGCCAACTTTGCTAATATGTTTAAAAACTATGTGTATTCTATCATGGCTGCTTGGCAGGCTCTGTCTCTGCTTCTCTACCTGCCTACCTGCCTTCCTGCCTGTCTGTGCCGGTCCCATCCCCCAATTTGTGTCTGGCTGTACTTCAATAAGGGCCTGTGAGGTAGAATTTACATCCTAGTCAATAGCCGGTAACATTGTCGGAAATAAACTTGCTAAAACCAAGAAACCTGTGACCACTGAGGTCTTAATCAGAGAAGGAAATTGCAGTTTAGGAGTATGTGATTTCTCCACTTGCTGTCAGGAATCCCTGAGCTGTGCACAGAGGAAAAGTCGGCGATGACCTTTTCCTGGCGGAGGCGAGAGAGGAGAAGCCCATTATGGAGCATAAGCCAATTTGCTTTGTACAAATCAGTGGCAATTTTCTTCCTTAAATACATAAGGGGGGAAGGGAAATGTCCACAAACGGACAGATGCTCTCCTACGGCCACGCTCGGCCTATTTGTAGGAGATAAAAGATAACAATCCTGTAACTGGCTTATAGGATGATGGCAGAGGGAGCCAGAAGTCAGGCTGAAATAGAGTCCCCAAGTGGAATTTTGGTTGGAAAGTTGGAGGTGACATTTGGATAAATAGCTCTTGAAGAAAGCAATTTAGTTTTAAAAAAAAATAAAAGCAAGAAATTATGAAATATACCTTCTTATTTTAATCTGTCATTTCCTTTTGTTTCAAAAATTCATAGGCATTTTTAGGCTGAAGAAAAACCAAAAAAAAAAAAAAAGTCATAGACAGATCACATTTTCCACAACATTTCTTAACAGAGATTGAAAAGTCAGAGGTATATAATCTCTTCTTTTCCCTAGAATGGCGCTTACAACCTGAGAGTGCCAGATTCCCAGGAACAAATGAACAAGCAAAAATTGTGGTTTGAATGCTGGTTTTCCGATTTAGGAAAGTTTTCCCGTAGGTTTCACACACAACAAAAATAGTCAAAGATCACCTTCTAGTGGCGATCTCTTCAGCCCTGATGAGCCTCACAGGGAATAAAACCACGAGTGTTATTCCCCCGTGTGTGTACCAAGGATGACTATTTAATTACTAAGTTCCACGTTTCTGGAGTGGATGATATGGAAAAGAGGTTTGAGAGGTGACAAGGGGACCAGGATTGAAAAGAGTGGGCTTATTACTCAAGAAAAACAACTCATAAAATCTGAGGCATCTTAGTAGGTGGGACTTAAGTTGCAATGAAAGAGTTTTCTGAATGCGTGTGTGTATTTATACACAAACACAGACACTGTCTGTATTTAGATTCATGCTTTCCAAATGAAATGCATTAAACAGTGTCCTGATGACAAGTGTTTAAAAATCTGTAAAATAGCAAGTTTTTAAAGATCAGGTCAGGAGAGAGACTATTCCCAGTAGCAACTACAGACAGGGATATCTAGAGAGAGGAAGCTACTGGAAGTCCTGCTGGAGAGCTGCCCAGTTTCTTCTCATCTTCCACATAGATCCTGGGACAGCTGTCTGGACCTCACTAGCATTGCCCTGTCTCATCTGATTTTGATCTGAGCATAACTTTCAGTGGCACGCAGTATCCCTTCAGTGAAAGAAAGCCGTAATCTTCGTGCAGGCTGTCTCTAAGTTGTCGTTCATTAATTAATGAACAAATTAAAGAATACTTCCTCAGTCTGTCAACTTGTCCCTTGAAGAACATTCATATCCAGGGCGATTAAGACTCTCTGCATATATCAAAGCATGTAACAGAAACTAAGTATGTATTTACATGTAAATAAAAAACAGAAAGGAGGAAAGAGGGGGAGAATCAAGACTTTTAAACTTAGGAGAGAGGGATGGGGGAGGGAAGAAATAATGGAAGGGAAAGGGGGAGAGAGAAAAGGCAAAGGAAGGGTCATGTGAAGAGAGAAGGGAGGGAGGAAGAGTTATTTGTGTTCTCTGTCTAGCTTCTACACACAAGTTCCTGATTTCCTTCCACAATGGCCTTGACTGGGAGTCCATCCTAGAATGGACTCCCCTGGTCCTCTGGATGCCCAGCCTTTCTCTTCTTGCCCACTTCCGCCTCCATTCTGAGGGTCCTCTGCTATCCTGCAACCCCCCCTTCAGTGACAGCAAATCATTCTAAGAAACCCACGCTAGCCTGTCACACCACGGGAGGAGTCAGTTGTACAGACATCTAACCTTGGACTCCGAATTTGAGTTCCAAACTGCAAAAAGATAAGAAGAGAAGCTGGGGGAATCAATGAGATGAAAGCCCGGCTAAGATCTTCAGGGACAGCCATTGTCTCCATTTTGTAGCCTTGATGAGCCTCGTGGAGATAATAAAAACATGAAAGATAGTCTCCCTTGCGTACTCACAATAATAATACGAGGACTAATAGTGATGGTAATAAAAGGAAATATTGCCTTCACCTCCCCCATCCTTTGCCTTGCATCGCCCCTCGGTAGCCTCGGGACCGGGGGCTAGCAGCCTCTTATTCCTAGAGCTGTCTGTAAATGGAGTGGACTAAAGGAGAGCTCGTCTTCTCTAGCCCCAAGAGTCTATCATTTCATAGCAGAGAGCTGACAAAATTTTTTTTAAGTCAGAAAAGTCATTGATTCAGCCAGCTATGGCGGCTCCTTGCAACAGTCACTCCTCATGGACTGTCCCGGGATGCTGAGTATTAGAGCGCCTGGTGATAGTGCGTGCTTTCTGTCTTCAGCTCCTTACAATTGGTCAGGGACTGTAAGAGCATTCCTATGCTTGGCTGGGCACCAGAAGAGCATCCCTATGTAAGGATTGGCTGTGCACCATGCTGTTTCCTACTGTAGGGTGAAGCTTCTATCTGGAGAAGAGAATCTCCACGCTCAAGGCCATAGGCATGTCTGTTGTGATGAGATACGGCCTGGAAGCCAGGTGTGCTGACTGCCCCAGGTTGGCCCACTGCAGGAGTCGGATTCCTTCTGGTCTGCTGATTCCCACTGATCAAGACCCAGCCATCTTCTCTGAGAAAGGAACCTACACGTGCTGCCATGTGAAATGCAGTGTAGGGACTGTCGGGCTGCTGCATGAACGAAGGTCCTATTCTCACACCTTAGGAAAGAGGCTCTTTCTGGCAAACGAGATTCTTCAGGCACTGATGGTCTAACCCGTCCCCCAGCTTCTAGTGACAGAGACATCATCCTTTATGCGTTTAACCATTCTATTACATAGATAACTATTAACATTTAAAATAGTCTCCCACGTGGAGAGGTGAAAATGTCACTTCGAGTCCCACAATGATGTCCACCATGATGTGAAACTCAGGCTTTTCCTTATTCAGAGTCATACGGAGCCATGACCGGGTCCCCAATTACTCTGCGTTCCTTTCCATCATCATGTCTTTGAGCATGTCTCTTCTACTTGGAACGTCCTTCCCCCTCCCCCTTTACCCGGATTCTGTCCTTTATCCCATTTCTAGAAGCCTTTGGGGATCATTTCCTGAATGCTTGGCATAATGGCTCCCTCGCCGGTCAGCACTGGAGAGATGTAGAAAAAAAAAAAAAGGCACACCCAAACTGGGAGGCACTTGCAACCAGCTGCTCCCTTGCTGGCAAGCCGCTAGACAAGGACAGAACGGACAAGGGGAGAACCATTGCAGGTAGCTTGGAGGAACCTCCCCGTGCTGAGTCTAGAAGCCAAGGAAAGCAGCATCAATGTAACAAAGCGCCGCTACAGGGGAGTCATTAGCAAAGAATACTTAGTTAAAAATTAAAGGCCTTATGCTCTTTGTCTGGAGGCCCCATGACCTGCTTTCGGCAAGCTGTGATTGTGGGGGAGCTTTTGAAGTCACTCAGAGTGCCTTAACCCTTTCCCCTGGAGGAATGTCCATGGTCTCCGCTTGCATTTGTGTGTTGGGGCTACACTAGATGTAGTGGGAGTCATTGATGCCCTAAGATACGGGCATTCTCGGGGATCTGGTTTGTTCCCAGGGACCTCCTGAGGATGCAGACTCCATGGGGCGCTCTGCAATGCTGTAGAAGGTGTTTCATGTCCTTAGCCTTATACATCAATTTTAACTGTGACAACAGAAAACATCAGCAGGAAAACGGAGCCAAATGGGCCGGGGGCCCTTTTCTTGCACTCTCTAACTAGCTCAAATTAAATGCTGAATTGTATTTTGGGGGGGTCTGAGTTTTGTCATGCAAACGAAGAAAAATAACTTGCTTTCCAATTTCCACATGCAAATAGAGAGGGAATTGTTGAGACGGAGAACATATTTTGCCATCTCAGTGGTTCTGGAAAAGATAAGGCGCTCTTGAAAAAAAAAAAAAAGTCCTGCAATTTGTCAGCTGGCAGCTTATTAAATACCCAAAACAAATGTTTATATAGCATTAGAGGGACACTGTCAAGGTCGAGAGGTTCCAAAATGGACCAATTCTCCTCTATTCATAACCATCTGAAAAATCTCTTGTTTTTCTTTACCCCCAAACAAATGTGTCTATTTTGTTTTCTCTGCCTTAGGAGAGAAAGAAAAATGAGCAGAATGCCGGCTCTCGTGCACAGGCCTCGGATAATAAACTTGAACGCATGGCCAGTTGTTCAGCAGTCATGCGCAGCCTACAATAAGCTGGACAATGGCACAACCTGGAGCCTCTGGCTTCCGCCGAACTTTCATTAAGAGGTGCTGGAGAACAGGGTGTTAGCCGTGCTGAAAACAAGTCCTGGTTCATATGTGCTGAGAGCAAACCAAGAGAAAACAAAGAGTATCCTCTGTGCATGTGTGTGTGGTGGGGGAGGCGCTTACAAAGCTATAGGCAAGTCTTATAATCAGGTGAGTCCCTAACCCAATCCAATAACCACCCCATAGGCAGTGCATGCTGGGAAGCACAGAGGACAGGCACAGAAGGCACTAAGCATGCCCATGAAGAATCCTAGAGGTTAGCAGAAGGGGGGGGGGTGAGTGGCGAGGTACCCAGGAAGCTGAAGCTACCTGTGGAATAATTAGGGTTGGGAGTAACGCACTTTTGCTAAGAGAAACCAGCCACAAGTAAAACGTGAAATGGTATTCACCCTTGTGATCAGACCAATGGCCCCATCATCAGGTAATTCTATTTGAGAGATTGCTTATTAACTAATAATGAGATTTAACTCCCGTATGTTAATTGGAAAAATTGGGGGTCTTGACAGAGATCACTAGATACCTAGAGGTCAAGGACAAATACCCTGGCTGGGTCCTATGCTGTCTGTATAAGGCTTTACTGTTATTTTTCCACCTAAGGCGAATGGCTATGTGCCTTCAAGATCTAAGCAACAGACTAACATGGAATAGAGACAAAGCACTTTGATAGAGCCTCTCGCCTTTAGAGTCTCTCCCTCCATCCCTCCCAATGCTGGCATACCCCTCCCCCTTCTTTACAACCTCTGAGATCCCTTCTCACATCCAGTTTACTTGAGATGCTCTGAATTTTGGCAAAGAAGTTTTTCCTGGGGCTCTGGGGGGTTTAGGTGTGAAAAAGTTCTCCTCCTGTGATGACATGTCAGTCCCTCAGCTTGTTTCTCGTAGCTAGAAATAGATTTCTGTCATTCTTAATAACAGTCCCGTTTGGTTTGGGAAGGGCAGTGTGTGTGCGCGCGCGCGGAGTCACTGGTCACACAAGGCATCCAAGTGGTGGAGTGAGGGATGATGGGAGGGAGAGAGCTGTCAGCTCCTCGCTCGCACTAGACTAAAAGCATGTAATTCACAACTTCTGTAAGCTTGGGAAGTTATCATTTGAAAGTTGTTGCTCTAGAGTGCCTTGACAGTCTAACAATGCAAAATAAATCTTCCATTCACGCCTCTCCAGCAAGCACGGATTCCGGGAATATGCAGCAACAGCGGAAAACAGTGATAAGTTTCTTGTTATGTCCTGGAAACTTATAGAGCCTCCACACTGTGCTGATTACCATATATTCACTTTCTGCAGAGCTCAGGGACTTTGGGGGAAGGCCTTCTTTCTGGACAAGAATTTAAAAATATTCTCTGGAACCCCCCAAGTCCCATCAGTCCCTCCAGAATCTTAGATTTCTGCACGTTTCCAATCTGTACCATTTCTTCTCATTAGGATAAGTAGCTTGCAAACATTCCCAATGTGGGCGCAGAGAGAGGAGAGAGGAGAGAAACCATAAGCCCAGAAAGCTTGTCTGTGCTCTGGCCTACACCTGGGCACCACTAGTGTTTCAGAGGCTGGTAGAAGCCAGAGGCATTTGTTTTGACAAGTGGGGAAACTTGCTCCTAAGGAAAGGCTCAGGAACGGCCTACGAAATGGACATCTGTTTAGAGGAGTAACTGAAAGAGATGAAGACCTCATGGGCTACTGAGTCTGAAACACAGAATTAATCAGGGAGGCTGAGCAGAGAGAGAGAGTTCGGCTTCCCCCTTCCGTCCAAGTCCTCCCTGCTCTCTGAGAATGTGACGGCTGCTGGAAGGTTGTCTTAAGCCCTTCAAGCCCCTTGCTCTCCCCTTGACAGCTGTGCTGCTGATGTGCATCTGGCTGTGTGGGGGAGGAGGTGGCACACTAATGAGCCGTGTAGCCCAGCTGACAAGCCCCATCTGCTCCATTCTGTTGGCCACCCAGCCTCTGCCTGTCCCGCCTGCACCTCGGGGCACCTGGCGCTCCCTGACCAGCCAGGGCAGACAGGGTTGTGATTCTTACTCTAAACCCTGGCTGCAGCTAAACTCTTAAGTAGCCAGCCAGCAACTCCAAGGCAGTCCATGCGTGAAGTCATGTTGCCTTCTTTTTTTTTTTTTTTTCCCCTGCTCTGGGAAACTCTTCTCCAGATTTTTCAAGGTTTCTCGCCCCGCCTCCCTACCATCCATACTCTTTCTCTAGGGAAACATTGGCCGGACGACATTGCTGTGGAGTTATGAAGTCCTGGCCTATGTGGTTGTGGCCTGTAAGATCCAAGAGGGTAGAGAATTGCATCTGCCATGTCCCTTAAGACTTCAGGAAGTTCTAGGTACATAGGATTCCCCATAAAAAGTTGTGGACTGAGCAGGCAGACGAGTAAACAAATAGAGACGACTGTGTGTCTGTCACCTTGAGGCTGTGACAGGCATAGCTAAGCTTTCCCTCACAGCACACAACATCATCAGTGTGCTTCCAAAAGCAAGCAGATCCGGACATCTAAGTGTTGCTTTGAACAGCTAGATTCAGTTTGAAACAAGGCCCCGACTACCCTGTGTGGAAGTGTACATCTTCTATCCCCAGTGGTAAACATGAGCAGACAGAGCACTTCTTAGGCCTACGGAGCCTCCTAGCTTGATTCATAACAAAACTATTCATCTTCATGTTCAGCCCTAATAGACTCTGCACAGTAAATAAACCCTTTGCTGTGTGCCGCCACTTATTCTAGTCTTTCTATTATGAGCATAAGAAAAGTCAGAGACCCGAGTTCACCCCCCTGAAGAACTTTGGGAGCGCTTATTGACAACCCTGATATAAAGCAGGCCTTTGCTAATACTACTTTGTAGATGTGGCTGATGCCATTATGGTTGGAGCTGTGTGTGTGTGTGTGTGTGTGTGTGTGTGTGTGTTGTGCATGCATGTGCACATATTCTCTAAGTTCGCCATTCTGGTTAAGCATACAAATCTTAGTTTTTACCAGAGTCTGACAGTGCTTCCTTCTAAGCTCAGATGCCACTCTTCAGTGACTATTGCCAGGAAACAAAATTATGCATACTAAGCACTTTTGTACTAGAAAGATAAACACACACACACACACACACACACACACACAGAGTCATTATTCTGCATTTCAATACTCACATGGTTCCTGGCACAAAGCAGACACACTTTATATTTGCAAACAATGATGACCAGGTACCCACCTGTGGATTCCAGGTACAAGATGTATTAGACTAAGTAATTAGGCTTTCCTAGATGGCCCTGACTTTGGGTCTCTGTCCTCAGTGTCCTATCCTGGGAGCTGAGGTCTCTTCCTTGTAATGAGCAGCTGTGTCGCTGTGTCACTGAGGTGCAAGCTGAGGCAGTAAGTGGGTCGGTATGTTTCAGACAAGCCCGACAACGGTCCCATTGTGATCTGGACAATGCCTCTTCATTTTCCATTGAGTTAATTGAAAATGTCTAAAGAAAGGGGCCTATCGGAGTCACTCGCCTCTGCTCTGGCTGGGACCTTGGGCTACGGTTCACAGCCCTGGTCGGACGGCACTGTAGAACATAAGGAGTACTAATGCCCATTTCTCCGTGTCCTTAGCATGGCTTAGCTATATGTCAGGCTCTGTTGTCTCCACTTCAGACCTAGAAACTGACTGCTATCATTGGTGTAAGACTCACTTCTGGTAACAATGGCTCGGGGTTAAGGGGGCGGGGAATAAAAATTAAGTGAAAATAATTCAGCCACTCGTTGGAGGTGAGAATAGCTTGATTCAAGGACCGAGCCTTCAGATACCTGGGACTCGAGAAGACGAAGGCATCTGCAGCCTCGTTTTCCTTTGTGACTGAGGCATTAACAAGGCTCTGGGATTCACTTCAGAATCATTAAAAACACGTTCATTAGTACAAAGCACCTGGTGCCACCTGTGCGAGAAGGAAATAAATTGGTGGAACCTGGGACCCTTGCAGCTCAGGACTTCTCATTTACCTCCTTATCGCAAGCCATACTGCCAAGATGATATTTTTCTTTATTAAGAAGTTATAAATATTCTGGACCAAAATATTATCTTGAGATTTTTTTTTTGTCCACCCGATGTGCACAGCAGGTAGACAAATTTATCCAAGAATGATTGAAGAATGAATTCTCTTGGATTTTTTTGAAGGTTTCTATCTTCTTAATCATCCTGTCTACCATTAACCCTTCAATTGCTTAGACCTAGGAACACTGAAAGCTTGTGTGGTCTATGAAGATGATGAGGTTCAAGCAAAGGTATCTCTGTTATTAGTAAGTAATAGGTCCCTCACCTGAAAGCTTTTTATTCATAGTATACATGGGAATTGATTTTAGCCACTCTCCTGCGCCCCAAATTTAGAAGATTCATCATCAACACAGAACCAACTCCATTTTTCTATCCATAAGACCTTAAGAAAAATAAAGCTAGGGCTGGAGAGATAGCTTTGTGCTTAAGACTACTGGCAACCCTTCCAGAGGACACTGAGTCCATTTCTAGGACCATCCTGGTAGCTCAAGACACTCTGTTAACTTCAGCCCTGGGGGATCTGATGCCCACTCTTCTGGCCTCCATGGGCACAACAGGCACTTGGTATACTAATAGAAAAGCAGGCAAGATACTCTTATTCTTGATGTTGTTATTATTATTGTTATTATTACTATTATTATTATTAGTGGTGGTGATGATAGTAGTAGTGGTAGTAGTAGTAGTAGTAGTAGTAGTAGTAGTAGTAGTAGTAATAGTTTTAAAAAATGGAGGCCATTCTTACAGCATTGGCTTACCTATAAACAGGTCACATGAAGCGCCTGTTTTGAATGTGTCTCACTATTTTCTAGCCTAATTATGAGTTTATAACCATAACTACCAGTAGCGGACTTCTGGTAGAGTCAATGATAGAACATCCTGGGATACAACTCAGCCTTGGAGGTGACTCGGATGGAGAGGAAACACTATGGAACTGGACAGTTAGCCTTTCTGAGCTCTAGACATGGTTTCCAGTGGGGTCTATCCTGTAAAGCTGATGAGGGAATGAATAGAGACAGCCCTGAAACCACACACTTCTTGGCACAGAGGCACTCCACAAATGGCAGCTATTATTTTTTATTATGAGATGTGTTTGCTTTCTTTTCTCCCCAAGATAGATCTTATTGACTCTTAATAAACCGAAACCGCACAAATACAGGATTTCAACTGGCTTAGTAGATGCCTCAAAAAAACCAAACCCGAGCTCATCCGCCATAAAAGATGAGTTGGTGTGTGCTTTGAATATTAATGACCAGATGACCTCTTTCCTTGTTGCATATCTGTATTCCACATGCCACAGCTCATTCTAGCGATGATTATTGAATTTTCAACGTTTATACCAAAACAATACATACAGTACAGAGATAATTGCCCATTGGATTTGTAACAAGGAATCAGTTCTCTATAAATATAGAATATGCAAATTATCGCTAGTGTTACATGTTAAAATTAGAAAGTAGGTAAATAGCAAATAAGAACAGCATTTATTCTTTATAATTCGAATGCCTGCTAGCTCAATTATCCCATAAGTGTGTACAGAGTAGGCAAATTGGCTTTCCCCTTTCGGAAAAGACTCCTCTGAGTTTCCAGCCATTTTGGTAGAGAGTGAGTGCCGACACTGTGGACAGGGTCACAATGAGCAGGACAACTGGGGGACAGTGCCGGTTTTCTGTCTTTGTGGTCAGGATTCTGCCTCAACTATGAAGGAAGTGTACTAGAAAGTTTGGAATGTTACGGGCTAGGTGCTCATTTTTTGAAATCCAAGTCCTGGCTATTTTGTGGTCCTACCCATCCAAAGGTCAGTTTTCTAATCCCTTAGGCTAAATTTCAAGGTGAGACCAGGGCATATCTCTCAAGTGTTCCCGAAGTCCCTGGAGTCCTGCTCACTGCCTCCTTCTGGCCATCCTGTTACTGTCCCTACGGAGAGGTCAGTGGCCCCGAGAAAGTAGACCTGGAGACCCACCTCTGCTCTGTAGTCGGCCCTCTTTGCTGTAATGGCTTGAAGACGCTGTGGGAGCTGTGGGTGCCCACCACAATCAATAAGTATCCAGGAAACAAACTCAGGGAACAGAAAGAGGTGATTTATTGAAAAGGCCCTCAGAGATGGCCCAAGCAAGGCAGCCCTTCTAACCACAGGCACGGCACTGGAGGGAAGCAGTGAACAGAGCCCCCTTAAACCAATGGACATCCCTAGGCACAGTCAAAACATTTAAAGGGAGTATGATTCTGGATGAGAGGGATAGCCAGTTGCACTGAAAATCAGAATAAGATTTTAAAAAAAAGTATGGAACTTTTAGTGTGTGTGTGTGTGTGTGTGTGTGTGTGTGTGTGTGTGTTCCAAATATGGAAAAACCAACTCTAATGAAATTAACAGGAAAGTGGAAAAACTCAAACAAAACCCAGGAATGAACTGGCTAGACTATGGATAGGAATCCATAGTCCTATCCCCCAAAGCCAAGAACACCTTATCAGGATCAGAGGATGCAGAGGGGATGACTGGTTCCCACTGCACTGAAGATGTTACCCATGGCACCTGTCAACTGAACAGGACAGAAATGAGGATCTACCTGAGCCGGAGAACGCAGCATACTGCAGACGGTGGTGCTGCTGGCACTTAACAAATGCCAATGGCATAGTAAGTCAGCTAGCACTGGGGTCAAGGGCTTCAGGGCTGCAAGGGAAGCCACAGTGCTCCCTAACCAGTCAAACACTGATCCCATAGAAAAGGAGCCCAGTGACCCAGCCCAGAATGGGTGCTTTGTGTTTGTGTCTTTCTAGTCTCAAGGACAGCAAAATGACACTCGTGTAATGATATAGTGAAGAGCAATCAAACCCAAGTCGGGTCTCAGATGAGCCTTGTTTGTCCCAGTGCTTCCAGAAAGTGAGACTATTTCTAGACCACCCAGAGGGACTAGTTGATGATATATGCACACTTTCAGGTGGCATTGGCTGTCCCAGTTTCTGGATGAATGAAAGAGGTCACAATGGGGACTCATTATAACCCACAGGTGGAAGTTTCCCAGTCCTGGCTCTAGACCTTGACACCCCTACAGCCTGCCTCTGGGTGTCTCCCACACACTGCCTCTGCTTGGCTTTTTAAATCAGTGGCCCTAGGAAAAAAAGCAGAGACTCAGGAGTCCTCACTGATTAAGGACAGTCACTGAGCTCCACAGAAGTGTGGATCAATCTTGATTAGAGTCTTAGGAACTGTTGGAGGAAGTCTCGCCTTAGCAGACACCCAGCACGGTGCTGCTGTCTGAAGCTCGGGAGCATCTGTCAGAGATCAGCCTGAGGCACTTCTAAATGGCTGGGGCCAGGACACTGCACGTCCAGGGGAGCTGCCAGCCGTGAGCCAGATGAAGTGTTTTCATAGGTGGTTGAAGAAAAGGCACAGATTATAGACCAGCTATGCGTAATTGCATGTGGTTCATCAAAAGGGCAAGGAAGTGATATAGGACAAGAAGCAGAGAAGAAAGGATATCTTTTAGGGAGGCAAGATGGCAGAGAAATGAACAGCCCAATAGACTTTAGAGGAATGCAGAACGATCCTGAATCCTGGGTCTGCCTTTCACTAGCTGTGTGGCCAGTTCCCAAATCTCTCCATGCTGCAGTTTCTTTGCCTAATTATGATAACATATCCTCCACAGAGTTGTTGCATGTAGTAAATAAAAGCGCATCCACGCTACATTTAGAGTGCCACAGGGTTTCAATGTTTCAATGAAATGTGAGCCACTCCCCTTATCTATGTGTGCTGTTTAAAGTAGAAATTATATAGTTGCCCTGTGTGCTAGAAGGAAGGGAGTTTAGACTCATCCAAAGTCTCTGGAATGACTATGGAGAAATAAGTTCCATTGACTGACAGTTGTGCCATCCTGACAGACATTTGCCTTCGGCCTATTTATTAAATGGACTCTACAAAGTTCTTGTCTTGGTTGATTTCAGGATGTGCCTCAACCTGGAATCTATCATTGTTATCCATCATTCTGTTGGGTTTTGTGTAGCCACTTGGCTTTCTTAGATAGGACACATATAGATTCTGTCCCTTCTATTCTCACTGGGTATATAACAATTTTCCCAGGACAATACTCAAAGCCTTGTTGAACTGAACTAGATAGAGTTGGTGGCCAGGATGCTGGGGGTAATGAGAGTGGTAATAAAAACGGAGGATAAGTAATTGGCGAGGACCCACAAATACCTTTAGGTATCTAGACCCTACCAGCCCCAGGAAAGGGGAAAATGAGAGGAGAGAGAGAGGTAGCACAACATGGGATGCCTTGGATGCTGAGCCATCTGGACCAGCTAGCCAGACTCAGCCCTGCCCTCCGGGAAGCCTTGCAGATGGGAAGCTTCTCTCCCTCCAGTGATCTCAGGATTTCTCAGAAGGGCTCCAGGCCAGGCACTAAGCAGGGAAACACAGAAAAAGAGGGCACAGAAACAGAGAGCAGGCACTTGACATCACTCAAGACAAAAGAGTATGAATATTAATTCCTGAGGACATAACATGCTGTGGAACGGTGTGAGAAGGCACATCCATTCCACAGAGGCTGTCCCTTCCTGCCACTCGTCACCAACAGAACTTCTGCCAACTGGCATCCAAACCACCCATGGCAGCCACTCGTTTTTAGAGCTCTGCAGCAGACCTCTTCCTACAATGACAACAGTATGAAGTCCCTTGGTGGAGTTGGGGTCAACCTGTGGTAGAGGGACTGGAGAATGTAGGAATCCTCATATTTCCAGTAGAGCACAGGGTAAAGGGCCAAGCTCTGCCTGCGAGAAGGAACTTTCCTTTAGATAACCTATCAATGCCCTTGAAGTGTTTAGAAGATCAAGAGACAATAAGAAGGAACGTCCCTACAGGCTCTCACACTTAGACATCAGTACCCATTAGGACACTACAGGGAGGAGACGTCATACACCACTGCAAACTCTTGGAGCTGGCCCCTGAGTGTGATGGAAGCCCCAAACACCCTGGATCCATTTGATCATGGCAAATTAAGCTAGACATCTTATTACAAGATCCAGATGTATTGAAAATGCTTTCAAGACTTCTCATCTAATCTTTCATCCTTTCACGTAGCATTGTACAAACCCCTCTCTCTATAGCAAGCCTCACTTCAGATGCTGGAATGAGGAGTAACAATGTTTGGGATGACCCAAACCCCTGCACCTCTCATTTCATTCATGTGACCGTTTTCTTTATGAGGTGCATCCGCCCATGGTTGGAGTTCAGGCAGGCAGAGGGGGCTGTAGGTCTGAGTTTCAGGTTGCCTAAGTATTAAACTGGCTCTAGATGCTAAATGTGCAACTCAGTTTTCTGAATAAAGCTTGTTAGTAATCTTTAAAAACATAGGCAGAAATGCTGGCATACACCTGCCATACCAACCCTTGGGATACTGAGCCAGGAGGAGCTTGAGGTTAGGGCCAAGTGAGATGCACATCAAGACCTTGACTCAAAAAACAAAACAAAACAAAAAAACAACAAACAAGATACCACAAAACCAAACCAACCATCAAAGCCAATCTACCAAGAACACTTGAAGATAAGTAACCAACCTGCCGTGAAGACACATTTGGCAACAGCTGGGAAGCTGATGTTGTGGGTGACCCCAGGATGGTGCCGAGTGAGACCCTGTGTACAGTATGGGTTCTTGGCCAGAAAGGTTTGTCTAGCCTGGGAAAGATGAAAGAAACCTAAGACCGGAGAAGAATAAAGGAGTCTTGTAGGAAGCATAGGATTCAGTCAAACCACTTTTAGGTAAAAAGGATAATAAATTCATGGCTCTGGTCTGGAAGTTCAGGAAGGGTCCCCCCCCCCATCAGAAGCCTTCTTTTAAGCTTCCTTTTTTGGACAGTGCTTGCATGGGCCTGCAGTGGGGTGAAGGAAAGAGTCTTGCACTGGGCTCGGCTATTGAGGTGAGGTGTGGGACAGCACCACCCGCATAATTCTAAAACATTCTCTCTCCCCTACTCCTTCGCTCTCTCCCTCTCTTCTCCTCCACTATACAAGAGTTAATGTAACCGTTTGTGGCTTTGCTGTGAATGGAGCCCCTTACCATTGAGTCCCTTATCTTAGAGAATAGGAGAATGCACCTTCTTCAATTCTAGGGACAGATGAGGAAGCCATTTCTTTAGAGTTATCTCGTACCAGGCTCCTCTCACCTTTGTTGAAGCTGAAACTGCTGGCCAGGGGAAAGCCACAATAATGTCTGTCACAACTGTAGAGCTGGCAGGAAACCCAGTTCCACGGATTGCACAGAGCTTTCCCACCCTCGCTCTATTCTCCTCCGCCTCTTCCTCCTCCTTCTTCTTCCCCTTCTTCTTTTCTTCTCCTTCTCTTTCTCCTCTTCCTCCTCCCCCTCCTCCTTCCCCCCTCCTCCTCCTCCTTCTTCTTCTCTCTCTCTCTCTCTCTCTCTCTCTCTCTCTCTCTCTCTCTCTCTCCTCCTCCCTCTTTGTTTTGTTCTCTTTTTCTTTTTTTCCTTGTTTTCCAAACAACAACCAAGCCTTGTAGGGTGGAATTCTTGGCCATTCTCCAGGTTGATCCTCGTTTTTTACTTTTTTTTTTTTTTTTTTTTTTTTTTTGCTTTTGTTTGTTTTTTTTTAAACCCAGGATTTCACTGTTTTCAAGAGACTTGGTGATTTTCTACCTGTGACCTTGATAACACGGTTTAACTCTCAACATCTCTGGATCCTGGCTCCCTCACTGATAATGGAAGGAGGTGATTATTTCTGTCATATAAGATGTTGCAGGCAGAGAAATACCATTTGGTGCCTTTGTCCCCCTAAAGATGCCCATGGCCACAGGAGTGTATTCTTTTGTCTGGGAAATGGATTGAGGTTGCAGAAAGAATTAGAAATTTGAAACATGTTAAAAACTAATTTGAGTCATTGGGGTGACCCAATGGAAATACAAAGGTCATGTTAGGATAGATAGTGCTGTATGAGAAAGACTCAACCTGCTACTTTGGCTCTGGAGTTGAACAACATCTACTGAGAAACAGGAGCAGCCTCTAGAAGCTACCTATCATAAAGGAAAAAAAAATATCATCCTCAAATCTTCACAAATGTCACTGACCTACCAACACCTTGGTGATTTTTAGCCCAGGCATTTCTATGTTATATTTCTAAGCTCCGAAAGAAAAAAAAATGATATATTTGTCATTTTAAGTTACCAAGTTTGTGGCAAGTTGTTATAGCAACAATAAGAAAACAATTCATGCAAATACTGAATTCTATACAAGGTTTCCTGAGCCCTGGGAGGAGGGAATTGATGAAGATGTCCCATTTCGGACTGAGTGTCCCAAGGACTCTCACTCTCTGCACCTTGTTTAGCTGTGGGCCTGTTATTTATTCCAATTTAATGGAGGAGGAAGCATTTCTGATGATGACTAAGCAAAAATACTAATTTATAAATATAGCGTAATGCTACTTAATTTATTGCTATCTTCCTTTAGCAGACGAAAAGTATCTGTTTTCTTTTGTTTGTTTGTGTTCTTGATTTTGTTGTTGTTTGTTTGTTTTCTTAAGTCTCTAGTCTATCTAGTCTCTGGCTCTTGGCCATCCCAGCAGTATTGATGGTGGGTGACATCTCATGGAGTGGTCCTTGAATCCAATCAGATATTGGTTGGTTGCTCCCACAAGCTTTGTACCATGATTGCACATACACATCTTGCAGGCAGGCCAACTTTGTAGATCAAAGGATTTTTAGCTTAGTTGCTGTTTACCTTTCTCCTTTGGTACTGGGCACAGTACTTCCAGTACCATGAACACTAGTCAGTAGGGTGAAGGCTCTACGTAGACTTCTCTATGTTCAATGAGTTGTATGGGTGTTGTCTCCTACAATGGGGCCTTACCATTTGTTTGTGGAGAACAACCAATAGCCTTCACAATAACCTGGGTTATTTGCAGGGGTGGGGAGGGTCCTCTTTGGCCAACAACCCGATTCGATATAACTCATTCTTGGAACTGGAAACTTCATTTAATGACAAGAGATGTCTGGTTGGGGCTCTGACTCCCCCATTATTTGGTGATCCCATTTAGATCACTTTTGTGAATATATGCATATATTTTAGGGAGCTTTTACTGTATTAGGTATCCAGAGAGACCTTCAAATGGCCCTTAGTTTTAGCTGTTCCCCCACCTATTTCCTCTCCTATTTCCTCCCCCTCTGCATTCGATTCTCCCATGGGGTAGATTCTAAGAGCCCTCTGTGGGACTGCTTTCTGAATTAAATGATAATGCTATGAATATTAGAACACCGGCATGTGCTTAGGGCTGTGTGAATGGTTGCACTGCTATTGTATAAAGCACATAGCATGATCATGTATCATATCTTCAAATGCAATCATTGTTAAATGAAAAGTGTGGTGAGGGCCCTTGGCTACTGCTCTGGGATTGTGTGTGTATGTGTGTGTGTGTGTGTGTGTGTGTGTGTGTGTGTGTAGTGGCACCAGTTTCAATCCAGGCAAGGCAGGTGGTTTCAGGGGTAGCTCAGCAGTGTACATTGCCATCTTCAATGAGCTAGAGACACCAATCTCCAAACAAAGCAACAGGTCACTCTTCCCTCAAAATTCCAGTAACCCCCTAACAATACCCTTGTAACTTCCCTTTTGGGTGGGGTCAAACAAATCTTGAAACATATCCTGCAGCTAGCAGCAGTGAGAAGATCCAGCCTAGACTGGTGCTAGGAACCAGTGCAGTAAGGCAGTCTCGATTCTCTGAGCAAACTCTTAGGGGAAAACTTTCCCATATTATGTCTGGATGGCCAGGCGTGCACAGGATTGAAATCAGATTCACCATGAGCAAAGTCTTACCTAATTCAACAGCTTAAATAGAAACCACCCATATTCTGCTCCTAGCCACCAATTCACCAGAAGCTTCTGACTAGGACTAGAGGCTCCTCAGCAAGTGAGTCAGGCCCTGACTTTCCCTTGTAGAAAGTCTACTCTGCATTTCTACTTTGCTTCTGAATAAACCTGGGACCATGTAAGCTAGACAGTGACTCCTGGAATATAGTCACATCCTGTGAATTCCAGGAGGGCCCACTCTTGCACGCCTTGGCTAATTGCTGTTAATGGGAGTATATGTGCCATCCTAAGGTTGTTGGGTGCATGCTGAGTTCTTCAACTCAACAAGTGACTCCAATACTTAGTGACTTCTAATAACCCCTGTGTTCCCACAGCTCTCAGGCAGTTGGTTAGCAATGTGGGCAAGGCTGGGTTCACAGGGCCTCATGCTGCACAGAGCACCAGCTGAGGTCTCTCGGAGTTACTTGGCCAGTCTCAGGTAAAAGGTCAATCTAGCTTTACTCACATGCCTGGTGAGCTTGAGTCTAGCTTACATCATGTTCTTACCACACCCATCAAGAAGACCCAGGGCTTCTGGAAAGTGTTTCCAGGAGCAGCAGCTAAAAAGGTGGAGGCAGGAAAGTCTCCTATGTCTTAGAGATCAAAGCAGTCAGAGTCTACCCAGACTCAGGATTCTCCAGGGACCCAACCTGTTCAGAGAAGGAGGTGTCAAAGCAGTTGTAACTGCGCTTACTAGAGGCGATTCTGGGGATGAGAAACCAAGACCCCATACCAGCCCACAGCATGCCTCCCTCCAACCATTCAGGCAACAGTTCCTGAGATTTTACTGTCTAGAAGGTACTTTGCCAAATGTGTTCATTTGAATCTTTTGTAATAAAAGCACCATGTTCAATCGAAGGCCAGCGGTTCTCAACCTGTGAGTCGCAACCCGCACAAGATGATCAGAAAACAGATGACATTTTTTTTTCTGGCAACATTCTGCTACATGACAGTAGCAAAATTACAGCTATAAAGTAGCAACAAAAATAATTTTATGGCTGTGAGTCACCACAGCGTGAGGAACTGTATTAAAGGCTCCTAGTATTAGGATGGTGGAAAACCACTGATCTAAGCTAGCTGCAATGGCTTCTTTGGTTTCAGGGTATTGCTTTGCACACAGGCACAGAGGCCTCCGGCTCAGTACCTCCATTTTCTCAACTTCAAACAGACAGCAAATCCTATTTAGAATGCAGGCTGGCTTGACCTCTGTGTCTGGAGAAGACCCAGAGGCACTTTGAATGGGTTCAGAAGAGACCCCCAAATGAGTGTCAGAGGGACCTTGAGCAGCTCAGACAGCAGAACCGTTGGCTCCCTGCCACAGACAGAATGCTTTGCCACCGTTGCCACCAGGCTGATGTCCTGAACACATAGGAGCCGTTCGCTCTCCAGGTTCTGTCGGTCGTCTTACTAGCTGCAATTCATTAATTTGTGGGGTGGAAAAAAAAAAAAACCTCCAAGGAACTTAAACAGGAGTTGGAGGGGAAAACAGAAAAGAAAGAATACAGAACCCCAACCAGTAACAAGACTGAAAAGAGAGAGAAGCAGCTCGGTTGCAGAGTTGGCCCAGAGGAAGCATGGGGCAAATGCTGGCAGTTGTATCTGGAAGAGGCCAGGCCCCTGCTCCCAGGCTGGTTCCAGGAAGAGAAGGACGGGGATGGGGGGGGGGCAGAGGAAGCATCAGTCAGGAACCATGAGCAGGTTTAGGACCAGGGCCTTCTATCTAGAGCTACCTGTAGATTTTTCTGGATTCTTTAGCATCCCTCAAAATAAGATTAACTTGATGCTGATTAAAGCTGAAAACCCCCACTAGCTCAGCATGCTGAGTGTCTGACTCTAGGGCTCCTGAACAAATTGTTTTCCCTTTTCCTGCCGATCCTTGTGAACTCTGGCAGCCTGGGTTGCCCATGGGGACATCGCTGGAAAAGGAAGCCCAGGTTTCCTCTTGGCACCTAGCTGTCAGAGCCATCTCTAAGCATCCCCCAGCAGGAGGGAGACAAAAAAAAAAAAAAAAAAAAAAAGCCTTCTCATCCTACAAGCCGGTGGTGTCTGGGATTTGCAAATGAGCTGAAGAGTCCTAGGCCTGGGATGAATTCCAAACAGGTCCGGGGGAGCAGAACCTGCCTCTCCTAGTGCTTTCCATGGCTGGCCTCATTCATTTCTGTCACTGCTCTGCTCCGTAAGGCAACTAGGCATTAAGCTACCGGAGCGTTGTCAGTCAGACACCAGAGTTCAGAGAGTGTCAACAACCTGCCCACGTCACACACGGAGCTATGAACAGAGTCTCCAGGTATAGCTACCAGACGTCTGAATCCCAGCAGAGGGTCTGCAAGCAATAAAGTGCCACCTCGAGCAACAGTAGGGTTTCTGGATTTAAAAATATGTCCCTCAAAATTAGGCTTAGACGGCTGGGGAGAGCATGGTAAAGTACTAGACATGTGAGCCTGGAGACATGAGTTTAAGCCATGTTTTTTTTTTTTGTTTTGTTTTGTTTTTTGTTTTTTTTTTTTTTGTTTTTACCTAAAGCTCAAGATGATATTGGCAAGTGCTTGTAATCCCATAATAAGAGGAAGCAGAGCGAGGTAGATCCTTGGGGCTCACTAGTCAGCCAGTCTTGGTGAGTTCCAGGTCAGTGAGAGACCCTGCCTGAAATGAAAGAAAGAGAACACGCCCTGCGGGACCACACCCGAGGCTGTCCTCTGTCCTCTAGGCACACGCGTGGGCACTCTGGGGACCCGTTTTGTCAGTAACGCTTTAAGATGTAAAACAAAATTCAATTAATTATAAATGAAAGCAAGGGTACTGAAATACAGTTGAAAAGATATTTAAGGCTGAGGTGCAGCAGGACACCTGCTTCGTTATTAATCTAACACGCAAGCAGTATTCCCCACAGCTCTAACAACCTGTGTAACTTCAAGTGGTAAAGAGATAACTAATACTATGAGATTTCTACACAACAGCACGGCGATGTGAAAATACCTGTGATTTTAATAGGTGGCAAAGTCACAAGTAAACTGTTGTTACTATTGGAAAAGTTGTATGTGTTATTATTAAGGGGAATACTAGGATCTTGCTGTGTGATTTTCTTTTCTTTCCAAGATCTTTGACTCTCTTGAATTCCTCCAACGTCAATGCACAGGGTGAGGTTTCCTGCAGGGCAGGAAGAACCCTTTCTCAGACTTGGGTAGGGTTACAGGCTTGATCCAGTTAATCATCATTTCAACAGTTTAGTATGTTCTAGTTGCGTTCCCTCATGTAGATTTCGGGCGGTCTGGGGAGCACTGCTCCCTTCGCTGGGCCTGGTGAACTCGCAGTCATCTCCTAGACACTCTCTGTGAAGAGACGCTCACCTGTGGGATTTGCCCACAGCTCTGAGCACCTCATCCAACGTTTGTCACTGTGACAAGTCAGTCTTCACTTCCGTGTGACTATTAACGTCGGCTACTCTCACTCTCACTAGACAGTGCATGCGTGGTGCCACACTCTCTGCCTCAGTGTGATCACCTTTGCATCCCTGCCACCTGACTGCCTGACACAGTGTCGTAGACGCTCAGTACCTGCAGCGCGCGTAAACAATCATGAGTGCATTGTAGACCGGAGACACGGTGGTCCACTTCCTCATTACGCTGACTTCCTTGAGCCTCCCGTCTCCCCACTACCCTCTCATCACTCATTAGCTAGATTCTCTACTGCTGCTTACTAAATGGCTCCCTTCGTCTCTCTGGCCTTTGGATCATCATTCTTTCTCTCCTCTGAATCTCCTCCAATTTTTTTTTTCAAATGCTATTTCTACTTTGAACTTCCAGGACTGAATGTTCTGGGAAATATCTGTTGGATGTGTCGGGAGACGGTGTGAAACGCAAAGGCTGGCTCCCTTCCAAAGCTGCGTGTCTGCTCGGCTGCAAGGTACAAGCCTGCAGGGTTTCCTCCAATCCCACCATTCCTACCCTTCCCTAGGAACAAGCTGAGAGACAGGAACCAAATGTTAAGGCTGGCAACGGACGGGTGTCTATCACAGTGTCTACCATGCAAGCAACATGTTTCATGGGGACATTTCCTTTATGATCCTTCTGCAAAGGATGATGTTTGGCTTCAGTACCAGAGCTGTTGAGCTGAAATTTGAGCTACTAGTGGGGTTTACCCCATCTCACTCTGTGGGTATTACTATGGTAAGCCCTAGCCTATAGTGGGTTCCTTGGCCTGTTTATAGCGTACTTCCTACCTCAGCTACCTTTAGCCTAGTCTGTGTTTCTCCGCTCTCCTGTTTGATATCTAGATCAATAATGCAGAAGAGCAAAGTACCATCCGGCCATCCAAGTTTCCAGATATTAAGGACTCATTGAATCCTTTCCAAGATGAAGGCATTTTATTGAATTCCTTGCTTTGGGCAATTTGGCTTGCTTTAGAGGATCACTTCTTGGAGGGTGATGAAAATAGTAATGTACTTTAGAGGAGTTTCATTTGAAACAGCTTTGAAACTCATTGTAAAGGATGTCTATTATGGTCAGTGCGTGGCCGCAGCGCCTGCTAGTGGGCTGAAGTGGCTGGGTTGGAGCGGAAGAACCTTGTTTGCTGTGCATTCTAGCTTTTCCTCCCTCCTGAAGAAATCGAAGCTGTTGCAGATGTAGGAAGGCATACTGCAAGGGAAAGCGCCTCAACTCTCTTCTATTTGCAACAACTGTCCCAAAGGCCGAACTGGTTCTGTTTCGTCATATTCTCTTCAGTGCCCAAGATTCCAATGGTTTGTACAGTGAACAGAGCGATGGTTCTGAGGAGTTGCACCATATAGGGTTCAATCTTAGCTGCTTTGTGACCCCCCGGGGAGTCATATTCCTTATGTTTTCTGTCCTAGTTTCTCCTCGGTAAATGCAGATACTGTTACTCCTCTCAAAGGATTACCATGGGCATTAAATGAAGTAAGCAATGTGAAACATTTAGTACGGCACTAAATACAGCAGTAAACACTCATTTAGTTGAAGCAGTTTTAAGCATCCAGTGCTTCATCACAGATTCTGGCTTGCTGCACAATATATGGCATGCCGTAGCATGCCGAGTCCCAGCTGATCTCAGCGTCTACCCCATCGGATAGACACTGTTTCCCCATTTAAGTCGAGGAGGTGCTGGTCAGGTGATGAAGTAGAGTGGTAGAGGTCGTGGCTGGGAAAGCCATCACATAAGGTTGAACCTCAGCTGGGGTGGCTTTCTCTACCTAGAGCTTTGCCTGCTCTCCCCTTCAACATGGAGCCTAGAGGTCATTGCACAAGGGGGCCCACCCTTTCTAGAATGTGGCGGTTTAACACAATTCGATTTAGGTAGCAAGCAAAGCTGTCTAACATGGCTTATAAAGAACAGACTGAGTACTAGGGAGATAAGTGGGAACCAAAAGTGTCATCTTCAGGGAAGCATCAGCCTTAGGTGTCACCTGCCCCTGCTGACCTGGTCTGCTAACCTTCTGCACCCTAGCAGACAGGTTGTGTAGGCCCGGCTCAAGAATACTTGACATGAAGGGTTTTTGAAAGCATCTCCATTTAGATGTCTACGCTCTAAGAATTTCATTTTATTCCTTTATATTTAGTTTCTAAGATCAGAAAGAGTGATGTGGCGCCTCTGAGAGTAGTGGTGGGAAGATGAGGAGCCCGGGAGGAGGTCACTAGAAATAGACATGAAAGGGACAGGACAGCAAAGACAGCAGAGAGAGGAGCGGCAAGCAGGAGCCGTGTTACTGAGGTCACGGCTGCCATTTCCCTGGCTCTCCCAGGAAGTGTGCAGAATGTCACCTTCATCCTCAGGGGACAGGAAGCTGGAGGGGTTATCTGTAGCCTCCCTGACTCTCACTGGCTGAGGTGGCTTCCCTGCAGTGGCTGCCCTCTGACAACTGTTAGCCTGAAGGCAGAGGGAGCTTCTGTAGAGTTGGCCAAGGCTCTTAGGTAGGAGACAGTAAGGTGGAGGCAGGAGGAAGTCTAAGCTTATGGTCCAGTCCAGTTGTAGGTGGGGATCCATGATAGACGTCACAGGGCACTGACTGCAAAGCCAAGAAGAATATTCTACAACTCATAAAAGAGTCATATGACGTGAAACAAATGTGAAAGGGAATTTGTGTGTGAGCCACCCATGAGTTAATTGCTTTCGCTAATCACTCCTGTTTGATTGGAAAGGACTTGCTAACATTTATTTTTTGGCCAATATTCACTCAGCTAGATTCAACAGACCTGAAGAATCCAGCTCAGGGCCTGGGGCAGTGGCTAAGAGGCCTTTCTGATCTTCTAGAGGACTCAGGTTCATTTCTCACTACCTCACACAGAGTGGCCCACAACTCTTGATCCGAGACCCGCTTCTGACCTTCAAGGGGACTGTACATACTTGGTGCACATACATACACTTAGGCACATACACATAAGATAATAAATATCGACTCTAGCTCAGAGGTAGTAGGAACTGTTTGTCTACAAGATGTAATTTCAAAGCTTTTGGGCACATTGAACTACTCTTTCATTTGCCCCATAGTTACTTAAAATCTTTGGGCTATATATCTACTCCAGACATTGGGATTTACCACTTGTTAACTTACACAGTCGTTCATTAACAAAGACCTACCAGGGGCTAAGATGGAACAAAGAGGGGGGAACAGGAATAGGAACTGATATTCATACTGTGTATGGGCATTAGAGGGTGTAATATACGCATGTGAAGAGCTTTACCATAAAAGAACAAATGAATTACATATTATTAAGGGAAACGGAGTCAAACCTATGCAATGGGAACCTGTAGCATCCCAGAAGCCTGGAATTGCCAATAAAAAAGGCAGTAGGACAGAAGCGAGTTTTGACTTGATCCTTTCCACTGTTTCTGGCTTATTTCTCCAAGCACACACGTATTTCTACCCCATTTTGTTTGTTTAGTCATACACACTCTCTCAAGGCACAGGGGGGAAAAAAGCCAAGAACATGGCAATGATGGCCGCATTGTGACTGCAAATATTTAAAAGAAAGGAAACAACTCAAGCTGGACCTAGTGGCCCTAACACCGCTGACTTGCTTGAAATTGTTCACCAATGACCAACAGCTGCTAGTCATTCCGAGTTGATATTTATCATAGGTATATTTTACAAGATGAATTCTGTCACCAGCTCTAGCAGCTTCTCACCAAGTCCCACCAGCAGCTGCAGATATTCATTGCTAATATTTTGTGTGGGCTCCCACTTGCCACTTTCCGTTGTCGTCCTCCTCCGGAAGCATGAACCGAGTCATTACCAAGTGGTACCCACAAAGGCAACTTGGAAACTTTAAATGAAAGCAGATGTTGAGAGGTGCCATTAGCCCAGGCCGGCTACAATCACTAGCATTAGCAGTTCTAAGTGACAGGTTTCCGGATTGGACAGCCAGGAGCTCACATTTACAATTAAAGGAGCGTGTCGGAGCCTTCGCATCCCTGGATTCCACAGGTGGCTCGGTGGTGACAGTCCTCGATTAGAGTTTCAATTTAGTGCAGCTGTGAAGAGCGAGCCAAGCAGGGATTGGACCGGCAAGCATTTAGAAAGGTGTCAGTGCCAGGAGCACTCTTTGCCTAACTGTCTGGATGCAAAAACCAACTTAGCACAGCGGCTGAATGTGTGAGCTCTCGAAAAGATTTCTTCTCAAACCGCACATTGGCGGCGCCAAGGAGTGGCTTCCTCCGTTGTTTATGTCACTGATGTCTGGATCCCTCTGGTCTTCATACATTTTGTCACCCTGGTTCTTTATTACAGAGATTGGAGGAATGCCCATGCCATAATAACCAGAAGGTTGCTTAGTAGTCAAAGACGGTTTATATATCCCATCATATATTATAGGACCCTTTGGGATATGTAAATTACAGATGCCGACCTCTGACGCATTAGGAGCATGGAGTTGGGTAAGTTGAGTCTGTACACTGAAACTATCACTTATTCACTGCCCCACCTGAAGTGAGCTGATATCTATGAATGTGCTTTATTTGTCAGTGTTGCTGAGAGCTGAGCAGTGTCATTGACCCATGGGTTCCTGGGCGGCAATCCAAGCCCTGGCAGGAGACTTTACTGGCTGCTCTCCTGGTAGGCATGATTTTGAGATCACCAATGTTCCACATCTGAACTCCTGCAAACTCACCTTCACCAAGCAGCTGACCTAGGAGGAGGGTGAGGGCCACAAAGCTTCTGGTGAATCGCATAGGAATACTGCTCTTTTGGAGGGTTTGGTCAACACTTAACCAGTGTTGGATCTCCCACTCTCACTCTCTCTTTCTCTATCCCTTCCCTCCCCCTGTCTCCCCCTTCCTCTCCTATCGTGTTCAGAATAACCACTGGTGCTAGCCAGGTGACTTTTGCACAGCCTGAAGGTGTTCTTTCAAACCATGTCCTTCAAGTAAAAATTCACAGTTCATTCTGGGATCACCAAGACACCTTAGAAACAACTAACACAGCCCTTCTTGGTTGATTTAGCAATTATGGACAATATCGCTAAATCACTTCTACCTCAAAATTACAAGTTGGCAAGGGGGGGGCGCTACACAAAACAACTGAAAACACTTAATTTCTTTTTATTTTGTTTTGGTTTTTGGAAGTGTTGTGGACCTGTAGTATTTACTGAGGGGATTCTAATATGTTCCTAGTAAAGTACCGATTTGGCTTGTAACTCAATTTGAGGTGGTGGCTGGATATATGAGATGACCAAAGATCTAGTGATGAGTTCCTCTTAAGGCTGAGCATCTAAAATTACCTTGTGATTTGTAAAACAATGCTTAGAAATTGTCTTCATGTCAGATACCTGGACAAGAAAAGTTATTAAAGCATCCGTCTATCTTCTATCAACCTCCCTATCATCAATGTATCTACAATATATTTACCTGTCATCTAGCCATAGACAAGCTTCTGTGTGTGCATGTGTCCACACAGTCTATATGCATATATGTCTCTGCTCATCTGTGTATGAGTAAATGTGCATTTGTATGCGTGAGTGTGCGTGTTTAGAACAGAGGATAGCATTGAGTGTCTTACTCTTCAGCTTCCCTCTTAGTTTTCGAGGCAGAGTCTCTTACTGAACCAGGGCTCCCCGGTTCACTTTAGCTAGACCATCCCGCCGGTGACTGCAGAAGTCCCCCTTTCTTCTCATCCTTATCCCCTCATGGCAGGGGTTATAGACGTGTTACCGTTCCTACTTTTTATGTGGGTGAAGGGGATCCAAATGGAGGTCCCCACTCATGGACAGGAATTGCTTTACCAGCTGTACCATCTGCCCAGCTCCATGGTCCTCCTTTTGACAATGCCAGACAACGTTGTTGTCATCAGATCACACTCCAGAACCTAACAACCATGTTACGAAATAGTTACCACAAACAAAATGTCCTAGTGCTTTAGAATTCACAGTGTTGTATTGGACTGCATGGACAGCTCCCTCCGGCCACATGCAGTCTGCAGGCCGTAGGTTGGACACAGCTGTGTGTTCCAGTCATTTCTTCTTTCATGATATGTAATAGGCTTCACAGTACTTATGCCTTGGACTCTGAAAAATTCAGTAGTTTCCCTATCAAGCATTTCTGCTTTTAGGATGAGCAAACAAATGAACTATATGTCCCATGTGAGAGTCCGAGCAGAACAGTTCGGTCACGTTATCCTTTGCTCCGTGGAGCGCATAAATAAGTCATCCCAGGTATGCACACTGTGAGCGGAGGCCTCTCCCTTCAGCTCAGTATTGTGCTAAATGCGTGTTCACCAGCACCTGCTAATGTAAAGCCAAGGGTCAGAATGTGTTTTGTTTGAAAGAGCCGTTCTCACAGTGAGTCTATGTGTGGGAGCTAAATGTTGTGGACCAAGTAAACAAATAAATGTGAGAACTGTCATTGTTTTAATATAAACCTGTTCCCTGAAGGAGATCCCCGGGAAGACCCGTGCGTAGGCAGCTTGTTCCCGCTCCAGGTTACAAAGATTCTCCCTCAAAAGCTATGAGGCAGGAATGCCTGTCCAGATAGCGGGTTCCTTCACATTCAAAGCCGCTCTGAGACAGAGCGTTATATCTCAGCCTTGAGTACAAGAAAATGTGGGTGTGACACAGTGCAGCTCTTGCAAATGCATACTCCCTGGGGGTCTTCAAAGTCCTCTCCTCCCAGGGGTGGCACTGGGCTAGCACACTGAGAGGATCTTAATGAGCAGAACCAATTCTGAAAGGGTCTACCTGGCCCAGGAGGCGGCCCTGTGAACAGAGAGCGCTTCCTTTGTGATCTGGACTCAGTCCGTGTGCTCTCATTCTTCAAGGGCCTCGCAGGGCCTGGTTTTGTGTTTCTGTTTGGTGCAGACAGCACATTCCTTTTCCTGTGGGGTTGTTCAAGCAGACTTCACTGTGGTGTGGCTCTGGCTAAGTTAAAATAATGGTAAAGTTTTGCAGTGAAGCAATCTCAGGCAGAGAGTCCCTCGTTTCAGGCTGCCATGCTACCTTTAAATCAACGAAATGTGCCCGTGTACGGCCGTCCATGGACTCCTCTCGCTGCTGTTATCCTCATAATAGGATCATTCGAGTTCTCTTATCTGGTCTCCTAGATGCTCGGTTCCAACTATTTCAAACAGAAGCGATTTGTCACACAGCAGCCCTCTCCCTGCTGCCAATGGCACAGCCAGCCTGCTTTAATGGGGTCCTGTCTTCCCTTTCCTCAAGTAAGTGCTTTTATTTACAGAGGTAATGACCCCCTTGAAAGTATGGGCAGGCACACCCACATATTACAAAGCCATACCCCCAAAGGTAAGTTGGAACAATTTATGGCTCAGGATCCAGGGGTAGTTGGAGGATCAGTTTTCCCACTGTGGAGCTGCAGAAACGATATCCCACTGACAGAGAGAGACCTGTGGATGGTTCTCCTAGCACAGTGGTGGCTGTAGCCGCTAAATGTATGTTTCCCTGGGCACTGGCGTGTGGTCCTCACTTAATCAGCACCCGGAGTAGCAGCTTTCCACTCAGAGCCCTGGAACAGGAGTCACGAGGGTGTTTCCTCCCGCGGAAGAAACATGCAAATTGGAATTGCTTTGGGATGACAGCGGGTGACATGGTAACACGTGGGAGGAATGTCTGCCCTTGCACCTTTAGCCCTGGAGCCCACGCACGTCTCCAGGTGGAAGGACAGGCTGCTGACACGTGGGGTTCCCTGGGCTTGTTCAGCGAACCTTGATTTGAACTCATACGAAGACTGTCTCAACATGGAGTCTCATATCCCTCTTTCCGCATTGTTGTTCCAGGTCTGATTAGGTCTTACCTGCCTGAAAATGAGATTCCGTTTAGATCCGACTCTAGAGTTGTGAGGAAGAATTAGCACCCCGCTGCTTCTTAAGGCTTCAGTCCATGAAAGTCTACTTTCTCGCCTAATGCTTGGGGCTACTGAATTTTTGTATTTTTAAATCGTGTATGCATTTGTGTGGTTGGGGATGGGGGGCAGGGTCAACACTAGGTGCCTATTACTCTTCCTCAGTCATCTTGTCTTTGAGACAGGGTCTCTCACTGAACCTCGAGTTCACCAATTTGGCTAGCTAGTGAGCCTCTACCTTCTGTAATCCTGCAGAACTGGGATTATCGGTGCGTATTACCACACCTGGCTTCTGACTTATGTGCCAGGGGTGGGGGTGGGGCCTGAATTTAGGCCCTCATGCTTGCATGCTTTAATGTTCAAGTTGTTAATCCAGTCCCTTTTCTGGAATTTTCCAAAGTATTCAGTTTCGGTGCCTCTAAATATATTCACCGAAACACACAAGCATTCGGGAGAAAAGTTTGTTTCCTACTCATTCTTTTGCTTTTCTACTATGTAAATATGTATGCCACCTGAGATAAACACAGGTCACCCTTAAACTTCCTGCAGTAATACAGGATTTACACTGTGGATGGATGCTGTCTACCCTCGAATTCCAGGGCCACACTCTAGGTCCTTGAGGTCCAGCTCCTGACCTGCTAATAAGAGGCAGGGAACAGACATCACCAAAATTCACATGACTCAAAAATTAGATGGGGTTTGATTTAAACTGTTTGTTATTATTATTTTTTTTTTTTGAATAGGTGCCTCACCATGTAGTCCAGGGTGGTGTTCTGGACTTCACTGTCTACAGCCCTGCCTAGGATCGAACTCATTTTTGAAGGATTTTTTTTTTTTTTTGCATCTGCTTCCAGAAGGCTGGGCCTTGCTTTTTTATTCCTTTTGAGGGTTTACCTTTCCGATAAGATCAGCTACCAGAGTGGGTCAAGGCCAGGGTGAAACTACTAATTAGATAATGGCTAACCCAGTAACCTGGCTGGGGCTAAGAAGAGATATATAGACATTTCTTCTTTTTCAGAAGTCTAAAGAGTCTTATCTTCCAGGCTCTGTCCTTTTAGTGGGAGAAAGAACAACCAGGCCGTACTTATAGGTCCTCCTATTCATTCACCCCTAAGAAAAATCAGAAATGAGATCACCCAGGAGCTAAGAATACTGCTACTAAATATTGGAGCATTAAGAACACTGCTACTAAGTATTGGAGCATTACAAACACTGCTACTAAGTACTGAAGCATTAAGGACACCGTTATTAAGTATTGGAGTATTAAGGACACCTTTACTAAGTATTTCTTTGAGATGTGGTTGGTTCAAAACTCTGCCATCTTCCAGCATTGCCCTCTCCCAAGTTGTAAAGAAGATAATTATTATATCTAGAGTCTCAGCCACTGTGCCCTTCCGGGTTCTCCTCATCGGTCTGGTGCCTGTCATGTCAGCCTGCTTGGGCATATGTACAGCTGGAGGAAGGGGCCCTATTCTACACCTTCAGCACAGTCCACAGCTGGCCTATAATTAGACTGGTCGAGTGAGCAAATTATTGGTGTTTTGTGAGGGAGCCTCCCACTGATCAGGCTGGGTGCGTAGCAGCTCCGCCCACATGACAGCCCACAGGGGCTAGGGGCATCTTTCTTCTGTCCCACAGTTTCGCTTGAAATTTTCTATTTCAACAACAGCGGAGTTTCCCCCCCGCCAGCATCCTGTCTGATTAATCTGCATTCTCCTATGGACTTATCTTTTATAATGTCACTAAATAAAGGAAAGCAGCAGCAGCAACAACAACAACTACAACAACAACAACAACAACAACAACAAAGGAATGGTTGCCTGGGGGGGTCTATACCTCTTGAGTTTCAAAATAATTTTCTCTGATTGCTACCATTGGCATGGTCACGATTTTTAAAAGTGATTTATTCTTCGAGACTATCATACATGGGTGCTATGGATTTGGATCATAGCCATGTCCCTCTGCTCCCTCCAACTCCTTCCATGCCTCCCCCCCAGTATGTCTCCCTGCCAACTCATATCTTCATTTCTTAAAAAAAAAAGTCAGAGTAATCCACTAGAGTAATCAGTTAGAATTGACTGTGAATTGACTGTATGCATGTATGTGGAGGGCCATCACTCCCTGTCGCTTGGGTAACCTACAGGGGCTTCACACTCTTGGAGAAAACTGACTCTCACCCATTACCCACCTCCTCTAGAGATGCTCCTTTCACCACTGGTAGAGGAAGGCAGTTTATAGGTGCGTAAAGAATTTTAGATCTTTAAAAATCTCTGACTTGGATGTAAGGGTTATGTTGCATTAATGTAAACTAAATGTCAACCAGAAAGGAAAAGAAGAGCAGCAACGGAGCTCCAAGCTTCTTATCAGTTGAAGGACTGAAGGGGTGGGGCAGAATCCCATCAGAGGAAAAAAAAAACTCAACCTAACTAAAACATAATAAATACCTACTATATCCTTGACTCTACGGTTACTTAGTATTGGAAGCAGAAGACGAATTCAGATGTGATCCCCAGTGCCCCAACTTTTATCATGTAATTGAAGCCAACAAGCATAGACCATGACCATGTAGACTCAGTCAAGGGCACAGATCTCCCTTGAGGAATACATAGCATAGGGCAGGGTGGAGAGAAGGGTGACATAGACAATTTAACCTCCCCCCACTACACACACATGAAAAAGAGATCAGGCCTGTGCCAGTGCCATTGCTAGTGTCTCTAGTGAGGTGGTTCTCAACCTGTGGGTCATGGCCCATTTTGGGGCCAAATGACCCTTTCACAGGGGTCACATAAGACCATCACAAAACACAGATATTTACGTTGTGATTCATAAGAGTAGCAACATTACAGTTATGCAGTAGGAATGAAAATAATTTTATGTTTGGGGGATCACCTCGACACGAGGAATTGTACTAAAGATTTGCAGCCTTAGGAGGACTGAGAACTACTGACCTAGTCTCTTAGGCCCACTAACCTTGGCTTATATTTGGAGAGTCCAGGGTAGGATTTAGGGTGACAGTAGGGGGCTATAGGACATTGCTTCACTGGAGGCTAAGACAGTGCAGGTAGTCACTCAGCCACCAAACACGAGCATCTCTACAGGGAATCCCCATTAAAAAACTCTACTCGGAGGCTCAGATGAGCTCTGGCTGGCAGCAGTCTTTGAGTATTGTCACACACTGATGTCAGGGAAGTAACTTGTCCTGCCTGGACAGGAGCAAGATCATCAAAGCTTTCTGTCCTGTCCTTTCACAGAGTCTGCTCTGTGGGTTCTTCTTTCCTTGGTCAATTTTAACCTTTTCTCTGTTACACACTCTAACTATGAGTATAATAGCTTTCAGGGGGTCCTGAGGGTACTAGGAAATTGATGTACTCAAGGGTGGCTTTAGGACCTTTCCTGGGCTTGTACTTTATGTTAGATGTGATTTGGTCTCCTCAATGCAGTTTAATTCACACAAGGATAAATGAGAATTTGTTAGGGGAAGGATACAGGTGCATTGGGGATAACTATTAAATCTGGTATCTTGAAGGTTCTTGCCTGGTATAAATTCTGACTCCAACAAAGCCTGGATAAATAGCTTTTGTTTCTCCTACCAGAATTCTAAGACATATGATAAGAATCTGAGCCTAGCAGACAGGAGGCAGATAACAGACTGCCTGAACTTAAGTTAAACCAAACAATTCAAAAAGTCTTTACTTCATTGACAATCTGGTTAAAGATGCCTGTCTGAGGCTCCTTCAGGATGGAGTTGTTTTTCTTTTTGCACTGAATGAAATGACATGGTAACAAAAAGACAGCCTTTGCCTTTTTGTGTATTTGACTTGGAGAGAGAGGAGAAAATGCTACTATTTTCCCCTTGACCTCCTCATTGCAGAGTGAGTAGATGCAAGGGGGCTAATGACCCCCTTGTGCACAGGGTAGATGTCCCCTGGGGAAAGAGGCATGAGGTTGTTATGTGATGAAATTTGAGATCATGACCTCTGGGAATCCCTTTGTTAACCTGGTGGTCATGGAGACCACATCTATGCCATTCCAGCAGTCCGTGCACATCTTTGCTGCACATATGATGAAGATGTTACCTGCATGCTGTGCCCAGATGACAGCTGAAATGACCTCACTGTTGGAGGCAGAGTGGTCTTTGCTTTGGTATTCTCAGCACTTTAAGTTCAGATGGACCTGGATATATTTAAGCAATATACTTTGGTTTTGAATGAATAAACAAAACAATAGCTTTGGAGTAGTGTGATATAGAGGAAAAGATATTTGCAGCAAAAACCCACTCAAATCCAACCCAGTTCAAATACAAACTCAGTCTTTGGCAGAGACACGTCCTTGGATGACAACGTTGCCTAAAACCCAGTTAATTCAACTGTGAAATGGGTGTAATGCAGCCAGTCAACCTTGCAAGGTATAATGCAAGTAAAAACACTCTGTGTATGATGCTCAGCAAATATTAATTCCTGTCTTCTTCCTCAAGTGCAAAAACAATAAAATAACAATTTCAAACATTGCCAAGACATTTAAAAACTCAGAATTCAAATCTATGAAGCTGGATCCTTATAGATTCAGCAGAATAAAGTCTAATGTACAGATTGACTGGCTCCCTATCATATATGACTTTCAGGGGTGCTACAGGGGAGGCAGATCTCGGGTCCAGATTTGAAGAAAGTATACTTCCACACTGTTGCAAGCCTGCCAATCTCAGAGCAACTCTGGTACAAATTTATCAATTGGGAGATGCTGGCTCCATGTCCTCTAACATAATAGGTAAGCTAGCCCAGTAAACTTACAAATGTGTCAGCAGTCCAGCAAGGGTTGTTGCTGGCAACCCCTGACGATCGACGGTGATTTTATCAAAGCACAGTGCCATCTCTCACATGGAAAGCTTCGTTGCCTGAATACAAGGCAGCCACCTGCTTTGCATTCCTATCAATTCACAGGCAATAGCCAAGAATACATCCACTCTCCCGACACTCCCGAAGCAGGCAAGAACCGCCGCGTGTAGAAATATGTCCAGGGTATAATCTGTAGTTAAGTGGCGCAGTTGATTTATCATTATCTTAGGTTACTTAGAATCTGTGTTTTTTATGTGACTAATCTTGTCCCCAGATCTCTAAGTCATTGCCCATGATTTCTCCAACAAATAATAATAATAAAAAAACCCACTCAACATTATATTTGGACATCATCTGTCTGCAGGTAGTAAGATATAGCAACTCCAGTGATTGGAATGAAGGGGAAAGATGGTTAATATAATAGAGGTTTCTACTGGGCATGCTTTAAATCAATGTGCACAAGCAATTTAAACAACCCATCCTGTCATCATGTTTAAAGCACATTGATTTCTCTCTTTCTTCTTCCCCCTCTGTGGTTGATGGCTCTTAGGTTTTTTTTTTTTTTTTTTTTTTTTTTTTACTTTCCCGTGGATTTTCCCATGGCAAGCACAAGGAAAAGAAAGTGCAAGATGCTTGGCTGTAATCACTTATATGACAGGCTGCTTCTTTTAAAATATTTCTAATAAATCAAGGAGAAAAACAAATCTCTGCCTTCATGCCACACTTGACAAAGTGAAATTAGATTGTACCAGCTCTGGAGAAACGAAGATGACTTGCTTTGATATTTCTTCCCTGTTAATAGTTAACAGGTACAAGAGGTTTCTCAAGAGTTATATTTTTAAAGAAACCTCTTTGGGGCTAATATCTAATATATACAAAGAACTCAAGAAGTTGGACTCCAGAGAATCAAATAACCCTATTAAAAATGGGGTACAGAGCTAGACAAAGAATTCTCAACTGAGGAATACCGAATGGCTGACAAGCACCTGAAGAGATGTTGAACATCCTTAGTTATTAGGGAAATGCGAATCAAAGCAACCCTGAGATTCTACCTCACACCAGTCAAAATAGCTAAAATTGAAAAGTCAGGTGACAGCAGATGCTGGCAAGGATGTGGAGAAAGAGGAACTCTCTTCCATTGCTGGTGGGATTACAAGCTGGTACAACCATTCTGGAAATCAGTTTGGTGGCTCCTCGGAAAATTGGACATAGTACTACCTGAGGACCCAGCTATACCACTCCTGGGCATATATCCAGAAGATGCTCCAATATGTAATAAGGACACATGCTCCACTATGTTTATAGCAACCTTATTTATAATAGCCAGAAGCTGGAAGAACCCAGATGTCCTTCAACAGAGGAATGGACACAGAAACTGTGGTATATTTACACAATGGAGTACTATTCAAGCTATTAAAAACAAAGATTTCATGAAATTCTTAGGCAAATGGATGGAACTAGAAAATATCATCCTGAGTGAGGTAACTAAGTCACAAAAGAACACACATGGAATGCAGTCACTGATAAGTGGATATTAGCCCAAAAGCTTGGAATACCCGAGATACAATTCACAGACCACATTAAGCTCAAGAAGAAGGAAGACCAAAGTGTGGGTCTTCTGAGAAGGGGAACAAGATACTCATAGGAACAAATATGTAGATAAAGTATAGAGCAGAGACTGAAGGAAAGACCATTCAGAGACTTTTCCACCTGGGGATTCATCCCATATACAGTCACCAAACACCAACACTATTGTGGATGCCAGGAAATGCTTGCTGAAAGGAGCCTGATATGGCTGTCTCCTGAGAGGCCCTGCCAGAGCCTCACCAATACAGAGGCAGATGTTCTCAGCCAACCTTTGGACTAAGCGTGGGTCCACAATGGAGGAGTGAAAGAAAGGACTGAAGGAGCTGAAGGGGTTTGCAACCTCATAGGAAGAACAACAGTAGCAACCAACCAGACCCCCAGAGCTCCCAGGGACTAAGTCATCAACCAAGGAGTACACATGGCTCCAGCTGCATATGTAGCAGAGGATTGCCTTGTCAGACATCAATAGTAGGAAAGGTCCTTGGTCCTATGAAGGTTTGATAGATGCCCCAGTTTAGGGGATTTGAGGCTGCAGAAGTGGGAGGGGTGGGCGGAGGAATACCCTCATAGAAGTAGGGGGAGGGAAGATTGGATAGGGGCTATCTGGGAGGGGGGAAACTGGTAAAAGGGATAACATTTGAAATGTAAATAAAAAAAATCCCCTCTGATCAAAATTTGTGATTTCAAACCCCAAATCATTCAATGGGAATTCAAGTATAGGGGATAAAAATAAATATGGATAGTTTTGCATACACCCACCCACACACACACACACACACCACTCCACATGGACATTTCTCTTTAACTCTAAAAATTATTATCTTGGAGAGTGGTGAATGAGACTTTTTTCTAGCTGTGAATTTTGGTGTTATCAGCTGTCAGGCTGGAAAAATGTATAGTGGTAATAAAGGGGGAAATATATGATCCATAAATAAAGAAAAACGGGACTTGTTTGGCATTATAAAGTTTTAATGCCTTTAGGTAGCAAGGACTCAAAACAAATCCTTTTCTTTAAGCCTCACCGTCTTCCACAGTTCTGCTCCGAAGCCTATAAACGGTGCTCCCGTGGGCTAGAGAGACTCTATATCAAAAACAAGAAGGCATGGCCTCAGTCCTCCCTGTGCTGCTACCATTTAGCTTTTCCTTGTTTGTAGGGGGGTCAAGGTGAAGAACATGTCAGGCTCAGAAGTATTCAGAAATCAACGCTTAAAGAAAATTACCTTTGACTTCCATTTCCAAGAATTTCCATAGGCTCCCTCAAAACAATGCTGATCCAGATCCTGGGTATTTAATCAACGGGTCAGTAAATCTCACCACTTTCCATAGGCCAGGGGCAGGAAGGATGCAGGGGGGAACTGGCCCACACGAAGTGTATAAGGCTGCTGAAGTGGTCTAGAAGTCTTTCCATGGACTAAGTGAACAGTTTCCCCGTAGTGGAATGGCTAATGGAACATGAGTGTCAGCTTGCCGGTAATTAGCTTGGGGACTGCAGGGGGCGTTGGGAAGTTTGCTTTGTTTCTTTGGAAGACTTAAGGAAGAGAAAGGGCTGATAGAAAACAATGAAGGAAATAGCTCCTCCCAGCATATGCAGAAAGACATACAACACTGGCTCCAAAGGCAAATTCTTCAGCAGCCCTTTATATTATTATGTACATTTTCTTTTTAATGAGAAATTTGTCTTGGGTTAAGAAGATTGTGATGAGTCAGCATATCACAGGCACGCACTCCCAGGCTGTTGCGTGAAGGTCTTTGCTCTGGTGAAAATGTGTTATCTCCCTAAAACATCCCGGCGCTTTCCACTGCCGTCGCTGTACAATTTGCAAGCCTCGGTGACGATTTATGTATTGCGCTACTTCTCCCCTAAAATGTACATGCATGCTCCTGCAAATTTAGGTAAATTATGAATAAATTAAATCTTATCTAAATAAACAAGTGTCTTTTTGAACGAAAATGCAAGCTGTCATGAATATTTAAGTGGACAAGAATGAACCCTCTTCCTGCTACGTCTTTTACAGAGTGCATTCTGCATTCTTGATTTCAGGGAAGAAATTGAACAAGGCTCGAGAAACAAAATTGACTCCTCACCGGGGACATGAACACTGAGAATTCTGGCTTGGAAGAGTGATGCATTTAAAAAAGATCCATTATGGAGATTAAATTATATGGGTGTCTACTGACACGGGAAATCGCCGCCTTTCACTCAATTGTGGAGACTCAGAGCTTAAGGGAAGTTATCAGTCTTATCATTCTTTGAGTAGAATCAGACAGTTCACACGCATTGCAATCCTAGAATGTACTGAAATGCAGACCAGCTTCTGATTTCAATATGGCGAGGTAGTTCCCAGCACTACAAATAAAATACCTGAGGCAAACAATATATAAAGAGAAAAGGTTTGGTCTGGTGCACAGAGGTTTCAGTCCATTGGCACCTGCTGATTTTCAGCCTGTGGAGGGTGGAGGCCACATATTATAAAGGTGTTATGGTTTCCTTTCTTTTGCTAGGGTGAAACACTCTGACCAAAAGCAACTTAGGACTTATTTGCCTTATACTTCCAGGACACAGTCCCTCACTGAGAAAAATCAGGACAGAAATCAAGAAGGAATTGGAAGCAGAAACCATGGAAGAACGCTGTTTGCTAGCTCACTTTCTAGAAAGTTTAGACCAGGATGAACCAATCTTCATGCCCGAAGATTCTGATAGAAACCATATACTATAGCTTGAATCTTAGCTTGCTAGCCACACCGAGACTCATGTTCATCTAGCTTTCTTAGATATACTAGGACTACTTTCCAGGGAGTGGTGAGCAACATCATTCTCTGGGGGCTCAGATTCCCTATGTGAGTCCTGCTATGTCAGTTAACAATGGATGGAGACAGCCTCTCAAACACATGCTTATAGGCCATCCTGGTAAAGGCAATTACTTAATTGAGTTTTTGGTTTTGTTTTGGTTTTTTTTTTTTTTTTTTTGGTAGGCTATTCTAGGCTCTGTCAAATTGACAATGCTAACTAGGACAGGTGCAGAACATGTGATGGAGCAGATGAAAGAGAGGGAGGGTTCTGAGTTCTACTATTCCTTAAAGTGGCATATCCCCAATGACCTGAAGACATCTTAGCAGGTCTCTCTCACCACCACTCCTGGTAGACCTACCCCAGGGACTAAGCCTTTGCTACACAGATCTTCATAGAGCTCTAAAGATTCAAGCTGTAGTATATGTATATCAGGATCTTCAGGCATAAAGATGGGCTCGTCCTGGTTTAAACTTTCCAGAGCATTCCAGCTCTATGGGTCAAGTTGAAGACCGCAGTTAATCCTTGGAAGCCCATCCCTGCAGCACCGTGTTTATTTTTCTACCATGCAAACAAAAACAAAGGCAAAATACAAAACAAAACCTAAAGAACAGCAGAGTATCTGAGTGGGAAAACAGGTGCAGTTGGAGTTAGAAGATAACAACTTTCCACACTTTCCCCTGGGCCCTGCAGTCATACTGATGTATGCTCCTGTGTTCTGGTCTGTGTGGAGAGCTGTCACCACCAGCTCCCTTTCACTAAGACAACACTCAGCTCTCTTCCTTTGAGTCTTCTCTCGCCTTCTTGGAAGTCAATCAGGACAAGGCTAGTGGCCTTTTCTTTGCCATTTTCTCCCCTGCATGTAGCATAATTCAGGGCATGCAGAACCATTCAGAATAGAACCCTTCTTGTGGCTACAGTTTACTACATAAATCTTTCTATGCCACGTGGAAGACTGTCACACAGCAGCCCCTCCCCCTCATCTGTGCCTTCGATTTCTGCAGTTTAGTCACCCCCACTCAGTCACACTCCAAGCACACTAAAAGAGAAGTTGTACACAAAAATTCATATTCTTAAACATGTTTATAGCATATTGTCACAACTGGCCTATTATATTTTTAATAACATTAATCTCTTGCTATATCTAATTGAGAAATGAAGCTTTATCATGGGTATTATCCGTAGGAAAAATATACAGAAAGTTTGTATTAGTCATAGCTTTAGGTTTCTGTGAGGTATTTGACAGCGTATCTTCAGTAGAGGAAGAGGAATTACCGTAATTCATTGTTTATCTTCCAGTCTGGCTTGTCAGACAACGGGGCCCTCAAAGGCTAAGTTTCTATTGATCCTATATTTCCTGTACCAACTGACATAAGCATTTGATAAATGTTAAGTTATTGAAAGCAAGTTATATGCATTACATTGCAGTTGACCGTAGCCACGAGCCCGAGACTCGTTAGCGCTGGCGTACCTACACTGTCCTCTTTGTCTCTCGGAGGTATGCTCAGCTCCAGGCTTCCTTCCTCATCCTCCATGACAGTGGTCTTCCTGCGTTTCTACCAGCTCACTCCAGCAATATTATTCTTATGTCCATACAGTCAATGGCCGTCTGTTTTCTACTTAGGTCCTACAGAAAAGACCAAGGCTAGGTGCATGGAGTTAGGGGTTAAAATAAGGAAGAATAACGAACCGCCTTCCTCTTTTTCATCCCCAGCTCTAGAAAAAGGAAGAAGTAGGTCTAGGAAGAAAAGACCGAACATTCTAGACAAGTGGGGAGGGACACGGTGTGAGGTCCCCTGGGTGAGATTTTGTGGACGAGGTTGCACCATTGATGGGTGGAACCCAGGACAAGGGACTGAGATAATATGGCTAACACATGATGTCCGTCCCATTCTGTCACTTCCACAAGCCTCTTTATGCTCAGTCAGCTGTGTGAACTTTTCCCTTTTTGAGACAGGTTTTCATGTCACCCCAGAATATCTCCAAACTCACTATATATCTGAGGTTGATATTAAACATCTGATCCTTCTACTCCTGCCTCCTGTGTTCTAGGATTACAAGAGTTCACCGCCATGCCCATTTTATGTAGTGCTAGGAAATTGAACCCAGGCCTTCATACATATTAGGAGGCACTCTACCGATTGACCTACATGCCTGGCCCTGAGTTGAATCCTAGCAGTGCATGAACTTCTAAAGAGCATCTATGGATTTGCTTTAGGATCTAATTATCCTAGCAATGAGAGAAACACTAATTGAATCAAGTGCAAGGATTCCATACTACACATTATTTCTATCTACACAGCTTTAAATGGAGAAAGTCATCATCCCCCTCCCCTCCCTTGTTGTAATTGGCACTTAGCATTGGAATAGCAGATTATATTAAAGTTCTCTGTCTTCTTTTTACACTAAATTCCCTAATACCTGTTCAGGGTCCCTCTTGTTTGTGACTAAACCCTAAGATACAGCGCTAATTTGAAAAACAAAATGATCCCCACCTTCTCAGATAGAAGACTCTTTGGATTTTCATAGGTCAATATGGCTCTGGACTTCGTGCAACTAGGTTACAGAACCCCTTCTTATTCAAGCAAAGAGGTGTTGGAGGCACAGTCAGAGGTTGTGATGAGCAAGTTATCACGATGAGTAAGGAAGACACATTTATTTTCAGAATCAGGACTTACACATCCCTGAGGGTCAATGTCCCTTTGGCCTCATCATAAGCAGAACACTGGACCATAAGTGTGACTCAATGTGATATCCTCCCAGTCAGATTTAAAGTTGACCTCTCCATCCGGAGAGAATGTGGGTCAAGTTCAGAAGGAACAAGCATCACAGATTTTTTTTTTCTATCTGCAAACGCAAACCTTTTGCTTGGTGCTGGGAAGACCCAGGGAGTTTGGAGTTCATCTGATCCTGGACTCCCTGCCTAACTGCACACAAGCCAGAGCTGAGCCAGGGGGCTGGCCCATGTTTCTGTCTGGTAGTCTCCTTGTTCTCTCCTGCCCTTTAGGACAATATCCTGAATGATCAGAGCAGCAAAAGAAGTCACAGAGCTGCTCTCTGGGAGGAAGCTATGGTTTCTGAGCAAGACAGAAAAACAAGAAGAGACACTAATGGAAAACCCACTGGTGCAGTTCAAACTGTGTCTCCATCAGCATGAAAGGCAAGTGTGCAGGCCTAGATATAGGCTTTGATCTTGTCTCCAAGTTAAAGGGAATTTGGAAGAAGTCCAACTGTAAAGGTGTTTGTGAATTACTTATAGGGAGACAGATTTCACGGCAGGTGTTGGGGTGAGGAAGCTCACTCAGTCTCTTATTTGTTCTAACAGGGAGAAATGGTAGCCCTAAAGTCCTGCATTTGGGGGTTATCTACCCCATTCTCATCCCAAGGCTCTCTTCCAGCCTGCTTGACTGTCTTATCAACCAACTGGTCCAAAAGCACCACTGGAATGCTGAGCACCAGAGAACAAACTGGTAAAGACATGGGATTTCTGTCCTGACAGATCTGGCTGCCTCTTCTATTGGGACTTCCTCTCTGCCCTGTCTCTTCAGATAGGTGAACAGCCAAAGGGACAAAAAGATAGGCTTGGGACCCTCTCCAATCTTTCCTGGCCATTGGCCAAAGAAAGGGTTGACTGGCCTTGGTGTTTGTGACAGCGGAGGGACACCAAGAACAGGGAGAGACCAAAAGTGGAGGGGACTGGGAAGTGGGCCACACTGGAGATAAGGCCATCTTGATGCACGCTTTGCTTTTTCAGTTCATGCCTCCATTGAAGACCTGAAGGGCTGGAGCGCACAATCAGCGGATGGTACAACCAACTGTGAGGTCCATCTATTACAGGAGACTGACAACATAGCCACTGCCTGTCTTGGAGCTTTACTTAATAAATCAAAGCTGACAGCTCCTCCCAAATTGATATGAAAAGGCTCTTTAGTGACTATGACCTGCATAAGTTTTATTCATCTCACTTTCTAAAATAAGAGGTGAATAGCAACCACAAACAATGCATTTTTTTTTAAAGTCAGGAAGTGACAGTACATTTTTTTTTCTTTAGACACAAGACAAAGGGGAGGACCCTGAAACATGGCACAGCTTGGGTCTGGATTGTCAGGAGTCACAGGGTGCATGACACAGATCCAGCAGCCATGATCTGCGCAGCCCTTGGGGCTTCTGCAAATATTCCAGTCCCATCCCATTGTCTCGCTTGAGCTGCCCAACCACCTGTCAAGTGGTTTTTTTCATTATCTCTGCTTTTCCAAAGAGGAAGTAGTAGCAGAGAGGACATTGAAGAAGAAAGGACAGTCCTGGTGCTCACACACACATGGCTTTCACTGGTCCAGGAAGTCCTATGTAGAAAGCTCTGGCCCCTCAGCAGCCTGTCCACATGACAGATGATGAGCATGACTCTCCTGGGGGACATTCTTTAACTGCCAGGTGATAATGGAGGGTAGAGGTTGAACATAGAGCTACCTCGAGCCTGTCTTACCAAATAATCCCAAGGCTTCCTCTTACATCCTAGTGCTTTGGGGTCAGCATTCTCACACTTTACCTAGTGACCATGAGCTAGCTCATCATAAAACACAAGGGGTGAAGAGACTAAATGGACCTTTTGGGTTGTCATTGAAGTTGTCAACAGAGGGACGCAGTAGTAAAGAACTTCAAAAAATGGTATCTCAGCTAATACTCATCACCAGGCCAATAAGAGGACTCAACTGGTTGAAATGCCAGGTGTGGTGATATAGTCCTGGACTTGCAGGGGATCCTGGGAGCATAGGATAAATACTGGGAGCATAGACTCCGAGAACCGACTGGGAGAAATGTCTCTCTGGCTCAACAGGAGATTCACATCCAAAGCAGGTCAAAGAAGTAGTCTGGCCAGAAGTCAAGAAGATAGAGCAGACCCTTGAGCCACATAGAGACTGGAAAGGAACGCCTTCAACAGAAGCTAGTCAAATGCACGAGCTGTCAGAACGGAGGCGGTAAGTGTGGACAGCCTACCCTGGGTCTCAATGGCCATGCTCTGAAGGTGACGGAGGGAAAGATCCTGCACAGAGATTTTTTTTTTTAATCTCAATCCATTTTGGTAATGCTAGCTACACACAAGCCCAGAGCACTAATGCATGCACACACACATGTTTTTTTTTTTTTTTTTTTTTTTTTTTTTAGATGCTGTACTGAAGGAAAGGGTGGGGGTGTGGCTATCTGAGTGTTGGAGGTCACTGGGCTGTGGTGCTGGTAGACACTGGAACAAATCCTGGACCAAAGATCAGAGTATCACTTGCAAACCACTGGGCCTGAAAGAGGTAGATAGCATCTAGGCTGTGCGTGGCACTGCCCTCAATGGAAGGCAAATGCCCATTTTCCTCTCCAGTTGCAGGCCTCACAGTGTATTCAAGATAGAATATCCTGAATAGAATACCCTTCACTTTGCCCTGGACTGCATCTTTCCCTTATACCAGGCCCAAGGTGCCTTTATTCCGGCCACTCACTCTATCTCCCCAGGGTGTTCTCTCTCCTGTTCAGACTGCAGGATGCTAGTTGTGGGCTCAGGTCCCCAGTGAGAGCAATAAAGACATCCTGGCAGGGAGGCAAGCTCTTTATTTGCTCGTTTTTGATGGGGACATCACAAAGCTGGATCACTTCCCTGGGCTCCCTTGGGACCATCCAAGTCCACACGGGCAGGTGGCTCCAGTAGACAGGCCGGGCAGCTCGGCAAGGAAAGGCTTCAGAGCAGGCCACGGCCTTTTGCTGTGTGGAGGACCGGGCTAGTGCAGAGCCCCTCTGAGGCTGTCTCCTTGCTTAAGTCCGACAGCTTTCCGCTTGCCACGTTTGGATACAGAATAGCTCCCCAGCCAGAAGGAGCAGAATCACCGCTGGGCTTGTTGCATTCGGGGGGAAAAAAAATCACAGTTTTAATCTTTTTTAATCTCAGCTCTGCTATTTATTACCTGTCTAGCCTGAGACCAATCATCTAATCGTTCTTAAGCATAAAACCTTGATTTGCATGGTCAGAAAGAAATAGTTATTCCTGAGTACCCAGACAGTGCCAGACAGCATTGTGTGTGTGCGTGCATGCGTTCGTGTGTGTGTGTGTGTGTGTGTTATGTGTGTGTGTGTGTGTGTGTGTGTGTGTGTGTCCCTCTTCCTAGCAGTCTCGACAACTAGGAACTCATGTTTTGGGAAAAGCCATGAGATAGGGTGACCCAGCTTTTTGACACCAAAGCTTGCACTTTCTCCCTTGAATGTGACCTGAGAGGAGCATCATGAGCAAGGGACATCGGGAAAAAAAAAAAAGCAAATTATGCATTTCAAACTTACACCCAGATTTTAAAAATGCTGTGTCTGAGCTCAAAAATAGCCACTGTGTTTTCTTCGCAGAGGAAACAGAGGCACGGACTCTCTCAGCCTAACAATAGCACAGGCAGCTCTGACTCCTTTGTCTTTTTCCCTATGCCCAATTCGGGAAGGAAGGAAGGAAGGAAGGAAGGAAGGAAGGAAGGAAGGAAGGAAGGAAGGAAGGAAGATGGACGCTCTGACAAAAGCCATGTGGCCCTCAGCTGGATTGCAAACAGGCACCCCAGAGAAGATCTAGGGAGCAAATCTGGCCCCTCAGGTCCTCCATCAGGTGCCCAGGTGCCCCCGTGAATGGAGGCAGGTGTGTCATGGTCCGGAGGGGTGCTTCTGCAGAGTCAGTACAGCTCACTGACGATGCACCTCAAGTTGTGATTGTTCTAGCTTAAAACAACAACAAAAATGAAACAAAGCAGCAAGAAAAACAAAAACAAATGGGAAAGACCTTTTTCTAAACACTATCTGTTTCAGTCTGATGATGCTAAGAGGCTTAAATCTCTCTCTCTCTCTCTCTCTCTCTCTCTCTCTCTATGCAAGTGTTCCTTTAGTGTCTCTCAATCTGTCCACTCAGCTTCTTGAAGAATTAAGGTTTGCTCTTTTCAAATGTAAATCAAGCAATTTGCAAAATACATATTTTGGCACACAGGCAACTTGGCTTTCTAAACAAACTGGAGTTTTATTGATTCCGTGAACTGCCATCTCATGGAGTTATCTCATGGCCTTAATTTGAGTCTCTAATAGGCGGAGAATGTTTTTGTTTATAACAAGCAGCAGGCACACTCGGTTTTTATCACACACACACTCCGCATTTCTGAGGCTTAAATTAGTTAAATAAAAAAAATAGTGGTGTCAGTCTTAATATGCTCTTCATAGATCTACTTTCCCAAATGTTATTTTCACTAGTTTGTTGATCTATTTATTAGTAATACAATATTTGGTAGCATAAAAGAAATGAAACATTAAAAGCATCCGCCCACAGCTTCGCTAGTTGGAGACAGGCACTCACATCTACCTGTTCCTCGGCCAAGTCTTTGTCACCGTGCATACGCTTTTCTGGCGCCGCAACAACGGTTTAAAATAATACTACCCCTCCAAAAAATCAAAATAATTTTACTTAAATTTGAATCAACATTTCTTTGACTATCTTGTATGAATGCTAGAGCTGTCTTGAAGGATTTTATTTTCCCTATTTTATCCTAGAATAATACAGAACTTTTGCGTTTCAGTGGCAAAGGCTGTATCCTCAGTGTTTTATTTTGTAATTCTTCAAAAGATTTGCTTTTATCTTTAAAGATGTGTGCAGATGTGTGTCTGTGGGTGTAGGTGGCCACAGAAACCTGAAGGTGTTGTGTGACCTGGGGCTAGAGTTACAGGCGATTCTGAGCCTCAGATTGAGGGTGCTGGGAATCAAACCCGGATCCTCTGAAAGGGCACCATGTGCTCTTACCTGTTGAGCTAACTCTCCATCTCCGTTCTCTCTCGATGAGGCCGAAAGCAAATGCAGAGTGACTGGCCTTCCAGATCAATTATCTAGCCCTCTGCATCAACAATAGTTGTACCTGCATCTCCCCATGTCACAGAGATCACCTCCTCTCACATACATTTCTTCTTAAATCACTCAAGGAAAAACACTTCTCATGCTCCATGGTGGCTCTCTCTGCCAGGAAAACATTCCACTAATATACGACCTCAACTATGGTCATTGGTCTCTTTTGAAAAAATTATTGTTTCTATTTTACCTTTAGTTCTTGATAATTATTAGTTTTTGATTGAGCTGAGTAAATGCGTGTGCATACCATTTCTTATTTCAGCCATGTTGAATCGTATAGAGCATCGGCATTCGCCGCATCCACAGTGCTCACGAGCGTTCATCTTTTCCAGATGAAACTCTGCACTTAATAAAGGATAACCCTGCCACACCCATGTCCCCTCTCCCCAGCATCTGCCAACCGTACTCCTACTTTCTGCCACAATGAGTTTGGTTACTCTCGGTACCCGAGAGAGGTAGCACCATTTCCATTCCTTCTTTTACATCTGGCATGATGTCCTCTAAGTTCACCTGTGTTAGAGCATCCGTGCTGTCAGAATTTTCTTCTAAGATTGGATAGTATCCCGTGGTATGGAACATTTGTTTATCCATCCATCTATCTATAGACACTAGAATTGCTTTCACCTTTGAGCTGTTGTGAATAACATCGCTAGAAACATGGGTATACAAACATCTGTCTGAGTCCCTGCTTTCAACTCTTTGGGGGTAAATTTGTAGAAGTGGCATTGCTAGACAATATGGTAATTCCGCGTTCAGTCTTTTGAGGGGCTGCCATGCTGTTTTCCATAGTGGCTGCATCACTTCGCATTCCCAGCAACACTGCACCAGTGTTCCAGCTTCTCCTCGGCTCTGATTTCCATTTCTCTTTATCTCTACTTGGAATAACTGGCTGTCGTCCTCATTAAAACAAGTGGCGGAGATCCATCTTTGTCGCTAAGGAATGTCCGGGTTGTAAACAAGGAGTTTGAGGCACAGTGGTGCTCAGCCAGGGCCTGAGGGTCTGAAGCGGGGTGGCAGCAAGGCTTCATCCTCCCTGGCAGTCTGATGAGGAGCCTGGCTACATTATCGTTGTCACAGAGCTACAGCCGCTCCTGGGGGAAATGGCTCTCACAGTGCATGCTTACTTTCCAAATTTGCTGTTTTACAACTTAAAGCTGCTTTACGGCCAGTAGTAGCATTAGGCCCATCGTTTGTGGGAGACATGGAAAGGTCCAGGCTCTTGCTTTCCTCTCTGTCCTTTCAGTGTAGGGGCTCTAATCTTCATAGCTCCCCTGGCCACTCTGGGGAAGATTTGAGCATTGCCCCTTATTGAACCCCTGAGACTCCTGCTTCCCATTTGCCTTATACCTGATACATCCTGAACTTGTTTGTGTTAAAGTTTTTCAGATGTTCTATGATAAAGGGTGCCAGACATGCTTGGTACATTTGGGAGAAAATTTGAGGGTCACCTATGTCCAGGAAGGACACCATGCACTTTAATTCAGTGAAAGTGAAAGACCTAAGCCCCCCATGAGAAAATTAGACCCCTAGTGAACTTAGAGCCTGAGACAGAAATAGAGTCAGAACTGCATGTTTGGCTAAGCCCCCCCCCCCTGACTGGACCCTTAGTTCTGGGATTGGCTGACCTCGGCCTGACCCCAGGGCTAGAACATCCTGGTCCAGGAACTAGGTAACTGCAAATTGAGCCATTCTGTGCTTCCTCATTCTGTACTTCCTCATTCTGTACTTCCCCATTCCCTGCATATTTTCCCTGACCCCTTGCCTTGTGATTTTCCCCTTTAAATACTCCTGACTTCAGCTGCTCTGGTTGAACTCCTCTACCCCTGCGTGGAATATGAGCTCACCCCCAGTGCACTGGTTTCCCAAATAAACCCTGTGCGATTGCAGCAAGGACGGTCTTTCGTGAGTTCTTGGGGGAGGGGGGCTGTGTTATCCCGTGATTTGAGTGAGGGTCTTCCCTCTCCAGGAGTCTTTCAAAAGTTCTGTAAAATTCTGTACCAATGAAACTGACTCCGTTTTATTTAGGCCCTGCAATCCACCAAGATCTCTGTTAAAATGCAAAACACAACTAGAATAGGAATTCTGAAGTGAAGCAAGCACCCGTCTCCTAAGGACTTTGCCTCAGCATCTAAATGTAGGAGGAACTGGAAACAAGCAAAAACAAGATGGCTTTTATATCTTTTTCTCACAGTATTTAATTAAACTACTTGATCTTTCTAAGCCATGGTGTTTTAAAGTATCATTTTTAACCGAGAGGAAAAAAAATAACACTTGCTTTTGATAGAGAAATCAGAAAAGCATAGAGAGAAATTGAAAAACAACACCTACCATCCCAGTGCCCAGAGATCATCACTATTATCACACCAAGTATTTTTCAATAATATTTTAAGAATATTTGAGTATATCACGTGACACATTTATAAAACGGTGAAAGATGGAATTTCATATTCAGAATTTTTTTCTCCACTTAACATCGCATGAGAATTTGGTTTCTAAAGTGAGTGGGGCCTGTCTACTGGAAGGAAGGAAGCTGCCGCTCACACTGGGTGGGGAACTGAAAGGAGGGAACATTTCTGAGCACCCACGTAGGGTCCCTGGCATTGGGGATTGGGTTTTATGAACTTAGTGGCTTCATGCCATTCACAACCTTATGGACCTTAGATGGAGGGGATGGAGCAGTGCGGGACTGGAGGATACTGGGAGTGCCTGTGCTCTGCCCACCCCCCTGTCCCTGCTGCTTCTGCTGCCCTTGACCCCAGTGCTCTTCGACCATGGCATACTTAGAGACTGTGGCTCTGCTCCTCTTCCCTAGCTTGCAAAGGATAAAAAGTGCTTGAGAGTTTATTTAGCCAAGGACTGGCATGGGAGGATGAATGCTTGCTGAAAGTCAGATAAACTCCAGGGCATAATTGACATTCCAGAGATGCCCTGAAGGATCAAGCTCAGTCCCAGGCTTGGCTCAGAAACAGAAGTTTGCCTGACTTCCTCCAGGTTTCTGTTCAGCTTCTCCTCCTCTATCCTCTTTCTCCCAGAACCCCCGTTTCTGCCTGTTTCTATTGGTCAAGGTCAAGCCCTGGTTTGGTGATTCTTGATATTTTCTCTTAGAAGGAGAAGCAGCATCACCAGGTTTTCCAGACCTCAGAGTCAGCAGGTTTATCATCATGGCTCCTCGCTGGATTCCAAGGGAGACAGCAGATAAGTGAGGGAGGAGATTCTCCTGGCTGCTGGGAGGAGGCTGGCACAGCTCACTGCCTGAAATATGACCAGGAGGGTAGATTTGTACCCAGTAGAAAGAAGGCTTCCAGAAGGATTCAAAGGGTGTCCCTTGTTCCTCTGTCTACATACCTCAGAGAAATTAACTCACGCTGGTGCCCCAGACAGCCAAAGGACACAGCCCTCCTATGAAGATGAACAAAGCAACAGACACACAACTCTAACATGCTGGCGCCTAGCCAGGACTCCACTTACCACACAGACCACCCCGCCAGACATGCCCGGAGCTTCGTGAACGAAAGCCAGAGAAATAGGACTGTGGGCGCGTGCTGAGAAGCAATAAGGTCCATTTCAGCTCTTAAGCCATGCTGAGAAACACCCAAATATTCTGACAGCGGAGCTTTTCTCTCATTAACCTTGAAGGACAACGCACATCCTGTGGAAGGCTGTCTACGGTCTGTGATCATGAGACCAGGCTCGATGAAGCAATAGGACTTACACAGCAGACGTTATCATCGCCAACTGCACCTTCCCTCTTAATACGCTATAAAGATCCATCAGGAATATTGAGCCGAGGGAGGTGGGAGGGGAGGGAAGATGTGATGATGGGGCAAGGTGCCTCATGTTTACTACTGGGTGCTGTTTATTATCAGCAAAGGAGAGGAATCTTGGGTCTAGGCTCTTAACCATCTAGCAATCTCTCTGACCCTCTGTCCGTCCGTCTGCCCATTCCCTCTGTCTGTCTGTCTGTCTGTCTGTCTGTCTGTCTGTCTCTCTCTCTCTCTCTGTCTCTCTCTGTCTCTCTGTCTCTCTCTCTGTCTCTCTCTCTCTCTCTCTCTCTCTCTCTCTCTCTCTCTCACACACACACACACACACACACACAGTCTGAGTCCTCATATGTTATCTATAAACCAGATTTGATTTTTGGGTTTGATCTAACTGGGCAGTGATTGAGTTTGTGTATATGTGTATATTTCCTTTGTGCAGGTGTGTGCATGTATGTATGTAGGCACATGTATGTAAGAGTGTGTATGCATGCCCGTGGAAGACAGAGATTGAAGTCCATGTCTTCCCGAGTCCCCAGCTCCTTGGAACAGCAGAGGACAAGGAAAGGGCTACTGGCAGCCGAGATTGCTTATTACCACGCTAACCTCACAGGAGTGTGGCTGTTTCTGCCTTCTGTGCCATACACACCTTCCTAGATCAGCCTCACCCTCTTCCCATAGTTCAAACCTGATCTTTTCTTCTGAGTTCCTGCCTTCTGTTCTTTACCTTGATAACTGTACCTGTTAATGCCTGAAAAGAACAAGCAAAAGTTAGGTGTGTTTGTGGTCCCTTTATCTGTATCCCAATAGTCTTTCCCCACCCAACTTTACAGACTTTTTAGAGAAATCTCAGCACAGCCTCAAAAGAGAGGTGCTTTTTTTCTTTTTCATTTTCCTTTTTCTTTTTCTTTCTTTCTTTCTTTCTTTCTTTTTTTTTTTTTGGTTAATAATGTAAGTTGAGGGAATTTTGGGAAGGGAGTAAAGAGGTCAATAAGAGAAGGCGAAGATGGTTAATGACCTTGGGATTCATTCTCACGTGAGCATATATGACCTGCCAGTTGGTTGGTGCTGGGAATACAGAAGAAAAATGCTCAGCCACTACTCTGGGATATTCTAGGGTGTGGGAACTAACATACGAATGTGTAATAGCAATACAGTTTGATGAAAATGTACTGAAGGGTGGGCAATGAGTCTGGAAGCAGAGACAAAGGCACCTTTCTTTAAGGTACAGGTGCTGAATAGGCTATAGGGGCAAAGTCATTGGCGAGTAAATGGCGGGAGTGAATTTACCAAATGAAGAGGAAGGAAGAGTACTCTGGGAGGAAGAAGAGCTTGAGCTGAGAGAGGCACAATCGTTGGTCTTCAACGTCCACTGGATTCAGAATTATCTAGGGGACACGCCTCTGGGCTTGTGGGTAAGGAACCTTTCTACGAATGTATACCTGGGGAGGAAGACCCCTTTTTAATGTGATCCCATTTCCTGGGCTTCAGAACCGAGGCTGAATAAAACGTATAAAGATGAAGAGAACAAGCCGAGGAGCATCATCCATCCCTCTCCACTTCCCGACTGTGGTCCAGATGTCTCACACATCTGTAGCTGGGCAGCAGCATCCACCCATCCCTCTCCACTTACCAGCTGTGATCCAGATGTCTCACACCCCTGTTACCAAAGCTGAGGCTGCTCCAACTAACATCCTGGCCTGCATTCTGAAACCATGAGCGAACAATCAACTAACTCGTCCTTAAAATGCTTTCTGTTAGTTGTGTCGCCACAGAAGACGTCGCCGCCCTTGTGGGTGTGTGCAGGGTGCAAGGTGAGGGGTGAAGTGGAGCACGGGGACCAATGCCCTTGGATTCAGAGGACGGCATGGTGGGTTGTGTGTCTTTGTGACTCTGCCCAACCATGGGGGTGGAGAATGGATAGAAAAGCCAGTGAAGAGTCTCCTGCACTGCTCCAAGAGAGAGGATGAGGATCTCAGCGGGCCTGATGGGGGAGGCAATCATGCAGATGCTGAATGACCCTTGACGGCCTTTAAAAAGCGGGATGACCACTTGCTTGATTTTTTTTTATTGTACTTTGACAAAATTAACTCCTTCATTGTCGTGGCATAGGTTCATGTTCCCCCATCTTAATGGCTGCTTCTCTTCTGCAAAGCTTTTCCTGTGCTCCCAGTTCAAACCAGTTCTCCCTCCCTCTGCTCCCTGCTCTGTCTGTATTTTTTTTTTTATCTCTGGATTTCCTGGGCTTATGTTGTTTTGAGTATTCACTTTCTGTGCTCTCCCCATGGTTGAAGGGAAGGGTAGTGTTCTGGAAGTTTGATGTTTTAATTTGTTTCTAAGGATACAGTAGTCGGCATGCACATTGCACTGAGAATCATTATTTTTCCTATTTTGGAGTCTTGGGTACATCATTTTTGGGAATATACTACTAATGCTGTAGTCTCAACCATAGAGACTGTCAGGTGGTGACAGGAAGAGGAGGCATCCCTAAGTTAGCAATAGGAAGCTGCTTGTCAGAAGCTAGGTGAAGAAATGCCGTGGCAATCTCAGAATACAGGAAACAAGGTCACCCTGGAAGAACTGGGGCCTTTAGTCGGCTCAGGAGACACAACTATAGTCTTAGAGGTCACCGAGAGCTGACAAGAGGGAACACAGGTTTCTTCAGCTTACATCTCCTATCCTCTGTACTCCAGACCTGAGGATGTTTGTCACTGACTAAACGTACACAGAAGCCAGTTAGCAAGGAATTCTGGGAAGTAGAGTTTGTAGTGGCAACGTGGGGAGCGGCTCTGAATGTGCAAACAGACAAATAGTCAATGTAAGAAAATTGTGCATGTAAACACACACAGACTCATACACACACACACAGACACACACACACAGAGACACAGAGAGAGACAGAGAGACAGAGAGAAAAAGACAGACAGAGAGGATCATTTTTTTTTTTTCACAGAGTATCAGTGAGTACTGAATGGAATGACATGGGAGAAAGCCTTTATACATTCTACCGAAATATATGCTGGTGGATTGAGCCTTGACTGGAAGTCAAGGAAGCTCAAGATTGATTGTCTCCATTCCTGGGTCTGGAATATAGGAATATTTCTGAAGTCAGAACAGAGGGTATTGCTCATCCAACAGGCTGTCACCAATATCTAGGAGCAGTGGACTACCTCAAGTGATATCTCCTACAGATGAACTCCGGTCACTTGCTTGAAAGCCTTCAGTATTTATTTGGCTGGTTTTATTCACATGGGCACAGACCTTGGGCTCGTGGGCTTTGAAAGGAGACCCTCCAACACCCTCCCTTTGTCTCAGTGAACCCACCCGAGGACTGAAGCCATGGAGAGCAGTGAAGAACTCCCACGCTACTCGGGTGATGGAGACAGGGTTCGTAGAAGACACCCTTGAATGTCTGGAGCAGCTGCTCTAACCCAGCATCAGGCTGGGCACTTTACATGCATTATTTGCTTCTGACAACAGAGGAGAGGCCTGGGTAATGTGGCTGGTGCAGCTGAGCCCTCTCTTCCCTTCAGCCCCATTAACCCACATCCACCCAAATGGATTCTCGGCCAGTCCCATTAAGACATCTTGTCAGAACCATCCCACGTCATTTGCAGAGTGAAGTGAATATCAATAAAATTGTAATGAGTAATTTTCCCAGCTTCACTGACTCTTACTGGAAATTAAGCCAGGCCTCTGCAGTGGGTATCGACAGAACCTCCATCCCTCCTGGGAGTGGCTTTTCTTCCACTGAGTAAATCTGAACCCATCTGGGCAGACACCTGGTCCTCTAACGTAACGTGCATAGGCATGTGGACAGCGCGTCCCCTCTTCTTTGCAGCGAGCATCCAGTGAGAGAAGTAGCTCGCGATTTCTATGGCGTGGCCCCAGAGATAACGCTACAGGAAGCAGGGCGCCTGGTTCTCGAGCTCCTTCTAGTTACTCCCGCCTTCTTGTCAACTCCACTGGGCCCCATTAGTCTATGGATAATGTTGAAGCTCCCTGCAGTTCTGGCCTTCGATGATGTCCAAAGACAGACTAGGGACAGAGGAACCAAGCTGCCAGAGTGATCTATTTGACAGTGTACACCCGTGAGGCCCGTCTGTACTACTAGGCACTCAAGAGATAGACAGAGTGGGGGCTTTGCTGGTGTCTGAGCTGTGGCTCTCTGACCAGGGACAGCCTGAGTATCACACTTGCTTGGTTCAGTGGCTGCCACAGCCAGCGCTGGGGAAACCAGAGCTGTGAATGACAAGGTGCTAATTCAAGGCTTAGGAAGTGTGATGGTTAGGGACTGGCCCACCTTGTTCTATTCTCTCCTCTCCTCTGAAAAGCTGTCAGCAACTCCCGTGGACAGCTGCTGCTGAAGCCTCACTGACATGGAAATGTTTCTGTAGCACCTGGGCTACTGGTTTGGAACTAACTACCTGGGGGAGAGTGAGGGGGGCTGCTCAATCTGCCATCCTATGCTGGTTTTCCAGAACCTTCCTTCTGCCTAGAAAGAAATGAGTGCAGCCCAAGCTGGGTCTTCAGAAGTGTGTGCATGCATATATGTACCCATGAGTATACATATATTTGTATTTGTCTTTGCATATACATACAGGTGTATATATATATATATATATATATATATACATACATATATGTATATACACATACATACATACATATATGTATATATATGTGTGTGTGTATACACATGTTATGTGTGCATGTGCATAGGTATGTCTGTATAAGTGTGCATGAACACTAGTATGTGTACATGTATGTGACTGTGTGTGTGGTATATGTATGTGTGTGTATGTGTGTATACACACTGGTGTGTGTATGTATGTGACTGTGTGTTGTGTGTAGGTACGTGTGTGTGTGTGTGTGTGTGTGTGTGTGTGTGTGTGTGTGCTGAAATGTAGTTGGGGAAAGGAAGAGGAACCCAGAACCAGTGAGGCTCAGATTCTTGAAGACACTTGAAATGATATGCATTGTGAGACCCAGACAGGCCCTAGGCCTCCTTTTCCTATGTTCTGTTTTGCTGAAGCTCACGGAGCAAAGAGGAGCTTTACATTCATGGTTTTTCTGGAGCCAGGGGACCAAGAGCAAGTTCTGTGGTGACCTCTGTTACATGACTGTGCCTGGTGCAACCTGTTGATGGCTAAGTTGACTTGTGTGATTTGTCTGAAGAGAGGGCCAAAGAGAGAGCACATTACCAAGTTAGAGCACACTGCAGTTTGTAAAAGCCCCCTTTCTGTCTGTTTCTCCAGTGAAATCAAGCAAGTGAGGTAATTATTCTCACTTGAAGAAATTAAGCCCTCGACTAGGAATTTGCTCAAACCTTGTGGTCTATATCATTCAAGGATCTATCTTTGCCTTGGTCTATTTCTGTCTGTCTCTGTCTCTGATTCTCTCTTCTCTCTCTCTCTCTCTCTCTCTCTCTCTCTCTCTCTCTCAGAAAAGACATGTATATTCTTGTTTTGACATGCAAACACACAGCTCATATCGTTTCTCCCTACACACACATACAGGGGTATACATTTGGGACATAACTAGATTTGGTTGGGACAAGGCTCTTGGAATTATGTGATTTGCCTCCAGTACTGAGGCCACTCCAGCTCCTGCCTATTTCCTGGATTCCAAAGCATTTTTTTCTCTGCTGCCCCCAGGCCATATTGCTAAATATATCCCCGTATGAACCCATTTACCATCTGTAGCTAAAATGCTTCTTGACTGCTCTGAGCCAAGATTAGACGTCCGTCTAAACGTCAATGATTATTTCATCGGCTAAAAGCAAATTGATCAAGCTCGTCCTCCCTGCAGACTGAGGAGGCTCTTGGTCTATTTGTAGCTCCGTCTGCTATGTGAGGAGCGGCTGTTCTGAGTGAAGGCTGCCTGCTGCTTTCTGTAGCAATGGCATCCGCAGACTGGTCATTGATGTGTTTTGCCTGTGATCGGGGATACTTTGGAACAGACCAGGGAGGCTTCTTCCAGACAACGTGGTTATTCCTGCACTAGCCCCTTTGCTCCCACACCCTGCAGGGCTCCTCTTCAGGATTCCCTGGAGTTGGAACTGTTGGGAGATAGTTAGTTCACTGTGGGAGTCTTTCGGGCCTTCAGCACAGAGGACGTCCTAAACAGTTCCCAAAGAGAAGACCCAACTAAAGATCACCACGGAGTGCCATTCAGAAGTTCTCACGACTGCTCAGGACCCCAAGGGTTCAGCATTGTGTTTGTTGTCATTCATGAAGTCAAGGTATAAGAACATAGACATGGATAGAATAAAATGTATTAAAAATAAGATGGCCAGATGGCTGGGCAGATAAGGTGCCTGTCTTCAAGTCTGGTGACCTGAGTTTGATCGGTAAAACCAGTTGTCCTCAGATCTCCATGGCATGCAGGCACCCTTCCTATACATACAAGCACACACACACACACACACACACACACACACACACACACAAAAAAAAAAAAAAAACAACTAAATGCTTAACAAGTAATTACAGAAAAATAGTTTCTTTCTAAAATGCTTCAGTAAAAAAATTGAAGGGTGAAGGATAAGAAAGACATATGTATGTTTTAAAATATTTTTCCTCTTCTTTTTTTAATTTTAACTTTTTCTTTCTTTCTTTTTCTGATCTTTTCTGATCTTAAGTCCTCACCTCCACTGAGTTTCCAGCTACCCGCTCTGAGCTGAATAAAACAACAGCCAGCCCAGTAGACAAGCCATGAGTGCGGGCAGGCTCCCAAAGCACAGGGAAGGGATTCTTCATTTCATACATCATTTAAAGCCCACTGCAGTGATTTACCAATGTCAGCCTGTCTTTGAGCACAAGGAAAGAAGAGAGAGATGCACATGCCCTGTTGTACATCAGGACCAAGGGGGTGAAGGGGAAGACGGCAGGCTGGGTTTTGCTCCTTCCCTAAACACTTCTGAGAAGCCACAGACTGTACAGCTCTAAGGGAGAAAGATAACGGGAGGTAAATGGTTTGGATCTCACAGAGAGATCTGACTGCCCTTTCCACCCATCGCGACTGCATAAGGCAGACTCTCCCCCAGAGTCCGTGAGGTCTTTTTCTGCCCAGGGCTCACCACTTGGATCCATTCTAAACTCTAACTTTGACCTTCTCAGATCCTCACCTTATCATACCATGCCCCACTTAAGTGCTTTTTACGAGGCAGATTCTACTGTTTCTCACCAGTGATGTCAGGCCTCAGGGAGCTGGGTTCCTGTCCTCCTAAGGGTCTAGGTGCCTTGGGGTACCAAACCGTGTATGCATTCGCCATCAATTTTCCCTGTGGCCTTCTCTGTGCCTGGGACGATGCATCTTTGCTCTTTTACTCTAAAGCCTCTTTTAAGAACCTATTAAACACTCACCTCACCTGACTCACTCTGTGTGACCAAGCCGGCCCTTTCCCACTTATTCATACGGACCTTGAGCCAGCAACGGAGTATGGTGAGATAGCAAACAATAAAAATTACTAGACAACAATGCCAATAAATTTCGCAAGGTGACCACTGAGTGGCTTATGCATAGCACCTCTTTGCTCTCACAATGACCCTACCAGGGTGAGCTATCAATATTTTCAGATGAAGGAAACCAATGGAGACTTAGTATGGTTATGGTAAATGTTTAAAGCCCCACCCAGCCTGGGCATGTAGCCCAGTGGCAGAAAACATGTGTGAGTACGTGTGAGTCCCTGGGTTCAACTCTTAGTAACAGGGGTTGGAGCTGTACAATAATAGGCTGTAAATACCTCAGAGTGTGTGTGTGTGTGTGTGTGTGTGTGTGTGTGTGTATACACACACACATATGTATATATACACACACATATATGTATGTATATACACACATATATGTATATATACTTATACATATATATAATAGCTATGTGCTTTATTTACATTTCAAATGGTATCTCCTTTCCAAGTTACCCCTTCGAAAACCCTCTATCCCATCCCCCCTCCCCCTGCTTACCTCCTCCCCCCAAATATCATGACTTGCATTCCTCTATTCTAGGGAATCGTAGCTCAGAGTTTCTACCCTGATCTGTCTGTCTGTCTGTCTGTCTGTCTCCCTCTCCTTCCTTCCCTCTCCCAACCTCTCTCTCCCTTCCTCTCTGTCTCCTTTATGATCCTTTAACCACTATTTTTTACTGCCTCTCAGTCCAGTATTACTTCTAAGGTAATTGATTTTTAGGTTTCAGTTTAGTTCCGCAATAAAACTGTGGACTCCCCAAGGAGGCCACGCATGTCTTCTATATCTGCATCCCCTGCAGCATCTAACCTCCGAGCTAGACAGGCGATAGGCATTCAATATAAACTTGATCATCCATTGATTGCTCAGACAGCTCCCAGACTTGGGCTTTGCACTCTCTTCTCATTACGGAAAAGCCTAAGTAATCTGGCTCTGGAGGAGGACTGGGGCTGGGGGTGGGCGAGCATAACCATCTCCTCATTAGGGGAATGTCATTCCGCACTACTTCAAATAAACCACCTGGATGAATGCTAAGCATGTACTATCGCAGGCCATGCATGGGGCTTGGGAACAAAACCTTTTTGTCACAGAGGAAACAAGGCTCCAGCTGGAAGAAGGTGAAGCAAATCAGTTCTGGATGAGGACAGGGGCATGAGAGGAGGGGCGGCAGAGGGCTCTGCAGGTAGATGTGGGTCATCAAGGAGGCTGAATGGAGAGCTAGCGGGCTGGTGGGGCTTTGATCTGGGACCCACAGGGAGAAAAGAAGGTGCATAGTAAGAAGGAAAGTTGACTCCCTACTTACAGTGTTCATTTTGTAGTGGTTGTACCATACAGGGCTCTTTGGTGTTTGTTCTGCTCATGATGATTCCTGAACTGCGTTGCCTACACAGTCTTTCTTGGAGTGGCCAGGAGGATGCCATTTGATAAAGGTAAAAGTACAGTGTTGTGGGGCATTAGACACAAACAGGGGGGCTACTCGCCAACTGTCTTTGATTCTGTTGGTGTCCTGACTTCTCTTTGGAGCAGGGTTCTACTCTGCTCTCTCTGTGCTGTTCGCAGAACACCGCAGTCTGGGTGGCTTCTCAGTAGCGGAATGTGGGTTCTCTTCCTTCTGGGGGCCATGACGTGCAAGCGGGAGGCTGCCGTGCTGTCTGGTGAGGGTCTGATGCCTCAGCCATGAATAGGCGTCTAGGCATTTGGTCTTAACATGGTGGGACGTTGTGAAGAAGCCATCCACAAGTGGGGTCTTTTATGAAGGCGTTAACCCCATTCACCAGGGCTCCACCTACTTCCTTAGAGCCCTGCCTCCTCAGCCTGTCCTCTCAGGGTTAGGTTTCAACACTAGGGCTTTGGGGGAAGCAGAACAATGCAGGCACACGGCCTTCTGCATCTAACCCGGGATGCTGCTGCTGTGGCAGACACGGGCGACTCTCTGCCTAAGGACAAGTTTTCTATTAGGGAAGAGCCGAAATCCTAGGGAGTTAATTCCTCAGAGATGCCCCTAGCAAGTGATAGATGAACATTGATGGATGAATATTGCTTCCTTGGCCCTTGGTGGAACGGCTCTGAGGTCTGTTCAAAGTTAAGCCGTAGCTTCCAGATAGTGACTTGTTAATAACCAAGTCTTCATTGGCTGGCCAAGCTCCATACCTGTGTGCCTTCCCACTCTCCTGCAGTGTGTTCAGGGGTCACCCCGTATGAAGTTCTTGGCACTGGAGTCACGGGGTCTGTCTCTGGAAGCAGGAACTAGCATAGGGAATTGTAGTCTATTCATTGTAGAGCTAGGCATGTTTATTAATAGCGCTAATTTTCCCCCAATTGAGCTACTAGGTCCTGCTCAAGTACTATAAACCAGATCCCCATACTTCCAGGAGCTTAGGTGCTCACCCACTGTGAGGGGCCTGGATCCCTCTTGTGGTACACTCATCATTCTATGTGGATTATTTACCTGTTTCCTTTATCCCCTTCCAACCAGTATTTTAAAGACCTGGAAAGCAGGGACCGTGTCGCATTGAGCCTTTACTATAAATCCCTTTTGCAGAATGGCGCTAAGTAAGTCATCTTGAAATCTGACTCCCGCCATACAAAGGCAAGCTAGTCCTATCCCTTTCACTACTTTATAAGCAATGAAGATCACTTTCCAGAGCTACAGTGCTCTTTAGGGTTTCATACTGGGTTCATTGCTTTCCTTATCTTCAAGTGACCTTTCAAACAGTCTCTAGAGTCCTTCCGGAACCCATCTCAAACAGTCTTTAATGGGAGCTTGAGGCTCATTGGGTCTTTGTACAGCCTGGTGACCTCCTTGAAAGCTGGGCTGAAGCAGTTGATTAACGAGCGGGGGTGAACATAGAGGCGATAGGTAACACAGGTGCTGAAACTGGGTGGGGCTCTTGTCTGGAATGCATGGCCACACTCCACGGTGTTTCTGCCACCATTTTCTGCTCTGCTCTTCTGGACTGCCTTTGTTATTCGGCAGCACCGTGACCACACTGAGAAACCTCCCCCAAACGCTGGACTGTCCCTGCCACACACTCAATTGCTGATCCATAAGGTAGCTGGCCACTCTGGAGGCTGTCATTACTGACTGTGACACCTGAGCCAAACTGGTTTCTAACTCGGAGGCCAGCTGGAGGCCCCATCCAGGCAAATGATTGCCACTCAGAGACGCCTGGGTCACAACCGAACTGCTACCCAGACCCGCAGGGTTCTCCTTCAGGTTTCCATTTTGGACTTTAGAGATGCTGATCTCTTGGAAGGCAAATCTCTTGTGATAAATCAGAGGCCACCTTGGAAGAGGCAAATGACTTAGTAGAGTGCAGGCTCCTGGCCAGTTCATGTCACCATAGTCTTGGCTGGCCCCCCTGGCTCCAATAAAGCCGTGCGGTGCCAGGCTTGGCAGGCCCCAAACTAGATGGACAGATGCTCCCTCCAAACTACCGATCTATTTGCATAGATCATCTGGGAAGGTGGCATCTTTCAGGAGTGCAGGAACTCCAAAAGGCCTCAAGTCCCGCTTACCTCCTGCCATCCCGGGGGAGGAGAGCCACCCCGAGCACATGGCGGCATACCCTCGGCCACCTGCCTAGTTGCCAAAGGAGATGCTCAGTGGAGGCATTGGCACCCAGCTCACCAAATGGGAACGTCTGCAGTCAACAAAAGCAGGCTGGCCGCCACCACACCGTGCCCACCACACCGTGCATGTGCTGGAAACTGGGAAAGATATTCTCTGCACGGGGAAAGGTTGGACCAGAACTGTTCTACATGGCCTCAGGCAGCAGAGAGCCTCATTTCTCCAAACAGAAAGGCCACTCAGGCCCTGGACGCTGGCCTAGCATGGGCTCTGAAGCCAGGGCCAGACTTCAAGAGCATCCACGAAGACCTGCTTGATAAAAGAAGCAGATGCTGTCTAAAATCGCCCAAATGGACTTTTTTTTTTTTCCCCCGAATCAGCCCATCCCACAAACAACTGTGCGCTGCCGCTCAGGGAATGTAGAACACTGCACTGTGTGCACCAACTTCTGAGTTTGGGCTGCATGTTCCCAGGAAAGAAGAATGAACAAAGACAGGCATTTTCTCCACAACCATTTGTCAACGAGCCCAGCAGACACAGAGAGTGCTGCCTGGTAAGAATGGAAGCCAGATCTACCTTCATCACACATGTTTTTCAAAGGTCTGGATGCTGGAAACATGGATGAATAAAGATTCCTTTGTGCTCGTGTTTGAGGAGTTTGCACCCCTGGATACTGCTATCAGGGGGCAGAAGAGGAAACCTGGTCTGCAGTCTTGTAGTTGACTGGGCTGGGCTGCCCCAGACCTCCAATCCCTGCTGTGCACTTTACACAGAGAGGAGATACACTGACATCACCCCCTAGGAAGTTCAGGCCCGGACACCTCTGAGCGGGACTCAGCTCTCTTTGGTTTCTTCCCCTCCCCTCCCCTCCCCCACCCGCGGGTTCCATTTTCCTGAGTATGGGTCCTGAGGCTGCCAGAATGGTTCTGAATTCGAATGACAAAGTCATTTGGATACAGTCTGCTCTGTATTTTCTTGGTGTGCTGAAATGATACCAGAATGACAACATTTGAAAGTCAGCCCTCTTCCCAGGCTGGCCTCTTATGCAACCTAGGTGAGGGCCAGAGCTCACTGGCTTATACCAAGGCCTTAAGCAGCCCAGAGGTCACACCTGTCTCCAACAATCCACTGAATGGGAAATTAAAAGCAGCCTGTTCTGACAATGGTATGCAGCCCCACGTGTAAATTAACAAATCTCTCCCAGAACCCAGAACAGATACATCTTTGTTCAGCTAAAGAACTTGGGTATAAATTGTAGCTTTTTAGGACGTCTCTGTCAAAAGTGTAATATATCACAGAATAGTGGATACAAGTTCAAAAGTACATATAATAATATAATTAAGATAGCTTGACAAGAATGTATTTTAAAAGTATAAAATACCTGCAGGTGTAATAGCTTCATAAAGTCTGTCAGATTTACCTCTGCTGTGAAGAAATTTAAAATGTTTTACTTTAATGTGATGCAAATGAAGGCTGAGCTATGCATATAACACACTCCTTAAAAAATAGGTAGTGGGGAAAGAATAAAAGTCAGATCCAGGCCAAACAAGACATTCACGTTTGCAGGCAACTGGATAATAGATCAAGCAAACAGATTAGGGAGTGACGCTGAGCTGTTTGCAGAAAACACCAATTTCACATTTCCCTCCCTTGCTGGCTACAGGAAAAGTACCTGTTTTTATTCAAAATTAATGATTCCCCCTGTACATTTTTCTTTCTACTCAAAAGATCCAAACATAATTCTTCTTTTAAAGGCAAAGGCAATTTTTATATAATTACTTGCCTATAGAAAATTATTTTTCAGTATGCTAAAAGCTTGGGAGAGGAATGAATCCCACAAAACACATAGGTCCCCAGGACGCCTCTCCAGGCCCTAGGATGCCTCTCCAGGCTCCAGGATGCCCGTCCCAGCTCCATGAAGCCTCTCCAGGCTCCAGAATGCCTCTCCAAGCTCCAGGAGCTGCCTCCTAAAGGGAGAGGAACCAAGACAACCCTTCCAACCGGTCTCATTCACACACCAAGCAATTGCCTCTAACTTGGCTACCTGAGCCATCCAAACACAGTGCTCCTTCAAGCAAAGAAGTGGGAGTGGTTTCTTGTGGACCAAAGAACAATTTGTCTGAAGTTACAAGATTAATTCAACCAATCTTCAATGCCAAATACTGGACAGCCCAGACCAACTCCTCACCTTGCCCTCCCCAGCTAAAGACAGTTTACTTAAGGACTCCTACCTCTTTGCCTGGCGCTTGTAGTATTAAAATTGATTTAATGATGTCTATGTTTCTGTACTGCCCCAGCCCCTTCCTGTGCAGGTCTGATGTTGCAAGATGGCACGAGGGTACCTATTCCCAAACTTCCTTCCTCATCAGGGTTTTCCAGATGTTCTTCCCATCCTCTTCTACCCCTTCTTTCCCTTCTGCTTTCTTCCTTCCTTTCCTCCCTCCTCTCCTCCTCCTTCCTCCCCTCCTTCCCTTCTTCCCTTCCTTCTTCGCTTCCTACTCCTTTGAAATCCTAATGAAATCAGGGCTTCATAAATGAACTACAAATTCGGTCCTCACTCTCATCTACTTAATGTCAACTGGCACAAATCTCAAGCTGGATTTTTGAGACAAAATCCAAGTGCAGCTTTCCCAGGCCCCTGAAATTTTTTCTGACCTTGGGCATGGCTAAGAGGCCAGGGTGTAGCATGAGTCCCATGTTTCGTTGTATTTAAATGCAAGAGAAAACCCTTGGTTCCCAGATCTCTGTCTATGCTCAGAGGCAGGATAGGTGCTGCCAGTGTGACCACTCTGCAGGATGGAGCGAGAAAGGCCCGCAACAAAAGGACAAAAGCCACACGCCCACCCTGCAAAGCCCGCCGCAAGACTCGATGGGGCTGGCGCCTGTGCCGATGATGATAATGATCCCCACAAGAAATTTCAAAGTAAATGTACTTTTCACCATTATCACTCTCATTTGCATTCTGCTCCATGTGGATCGTGAATGTTGCCTGAACGCTTCATTTTCAGGGTAGGTCTTCGTGATGGCAAACAAACAGTTTGGGAAGGAATTAGCCATATGGGCTTGGGCATTATTTTCTTAATGTGGGAACTGGGTCAGCCCTACAAAATGTTTCCTCAAATACTTAAACTGGCACATTTTCTTTCCGAGAGGCGAGGCTCGCATCCGAGTTGGCTGTGCTTAGATTCATAGCGGTAGCTTCCAACCTCCAGAGGCTCAGAGAATGAATGCTATGGAGGAAACAGTCTCCAGATCCAAAGAGCAGCCAGCCTCCTCCTCATCTTACAGCAAGGTCACATGGGAAACCGTATCTCCTATTTCTAAATTGCCTCACGGCAAATACATTTCAATCAGTCAATCGATTAATCAATTCATATATTCCTCAATGCACCCTCTGTGCGTGACCCTGACCGTGCCCAGGGCATAGGACCACTGGCTCACTGCCTGTCCCTTTTCGTCCCCTTCTACTTTTCAATGAGGGACAAAGTGGAGAAGCACCAGTGGGACTCCTAGCTATTGCTCCTCTCCCCTGGGGACAAACGGAAGGCACAATATTGGGAAGGACACCCCCGTCAAGAGTGTCACCAGTGAGGGATAACACTATCCGAAACAGACCTTTTAAGGGCAACCCATTATTTTTGTAATTTGTTTAAACGAAACCAAGTGACTCTTTAAACTCTAATTCGCATCTCGGAAATATAATGGAACAGCTATCCCTCGCCTTTCTCTCTGGAGTTGCTGGCAATAATTTTCATGCCAGCAGAAGGCATTCGACATTAGAGGTGAGCAAAGTAGAGAAGTCTGGCTTTTATCAGATAATTAAGATGCTACCAAAGTCAAGCCTTTATCAACATTAGACTAAAAATAAGCTCTTCCCATCCAAGGGCCTTTCAATGGGGCATCCAGGGCGGCAGAGCTCTGGATAGGGCTTAGCCTTTTTAGAAAGCAGTTCCCTGCTTTTCAACTTTTATTGGCAATCCATTCTCATTATGCCCAATGCATTTGTCTTCATAATATGTACTTCACAATTACAATATCAAAGAGTTTGTATCTACATAATAAAAATGATCTATAGAACAGTACAAGGAAAACATAATAGCGTAGTGCGATCATTAATGGGATGAATACTTTGAGAGGAAACATGGCTTCCCAGGAGAGAACCTGTGCCTGTATCATAAGATGTGAGAAACAGGCAAAGGCTTGGAGGTGAAACAAATTAAATCCAGGGCTTCCCCAGAGGGAGCTGCCCTGCCTGACTTTGGTGATGGGAGGGGCTCTCAGGGGTGTGAGAGGTGACCTCTTGTTGGAAGTGATCTCTTCAAAGTGGATTTGTTCTGTCTACCCTTCAGAACTTTCTGGCCCCAGTACTTGTTTAACAAGCAAGTGAAATAAGGCTCAGTATTTTCTCTCAAGAATAAGCACTGGCAGATTCTTCTTATGGGTAATGATGTGCTACCGTGGGCCTTGAGAGAGGCCATGTGGGAAGTGGGGAACACCTCCTGGACGCCAAGATCCCTGGTCTCAGTTTCTAAGGCTAATGGCATTGACAAGAGAACATAAAGTCACAGGAGACGGTCCATCAACACGGTCAAGGCTGAGGGGATAATTTAGTTTATATTCTGAGAAATGCGCACAGAGCTGGGCACATTAGAGTCTGCACATCCGTGTTCTTTCGTCTCCTACAGCTTCTATGTCACGGCTTAGCTCCCAGGACACACTCAGAAAAGATAGTTTTAAAGATAACTTTTAAAGAAATGGATACGTTGTTCATAAAGCCCAAATATTATAAATTGAAACTTCCAGCAGTAGATCACAGACGCCTTCAAGATGGACTCACACGGACGTGATGAAATAGAATTATATTAATGTAGACCAAGGAAAAGGAGTGAGAACAAGGGAGAGGCGGTGGCAGCTGAGTTTGCATGAGCGTATAAGTTGTGGCACTGGGCCAGGGCAGGCCTGGGGACCCCTTGCTGGGCACATTGGAGGCCTGGCAGATGTTTTGAATAAGAAGAGAGGAAGCCAAGCAGATGTCCAGCTCTGTTAAGAGACCGTGGATTGAGAAGGACTGTGGTCACGCTTCTTAGTTGACAGAAAGTGGCATGGATCCATTGGTGAGGAAAAGTTCTGGCCTGGATAGTCAGCCAAGATCTGGGAGACTCCTGGGACTGGGCTAAGTCGGAAAAGTTGGGCTTCCTCTGTACGAACTTCAGGAATTTCCTGTGCCTACTGCTCTCTCATGACACACATGAGTGTAAACGGACAGAGTACACCCAGCTCATCTGAGCACAAGTAGCCCATTGGGAGGGCCAGCAAACCTATGGTGGAAAGCAGGGCCACAAGCCATTCAGGGATGCAGTCTGCCAAGGCTTTAGGCAGTTTGCTTATTGGTGAGCATCATAGACTGCACTTGTATTTATTTATGCCTATGATGTCACCAAGTCATACTATTATGGGACCACGGTTGATTATTCAGCCTGTGGCCTATCAGAACCTTGTTATGCAGTGATGACCTTCACTCCCCTCCTTCCCCGTCCTCCCCCACACACCTGCGTGCACGTACTCTCTGCCCTATAAAATGAACTAAATTATATTTAGAGGTAAAATAATTTCTGCATCTATTGATTTAGATGTAAGCATTTTTTTTGACTTATTTAGAAATTCACCCCAGTTTGTTGAATTTATCCGGCTAGGATCACTCATCTGCGTGCAAGTGAACTGGGTGCAAGGTTGGGCTGTCACTGAAATATCCCTGGGTACTGGATGGTGTACAAAACCACAGCAGTGACAGGAACGGTACAACCCAGGGGAGACACCCAGAAGCATGCTGTAAGACAGAGCCTTTGAGTCTGTGGCTCACACTCACGTTATCCACACAGGGGAGAGCAGCCTTTCAACGTACAGGCAAGAGAGCAGGGCAGGGTGCCATACTTGCCGATCCCCTTACACACCTGCCGTGCTTCTCATCTCACACATAGTGGGTCTCATGCTTCTCATCTCACACATAGTGGGTCTAATGCTTCTCATCTCACACATAGTGGGTCTTATGCTTCTCATCTCACACATAGTGGGTCTAATGCTTCTCATCTCACACATAGTGGGTCTTATGGTTCTCATCTCACACATAGTGGGTCTAATGCTTCTCATCTCACACATAGTGGGTCTAATGCTTCTCATCTCACACATAGTGGGTCTAATGCTTCTCATCTCACACATAGTGGGTCTTATGGTTCTCATCTCACACATAGTGGGTCTCATGGTTCTTATCTCACACATAGTGGGTCTTATGCTTCTCATCTCACACATAGTGGGTCTAATGATTCTCATCTCACACATAGTGGGTCTTATGGTTCTCATCTCACACATAGTGGGTCTAATGCTTCTCATCTCACACATAGTGGGTCTAATGTTTCTCATCTCACACATAGTGGGTCTAATGCTTCTCATCTCACACATAGTGGGTCTAATGCTTCTCATCTCACACATAGTGGGTCTTATGGTTCTCATCTCACACATAGTGGGTCTCATGATTCTCAACTCACACATAGTGGGGTCTATTGTTTTCCATCTCACACATAGTGGGCCTTCATCCCAAGCAGTGGAAGTGATTTGAGATTAATCCCTGAGGACTTGGGACTTTTGACCTTTCTCCTTTCCCATTGCCCATAGAATCTCGCACAGATAGAAAAGCAGACAAGCAGGCATACGGACAGGAACCGAGAGATGAAACATGCACATTCTCTAGGCAGTGTCCGGGCTTTAGACACAGTTATTCTGTCTTCAGAAAGGTAATTCCATGGGTGCATCCAAAATTCCCTGTAGGCTTTTAAAACCTTAGTACAGGGTTGTAAACTGAGGAGAGTTAAACGTCCTCTGTAGCTAGTAAAATGGGGTATATAGAGAGAATTGTGTTACAGGTGACTAATGGGGCTTCACCTTACCCCTGCCCCCACATACACAGATAATGCATAGACAGCTGAGAGGGAGAAAGACGGACAGAGGGATAGTAGCTCGATAACATTACATTGCATTTATAAGCAAGAAGTCCAGTATTTTTACTCCTGGGGAAGGAAACAACTCTGCTGACTATTTTCCCCCTAAAATTGCATTCAAACTTTTCTTTTGTAAGAAAAACGAGAGAAAAAAATCAATAGAGCATGAAAGGACATGAAAAATGCATTTTAACCCGTACTTTTTCCCAACAGAGCAATTTTTAAAAGCTCTCTTAGAGAGAGAGAGAGAGAGAGAGAGAGAGAGAGAGAGAGACAATGTGATTCTCAAGGAAAAAAAATGCCACATAACCCTGAATCAGGAGCAAAGGATAAAAACAAGTCTAATGAAGATCTAAAGATCTGACCTAGTAATATGAAGTACAGAAGAGAAATGGCGTCATCCTCAGGTGTCCCTGGGGGGCTGAAGGTCAAAGGGCACGTAAAATGTGATGGGGAACAAATTTCATTTTTGGATCGTTCAGCATATATTCGTATTAAAGCTTCTAAGCCTCCCGAGTTGGTGAAATGAGTGTTCGGGGACCGACTGCCCCTGTGTGGCCCCTGCTGCCTTTCTCCCTTGTCCTTCTATGAGAAACGGCAGGGCAAAGAAAGCCAGACATCCCTTGCAGGGCCCAGGTGAAAAGAAAACAGGGAGGGAGAGCAGGTTAAATGCGATATTAAAGACGATCTTTCCTAATCAGTGTGTCTTTCTTCCTTGCAGCTAAGCAATCTCTGTCAATTACGGGACATTACTCTGCAGGCCAACTGGCAATTACAATGGTGTCTTGTCCCCTCCCCCCCTCCACCACCACCAGCACCGGCAGCAAAAGTAAGAGCTCTTCTGAGTGTGGCTGAGTGTGGGAAGAGGAAGAAAATGGTGCTTGCTCCAGAGGTAGCGGGCGTACAGGGAACCTATAACCAGGATACAGATGCTATATGCAGCTGTTATGCAAAGGAGCGCCTGTTCTCAGAGTTGATGTGTTTATTTAGACTAGTGCTAAAGCTGAGTTAATGCCAATTTCCAGGGAGGATTAATATACACTAACGTGGAATTATTGAACCGTTATACACATCTGGAAATACATGTTCTAACTTTCTTCCCCCAGCTGCCAGCTGGATTGAGGAAGCAGCTGACGTGTTTGCCACCCATTGGTCCCAGTGCCTTGCCGGATAAATGCATTCGGGCTCCCGGACTCAGTTCACGGCCCTTACCCTCTGGCGAGCCTTTCATTCCTTCTCGTTAAGGTAAGATTCCCAGCCTTCCTGTTCAAGTTGGGGTTGTGACCTCTTCTGTTTGTCCTAATTCTCTCGCTCCCTGCAAGACCACTCTCTCTGTACAGCTATGTGCTCTCCTGAAAGAACAAAAATGCCAGAGCATTTGAGTCCTCTTTGGCTGTTCAGTCACTGGACCTCTGTGCAGCACTGAGTGGGTCCTTTGGGAGAATGGCCGCTTGGTAAAGAGAATGCATAGAGAAGTAGTGAAGGGCATATCAAGGACTCCATAGCTTTATATCACTATGACCTCTTTGGGTAATGGACAGTGGTTTTTCCTCTCCGTGGCTCCGCCCATCTCAGTTACTTAAGTAGGGAAATTGGGTGCCTATGGAGACGCCTTATGAACTATTGTGAGAGCAATCCAGCCACCCTATCCCTTTCTATCCCTCCTCTCTCCCTAACCTAAACATCCACACCATCATCCAGCATCCTAGAGAGGCTTGCCCACTTGACCCACACCGCCGCTGTCAGAGTTTGATCCTCAATAATGACAAAGCTCACAGCAGTTTGAAATGCCCTCCCTCCTAATATCAGCCATAAAAAAATAGAATTTGTCATTGGAGATTCTGCTGGGGGCTCCTCAATTACTGTTGGCTACTGCCCAGCCCCCCCACCCCCCCCACCCCCCACCCCCCCCACCCCCCCACCCCCGGCACCTTTTACTTCCTGGACACCCAGCTGTTCAGATGGATCTCACCGAGTGCCCGTCAGTCAAATCACGCCTTCGTTCATCTCCGGTTCCCAAGTACCCTGCAATCATTTGTGCTTTTCTCCAGAAGCCTCTTACAGTGCCACATCAGAAGAGCTCTTTAAACGCTAACAAGAACCAATATTTTAGATTCTACTGCGAGGCGCTTCAGCTCAAGTCACTTTATTGTAAAATTAGATGTCATTGTGGAAAGCGTGGATATAAATATAAGAGCAGAAGTCCCTTTCCTTAATGTAGAAACCAAGGTAACAATATCCCATTTTTCCTTGTCATCAAAAGTCTTTTTTTTTTTTTTTTTTTTTTACAGCTTGGCGAATATAATGCACTGCATATTTATGCTTAGCATTAAATAACTATTATGCAAAAGTACTCCACAGTAATATCTAAGTATATTTATGGAAAGCTAAATTATATTGCCAAGTTTATTTTAGACCAAAGAAGCCCCTGGGAAGGGATATTGTGTATTTTAAAGAGTAAATGTAAACTATTAAATAGAGAGAGCTTTTGTGGCGCGTAACACATTCTACGTAGGTAAATCACAGCGCAATTACACAGTAAACTTTTCTTTGATGAAGCACTGAAGTGATGACATGCAATTACTTTTCCAACGCTGCACCGTGTGTTTATCAAAATGTTAATGCAAGCATAATAACAGGCTGCATGTTTGCGCCGAGAATGTCAGCGCCATCCAGCTGTCAATCACATCTGAAAATAAAATCGCAAATAAGCAGGCAGCTTGATAGCAGGAGTGACAGCCAATACTCGCTCAGCTGACAGGTCCTTTGCTCTCCTCCACCAATCGCCGTGTCACTGTAATATACCTAATACGAGGAGTATATCTCTGCTTAGCTGGAATGGGACCAAGTGGTTTGAGTGGAATGAACTTGGCGTGTGTCTCCCCTTCCTTTCTTGTGTCTGCTAATGGACCCTTTCTCAGAGGCCAAACGACCCCATTCTGTTTCCGTTATCTGTTCCCTTTTGCTCTTCTAGAGTGGTACTCTCATAAAAACTCTAAAGCCCAGAGATGAGCTGGCTTTCATAGACGTATATTCATATCAGGTTCTTGGCCAACTGGCGTCTGCTAATCCCTTAGCAATAGATCCAACTGTGGTTTGCTAGGTCGTGGTCATGGAGGTGGAAAGTCCTAGGTTAGACTGCAAACAATTGCCTGGGTTTTGGGTAAAGCTGTCAGTACAACTTAAAACCAAGACACCCAAAGTGAACAAAAAAACCTCCATAGCCCAAACAAGAGTCTGGTTTAAAAGAAAAGCTGCCTAAACTGTTAATGGAATCGGGATGAACAGATCAGTGCTTGGAATCCCACACAGGACCTCTCCTGGGGTGGAGAAGGAGTCAAGTCCTACTCAGGTCCCCAGCAATGTCATTTCCTGTCCTCTGGCACATCTAGGAAGTGAGCACTTTAGCTGTGGGAACCTTGTGTTTGTCCCAACTCATGCCCTCTTGACTTTCTTCTCTGAGGACACTTTTCACTGAAGGGCCCTTTCAAAATGAATCCACAATTACCATGTACTTCTTGTCCAAGTGTGAGCAGGTACGCACACCCTTCCCCTCTAGATTCTGAGTGCGGAACTTTTCAGTACGGGGGTCCATTTTGGAGTTTGACTTTGAATGCACTGGAACAATTAGTCGGGACTAAGCTCATTGTTAGATGCCCCACCCCACCCCCAACTTGCATAATTCATTCCCTGGTTAGCTGATCTTACAGGGTGAATCACACTTACATATTTGCCCTTTGGTATTATAAAATTCTGGAATGGCTTGTCCAGCTTGCCCTTTACAGAAATATTCAACTATAATCATGGCGGACCCTCTGCTTCTGGGTTTGAAAAGACTTGGAGGCGTTTCACTTGAAAGTAGAAGGCAGGGAGAAGTTTCCTCCCGGAATCCACTGCTCTTCGACAATCTGACTCCTCTTTTCTTGCTTTCCAGTGATGCCAACAAATGGTGCAAAGGCAGCTGGCCACGCTGACCTTCCTGGCTGCCTGAAGCATAGGAAAGAGTTGATTTGGGGTGACTATGGTGAGTGGAGGCATTTTGCCTATTGGACAGGTAAATGGGGGCCTGTTGAGTGATGGCCTTCCACTTCTGCAGTAAGTACAGTCTTCTGCTTCTGCAGCAAGTGTGTGTGAAACACACACACAAATACAAAAAAAACTTTGTAGCGTCTGTTTTCACAGACCATGAATTCAGAGATTGTGACCTCCCTCAATCTGACCTGCTGGATAGCCCATGACAGTATACTACAGGTAAGAAGCCAGTGTTAAGACACTGTAGGGCTGCAGGCTGATTGCTAGTACCCCAGTTTCTATGGGTATACAGGATATTACCATTAAAGCAACACCATGGCTGTACTTTACCTTGCTCTGAGTTCTCCAAGGGGACTGAGTTAGATAAAACAATCTAACAAATTCCATGGCAGCTGAACAGGAGATAGGAGTACCCTTCCATGCTTCTTTTCTGGGTTGGAAAAAGAGAATGGGAGTAGGGATTTCCCATGAGAAGGGTCATGGAAGTTGTTGGCGTGACCCTGGAACTTTAGAACTGGCGAGAACTCATTCATGGTGAGGTGATGTAGGAAAGAGCGAAGTGGGGCATCTTGGGAAGGCCACACAGCCCGAGAGAGAGAGAGAGAGAGAGAGAGAGAGAGAGAGAGAGAGAGAGAGAGATCTTTATATAGCTCAAGATTTACAGTCTGCTCCCCATATCTCATCTCTTTACCTAACTTTCTACCACCTCTCTGTCCTACAGCCTTATCTACGTGAGGTCTACACACATGGGATTTTTATTAATTCCAAACTACATGGCTACCACGATCTTTTCCACGATCAGTTCACAGCATCACCTCTGTTCGGAATGTCTTTTACTACACTCCTTACTTGGAAAGATCCTACCCTTTCTTCAAGTTTTCCAAAAGTTATATTCCTAACCCAGGTGGTAGTGACACACCACAAATCCCAGCATTTGGGAGACAGAGGCAGGTAAACCTTTCATTTCGAGGCCAATCTGATCTACAGATTTAGTTTTAAGATGGCCAGGGCTACGCAGAGAAACCCTGCCCCAAAAATAAAAAAACAAAAACAAAAACAAAAGATAAATAAAACACAAAAAAAGTTGTATTATACTGTGGCATCTCTCTCAATGATTTAAGAAGAATTCACTACTCTGACCTGGATACTTTCCTAGTACTTTTGTTTTAGGTTTTGCTTCCATACAGACATACACTCCTATTCCCAGTCATACCATGGGACTCTTGTGGAGTAAGGCTCAAAACATTGGATTGGAATTCCTGAGTCAAAGATGGGCCAGATGAGAGACTCATGAAACCAGATAAAAATGCCTCATTTGAGTTAAATATACACAATTAGAAAGCAGGATATATAAAAGAAGTAAGCATTTATTCAGAGCCAGCATTGGATAGTAAAGACATAATGAATTAACACAAAGGGTTCTAGGATCATTGAAGCAGTTCAACACTGAACGTCTTTGGAAGCCATGGGCTCTCAGTTATAGCAGGATGAAAGTGGAGGCTCTCTGGATCCCCGGGGAGACTGACCAAATGGCTTCAATGATCTTTAAGATACTTTTGAAATCCAAGACTCTTTAAATCACTGGCCATTCACGAACAAATAAACTCCTTTAAATCTACTAGTTAGATAAAATTATCTAGCACCTTGGTTCTCATTGTATATAAAATTCCCTTGTGGAACTCCATCCCTAGAAAGACCGTTCATTATTGTGGAGATAGTACAACGAGGACCTCAAACAACCCCACTCCATGTGAGCCTCTAGATTACTCTAGGACTGATGTGGAAGAGACATTCTCTAGAATATATCAACAGATCCCAAATCTCTTTTACCCAATGGGTTTTGCCTCACATGATGTAAGGTTGATCCAAAGTGTAGATGTTTCCTAATACACGTGTGTGAACAGATTGTGATTTGGGTTCAAAGTTCAAGACAAGGAGGCGATAAAGCCAAATGAATGAAGAGCTGTCTTAGGTGATGCTCTTACAGAGTGCTGACACATGCTGGGCAGTTCTATGACACGAATGCACACAAAAGTGAAGGAGGTCTCACATCTCTACAGTCCAAAACAGGTAGGTGCTCAGCAAGGTTGTAAAACAGATGTGCAAGCAAGAAAGGTCCATGACTCAGGAGATGAGTTAATCAATGCTCTAGATGACAGATTTTGAGGTCTCTTCCGTAAAGAAATGACAGAAGACTTACCACACTTGTTGGAGGGCTCAAAAGTACCACCTCTCTAGAGAGGCTAATGAAGAGGAAAAGGTCGAGTCATCTGGAAATGCAAAGCAGCCATACTTAGCACAGAGGAGTAGCGCTGGTAGTAGGCATCTAAGAAATGTACCCTGTGCTTTTTGGCAATGAGGCAATTTTGCATTACACAGTGAACACATGGCAGTGTTTTCTAAGTTTCCCATCATTTGGATTTGAGAATTTAACTCAACCTTTTGTGAATAAATGGTGGGTGAAAGGGAACTGTGCTAAAATGTTGCTATCCTATTTTTACATATTGAAACCTTTTCTGCCAATTTAAAGTTAGTAGCGTACCCACAGATTCATCTTGGACAGTGGAAGGAAATTGGGTTGGTTCAAAGGCTGCCATATGGGAGAAGAATTTAGTGCCAGTCGATAACTATGGATACTATACTTCTTCATTCTTAGACAAGCACTACATCATTTTTATATGTCAACAAGGAGAAAAATCCCAAATGCAGAACTGTATAAAATCTGAAAAGATCACGGTCAAGTTTAACTGGATCCCAAACATAGAAGTCTGGTGGAAACATAAGGCGCCTCAGTGTGGTGGCTTCTTCTACAGTATGTGTTGACTTCATGATGAGCACAGCATTCCCAGAGAAAGAGGATGGTATGGAAATGGGGAATGTTAAAGAGATGGATGCTCTGAGAAATCTTCAGGCCTAGACGTGTCACGCGTATTGAATTTCTAGGAAAAACAGTGTGCATTTAGATCATGCTAGACTCTCAGCATCCCCATGATCTATTTTAGTTTTGACTGCATTGTTTGTGAACACTGACGATCGTATTAATCATTATCACCATCCTTGCCAACCTCATTATCATGATCGTCATCAAAATTGTTCCAACTGAGAAAAAGCCAGCGGTAGTGAATCTGCCTTGCAATCTTCTTGCAGGCGGCTCTTAGGTGGTGACTGGGAGTTTTCTCGTTTTCGAACACAAGAACCTGAGCTTCCTTGAGGACGGCAGAGGGCAGCCGCTGGCATGGGCGCTCTCTCGGGTTGCAGGTTAGAGGCATACTCCATTGTGCAGTCTAATTCTAAGGTTCTCTGAGCTTTGAACAAAGGTGTCATCTTTCAATTTGATGACAAGTGCTGCTCCCTCTTAAAAAAAAAAAAAAGTTCAGGCTAATCCCTGATTTTTTTTTCTGGTCTGAATTCACTGATGATTATGGGTTCTTGAACCTCATCAGTCAAAATGAGAAATGGGACTAAGGCAAAGTTTCTTTTCTTCCCATGCTCCACCTGTTTCTCAATTTAATCCCACGTTCTCTTGCTTGCTTGCCCTTATCTAGCTCCAAACCCCAACTGGGTACAATGTTCCTCGCCCCCTCCTCCCAGCTCCCTCCTGCTACTGTCTGCGTACAGCAGGCTCGTGCTGGTCTTAGTAACAATGTTAAGTGGCTTTGACCCATGAATAGCTTTTAGATGGTGGTGCCAGTCCAGTTCCTGGGGAGGGAGCCAGATGCAAACAATGCGGAAACAATGTTGGTGTCCAGATAGGGAGCTAAATGGGCCAATGCAGAGTGTCACTCCCTCCATCAGGACGACGCTGTGCTCATTAGTGTCTATTTCCAGCAGCCCCATTGTGTCCCCTCAGAATTGGTCCTGAGATCCGGCCGCATAGATATTTCACTATCAAGTTTTATTAGCATTTCCTTGGTTTCCTCCCTGCCAGCACTAGTAAAAGATATCAGACAAGGAGTGGGATCCACTTTGCTCACCAAAGACAAACTTCTTCAATGAAAGAAGGTCTTCTGCTTGAAAACAAAGCCAGGTTTCAGCACTCTACTCCCAAACAGGTGTTGGATAATTCAGTAATTAGTATGCGCATCTAACTCCACGCAGCCTCTGTTGATCTCTCAATTAGAGTTAGCTGGGTCCTCTGAAGTTTTCGGTAGTTAATTAGAGTATTATTGAATAGTTGGAATGGAGAGACAAGTTCTGCCATCTACCAACGACTTGGTCCCATGGCCTAAATATTGGGCTGGTCTTGGATCTAAGATAGCAGGGCACAGGGTGACCTGGTGTCAAGAGGGTTAGTCTGCTTTCCAAGTAACAGCTGGAAGGAGATTGCTTTTATAGGCAAAGAATAATGGTCACATTCTTTATCCTGTCCCACTCTTGACAGAAAGATTCACATACCAGTGGTGATCAGTTTTAGAAATGTCTCCTCCGGGGAAAAGAGAAACCTTCAATGTTCAAGAAAAAAAAAAAAAGATAATGATTCTGAATGGGAGGAGGAAAAGTCAAAACCTAAGGTTATCCCATAGTTAGAGATCATCCCTCTCAGCTCTCTTTGCTTCACCTTGACTGTCCTCCCAGAAGGATGGGGAAGGCCAGAAGGGGGAGGGGAGGATGCAGGTAGGAATCCAGAAAAGGTGAACTGCATATGAGATTATGGAAGGCAATTTGGAAATGATAGCCTACGAATAATTAAGCTACAATGTCACTGGCAACATCTCAAACTCGTGATAATTGTCCAGGTTCCACTCTGAACGTAGCTTATGAGGACTGGGGCAAACAGGCACTCATCACTCTAAGACTAATAGACAAGCATGTCTTGCTGGTGGGACGGTGGGGAGACGCTTTGGGGATTGGAGACCAAGATTTGTTACAGTCATGGTCACGGTCAGCAAGCGTTTCAAGGAAGATCCTCCTCTCTGACCAACTTTAGCTCCTGTGCTAATCTTCCCTCAGCATCATAAAGTCAGAAAGGTCACTGTTCTTCCTTGGATCGCTATATTTCCTGTAATCCATCTCACACTGCTGGTATAGACTGAGAGAGGCAGAGACCTGGGGGGATTCAATGAGTGGCTTCCATTTCCCAGCCTTTCTGTCCTACTCTACCAGGGTTCCCGTCATGCTCAGGAATTTAGAGAGGAACACGCATGAATGAAATAATGTTTGAAACTAACCAAATGCCGAGCAGGGACTCAGGATAGTGGGAAGAAGGCTGCATTTGTAATATCCACCCACTTCCCAACCACGAGAGGACTTTATGTAAGTCCCATTTGCATCAATAAGGAGAGGTATGGGCACCACATCACTGGGGATGGAAGAAGATCTCCATGAGGGAGGAAGGGAGGATTGGAACAGGTAAGTGGAAGGCTTTAATCCTGTTTCTCCATTTAGTGAGAGATCCGGGCAACCATGGATCTTACCTACCCCTTGGATTCCGCAGAACCAAGGTAAGATGTCCATCATGTAATTCTATGACAACACTTGGAATTCACAAGGGGGCCTGTAACACACATTCAGAGCATGTCTGATGAGACAGGGGTGTGATCAAGAGGCCTGAGTTGATTGACAAGAAGCTAGGAAGAACATTCTGGGAGTGTGAAGACCGTGCGGCAAGCTACAAAGACTGATGTCAAACCACTTACAGTGCATAGCTCTTGGGGACTGGAAGTGCCTTTGAAGTGAGGGAGCTCATTCTGTTCTCCCACCTCAGGCCTGCTGTGCTGGGCTGTGGATTTAACCGACTCTTTCCAGATTCTTCCTATATCAAGAATATTCATAGGAGAGCACGCTCAAAATCCTGGATCTTCTGTCTTGATTGTGTCACATACTAGTCTGTGTGTCTGTCTCTCTCTCTCTCTGTGTGTGTCTGTGTGTCTATCTGTCTATCTGTCCCTGCCTCTGTTTCTGTATCTCTGTCTCTGACTCTCTGTCTCTGCTTCTTCCTCTCTGTCTCTGTCTATCTGTCTGTCTCTGTCTGTCTGTCTGTCTGTCTCCCCCTTTCTTTCTCTAATCCTTTTAGAGCCTATAAGCCCCTAGTCAGGTACCTGACAGCTTATGTCTCCTCTCTCTGAAGATAAGACACGCTGCCTAGGCTTTCTTCGGGCCCTCCTATCCTAAGATGTTCTATATCAGGATTCTGTGGGTCCCAAGAAGATGTCCAGTAAAGACATAAGTAGATTGTGATGCCAGTTGAGGTTTACTAAATATCCCTAAGTTCAGTTCCATAGACATCAGGTCCTAGCACAATTGCAAGGCACAATTGAGACCCTAGGAAAATAGCCATCTTCTCTTTCACATTTGTAAGGATGATAATGGTGTTTATGGGTAGATTCATGTGTCTGCATTCACCTGTACTGCATGTTGTTTTCTTGTATTGCTGCTTATGACATTTGCACTGAGTAAGCAGCCCAGTCCTCATCATACCGTATAATGTGACCAGTTTGGGTGTACACACCCTCTGGAAACCATCACAGTGAGGCCAGTGGGCAAGACAAAGCCTTCAGCGCTTTCTCATACACACTTAGGGCTCCTCTCTTCTGCCTTCTTCAGCTGTTTCGCTGTGGAAGTCGATCTACTTTCTATCTCTAAAGACCACTCTGCTTTTCCGGTGCTTTCCGTAAGGGGAAGCAAAAAGTATGAACTCAGTTTTGGTCTGGCTTCTGTCATTTAACGTCTGTCTCTTAGGATGCCTCTACCTGACTGCATCTGCAACTCACTCCCTTCGACGGCCGAGCGGTAGCCCATCCTTTGAACACACCAAGACTTGTTTTGATTTTATGTCTTTTTTATTTTCAAGACTGCTTCTCATAGGAAAAGAAAAAGAGGGGTCAATTTTTTCCCTTTCTTCTCCACTTAAAATTGTAAATCACTGTAAGCAAGTCTTGTTTCTCAAATATTTCCTGATTAACTGGACTAACACATGAAAGGGTTTATGGGAGCCTGTAGATCAAGCTGGCAGCTTCTTCACTTGTATACAGTGACATCTCACACAGGCACAAACAATAGAAAACTCTGGAAAATTATGAGAGCAATTTAGAAATAGCTTCCTTCACAGGGTGTTTGGGAAATTAAATTAGCTCCTTTAAAAAGAAATAAAACCAAAGGTTTGTGGGATCTCTTCATAAGAAACATTGCGACGACTGATTATTTTTCTAATATTCTTTAGCCTCTCTTACCTGCATATCTAAGGTACTTTTAGCCGTTAGCTGTGGTAGCCAGTCATAGCCACTAATTGTATTCACTGCATAAATTGTCTGTGTCATGAATAATAAAATTAGTGTAAATAAACCGCCAGCCACAATCACAAATCAATCTCTGGTGGTGGACCCTGCACCCTTTCATTCCTGGGGAAAGGCTCAGTGTGATCTCTGTAGTTAAATTCTTGAATTAAAATGTGGTTAGAGTCATTGGGGAGGGGAAGGAAGGAGGAGAAAGCTGAGGTAGGAGAAGAAAGAAGGAGAGAAGAGAAGGAATTGTGCTGGGCAGGTTCATCAAAGAAACCTGCTTTTCCCTTGGCAGCCCCCCTAGAGAGTGCTGCATCTGAACCATCCAACCTTGACCAGGAATGGCAGCCAGCCAAGGACTTCATTGTCATCGTGGAGTCTATGGGTTAGAGTGGACCTATGCCCACGTCCAGTAGCCCTTCTTCATGCTCCCTGGCTCTGTATTGCCTCTCTTGTGACAGGCAGCAACGCAATCTGCTTCTGGAAACATCACATGTTGGTCTGGTGCAATGGCTGTCTTCCAGTGTTTGTACAGCTCCCTACTGGGTCCCATCAAAGAACTTTGCCATTCAACACCAGTACCTTCCTTCCTCCCTCCCTCTGGTCAGAGGCACCCTGGAAGGAGGGTCTGCCTCTGTGGGACACAAGGACAACACATTTCACCTAGGGACTTTGAGAAGTGGTGGCTTACAGCATTGACTGTTAATTTGTCTGCATTGTACTTCCCCCCTCTGGCTCTACTCACAACCCCTGCTTTCCTTGAACTCCAGCCAAAAATGTTGTGGTGAGAATCATAAATGATCCCAACTGTGACACTGTCACCACCCTGGAGCCCAGTCTTTTGCCCAGGACAACTCTGTCTCTCCACAGAATCCTACTGAGCATCGTCCTCGGGATTGCTTTCATTTGGGTCATGTGATTTTCCCCAAGCACAGCTGGCTTCTTTCAGCCCTCCCCATCAAGTTCCCTGATAAAAGTCAGTGTGAAGGCTGACTCTAGCCCTTCCTGTCCCCGCATGTCTGACTGCATTTTGGAGCCCACTCTGCTGACTTTATTTAATGAGATTTATTGTTTGTGCTTAGTAATTTTCAAAGGCCTATCACCCTCTTTGAGCTCATCCTTAGATCTCCGGCCTGCCAGTGAGGTGGGCGTTTGAAGCTGCCGTCATTAATTCAGAACCAAGCTTCTGCATTTAACAGGCACATGGGTTTGAAGTGCACATGAGCCATGGTGGAAACATCTGAGAAAGCATCCCAAGACACTGCAAATTATAAAGGGTGATTAGGAAATAGCGTGGCTCTCTATCGTCTCATGACATAGGACTTTATTCCTTATATCAAAAAGATTCCAGGATATCAAAATATCACTGTCTGACTCTGATAATGACTTCCCAGAGTTTCAGACATTGGGGCAACAAAGATTAGTTTTAATTATGCGTAGCTCCTTCTTTCAGCTTTGGATCTTCACTATTTTAAAGGACAGAGGAGTTTGAAGGAAGGGGGAAGAGAGGGGAAGTGGGGAAAGGTATCACGTCTCTTTCCCAGTGCTCCACTATCCATGGATAGATGGGGCCCTTGGCTGAAGGGGTGTTGGAGAACTCTACCAGTAACACTTCCTGCTAGTCATTCCTCTGTCAGGCAGCAAACACCTGTTGTCAAGGAGTCAAGTGGCCTGGAAATCAGAGAAGTGGGCTCAGAAGAAGGCTCCTGCAGTAAAGTGCTGGCTGTGCAACCTCGAGGACCTGAGTTCAATCCCCGGGACACATAGTAGGAAAGCATAGCATGGCGAGGAAGCAGAGGTGGATCTAGCTAGGAAGATCCTAGACTACGTGGCAAGCTTCAGGTCAGTATGAGCCCTGCCTCAACAAACAAGGTAGGCAGAACCTGATATTGACCTCTGGCTTCTATATGCACAGGCATACCTGTGTATCAGCTTCAACTTGTGTACACACACACACACACACACACACACACACATATTTATAGTAACGAACAGACAGATCTCAATCACCTAGAAGCTACTTCGCTTCTGAAATCCAGCCCAGACCAGCAGAGACAAAAAAGAAAGGCTGCCAGGTTCTGCCATCCCTAGAGCGTGGGTGTCAGGGCAGGTTACATTGGAGCAGTGGCAACAGCATCATCTGACCCTCCATCTCCCCAAAGTGCCTATGATTCCCCTGATAATGCAGAGGAACATGGTCCTTGGAACCCAGCATAAGAAAATGAATCTTACCTATGGATATCTGCAAAGATGAGGTCAGAGTTTTTGATGCCTGCTATCATTGAATGCTAACCCATCATGAGCGTTGGGAGTGGCTGGCTTTCTTCAGTCTGGGTCTTAGGAGACCTAACTTCTGGTCCTTGCTTAGTGTGCCCTTGCAGCGCTAGGGAAGAGACACAGGTTCCTTGTTCTCCATGGCCTCCTGACGAGCTTCCAGCAGTTTCCAATAGCAGAAGTGTTGTGCTTTTCTCAAAAAGCATGGACAGATTCAACATGTAAATTGTTGGTTCCGTCTCCGTTCCTGCTCTCCCATGACAGCTGAGGGACTTTGGAGGACCTCTCAGATCTCAACATGAGTCCAAAGCTCCCAGCTGACTTTAGGGCTGCTCACAGAGACGTTTATGGCTTGATTTTAATCTATAGCATTTAGGATCTATGCAATCGGGGCCCTGAGAGCGGCACAACCGTTATTTTTTTTTTTTCCTCAACAACATCAGCTATCATTTATCCTTAAGAAGGAAAAAAATGACAAGTCTGAGAAAATGATTTTCCTTTTATACCCTTATTACAAATGCTGAGCACAGCTGGCAGTAAGACATGCTCTGTAGTGTGTGTGTGTGTGTGTGTGTGTGTGTGTGTATGTGTGTTGCTTATAAGTGGGTGTGGCTAGTAGGTTCAACCTTTCTGTTGTTGATTTTGTTTTCAGCAGCAAGGACAGAGATAGTGGCATAGCCTGAGTTCTGTCTCCGGAGCTTTGGTGACGACAGCACATAGATGGGACAGAGGGGCTCTGTATTTCCTTCCAGTGCCAAGGCAGTGCATGCAGCTCACTGGACTCCCTCAAGCATGAACAAAAGACAGACGTGAGTAGCACTTATCTCGTGAAACAAATCTGCTTGCTCCTGGCCACAGCGTACTGCCCAACACCTTGCTGCAGAGCTGTGCTGAGATAAAGCTGAAGATTCTAATTGTCTGTGGGATACATACTCCTAAGCAGCTGTTTTCATGCTGGGCTTGGATTTTTGGCGCTACGGTAATTTTCCCCCATTGTCTGACATCCCTGCATTCTCATTCGAGAAGGATAGGAGAAAAATGGTGTTCTCAGGAGAAAAATTCCCCCGCATTTAGCATTCATGCAAATAAACACACTGACTGCCCAGCCCCTCCCCCCCTCTCAAACCACTCAACAGCTCAGAAAAACACCTTTCCCAATGGCTCTTCTGTAATTTCACTATCTTTGAAAATAGTGATGGGGTTATGTCTGAGGCTTCAGACGTCTATCATGCATTTATTCATACCAGGCTCGATGCGAGGTAGCGATTGGCAAAGGTAACGCTAATTAGGTTCTACAATGTAATATGTGCTCCTCTAAACTTAAGTCATAGCGTTTTAAGTTCCTAATGACTGCAAGGTCATTTTGCTATTCTTCATGGCGGCAGGGGTTCTAATGAGTGCACTTGGTATGCATGGGAATGCCCCTGCTTCCTCTTGGGGCTTATTAGCATTTATTGGGGACACTTAATTTGTTGCTGAGCTCATGTCCTAACAGTGACAGTGAACCAGACACCTGAAAGCCCAGAAGTTTTAGACTCCCTGTAATCAGTCTTATCTAAGGCTGACTTATCCAGAATACCAAGAGGTCGTAATTTACTTGCCTTTGACTTAGACACTCTATGTCTTCTTTGTCAAATCCCCTAGTTCTTCCCCCTCCACACACCTTACTTCCAAATATACTTAAATGTGCCTATTCCCACTTAAAAAATCTACTGTCTTCCTATAGTGTGTGTCCTGGTTTACTTTCTGTTGCTGGGCTAAAACACTGGCTAAAAGCACTTTAGGGAGGAAAGGGTTTCTTTCAGCCTCCACTTATGACTCATCACTGAGGGAGCCAAGGTGAAATTCAAGGCAGGAACTTAGGGCAGGAACCTGGATGCAAGCAAAGTTTGGATCAGAGGCCATGAATGGATGCTGCTTACTGGCTCGTTCTCCGTGCCTTGCTCAGCCTGCTTTCTTGGACCACACAGGACCACCTGCCCAGGGGTAGCACTGGCCCTAGTGCTCTGAGCCTTCATATCAGTCACTAATTGCCCAATCAAGGAAATGCCCTGTGGGCTTGTCTACAGGAGCTCTGACTGAGGCATCTACTTAACTGAATTTTCTCTTCCCATATAATTCTAGCTTGCGTCAACTTGACAGAATTGTTGGGCACCATTTTAGCTGCCCCAATTGGGTATAAGCATTATTCCAAATGTTCTCCATCTTTCCCAGGAGTCTGAAGGGTATAGGGCTTCAGATCCTCTCTTTAAACCAACAGCTTATTAGGCAACTGAGCTCTCCTTCCTTCTCTACCTCCTTCCTTCTTCCTGTGCTGGAGATGGAACCCAGGGCCCCATGCATGCTAAACATGTGCTGAGCGCCACATCTCTCCCCCAGCCTGAGACGGTCAGGTGCTACATCCTGGAATAATTCTCCATTCCCATAGGTTGCAGCCCACGACTGTTCCTAGTAAGAGCTTGCTTTCAGGAGGCTTACTTTCTACACACACACACACACAAAACTTCTTGTCAAAGGGGGAAGAAATGGAAGAAAGAAATCAGAGTTCAGTGAGGGTGTTCTCATTCTCATCACCTGCTTGCTCTCAGTTTTGATGGTTTTACATCAACTTAGCTTTATCCAAGCATATATCCACCTTCTTATTTAGTGTTTACGGATCTCCCCCCAATCACACATAATTATGTGCTCCACCCAACCGATTTCCAATGAATGCTCTCTAACAAGTCCTCTGGATTTTTCTACCTCCCCCCCTTCAAAAGAACTGAATAGAGAAACATGAAAGAGAGGCACTGGTCACAGGTCCCAGACTGCTCAAGAATAGAGTTACAAGTCTGGCTATTCAACGTGCCTGTAGAGTGTTGGGTTACGGCCTCTGGTGCTGGTGGGTGTTAGATAGCAACATCCACCTCCCTAACCCCCCTATTTACTGCTATCCAGAGCCTGGTACAAAAACTCAATCTGTCAGGAGCCACAGTGGCCATATGACCCAGCTGCCCTCATTGAGCTGGCTGCTTCAGACCCCAGGCAATAAACAGGACTTGCAGTCACACTTAAGATGACATAAAGAGAAGAAACTGTAGTGGCTTTGTCACTAGAGCGAATGGCGCATTCTCACAGCCAGATAATGCAGAAATAAAGTGCATTTGTAATAGTCAACAAAAGGATTATCCCCCATTCATTTCAAAGCACCCTTCATCCCACTCAGGGATTACATTTCTCTTTACTTATCTTGCAAATAGTTTTTCTAATTCCCTTTCTCCTGGAAGAGCACATGTGTGGCTTATGGCAAATATAAAATGTAGCTGGACCTCTGCGAGGCAAGGCCCCATTCATCCAAGGCAAGGCATTCTCTAAGGCCCTATGAGCCTACTAATCCACTTTTAGGCAGCTGCACACCTAAGAAACTAACCCTAGACTGTCTGAGCCAGAGCCTCGTCTTTGCTAGTCTGCAAAGAGGAAAAGAGATAGCATGGGTGAGCCCACCCATACCAGTGGGTTGCTTCTGATCTAGCAGCACTAGACTCTGGTCTGTGATATATGGATGCTTCATGGGTCTCCTCTGCATCCTCTAGTTTCCTGTGTCCTACAAAGATCACTGGCAAACAGGCTTGAGAAAATCTTTACTGGGAATAGCAAATGTAACTAAATCTAAAAGCAAAACACCAAGGTTGTTCTAGAACATGGAATGATGGGATTAGATGTTCTGGAAAGCTACCTGGAGATTGTGGTGACTGTCCTGCAGGCTTCAGTGTCTGCCATCTAGGGAATAGGAGCCTAAGCAAGCTGGATTGGGACTTCTGTAGCGATCCAGACTTTGCTCAGCCGCAGAGGAGAGGTAGCCAGGTTATAGCATGTTCTGTGCTAGTCTCTGGCAATCAGGTATTCACTCTCATTACGGGTTCCATTTCTAGAACCATCTATTTATGTCTTATCAAACATTCCTCCTTCAGTATTCTTTAGATCTCAGCCTCTAATCCGATGCAAGCACATGCCACACATGCACAGGGGACTTTAATAGATATTGTCTTTCTTTGCTTTTGATATATCTGATGCCTTTCTTTTGTTACTCACAGACTGTGTAGAGCTAAAGGAGCCTCAGAAGACGGGGACAAATGAAGCAGGAAAGAATGATGCTCTCCAAGTACGTTTACAGTGTTGGAATCCTGAACATGCTCTATGGGCCTCTTTGTACCCTGCTCTTTCTATGAGCCGTGCGATTAAAATAAGGGGATGAGAGGCTCATGAATGTGGGCTGTAAATAACTGCACAGCTAAAGCAAACCTTGGTGTCCAGTTGGATGGGGTAAACACATGTGCCCCCACCTTGAGAAAAGCCCTTATTTGGCCACAGGGCCACCATGGTAGATGGAGCCTCCTGAATGCTTTCTGCAGATTAAAAGATATGACAAAGAGACGAGTTTTGGGAAGGCAAGAAGACACGACTTACTTAGCAGAAGCTTTGGTTGTTAAGGATTTATACCTTCTAGGTCAATTAAAAGCTGGGCTGAAGAGATGGCTCTGTAGGTAAAATGCCTGTTATCCAGATACTAGGCATCCAGATGCGTTCAGATATCTAGCGCCCATGTAAAAAGCCGTAAACAGAGGTATGTATCTGTTACCCTGGAGCTGGGGGGGCAGGAAGGGGGTCAGGCGGGCGGAGGCCTGAAGCTCATTGTCTAAGGAGCTTAGCTGAACCAGTAAGCTCAGTGAGAGACTCTTCTCAAAAAATAGGGTGGAAGGTGTGAGGAGGATACCCATACTGATCTCTGGCATCCATGCACATGTGCACACATGTGTGCACCCACACATACATAAATACATACAAGCATGTACGTATACGACATATATAGACACACAGCAGCTGCAATGGGGGTGTGCAATTCAGTTGGGCCCTCACCTAGTCCATCATGAGCTTTGTGCCTTGATATTTAACTCTCAGATCCCTAAACCTCCTTCCCTTCGATGGGCAGGAGATATCCGCTCCTACAGAGAGTTAAACTCACAGTCTCCTCCTGTTTGTACATAGCAGGGCCATTAGAGTACTTTTATTTTTTCCTCTCTCTATGTTGCACAATACCACATCAAAAATACATTTGCAGCGAAGCTTATTTTCTGAAGACGGATAATTTGGTTAAATCTCTTCCACTTTGATTTCATCTCCAGTTTCGGACGAGCGGCAGTACAGCACGCAGCAGCGAAAGCCCATTTTATTCTCATGAAAAAGAATTTAATGACCCTCTGATATAAAATTGATCCTCTGATAAGATGGCACTTGTGGGCGACTTTGTCAGAAGCGTTAAGCCAAGCGAGCTGCACAGACCTGCCGATGCGGGGGGCACCTCCCGGTGCAGCTGGGCCTGGAAGCACCTGGCAGTTGCGTCTCTGCTGTTGGGGCCTGGGAGCTGGTACTCAGGATGTCACCTTGGGCCCCATTCTGCTGGGCCCATGGACTCCCTGTAATCACTGTGTGACTGCAAGTCGTTTGGCTTGGGTCTCTGAGTCACGCCTTATTTGTGTGGTTATTTTAATCTAGGCATTCCCAGGTTGTGTATGGCCTGACCCTCGGATTGCTTCCTGTGATAGGGACAGTAGAGAATAAAGAGTTCAGATCACAATTATTAGCAAGGCAGGGGATGAAAATGATGTTGAACTCTGCTCTGTGCCAATTAGGTTAGTGAGGATTGGAAAGTGGTGCTCACCTAAGACTTGAGAGCATATGGGGAGACTGGATTATCGTGAACTAATGTTGAGAATGCAAAGAGGTCGGTTAGTTTACAGTATACCAGGCAATGCTTAATAGAATTGTGTGTGGAAATACACTTAACAGAAAGCTCTCTCCTCAGGTGGTATGAGTGCTAAGATTTTCACATAGGTCCACAGTGATGAGTAGGATTGAAGCCACCTAGAGGTCTATCAAACAACAGCGAATAAATAAAACTCCGAGAATGCAGTAATTAGAAACAATGAACAGGGTAAATGTCTAACAGCAAAGGAACTTTTTGAGAATTCTTAGGGGGAAGAATAGTCAGTGCACAGTATCACTTTAGTAAATTGAAAAAGTCTTATAAATGATACATATATGTCATGCATCATATATCAATGATGTATTGATGATACAGATATATCCAAAGGCAGATGTCCTACATATCAAATATGCTACCCATGGATATAGAAGGGAAATGAGAGCCAGAAATTAAGGTGGGATATATATATATATATATATATATATATGTGTGTGTATATATATATATATGTATATATGATTCATGTAGAAATGTGAAAATGATATGCTATAAGCTGAAACATATGACTAACCTGGTTCTTTCCAGTTTATATTCAACTTAAAAGAATAGCACTTAACTCAAAGTATATGGTAAATGCCAAGGTAAGTGGTGATTGCAGTGGTTAGGGTCCAACTCTGTTTCCCCTGTTCAACTGTCCTCTGACACTTCTTGTCAGATCAGTGGAGCTGTGAAGACAGGGTGAGAAGGGTGGGAAGGGTGGGGCAGGTGGGGCAATGTCATGTTATTCTAGAGGGTCCTGTGGCCGCAGCACGACAAAGGCTCACTGAGGGTAGAAAGCCAATTAGCCAGTCACAAACAAGCAACTTCCAGAACGGTGTGGGCTTATCAGAAAAAACCAAGCCAAACTGAAAACAGAATCAAGAGAGACGGCCTGTGTCCCACTCTTACGGATGGAAATATACCCCCACCAGTGGGATTTGGGGACCCACTGCCTTCTCGAGCTTGGGGATAGTGAATGTCATGAGCTGCTGACCAGAACAGGAGCCTGGTTGCTTCTTTATGGCCTTTCTCTTCTTGTAGACATGCAGATTACTTACAAGAAGTGAATGGAGGACTTGAAAGTCATTTGCACTTGTAAAATATGACCCAGCAACCATTAAACGCAAAATCTCTGATAACGGCGGTATTTACAAAAAGGGTCACCTATCCTACTTGACAGAGGCAGAAAGGAGCTGAAAGGCAGATGTGAGGCTCTGATTAGCTTCCAGTTCCTAGAATTATAATAGGGCTCGCTTTTCTTTTCCATTTAAGCCGCATATAGCAATGCAGTAGAAGACTTCCTCAGAGCCGGATCACTGATCTGCCTTTGGGAGTCATGCAATTTGTCAGGCCAGACAAATCCTAGGACAGGTTCCAGAAGCAGCTGAAGCTAAAGGTGCTATCTAGCGAAATCAATGAATAGGGAGCTGGCTTTAGCCTAGGCTGGGGGTAGCAGCTGCCCCGACGTTTGACAACAGCTGAATATACCATTTCGTTTACAAGGGACCCCTGAGTCTTGGATGCCTCATGGTTGAGTTTTACATATCAGAACGGAAAGGAACAGTCAAGAATGTAGGAGCAAGGGGAGCTAGGGAAGCTTCCAGAGCTATAGGGCTGGTCTCCTGTCGCACCAGCAATGCTCTTCAGTTAGCTGTTGTGGAAGCAACGAATCATGTGATTAGTTGCTTAGCTTTTGGAGTTTTGTAAAAGAGGCAGCAGCGGGCTTTTTCCTCCTCAGGTCAGCTCTTTTGCATCTAGATAACCTGTCCTTTGAGTCAGAAAGCTCATGGTTGGAGTGCTAATGCATGGCTTGCATTCATCTGACAGCAGGTAGTGGGATACCAGAATGGCTTCCCTCTGTCCTAGATCCCTGCATTCTGCAAACCCTAGATTCATTGATCACCAGTGGTCAAGGAAAATGGGTTCAGTGGAGTTCCCGACTAGTAAAAAATCTCTTCATTTCATTTGAAAGATGGAAGCAAAAAGCATGAGAAAAAGAAGAGCAGAAAGAAAAGAAAAGAAAAGAAAAGAAAAGAAAAGAAAAGAAAAGAAAAGAAGAAACTTTATAAATAACAGCCCAATAGGAATCCTATTTATTTTCTAATAAATAACCTCCTTGTTCCTTTCCTTCCTCAAGGGGTTAAACAAAAAGGTAATTAAACAATGATTTCTTTATAAACGCTGGACTTCTGAGGCCTGTTTTCTCTGTTGAAAAAAATAGATTTAAGATAATGGCCCTATTCTCCTCAGAATAAATTAAGCTCAGAGATAAAGAATTCCATTACTAATGCCTTTCAGCAAAGCCCAGGCATCCTTTAAAGTCAAACTTTAAAGTATAATGTGCCGTGATCTTGTTGAAATCTTTCCTGTAATGATATTTAACTGATGGGCAAAGGTATCAATGGTTGAGGCAAGGTATTGATTGTATATGTTCAGGGCTGTGGGGGCTCTTCCAGGGTGTGCTTTTGGGAGTAAAGCGAAGCACCTATTTAACGACATGCTTGAAACAGATCCCAGTTAGTTCAAGTAACCATCTTTCAGTTTTAGCTATGGGGAGAAGCACAAGTTGGTAGGAGATGGGGGAATGATAGGACCCTAGACAGGATTCAAAGTGGGTATCAGTAAAGACCAAACTGTGGAAGCAAACCCTGGGCTCTGGGACAGTGGCCCTAACCAGCTCATGCCCATGTTTCAAACTTCGACTACTTTTACGTTCAGCTCTTATCCTTTTCCGTTTCTGGGAAGTGCTGACAAAGACACCATCTTAATCCTTGCAGCAAGTAGTTGTGCCCTTTTCCTCGGGGAGCAGGGGCTACTTTAAGAGGAGACAGCTAAAAAATTCTGTACAGTCTCAGCAAATCCATGACCATTCTCTCAGGAGGGTAATGCAGAGAGCCGGAGGGAGCACACCCAGACTGTTCGATCAGTAAGGAAGGAGGATATTGACTAGAGGAAACATGGGCAAAGGCAGATGGGATGATGGTGGTCCTTCTGGGAAACTCTTACAGAAGCCAGAAGCTCTTGACAACCCCATCGGTGATTTGAATCAGATACTTCAGCCGTGATTCCTTGACCCTGTCAGTTTGGGACCATACCGAGGAAGCACACCATCACAGCGAGCAAGGAGGAGAGCAAGCTGCTTGATATTATAGCAGAAAGCAAAGGAACAGAGAGAAAGAAGCTGAGGTCTCCCTTATTAAGAGCAGACTGCCAATAACCTAACTTCCTCCCCTAGATCCTGCCTCTTGAAGACTCTGCTACTTGCTATTTAGTATCACAATCTCAAAACCAAACCTTTAACTCTTCAGCCTTTGGGAAGCATTGCAGATACAAGTTATAGCATGATTCTATTTATGTCACCACTTGGATGTCTAAGTCACCGTATGTAGCGCTGACATGATGTTGATGAACGGTAATTCATCTCCTCTACATGCTTATACCCATCATGAGAGCAGAGAACGAAAATATTGGTTTTTGTACTTGATACATCCCATCAAATCCATGCTTCTGAAAATACTCAAGACAGATGCTTCAAAAACTGGTTTTCTATTTTTTGAATAGGAATTGGCCAATGACTTTCCCTGAAATTGATGTCATGCAATTGATACCATAAATGATATCACAAAATGATACCAATATTTGTCAGGTGGCTCTGGGGACAGCCACACTGGAATATTCCAGGAACAGTCAATGTGCGCTCTGGCTGATTCTTCCGAGCATCACCCTGAATCCTGAAAGACCCTCAGAGCATCAGGTCAGTAGTGTCAATCACCTGGAACATAGTCAGGGCTTTGGGCTCATGTGAGCATCAGCTGGCCAGGCTAGCAGGTCCCAGCTTTCACACTGACAGAAATGCACAAACTGTAGGGAAAGAGTCTGCATAATCTGTGAAAGAGACCTTGTTCTTGGCCAGATATTATATTCTTGTGTCTGTTGTAGAGCAATTCCCATTATTTATAATCTCTGGCTTTTACTCATTCTGATTATTTTTGTTGAATTAATTTAGGTATTTGAAATGCATATATGCACATACATTCATATGTTTATATGTATACAATTTACATTTTGTGACTTAAAATATTGTATTTTGTTTGTTTGTTTGTTTTTTGTTTTTTCGAGACAGGGTTTCTCTGTATAGCCCTGGCTGTCCTAGAACTCACTCTGTAGACCAGGCTGGCCTCGAACTCAGAAATCCGCCTGCCTCTGCCTCCCAAGTGCTGGGATTACAGGCGTGCGCCACCACGCCCGGCTTAAAATATTGTATTTTGGAATATATATGTATATACCTATATGCGTGCAACAGCAGTTAGTGGATAAAGAGGCTGTGGGTTTGAAGTAGAGTCAGGAGAGGCATATGAGAGGATTTGGAGGGAGGAAAGGGATGGGAGAAATGCTTTAATTATAATCTCAAAGATTAAAAATGGACATTGTTGTGTAATTCACTTAAGAATTTTGAGGGTGAGATGTGAATGAATGTGCTCATAATCAGGCCTTCCTGGTGTATAGCAAGCTGGTTCACAAACATTAATCTAGAACTTTCTCTGAGAGTAGGCGTTGATTCCCATGGGTTCAGAGGGCATAAGCGTGCTACACTCAGTGAGTCCACAGCCTATTGAGGGGGTGAGCAACAGAGCCAGCAGCTCCTGGGCAGCCTGCCGGGGGGTGGCTAGGACGTGAGGACTCAGCGTCCTTCCAGTAGCTGACCACGGCTATGGTCATGGAAGGCATACCATGTATCATATATATATATTCTATATCCCCCTCTTACCTGTATATTAATCCCACCCCCTCCAAGGTTCTGTGAATGTACCTTCATCTCTCAGGATGGTCTTTTCTTCACATAAAAATATTCAGTTACCAAAATGCTACCTACCTATGTCTTTGGCTAGATTTATCTCACCACTTCAGCCTAACAATATATTCCTTTTTAAAGGAAGCCCAGGGCCTTAGGACCTTGTGAAATAAGAAAAACAGAAAGTATCATCCCTTGGCAACATATTGTATGGGCCAGGCCCTTTGTTTTCTTCCTTGTCTAATTATTCCAAAAGGAATGGCTGTGCTAAGGCACTCTCTTGTCAGCAAATATGCTTTTGATTTAAGAAATTACTATAGAAAAATGCTGGAAGCTGTGTAGTCATCTTTGCTATATTTGGAGGGGAAAATAACATCCTTCTACAGTTACTATTTCGCACGAAGTTTTTGGTACTCACCGTTTTCCTTCTCTCTGTCCTCTCTTGTTTTAAAATAAGTTTTCCTCCCCCTCCCCCTGGGTTAACAGTACAGAGATCAGAGGTTCACAATTATTAAAAAGAGGCCACTTCAATTCAACTCTCCACAGATACAGTGTCTGCGGCAGTGTTTAATTAGAGATTAAAATGGGGGAATTGAATAATTGAGCTTGCTAATGAATTTGAAAACTCAGCAAGGCAAGGAACGCTGGGCGTTTTCTTTTCTTTCTTTTTTTTTTTTTCTGGCTTAGCTTTTCCTTCTCCACTCATCTTTCTCATTCCCCACTATTATCACATTTCTGGCCTTGACTGCTGAGTTTATTACTACCCATAACCCTGGCCTAAGTGGAAACAAAAAAAGCTGAAGCCTCTTTGCTGGGCTCCTGGAGATGGTCAGCCTGTTGGATTTATGACACGTTCTAAGGCTTGCAATAGCAGGAGGCTGGCCATGATGAAATGAGATCTGCTGGGCCACTGATGCTTTCTGTAATCACCTTAATAGGTCAACAGAACAATGAATGTGGCTGGCTGGAAAAAATAAGAATATGGTTCTGAATCAAAGAAAACGCAACACATTAAAAGTGCCACCGCTGCTCCCTCTAGGGAGGTGGGTTATTTGGGTACCTGTGTTTGGAAGATTCACATTAGCTCCAGCTACCTAGCAATAAAAGCAGTCTCTTAGATTATTCTGAAACAGACCTTCCTTTGGTAGAGGTACGTGTCAAAGTTGGCTTGGGGCTAATTCTCCAACAGGATTTTTGCATAGGGAGGAAGCTCCACTCCAAGACCCCAAAGGTCCTTTCCAACTCGAAAATATGATGGCTTTTGTAAAGATGGCACACAGCACACTGCCTTGTTCTAAGAGGACTGTTTCCTTTGAAGCTTCCTGTTAACACAAAGGTAAAGTTTTTTTAGGACTATTTTTACCACTTGGTTGCTGTACTTCAGATGATCCATTTCAAGCTTCGTTTGGCACAAAATCTTGACGCTGTAAATCCACATTCAAGGTAAAATGTCTGTATTTTTTATGGCCCAGAGCCCCTAAACTTGTGAGTATTTGCTCTCGCTGTTCCCAGTTAAATTTTGTCTTGAGATTTAGTTCACGGCCCACTCAAAGCAGAATGGTCACTAGTCAGGGGTAAGTCCCCATTAAAGGGGACTTCTTCCAGAGCAGCAGAAACAGCCCGACGTGCAGTCACAACATCTCCTTTGACTACGAGGTCATTGCTAAGAGCATTTCCTTAAGACTTCTTAGCCACACTTGTCAGCTCAGCTTCTGATGGCGTCCAACTGATGACTTTAAATACATGTTTTTGACAGCAGGAAAGAAAATAATCTGTTTTCTAATACTCTTCTTACTTCACCAAGAAAACAATCTGTCTTCTGCCTACTGCTTAACACAGCGACAGCCCCGGGTAAGGAGGTCAAGGGAGGAGATATGCACAATGAACGCACTTAATCTTGTCTCGTCTAGTTTTAGCCTGCTTCACTAAATATTTGTAGCGTCTCCTTGTGTCTACAAGCATCGGCAGGATTCCTTAGAGACATCCAGACCCCCAGAGACTAGAAACTGTGAGATATTCTTTGAAGGTGTGTATCTAGGACAGCCCCAAGAAAAGTATACAATAAACATGAAATGCATGATACATTTCAAAAGCACAGGACAAACAGCTGAGGTGGAAGAGGATGGCGATGACACAGAAGAGGGCGTGGCAAGTGGTTCTTTAGGTGTGCAGCTTTGCTGTGTGCGTGGGGGGGGGCAGTTGGGGAAGACTGAGAGCTACTCGGATTTGGTGTCTGTGTAGTACAACGAAAACAACTATTTCCATCCAAGGAGGCTCTGATGCCATTTGGTTTCATTTGTAGAAGATACGTAGGCTCAATTCACAGGATTCTGTTCTCAAAAACAGGGCTTGTCTTGATGTCAGCCCACTGCCACGCATGGGCAAAGGGACGTAGGGGTTCATATGTGTTAGCAAAAGAGATGATCCTATAGCAGCTTGAAGTTCAGAGTTATTGATGGACAGGCCTCTGAGAGACAGTGAGGAAACCCCACATCTCATTCAGATGGCAGCACTGGGATGTAAATAATGCTACATGACTCCAACGCATCTGTCTAGCAGAGGGACCTCCAGGATGTAAGACTTCTCAGGACATCCTTCTCATCAAGATTCCAGGACCACAATCTAACTACATCTGCTATTTATTGCTCCGCGCCTGTTCCATGCATGATCCGTAAGCACACTCAGAGCCTATCCTGAGCATTGGATTGGCATGTGATTTACTGGAGCTTGCTAAAAGGTGTCTCAGCCATCTTTTAAACTGTCTGTTCAGGGACCTGCTGTGGAATACCAGAGGGCTATGCGAGCTGGAGTTCTCACCCAACCCTACAGCCTGACAACAGTCCTATCAGACACCTGTCAACGGGTGCCGAGAGTGAACAAAATAACACACCAGGAACGGCTACAGTGGGAAAGTGGCCCTGAGCTGTTCCGGGGGTTTACTTCAGCCGTATTCATCTGTGTAAAGCTCCTGGTGTTGCACAGCAATGGAGGAGAAGCACCTGTATCCGGGGCGTGAGACCAGAGAGAGAGGCAGGGCTGTTGTGCTTGTGTGTGTGGGGGTTGTCTACAACGTTGTCAGTGCAAGGTCTCCAGGTCAAAAAATCATTTTATCTGCTGAAGCAGATGCTTTATAGAACAAAACGCCAGGCTGACTTCAAGGCTGGGAGGTGCGCAGAGCCCCAGGCTGCCGTTCCTTGGCAGCGCTGTAGCCCAGCCTGCTGTTCTCCGAATCCTTCACTCGGATTCCGGCTCCCTGTTCTCCCCACGCACACCGCTGCCTTTGAAGAGCTTCTGATGTGCTCCCTTTTTGCCCGCTGACCACTCAAGAGGCAGCACATTCAAAGATGTATCTCCCAGTCACTGGAATCAAAGCCACTCTGCCTTGTGTGGCTTCAGAGGCTTTTTCCTCTATTGATTGTTTAGTTACAAAGTGCCAGATGCAGAGAATGGCCCTCAGTCTTCTGCCAGGCAGGGGAAACCGAGGCATAAGACAAGGAGGTGTAGGGATTCCTTGACTTCCGATGGGCTTAAGCTAGATAGGCTTAGAACCATTGCAAATTGAAAATACCTTTACCATCCTTGACCCACTGCACATTCTGGGTGAGCAGCATAGCATGAGGCGGTGTCCACGGTTCACCATCACAACAGTGGCAATGACTAGTAGCTAGGGCTTGCCGCTCCTGGTGAGCGAGCATCTCCAGAGAGGGTCACATTAGATAGCACCAACCCTTAGCCAGGCTCAAATTCAAATTTCAGTGTATGGCTCCCAGCGAATCCACATCTTCTTTGTCCAGTTGTAAAGTTGCAAAATTGTAAAGCCATACCATCACCAATTGAGCCTGCCTGTCATTGAGAGTCATCAATGCAAGATGACTCTCAAAGAGATATGTTCCAGCCAATACCGAATGGTTAGAGCATGAAGTACTATCTCACTATTTCTGACCATTTCCTGTGTGTGTGTGTGTGTGTGTGTGTGTGTATGCGTTGTGTGCACTGTATGTACTTGTTTGTGCATATATGTACATACATGCATGTACACCTGCATGCATGGATATGTATGTACTTAGGTGTATATGTAGGTCAAAGGGGTTGACAACCAGTGACTCCCTTATTTATTTATTTATTTATTTATTTATTTATTTATGTATTTATGTATTTATGTATGTATGTATTTATTTATTTATTTATGCATAGGATCACCCACTGGACGTGGAGTTCACTGATTTGGTTAGAGTGGGTGACTCCCCATGATTACTGATGATGGCACCGCCACAACTGACTTTTGTGGGTGCCAGGGACCTGAACTCTTGTCTTCACGCTTTTGTGGCAGCCACTACTGACTGAGCTATTGCCCTACTTCCTAATCAGTAATTTCCATCTCTGTTCTTCAGGGAAATAGATGGGGCTCTGTAGCCAACAAGCAGTTACTTTCCTCAGACCTCATTTCTTCTCGTGTTGTTCGGTGTATTTACTAGGAATTAGGAATAGTAATAAAACCAGAAGATGCGAATCTCATCTATCGTAAAACAACTTACCACCTGAAAAACTGCAATCCTCTTGGGTCCCTAACACTCTCCTCTGTAGTCCAAAGTTCCGGGCAGTTGTTTGCTTTCTTGTGGGACAGCTGCTGTCCCTCTCTGTGGATTATGCTACCTTTTAAGGTTCATGAACTAAAGTCAGAGTAGTTAGGTCAACTCTCCTATTTTTGCCTTCTGAATATTTTTATTCAGTAGAAGATCATGAAGAAGGCTTATTGTGTGAATATCCAAAGACAGAAGGGAAGCCAAGCCAGGAAGGGATGCTCAACTTCCTTATTTTGTTTTGTATCCTTGTCATGTGATCACCCCTATCATGCAAATCAGCTCACATCTCATGGAATATCATACAATGACCCCAGACCCCAATGAATAGCATCAGTACTGTCCCTATTTAAATATTTGGATTTCTAAAGGAGACTCTGTCAAAGCACAAAGTCTCTTCCTACCATTTGGAAATGTCACCATTGTTAGGACACTGTGGATGCTGTTGCGATCCATGTGCCTCCCATATTCCTGGTAGAGACGCCTTATACACTGCACAGCCTACCAGGAGGAAGGGTCTGTAGTTTATCAAATAATCATCTGTGTCAAATATAGTTATGATTACTTTCATCAAAGAGTATCATAGTTTCCTCAACACCTTATGATGGTTGTGATAGAGGGGAAATTGAAAGGCAAGATCATTTCCCACAGCACGTAACAGTGAACTCGGAAGAAAAAGACGTCCTGCAGATGCCGGGCTAGCCGGGGAGCCTTAGACTGGAAAGACAGCAGGGAAGCACAGGAGTACTTCAGGAAAAAGTTAAAGGGAATAAACCCTGGAATGGACCTTCTCTGCAATTTGTTAAGAAAGCATCCTGAGACTAAGAATGGCAGGGTGCAGAGCTGGTCTGAAGCTTCAGACCTGAGCATACCTCACCAGCAGGGAAGATACACCCATTTCATAAGAAGAAAATAAAATGGAAGTGCCAGTGATACACATTAAGGCTGGCCGGCCTGGTTCCTTTCGCCCTTTACTCTCCTCTCTCCCAAATGTCCCAAGCACACAGCACTAAGTTTCACGACTACATCCAGACCCTCCCCTCCTGGGTATGAGGGTGCCTTCTCGTCCTTTTTTCTATGCTCTGTGCTGTGTGTTCCTAAGCTCCCTGAGATCTTTACTGCGCATGTCTCCTTTTCAATGACACTTTTCGTGACTGCCTTCCATGAGATCACACCACCATCTACGAGCCCCCAAAGCTCCATGTTTGCTCTTCCTTCCCCATAGACTTATCAAGACTGAACGGGGTGGGCGACATACGCCACCATTTCATTTATGATCCCGTCTCTTACAACAGAGTGTCACTCCGTGGAAGGATCCTGTTTGTTTCTCTTACTGCTGTATCTTCAGCATGTGCATGCATTTGGGTTGGTATTGTTTTGTTTTGTTTTGCTTTGCCATGCTGGGAACTGAACCCAGGACCTCAGTCATGCATTACAACGCAGACGGGAATGCTGGCGCCACAGGGGCATGAAGGATAGGGGATTTCGGGTGTATTTTCCACGGGATATATGATAACAAGAATGTGTCCCCAAGGGAAGAGAATGCATGCAGAGGCGTGGCTGTGGAATCCAGTGTGGACTTCACTAGCCTGGTATTTTATTTAGTCAAAAGCACAAGGATTCGTTGAAATGAACCTTGTAAGTTCTTTGCTTCTGGCAGAGTGCCTGCTAACACTGGTGTTGAAAGAAGGAATGCAATAATCTGGGCGTGCTTAACACTGACTCTTAGAAACTCAGAAATGCACCATACCCTACACCCTACGTGTAAGCCGTAATGGAGAGTGGGCTTCCCCAAGGTGACACAGCAACATCAGTCTCCACTCTCTGTCACATTTTCAGCTGGCCAGAAGTCTCCTGAGAAGCCTAGCGGAAGACATGGAATTGCCCTGTTGACCTCAGTGACCTTTGGCTGCTACCATCTCAGTACTCATGGAAATGGCTGTGCATGGGGGCCAAAACGTCACCATTATGAGACACTTGGTTAAAATATGGATCAATCCCTGGGAGAGTGTTATGCAAGATCCAGATATATGGTCTGTGATATGGATAGGATATATTTTTTTATTGCAATAATAAGTTTCTCGAGTCCTAATGGACCCTGTATTAACTGGAGATGACAGGCAGCAAGGGACGGAAAGCCTGCAATTTGTTAAGGGCGCATAGCAGTTCCAGGGGTTGTAAGAGATAAAATGTTTTAGAGTCATTAAAATCCATCTAAATTGCCGATCTGAACCCAGAGCAACAAAGCCGACCGAGCCCTGTGTGTATCCGCAGGCTAACTTCCTCTACAGCGTCCTAGCTCTCTGAGACCTGACAGAATGCTCAGTCTTGTATTCCTCAAAGGCACGAGGCTTCGCAGAACCCAACTGCACATCTTCCAGGAGGAAGTGAGTGTGAGTACTCAGGTCAGGTGGTGTGGTGTGGCTATGTGACACACACACACACACACACCATTAAATGAAAGAAGCCTCAGATTACAAGAGGTACAGCACCTCCAAAGGACACGGGCTGTGGCACAAGAGTCCATTCTGGGAATTTGGGACTCCTAAGTCCTTTTTGGTGCTTTTGGGCAAGCAGAAGACTCTTTAAAGCATCATCTAAGTAGTTCCTATGTATGGGAAACACAAGGCCTGTCAAGGATCTGGGAAGCTTATGATCAGAACCCAGAAGTCACTGGGTCATTCTAAACAAAACTCTTGCTACTATTTACAAGAGTTTTCAAAGATACAGATGCCGTGTTGAGAGATTTTCATTAACTCTTAGAACAGTCCCATGAAGTAGAGCATAATATCGCTATTGTATGAATAAGGAAACTGGGGGAGTGTCTCAGTCACTCAAAGACTAAAATCTGATAGCCATTAAGATAACTGGACTGGCTGGAGTCCAAATTCAATTTGATATGTTTTCCATGATATACCTCTCTGTCCAGGAAACGAGGTCTGCAGTGAATTCTAACTGGGTGCAGTGAAATCTCAACAGAGGTCACAAAGCCTGAAGAGATTCCTTGCTGGTCTATGACTGTGAAGGCAGAAAGGGCCAAAGATAACCCTGGACTAAGCCTCGGGTTTAGTAGTGTTGCATCTGTCAGGGGGAAGGGTAAGCTACATAAACACTCTGCCCCAGGCTAACGACTTTTCTGCATTTTATCTTCTCTGGGGAAGCAATTGTCTCTGAACAGACGGAGATGGGGCAGGAGGGAGGTAGGAAGCCACAGAAGACATAAAGCTCCACGGGGTGACAGAAGGAGAGAGGGTGGTGCCGGTGGCGGCAGTATGACAATTCTATGTTCCAGCCATGGCCTATCTAAGCAGGAGACACAAGGTGGGAAGAAGGCTTGCAAAGAAAAGGCAGTCGTCCGCCATACCGAGATTCTTTGAAAATGGCATTGTTGTCAAACTCAGAAAACAGTTTCCTACCCTGAATAAAACACTGACATTTGTCTAATTAAAAAAAAAAGAAAAAAAAAACCCTAATAGAGATTTTTGCAGACAGAGCGAAGCCGCCAGTGCATCTGCTGGAAAAGTCTCCATATGGCCCAATCCGATGTGTACTGTGCTGCAGACACCAAGCAGGGACTTTGTGTTAAAACTGCCCAGCCATTAAATTACCTCCATGGCCTTGTGGCTACTGGCAGCCAGAGAAGTGGAGGCTCAGCTCAGATTTCCCGGTTGTCCCTTTTCTATCTCCCTAAGAGTAACGACTTAGATGTGGAAGAACCTCAGAATGTGTTAAGGGTAAGAGGGGAGAGTGGAAGAGAGGAAGGGTGTTTGGACAAGGGTGGGTGGTGAGTTTGTTAATAATGATAGTTGAGATCACGCAGTAGGAACTAACACTAGGCCCTCCTGAGTGGCTACTAACTAGCCCCACATGCACGCCATCAGAGAGGAAAAACAAACAAACAATGTTTGGGCCTATGACAAGTCTAAAGGCCTAGAGGAGATGGAGCAAGGTCTAACAAGATCAGTCCAAAGACCAAAGTTTCTTTCAGGAGGACGAAGAAGTCTGAAAGCACAAGCAACAGGCAGCATGGACATATTCCCTGGGAGGGAACAGTTGCTCCCCATTTCACGCCTGGCAAAATAACATGGCCCGGAGTAGCTCCTGGTCCTTGGAGGGACTACCTGTACCACATCCTCCTGAACCAGTTCTTGGTACCTGCCCAATCCTACCCTTTACTATCCTAGATTAACATTTGCTGCTTTTCCTTTCTTTCTGTCTCACACTCCCCCTGTAGCCCCAGCACTCTGATGGCGCAGCTTGGGCCCCTTTCATACCAGGCACCAATCAAGAATGCACTGGAGATACTCAAAAAACCACCAATACTGTCTGAGACAGAAACGGCCCATCTCTTCTATTACCTTGTAATAAGATGCTGGTGAACATGGGAAGGAAGAGGAACTTCCCTTTTCCCCCCAAGGAACTGCTGTTATGTAGGACCATTCTGTTTTCTGGGGCCTTTGTCTCCAACCTGAGGAACTACAAAGCAATCTGGTCTGTCCACCTAATTACCGCCTTCTCCCTCATTCCCACTGGCGTGGCAAGTCAAGTGTGACTGTGGGTGGGAGGGGGACTTTTGCAATAATGGGTACTGTGATAAGCTTCCCTGGGCACTCTGGTCGTTCATTATCATAATTAGAGATGCTATTTTATTCTCATGACATAGGACTAAGTGATGAATCATGACATCTGGGGTGCACCAGTCACTCAAAGAGCCAAGATAACCATGCCTTAGGGAGCCACCAGCTCATGGAAAGAGGCTCTTAGCCATGCACACGGCGTCAACACCTGTGAGATCTAGAATGCAAGTCTGGCCTTCACCACCCCTGACTTAGTATTCTGCTACTGTCCAAGGCAGCTTACTGAATGAGCCCGACGCCCATCAGGACTATCCAGATTTCCTTGGTGACTGTTTCAGAATAGGCTGTGTGACTCTCTTCAGACCAAAGAGATGCAAGAGAGGGTTGCTGAGAGGTGAGTGGTACTTAACCTTACTCTTCATAGGGACAATGAGAAGCCACATGTTTGCTCCCACTAGATGTAAACCCATCCTGCCTACATTGCTCTTAGCCGCTACCTGATGGCCATGAAAGAGATTAACTTAGGGAAAGAGGAAACCCAGTGAGGGGGAAGGGACCGAGACAATGCCTGCCTTGAACAGTGCCTAAATATGGACTTCTGGTTCTGCTAGCCAACATAATTCCTTATTGCTTCAGACAACTAGAGGCTGTTCCTGTTGTAATAGGTGCCACGAATGCCTTCTGTAGATTTTAGAAGCTCCTCCCAAGTTTGCTTCGGGGGAGGCCACCATACAGGAGGCTATGAAGAGCAGTAACTGTGGCCTCGTGGAATGGAGTGTATGGGAGTTATGAGGTTCAAGCAGACCACTCTATGCAGGTCACACCTCATTGCATGTCCTTTAGCAGGCAGTCATGTCTAGGCTGCACAGTCAACACTTAAGAAACTCACACTGTCTAAATGTTGTACCATGGGTCAGGAGTATTGTGGGTGGCCATATTTTGTTCCTAACTATTCACATGTGAATAGGTGCTTTGAGCACAGATATCTGTTCTTTGCCACAAGGAAGGAATATGTCCTACCCATGTGTTCTGGAAATAGGTTCCCCACGTGAAAACAACACATGGACTAGGGTTACATGTGGCCCGTCACTTATTCATGACATGAGTGTGATGGAAATAGTTCACTTGTGAACCACTGAGATCCTAACAAGTCTATGCCAGGCATGACAGTATGTCTATAACACTGCAAAAAGAAGATGGAGAATCATGATTCTGCTAGGATTTTGCGGTCACAACCCATGAAAGAGTTATAGAGGCTATTAGTGGGCATACAAAGTATACATAGACTGTAAGGGCCACTAGAATTCAGTGGAAGGAGGACAGCAGCTAGAATGATGTTCAGGACCAGATAAGCCCTGGCAGGTGGTGGACAAGGTTAAGAATAGATACAAGTCCTGAGCTAACCAGCTCGAAGAGCCTTCAGCCACCCACCTTGTCGCCTGGTCCCATGAGAGGAAGGACCTTGTAAGTGCCTGGGTGGCACATGAATTCCAATTCACTCTCTCTCCCACCTGCCAGAGGCAAAGATGCAGAGACACCCACTTCCATGTTTGAATGAAAATATCCATGTGTACAAATTATCACTTTACAATTAATTATGCAGAGCAAGTAATACATATGAGACCTCAATATTGTGACAGCTTGGAAATTTACCGTTTTCCTGCAGACTATGCAACAAGTCTTGCCAAATGTATGTTGAGAAGTAATGCAAGCTTAGACAAATTAATATTTTAATTTTGTATATTCACAGCACATCTGTGGGTCAATGTACACATCACTAGCAACTCAGTGCAGCCTTATTAGACACTCTCCTAAGACAGACCTTAAAAATCAATGCTCCTTAATTAGGCCTTTCCTTCCTCTACTGCCTTTAGGGAGAAGGGATTGTTATGAAAAAGATATGATTTACTCCATACTGAGTTCACCAGGCATCTCAAATGCTTTAGGTTTGGAAAAAAATATAGCAGATTTCATTGCAGGAATCTTCCCTCCAGAATCTGTAAGCACCAAGTAGAGATCTAGGGGGAATTTCATCAGGATGTTTGTGATTCCTTTACATTTAAATCATTAAAAGATCTTTGAGGGTTTTTGAAGTCCAAGAACTCTCCTGAGTCACTCTCCTCCCTTTCCCCCAGCATGATTTTCATTTCTTTTCCAAAAAAAAAAAATTAGGAAATTGAATTTTAGCTCTAGATGCAAAAGCGATTTCAAAAAAGTAGGAAAGGCAGTCGCAGCTAAGGATTAAAACTCAAATTCTAAGAATTTGCTTGTTCTTTTTAGGCCAGTATCTCAGATGGTGGAGATCTAGTCCAGGAGTTACACACTTGACTTGACTCTTTGTAGTGTACAGTTTTCTCCTAGCAAGCTGCAACCTTTGAGTCATGTCAGGAAGATAGAAGCAAAGTATTGTAAGGTGGGTGAGGCCTGGTCACCTACCCTCATCCAGTCAAGCCCAGCCTCGGGCTCTTCAGACATTATCTCCTGGTAGCTGGCACTGTTTGTGTCTTATATAGCAGATCTTACTTGTAAGCAAGAACATTACAGATTTTCTTATTCTTTTGACAGATCCAAACATGAAATTGTTAAGCCACATCCTCATTTGTAGACAAATGGGCATTGTGTGTGCTTGTATACCAAATTCCCTAGACACACACACACACACACACACACACACACACACACACTAGTCTAGATCTAGGCTCCATAGCATCAGTATCTCATTTGTTTTCTGCATGTTTTGTTCCCCAGTTCCAGTCAGTGTCTGGAACAGGATGTGTAATACTTATTAAGTAAGTGAATGTAGTAATAATAGTCTAATGGTATCTAAATTATATTTAAACTTCTTTCAGTATTTCCATACTTACTAATTAATGGTTATTTTTAAAATTATGTTATGTATATGAGTTTGCCAGCATCTATGTTTGTGAACTACTGGAATGCTTGTACCCTCAGAATCCAGAACGGGTGTCAGAAACCATGTGCCTGGAGTTACAGATGATTTGCTATGTGGATGCTAGAATTGAACCTGGTCCTTTGGAAAAACAACCAGTGCTTTTAATGGATGAACCATATCTCTGGCCCCACAGAGTGTTATAGTCATACTATATAATAAAAGCAGAGGGATCAGATCCTTGGTTGATTTTTAAGGTCAGGGAGGTCCATTGCATAACATAAGACTTTATGGCTGATCAGTGGTAAAACTATAGATTTTAGATCACCTGATTTTCAATAAATGCTGTTTTCATACAAATCTGTGTTTCTGGAAGTTAGTATGCAGGAGAGCACCACCCTCAAGGTGTAGATTTAGTAGACTCAGTTTCAATAGTCTGCATCCTGAAAAGCTGCAACACAACTTTAAAACAATGGACCACATGCAGAAACAATCATTAAGACCATCTATTTGCTGGGTGTTGAACAATGGTATACAAGAGAAACAGACACTTCTTAACATTCTCTGAGACAGTGACTGGAGCATAGAACTAAGCTCATCAGTGTCAGGCTGTGTGGCATAACTACTAAAGAGGTTGTTCATGAAAAAGTAAAATAGCATAGGGCATGATGATATTTAATCCCAGCACTAGGGAGGCAGAGGGAAGCAGGGATATCCTAGTTTGAGGCCAGCCTCGTCTACATAGTGAGTTCCAGGACAGCCAGGGTTACATAGTGAGACTCTGTCTCAAACAAACAAACAAATATAAAAAGTAAAATAGCTATAGATGTAGCTCAGTATGGGAGGACCCTGGGTTCATTTCCTAGTGCTACCAAGGAGAAGGAGAAAGATTAGAAGAGGCGGGGTGGGGGGGGGAAGAGGAAGAAAGGGGGAAGAGAAGAGGAGGAGGAGGACGAGGAGGGGTGATGATGATGACAAGCAAACCCCCTGTGAATCCAGATCATGCACGAGGATATTGTAAATCAAAGAAATTTCAACTGGGAATGGACATCACCTAGAACTTTCCTGAATGAATTTAGATTTGGATGAGTTCGGTTTCAAGTTCGAAGCTCCTGGGGACATTAGAAGTGAGCTGGTCCAATTTTCCCATTTTTTTTACACCTCTATAAAGAAAACGAAGGTTTAAAGATATGCTTGACCCAGAGACCCAGCTTCTCCTTACATTTGATGTCCCAGCTGTGAGCCATAATCAAAGGGAGGCAGGACTCCCAGCCTACTTCTCTTGTATTAAGTGTGGTCCTCCTATGGAGTGCCATAGATACCATCCAGCGACAAAAGAAGAAATGAAGTTCTGAAACACACTTCATAAGGAAGGACCAAAAAAAAAAATAATTGTGTGAACTCAAATCAGGACAAATCTATGAATCCACATCCATGCAGTGTAACATCTAGAACATTCAAATTTATAAGAAACAGAAATGAAATTAGTGCTTACCAAGAGCCATCGCAGTTATTATGTAGTGGGAACAGTAGTTCTGTTTGGAATGCTGGGACTAGTCTGGAACCAGAGAGTAGCAGAGGTTGTACAAGCCTGTTTAGGTAACTAATGCCACTGAATTGTGCACTTGAAAATGGTGACTGGGTAAAAAAAAAAAAAAAAAAAAAGAACCATAAAAGAATAATGATAAACCTATAAACCAGAAGGCCTTTCCAAACTGTGTCACACCTCAACATATACTCTGCCTTCTGCACAGCCCTGGGCAGCCCAAGGGAGGTGGGAACTGGGGACCAATGGCCTCGTGCAATCCAACTTCTGTCAGGTTTCTGGCGATGGTTGTGATTAATTACTCCTGGCCACAGATACTCTTTTGGGCCCCCAAACTTATTTCCTGGCCTTGGGATAGACCTTACATTGGAGAAAAGAGTCTAGGGAATTTGGTATACGAGTGAGGATTTTGCTTTTTCTCCTATCCCAGCTGTGCCTGGCACAGGTGCCTGGCAGTACATCTGATAAACGCTCAACTCCTCCTCCTCTTGATGTGTGGTTACACAGCGTACGGTGACAGGGCGGAATTTAGATCCTGTGACTCATCTCACAAGCTGGGTTTTCTTAAGATTCCACGCTCATACTTGGCATGTTTATTGCTTCCCGAGAAACTAGTTTTGTGCGTTCTCAGAATTATGAGTCTGGCACGTCATGATACATGCCTCTCAGAGGGGAGAGAGGCTGGGCACCGCGGATGAAGGACACGCGACTTGAGTGAGTGAGATGGATGTTGGGCACGCCAGTGAGATGCTTGGCATTCACTCGCTCATCATGATGCTGCCTCCTCTGTCTGCGTCTGGCTGGACTCGGTAACTCAGTAGCATCCTGGATGCTGGGGAGAGCCAGTGAATTACAAGTGAGCAAATAAACATGATTTAAGAGCAGAAGACAAGAATTTGCCACACCACAAAACTTCCCCTTTCATTTATTTTGACAATTTGGTGTCTAATATTTACAACGGTGCTTTAGAACTGTTCAAGGAGTTTTAGTGTAAGGAAGTCTTTGCCAACCGAGTTCTCTGACATGGTGATGAGTGAACTTGCAAAGCACCGGATGACCGTCAGACTTCAGTTAACTGGTTAGATTCCTCCATTCTTTTTTTTTTTTTTTTGCATAAATGTTCTCTACCATCATCACCAATGGCTTGTGGCACATGTTAGGTACATTTACATAGAACTAAAATGATAATTTCTATACCTCCAGGGAACTTATTTTTAATATAAGAAAAAGGTTGCAGATAAAGACAGAGGACATTGCATTCTTCGTGTGTAAGCCAATGAAGACATTATCAATCGAGTACTGCTTTGCAGATTCTTTTTCTGCATCGGATGCCAGGCAGCCACCATCCTCTGGTCCCAGTGTGTACGAGGACTTTCCTGCTCTGTGCATAGTACAGGGAGTGAGGGAGCAGCTTGTAACATATTCTTCCACCACAAAGGAGGGAGGGGTGGGAACCAAAGAGACAGGGTCTTTTTGTATGTTCCAGGTAGCCAACACATACATTATCTGGAGGCTTCATGTTTTTGGGTGCTTTCTTAGACCTGATTTCTCAGCGTGGATTTCTTATGCTATGAGTGGGCAGGAGCCCTGTGTTGGGTGGGGGCTTCATTACTCTCTGTGCCTCCAAAGCAGGAAGAACGCTGGGTCCCTTGGTTAAAGATGGATCATAGCTACCTGTTCACATGCTTCCCTTTTTTTCTGAAGTTCCCGTTGAGTAATTAAAATCACTTCTGTTAAATGAGCATCATTGGCTCAATAGGCCAAGGGCACGTTTATAGATCCAGAGGATGGAAACTCCTCGAAAGCTTGGGGGTGCTGGCCATGGTGGAGAATAGCAATTAGAATACCTGATAACTAGGTCCTTGACATGGAGTCGCCACCCCAGGCTTGCTACACATCAGTGGCAAGCCCGCTTCTCCAGTTAGAGAGCCCAGTACTGGAACTGGGCTCTTGTCACAAAAGCGGCAGCGACCAAGGACGTGCTTGTATTTTGTGCTGCCCGTAACGTCTTTTGAAACACACAGCCAACTGAGGCCTTTGTGGTCTGGGAGAGAAGCCATCTCCCTGACATGGCTGCAGGGCCAGATACAGACAAGCTTCTGAGTTGATGTATTAAAAAGCTGTAAGAGCTGCAGCTGGGGGAAACATGGGTAAGGGGAAGATGCACATGCCAGCACAATATGGATAGAGGAGGATACACTTTAGTTTGACTTCCAACTTATGCTGAAATAGGACTAACACTGGTCTAAGTGCCATGCGTCGTGCAATTACTACACGTGTGGCATTTTGCTAAATGTTTTTATAATGACATTTTAATTTTTGTCATTTGATTCTATCATTCAATCTTCACGCCAACCCCACAGAACACTTCTCATCCTCCCTCTTGTTTGGAGAAAAGATTCTAAAGATTAATTCCTTCCCTGGAGTTGAACAGACAGTAAATGGTTAGGTTAGGGATTGGACACCCATTCCCAAGATCACTGTCCTAACTGACTTTACCATTGCTCTGCTCCCCTGTAACTGACTCCATCTGTAGGATGTCCCCACTTTCTCATTCTTGTAACTGGCATCTGAAATTCCATGAGAGCTAGTGGTCAGATGAAGACATATGTCCAACACTGTCATAATGCCAGCTTATTAGCACACTGCAGAACAAAGGGCAGCCCTAGACCTGCTGGATTGCTGGGATCCTCCACAGCACTATGCTATGTGGTCCATTGGATGTGGGTTTGGGCTTCTAGATGAAGAATCCCTGTGAAGAGCAGCCACAGTATTTGCTCAGTATTGTTTTTCTGAAGAGGGCCCTTTTCTCTGAAAAATTCCATTCAGAAGTTTTACTAATATTCTATGCCCACGATTCCTTAACTCTTCTGTTCTTCTGATTGTACTCGGCTATTTCCTAAATAAATTCTTCCTCTTCCTCCTCCTCTTCTTCTTTTACCTTTTCCTCCTCCTCCTCCTCCTCCTCCTCCTCTTCTCCTCCTCCTCCTCTTCCTATTATATACTGTATTGATTATTTTGAAATTTTACATCATGTACCCCAATCATACTCATCTGCTCCCTCCCTTCCCTTATGACTACCTACAAAAGGAATAGTAGTAATAGAAGTAGTAGTAGTAGTAGTAGTAGTAGTAGTAGGAAGAAGAAGAAGAAGAAGAAGAAGAAGAAGAAGAAGAAGAAGAAGAAGAAGAAGAAGGGGATGAGGAAGAGGAGGAGGGGGAAGGGTAGAAAGAAGGGAGGGAGAGGGAAAAGAGGAAGAGAAGGAGGAAGAGGAAGAAATTCCAATCTGTGCTGCCAATATAGTCATTGGAGTCAAATTCCCAGTACCTAAACTATGTTTTAAGGTAGATCTGTTCTCTGGTCACATTTAAGGCGTTCCTATTTGGTTCCTTGACTTTCTCTCTGTCCTATAGACAGACTTCTGTACATTCACTTTCTTTCCTAATAAGCCTGGACACGTAAAATATATCATTTCAGACTAGGCACCCCCAGAAACACACACACACACACACACACACACACACACACACACTGAGACACACCACACACACACACACACACACACACACACACACTGAGACACCACACACACACACACACACACACACACACACACACACCAACATACACCATACATCAACACATAATACACATACATACCAAATCTTCATCTAGGTAACTCCACCACCACCACCACATACATTCTAAATCCTCACCTAAGAAACTACACACACACACACACTCACACAAACACACACACTCCGAAGCAATCCCCCCAGCACCACACATCAAAGTCCAGGTGGCTTCATGACCTGCTTCACTAATTCTGGGAGGTGTTGAACAGAATCACCCCAGCATTCTGCTGGCCCTGTGATGACTAGTTTTAGAAGTCAGTGTGACTGAGCTGAGATAGTTGGTAAAGTATCACTAATGGGATGTCTTTGAGGATGATTTGGGAAGAGATCTGTGGGCTGAATAGGGAAGGTTTGCCCTCAACATAGGTGGGCATCACCCAATTAGTGAGCCCACAGAGAGAAAATGACAGAGAAGAAAAGCAACTCTTTCCCTCTAGAGCTGGTGTACCCTGCTCTGCCCTTGTACACACAGTATCTTCAGACGTTGCGCTCTGCGGTATGCGCAGTTGTCTCTTACCCACACTATTTGTCCTTCTAGATCTGAGCTACGGTTACACCACTGGCTTCCCTGAGCCCCAGATCACAGAAAGTGTATCATGAAACTTCTCCACTCTTATAACCCTTCCACACTTATACCCCAACAAGCTAATTATCCTAACACAGTCTTGGATTCATGGCTATATATTCCTGTTGGTTTCATTCCTATGGAGACCCCTTACAGTCAGACTTGTTTGTCATGTGTCCTCCTCATTTTCAGCCCTTCCACATAGTCCCACAGTCATGGTTCTGATCTAAGATTAAAGAGCTGCATCTGGCTTTCTTCCTGGCAAAGTCCCAAGACAGTAACGAGATCAGATTGCAAGAGACAGGGAGCATGAGTGTCTCTTACAGCCTCTCCTTCTTATGAAGCCACCTGTGTGCAATCATGGGGTTCTACCTAAGGTCTTTAATTCTAGCCACAGAACTCTCTTTACTATTTATAGGGCCATTGTTCTGATCATTTTTATCCTTTCACTTTCTTAATACGATTAGATAATAATGATGATTATGAAGATGGCGGTGGTGTTGGTCAGCTGCAGCAGTGGCAGCAGTAACAGAAATGTCTGCCTTTGGTCCATGTTCCTCTGTGGCTACTCGTCCGTATTTTCTCCTCTTCAAATTCCTGAAAGCATTGTTCACAGTTTGCATTCATTTCCCAGACCCCACTCTCCTCACAACCCAGAGAATTCTGGTGTCCATGTCTGCCCATACTCTAGATGACACTGTGAGGTTGCTAGTGACCTTCTTGCTGTGTGTCCTAGTTTAGTGGTCAGCCTGCCCATCACTAGTGTCAGTGCCACCCCCTGCCCACTTCACACCGGTCTCCTTGCCTGGACTTCCGTGACAGCATGCTCCCTTGATTTGCCTACCCTTCTGGAGGCTTCTTCGCGTTTGCCTTGAGATCCCTCTTTATTTATCCATCTCTTCTGTGTCCCTTACAGGTTTGGCTCACATTCTTCTCTTACTCGCAGGAGAGGTTTCTCCCTTGGGTCACAATCCGCATATCCAAATATTTTCTGGACACCCATATATAAAAGCTCTGGATCCAATCCTGGTTTGGTGTATGAAATGGGGGAAATCCCTTTCTTTCCCTGCCAAACCTTCTTGCTCTCGCTTGACCGTCATAAAGAGACGTTCTTTCATCTCCCCATGCGCTCCAACTGAAGCATTGAGCAGAGCTTATGAATTCTCCTGCCCCTCTTCCCCTGGCCTCAATCAACCACTACACTCTTTTGGACTTCCTCAAAGGCTGTTCCTCTTTCTATATGTAGCACCTGCCCTGGTGCCTCTTGGGAAGACACTAAATAGATGTCTTAAGCTGACCAATCAGATACCTCTTGACTTGGTTTTCCTTCAGTTCTGTTACTTAGTTAAAGCCACTGTCATCTCTCACCTGGCTGAGTCTATCTACCTGGTTTTCCAGAATAAACCACTTTCCTTTGGCCATTCTCTATACTACAGAGAGAGCAGAGCAGTCTTTAAAGCAAATTAGCTTTTCTCCCGCTTATACCAAGGTTCAGAAAGCCTCCTTCACGTACCCATCAGAGTGCAAGACATTCATTAAGTGCTCAAAACATATTTGTTCAATGAAAAAAAAATGATTGGGATCTAAACTAAAGAGGATTTCCATGCATGTAGGAAGCCTAAATGCCCATTAGCTGTGGTCATTATTGTGTCTGTCCATTGGCGATTAGAGTGTGTATGACTTCACGCATTCCACGAACTGCTTCTCTGCATCTGTTGGCTCCCTGCCAGAAACCAGGCTCACAGAAGCATTTACCTGAAGGCAGGAATGTTGGGTGGTGTGGAAGAAGAATTGCAGGTAAAAAAGTAAGTTATCCCAATTAAAATCCATGTTTCTAAACAAATGTGACCCCTCCACCCCATGCTCATCCTGCTCTCTGTAGTTGTTCACATGGGCTAACTAACATAATCAGCGCCTGCTGTGTGCTGATCTTGGTTGGGTCTCTGGGACCCTCCACACCTCCTCATTATTCTGGTAACTCCTCTAGTGGCTTCTCTGTTGTTGAGAATGAAGTTGTTTAATACAGTGTCACGTCTATATAGTGTGGATATTCATGATGACTCTCTCTCTCTCTCTCTCTCTCTCTCTCTCTCTCTCTCTCTCTCTCTCAGTGTGTGTGTGTGTGTGTGTGTGTGTGTGTGTGTGTGTGTGTGTTATGGTGGGAAAGACCAGAAAAGAATACAACAGGATCCCTGGGAGTCATGCCCTTAGAGCAATGGACAAAAAAGGTACCCCTGCCCAAGAGAAATGTGACCTTTTCCCTAACAAATTAGGGAAGAGCGTACAGACTCCTGCAAAGCTGTGTAAGGGTTGGTAGAGAAACTCTCCGGTTGTAGCTTTGTTGTCTCATACTGTACCTGTTCACCGTGTGGTCTCTGACTGTTTCCTAGGTTGCTGGTGGCCCTGGGATCTAATATTCCAAAGTCCTGACTTAGTGAGTATGGCAGACAGAACAAGGGGGCTGTCCTGCCCAGCAGCTCCTGCTAGACCAGTGACCAGAGTCTTGGAACTTGACAGTGGGTAGAGGGGCCCTCCTCCCACACTGCCGACCAGGAGGAGTCCCACAAGCTGCCTGGAGAAGATTGGGAGATTCGTGGATTAAGTAGAAAATGCTGTCAGCTTCCAGCTGAGCCTGGCCTGAGAGCTGGTGTCGGGGACAGGTAGCTCATTCAGATGCACCTGCCCTCTTCTCCTTGGCATTGTGATTTCTTGCTCTCCGTGGCTGCTGGCTGTCGTTCACTGAGCTGATGCTAACAGCTTCCAGGGACATATGGGTACCCGGGCAGAGCAAGGGCACTGTAACCACCCTCTGTGGCCTCTCTCCATCCCACTGCCTGTGTTTAGCCATTCCCTGGGCCAGGGGTCAAGAGGCCAAATGCCCTGTCTGGGTTGTGCTGCAGCCCAGCCGCTTCAGGTTTGCAGACACCTTTCTTCATTTCCCTTCCCTTTACGCCTTCCCCTCTCCTCCCTGCACCTGTAAAACCCAGGGAACAGGGCTGGAGTATAACTTGCAGCAGATATGCACAGTTGAGTGGAGATTACAGGCTACTTGGCTCTTGAAAGGTAGGATCAATTCAAATGGACCCTCCCATTCGCCAACCACTACGGATGCATAACCTGTCCTATCCATGACAATGGCTTACTTGCTCAAGTGTAGAAATGCTCCTCCCCCAGCGTCCCCCATTCAATCTTTGCTTTTGATTTTTGTTTCTGTTTTGATTTTTCCAGACAGGGTTTCCTTGTATAGCCCTGGCTGTCTTGAAACTTACTCTGTAGACCAGGCTGGCCTCGAACTCAGAAATCCGCCTACCTCTGCCTCCCAAGTGTTGGGATTAAAGGCGTGGCGCCACCACCGCCCGGCTTCTCATGGATGTTAATATGTGCCAGATGGTTTTGTGTACCAGCCCATGGGATCCCTGTTCAGACCGTTACACAAAGTCTAGGCCCACTTCTCCAGGAGTGAAGACTGCGGGTCAGACATGGACATTCCCATGCACCCAAAGGTGTGAAGACGGCTCTGGCAAAGGAAAAGTCAGGCAGTTGGCCGTGGGAGGTGACATGGAGCATGTCTAACTTAGTATACCTCTTAGTAATGGTGGTTTGAATGGAAATGGTTCCCCACAGGCTCAAAGCTTAGAAGGCCTGGTCACCGGGAGTGGCAGGATTTGAAAGGATTAGGAAGTAAGGCCTTGTGGGAGTGTATCGCTGGGGGTAGGCTTTGAAGTTTCAGAAGTCCGCGCCATGCCCATGCCACGCCCAGAGTCTCTCTCTCTCTCTCTCTCTTCCTGCTGCCTGCAGATGCAGATGCGGAACTCACAGCTCCCTCTCCAGCACCATGCCGCCAAGTTTCCCACCTTGGATGACGATGGGCCACACCTCTGAGGTGGGTGGTAAGCAAACCTCTACCAAGTGCTTTCCCTTCTAAGAGTTGCCACGGCTGCCACGGTGTTTCTTGACAGCAACGGAACAGTGACTAAGACAGTCCTTCATCTCAGTGACACACGATGAGGCCCAGGACTACCAGAGCAATTTTTACACACTCCCAAGTTGTGACTCTTTGGTGCCGCACAGTCTTTTGTGTGTGTTTGTGTGTGTGTGTGTGTGTGTGTGTGTGTGTGTGTGTGTCTTCCTTCCTAGGCCCTGCTGAGATGCGCGGCAGTACTCAGACAGACCGCAGGAAGGGTCCTCTGATCAGCTGAGGAAGTCAGGGGACTCCCATGCTCTCCCTATCTTGGTAGAAGCTCCTGGGCGACACCAGGGTGACCCTAGAGACTTGCTGTCAAACTGCGCAATGGGGCGATGAACACCAGCTGGCGTCAGCCTGTGAGGACAGTCAACCTCTCCAGCGAGCCTCCCTTTCTGTGCTTGGGATTCTAGGCACAGCCAAGCCCCATGGAAACCTCTGCTATCCAGGCAGCTTCTGAATACTAAAGAGGGCCGGGAGGAAATGAAAGGAAAAAGGAAAAAGATGTCTTGGTCAGAAGTTTTTCTAATCGCTATGGATTTCCCCTCGTTTTAGTGGATTTGAGAGAGGGTGTAGGGAAGGAAGGGGGGGGGAATCAAAAGCGGATTATTACCCTGAGTTGCTCTTCCTTTTCATCCTTAGCCCGCGAAGCAGCTCCCTGCTTGCCCTATCTGCATGCTAAAGACGGGAGGGAAAGGCCTGCAAAGTATTGACGATCGAGCTGAGATTACAAGTTTCTTGCCTCTTGAAAGATAGAATCAATTAAAATGGCGCCTTCCACTCGCCAAGTAAATTAGCTTCTAGAGAAAACATCTGCCCTTCCCTGTAGTGCCTGGAAAATACTAAGGGTGGCTGGAGAGTGGTGAGAGCTGCTCCTTGTAACGCGCAGGTTGCGCCTGAAAGCACTGCATACACAGAGGCACACACACACACACACACACACACACACACACACACACACACACACACACACACACCACACACACACACACACACACACACACGCACGCACGCACGCACGCACGCACGCACGCACGCACGCGCGCGCGCACGCGCAAGCGCACACACTGTAGATACCTGGCACAAAAAACGGTGACTCACTAAACACTAGCTGGACTTCTGACAACCCAAGGACACGCCCATAGGTGTGCGCATACTGCCCGTTTCCCCTCGCTCCATCCCACAGTCCTTCCTATTTTGCACTGCTACATTTGAAATGTGTCAGGCTTCTAAGAGATCCTGCTGGGCTTGCAACTTCCTGTCCCTGTTCATTGTAAAAGTAATACATTTTAACAGATGAACAAAAAAGGTCCGCTTTAACCGGCGCTCCTTGGGAATACAAGAAAATGTGGATACGGACCTTTACTAAAGCCATCTAAGCACAGCGTAGAAAACAAACCCGAGATTCAAACCCTTTCCCCCTTCCCTTGACCCATCTCCTGAGCTTCCAGCAATTTCCACGTATGAGCCAAGGACTTTCTCCACTTGGGATTCTCCTGTGTTCTCAAAATCTCAGAGTAGCTGTTCTTGCCATGTGCGACCTTGGAGAAAGCATCCTCCAAAGCAACTGTCCAGGCTGGACTTCTGGCACTCTGATCCCCAAGTCACATGGCAGGGGGTGCTACACGGGGATCTGTAGTTTAAAATCGGTTTTGGTGAAGTGTGGGGGGGCGAGGGGGCTTTTCCATTGATAAGTGGAGAATTTAGGCAAGGAAAGTGATAAGACAATGATTTGTCAAATGGCCCCCCGTGCTTCCCCATGCTGGAGACAGGTTCAAAGACGGAGCGTCTCAAGGGTTCCAGGGGCTGAGGAGTGCAATGAGGCACGAGCCACTGATGTGTGCTGTGGTCAAGGTGTTTTTCAACAGGGAGTGTCACACTCTGCATAAAAATGTCCGTGACCTTGAGGATAGACAGACAATTGTTCAGCAGAGGAGTGGGATGGATCCCAGTAGAGGGGCAATGAGGGACAAAGGGTCGGACTTGCAGAATGCAGTGGCATTTCTTTGGCTGGACCACAGGCTTGTGAAGGATGACCAGAAAAGAGGACAGAAAAGTTGCAGGAGGGATCTCATTTCCTTGGGCTTGAAATGCTTCACAATGTGTCTTGTAGGCAGTCCAGAGGCTGGGGAATGCCCTGATGTGGGTTGGGCTTTGGGAAGATTGCTCAGGAATTAGACCCAGTGCTCTTAGCTCCTGCCTCCACGACAGTTCAGGAACTGTGGCCAGACTAGACCAGAGGACAGAAGGTGAGAAACCAGGAAAGGAAGTACTGGGAGGGGAGAGAGGCCTGGGCTTCCTTATCAGGATTCTTCATGCCCCAGGGAAGCCTTGAACAAAAGCCAAGGAAGCCAGCGTAGTACATGACCCAGTTCTGCAGCCAGAGAAACGGCATTTATGGAAGCTGCTGGCCCTCCAAGTCAGCCAAGCCCAAAGACCAAAGTGTCTGGAGTCTCCGTGAGTCCCTACTTCCCGGAGGATCTGTCCACAGCATCCTGTTTCTCCTCACCAGGCTGCACGTTTGCCCAAGAGTGATTCCACCCTGAACCCCACTCAGCCCTAGACGGGGGTAGGGGTGGGGGTCCTCCATGCTTCCTTTTCATCCTGGACTTTCTCAGCCTGGCTTAAGTATGCCATGCTGCGACACAGACAAAGAAGCAAGACGAGGGCTTGTAATTGCATCAGAGGGCTGTGAGGGAGCCACAACCCCCACCCCAGCCACCCCTAACTACACTTGAGGGGAGAGGAGGGAGGGGTGTGCAATTTGCTCATTTCTTTCGTTTTATGGAACGCTTCACTTTGCTTTCAGCATAATTATTGTTGTACTGTTTCCTGTTCCCCGTTTGCTGTGTTAAAAAAAAAAAGTCCTTCACTCCCCCTGCACACTTTTTCTTAATGCATTAAAATTAATAACTCGTAACAGTGACCTAATTTGCTTTGAGTACTGTAACTCAGGGGGTTTTGTTTTTGTTTTAGTTGTTCTGTTTTTTTTTTTTTTTAAACTCCCTCCTAGATCTGCCAAACCCTTGACACGTTACTGTGGCAACAGGCACAACTTGGTGAGTTCATGAATGAGCCTCTTTGTGCTCACAAAGCCCTCTCCTCCGCCATTATTTGAGATGCGCCTGCTTCCCCCTTGCCAAGGGAGCCTTGTGCTTGGTGTGTTGGAATGGGGCTGCTCTGAGCGTGGTCCCTAAGACAACAGCCGATGCCCGTTCCCCCTGGCCTTGCAGTAGCACCTGCTGCAAGCCCTCTTCGCCTTGTCTAATTCCACTGAGGTCCTGTGGCCACAGCCCTTCCATGCCTGCAAATGTTCTCCAATTTAACATTTGCCTCGTGGCTAATCTGCTTTTCCGGACTCCAGTCCTCCTCCCTTCCCTACCACGACCTCAGACCTTACTTAACTAGGAAGTTGGCTGTGGATTAAAGCTGGGCACCGGGTCCTCTCTCTGCCTTAGTCATCATGTCCATCTCACCCTGTGCCTTTCTGTGGAAGGCACTTCTTATCCTCTTCCCTGCCCCATCTAGAACATTGCATACTATGGCAACCAGACGTCACACTCCGCACCTGCACCAAGGGTCCCTCTCTCCTCTTAGAACTGTCTCAGAATCTTTCCCCAGACCATCCAGCTATGCAAGATCTGCAGACCTGTAGTCTTGGCTTTACTGTAACTAGTACCCTCTGCATTTGACCCCTTGCCATACTATGCCATGGGTGTTTTTCTGCCAAGCTTGGCATGGTTTATTGCCTCCGCCCATCTCTGCTTCCATATATGGAAGAGCTCCACCCACCCTCAGAGCTTGGCCCCTCATACAGCCTATGTGTCTCAGTTGTGTGAATACCTGACACCCAGGTTGTCAGCAAGCGCACAGAAGGAGAGGGTTGCTTCTCGGTACTGCTCTATCTCTGACAACAGGCATACAGCCTGCTTACAGCTGTCTATCACAAACCCTGTCTATCATTATGCCTGACTATCAGGATGTATGAGTGAAAGAGTGAATGAATGGACTGGAATCCATTACTGACTTTTCTTTGATTCCTCTTCTCCCTCCTTTACCCTCTCCCTTACTCTCTCCTTCTCTCTCTCTCTCTCTCTCTCTCTCTCTCTCTCTCTCTTAATCATGTCACAAGCATTCATGCAAGAGGAGGTACACAGAAGAACTTCCCTGTTGTCTAGGAGCACACAGATTTCGGGGGCTTTGGGATACTCTTAAACACTTTCTTCTGATCATCTGCCTGCTCATCCCTCCAGGACTGCCATCCTAGAAAGTGAAGCTGATTCATCTCCGTGCATGGTTTCTGGTAGCAAAAGTAAGTAGGAGGATACTAAGAAGTGCTGTTGTCTAAGAACTCAGTGTGGACCATAGGTGGTCAGACACTCGCATCCGATTACCTTTTGGGCATCCTAGGATAGATGGCCACCAGTTTCCAGTTGGCGGCAGTGAGGTAGGTCATGTGGAAACCGCCTCCCTTGAAGCGAAACCTGTCGACAAAGGATGCAGAGGACTGGGGTGTTCTGAGAACCCAGGGAGCTCCAGGAACATGCTGCCTCTCAGTCAGGACACCAGGGATGCACAAGAACCTCCTATCCCAAAGACAGGATCAATATTTTCTTTCCATAGCTACACGGAGAAGGAAATCTATCAACCCCTCTACTGACTGCAAGAAAATAAAAGGAATTAAGACCGTATCAAAAGGCTGGGTATTGATTTTTAAAATCATGGCTGATGCTAAAATGATTTGAGTCTATTTCTAGGTTGAAGCTGAGATCTGGTACCCCCTCTGCCTGACCTCCCAGGGTCGTGATGATGGAGCCTTTCTGCCCCCACCTAGGTTGATACTTCAGTTCTACTCTTATACAGTCTCACGCCTGTTTGTCACCAACAAGCAAGGACATTCACGTGTGGGGTGGGCAGGGCACCCCCCACCTCTGGGTCTCATCTGGGAGCAGCCAAGCAGGCCAACTTGAGAGGCCCTATTTCAAGGCTGATTTAGAGTGATGCATTTTAAAGCCTTGTTTAGCTTCACAGACTACATGCAACATTCTCACCCTTACAGAGGTTTTTTACTCCATAAGGAAAAACCAGAGACTCAAGGCAGGGAGCCTAACAAGCTTCAGGCTCATGCCTGGGGCAGGCCCTACTACCGATATCCCAGCAGGCTGCTTCCACCAAGACTGCATGTCCACCGTGAGCTCCTTCCCTGCGCATGGCCAGAATTCTAAGTAAGGGCAAAGGCCTGTGTGTTTAATTTCTCTGTAAGTGAATGGCTTCTACGCACTAGAAGGGGGGGGGGACAAAAAACAACACACTCAAACTATGAATTTGTAATTGCTTGATTTCACCTCCTGGCCACACTTCTCTTCCTATGGAGTTATTAAAACCCACACGATATGGTCTAATGATTTATTAATAGTCAACATAAACAGATAACAGCTCACATAGCCATAACAACCATTGCATATTAAGTAATGAGGGGTTATTTAAGAGGCGTCTCACTGGAGGGCAGGAGACGTGTTAAGTGTTTCAGCTGTGGTAGCATAGGAGCTCATACAAACACACTAGGCGACTCTGTATCACTACGACTCCATCTTCATGGCGAGGAGTGGGTAGACTGTCCCTACTTAAGAGAAAAACATCCAGATTAACGGGGAAAGAATACCCGTTTTCTTCACAGAGCAAAGTTAAAAACTGGGGCAGCGCAACAGCCCTGAGAGTGAAGCAGCCTCGCCGGGGTCCTTGTCACAGTGCCCTCCTCCAGTCTGTGCATGTCTTCCCTGCTCTCCCTTGCTCACAGTTCTTTGGAAAATGAATCAGAGGCCTTAAACTCATTGCAGCTCAGTGGGGACTTCCTGGTCCCTTTGGCCATCCCAGCCCCAATTTGCAAGCCCTTCCTTCTTAGAGTGATCACATTATCTGCCCTCCCTTCACTCTTTCGGAGTGTCTTATAACATCTCAAATTCAATAAGAGATGCCTAGCAACCAGATTGGAAGGCAGATAGAAGAAAAATCGTCTGTGTTCGTAGACAATTCTATATGAAAAAGGAAAAAAAAAAACCCTAAGGAATCTACAAAAATGTCACTAGAACTAATGAATAAGTTCAGCAAATTTATGCAATGTAAGACAATATGAAAAATATAATTTTGATTTCATATACAAGCAGTGATCCCAAAGAGAAATAATTAAGAAAATAATCCCATTCACAATAACTTAAAAAATAACAAAAGACTAGAGATGAACTTAGCAAAAAAAAGTGAAAATTTTCAGTACTTCTTGCTAATGGGGTTGTTGAGAGAAATTAAAACAATTCTAAACAAAAAGCGAGACAAAGAACGCTGATTCAGGAAAACTGAAAAAGGCTAAGAAGGCAGTTTTTCCTAAATTATCTTTGGATTAAATACATGTCCTATCAAAAACTCAGTCCCTGAGATAATTGGTTTTTAGAAGCTGACAATCTAATCCTAAAATTTATATGAAAATGCAAAGGGCCCAGGGGAGGCAAACAAACACACTAAAAAAGAATAAGGTTGGAAAATTTACATTGACTGGTTTTAAAACATGCCATAAAGCTATGTTAATCTGTAAGGTGTGGCACTGGTGTCATCATAGACATCTAAGACAATGGGGCAGAACCAACTACTCAGAAATAAACTGTATTTATAGCATTTGTGATTAATTAATTTTTAAATGAAGTGCTGAGGCTCATAAGGGAAGAACAGTCTTCTCAATATCTGATGGTAACTCTAGATATTTGCGTGGGAATTTTATGAATTTAGATCCAGTCTCACAGTATATCCATAGACTAACCAAAAGACTGATTTTTTAACAAAAATGTAAGAGCTAACATCATAAACAGTCTAAAGGAAAACCATTGTGTACTTGAGGCTTTTAATTCACACTAGAAACATAAGCCATAAGAAAACATATCACGAAATTTTATGTCATTGGATTAAAATAATTTGCACTTAAAAAGGCATGTATTGAGAAAATGAAAAGACAAGCCATACTCTGAGAGATCATTTTGTAAATTATATCCTTGATTAATAACATGTCCAGAGCTTATAAAGTGCTCTTGAAAGTCGATAATAAGAAAACCAAAAAGCCAATTTAAAACTGGGCAAAAGTCAAGCTGATGAAAAGGTAAGTCACAACATGAAAGAAAATATTTACCAACATCAGATCTGATGTAGGATTGCTATCAAAAATAGACAAAGAACTCCAAAGACTTGGCAACAACTGCACAAACAGCCTATGGACAGAGAGGCTAAGTGCCTTATCTTAAAGGATACTTCACCAAAGAAAATCAGCAGAGGGCAGATAAGCATAAGAGAAGATCTCAACATCATAAGCCAAAAAGGAATGCCAAAATCAGCCAGGAGACACAGTTACACGACTCCCAGGCGATGAACATGTAGAACTTACTAACAGTGCACAGTAATACGTAAGACAGTGCAGATGATGGCGAGGAAACAGAGAGCCATCTCTTGGAGGTCAGTAACAGAAGATGCAGCTATTGTGCTTATTGGAATTTACCCAACTGAGCTGAAAAAAAAAATCTGTCTACACAAAAATATGCACATAGTTGCTTACACTGATGTTATTCATACTTGCCACAACTTGGAAGCAACTAAGATGTCCTTGAGTAGATGAATGGATAAATGAACCATTTTTTTCCCAGACAATGAAATATCATTCAGTGCCAATGCCCTTCCACTCCAAAACAAAAACAAAAAAATGCCTCTCCCCCGAAGAAAGCAGATCTGTTGGGCCATAAAAAACAGCACAGCTGAAACATAAGCACATGTTAGTAAGTGAAAGAAACCAATCCAAAGAGGTTGAGTAGTATATGACTACAACTAGATGACGTTCTGGGAAAGCAAACCTAGGGTGACAATAAAAACAGCAGTGTTTTCTGGGGGTTGTGGGAGGGCAGGATGAATAGGCAGAACATGGAGGATTCAGGGCAGAGACACTGCTTTGTAGGACACTAGAAAGGTGGGTCTCCGTCCTTTCTGTGCTTTTCCATACACAGGATGTACACAGCAGCAAAAACGAGTTAATCTTAGCACAAACAGTAGGCTCTGAGCTCTGACTGCATTTCAGGTTGGGCAAAGACATTGGGGATTTTGCTGTGAATATACAGCTGTTTTAAAAGTAAAATCTACTTAATTAAATGGGTATGTATGATACGTGCGTGTGCGTGCGTGCGTGCGTGCGTGCGTGTGTGTGTGTGTGTGTGTGTGTGTGTGTGTGTGCAGGTCGAAGGACAACCTTGGGCATCTATTTCACCTTTCACCTTGAGACAGAGTTTCTTGCTGACTGTTCTGATTGCCCAGCTGGCTGGCTTTATGAGCTTCCCTTCTCTGCCTCCCATATCACTGTAGAAGCTTTGGTATTACAGATGTGTGCCGTTACCTCCAGCTCTATGCAAGTTCTGGGGATCCAAACTCAGGCCTTCATGCTTGTGTAATAAGATTGCATCCACGAAGCCATCTCCCCATCCCCCAAATCTACTCTACAACAGGCAAAAGTCTTGGAAGTGCTCATTAACGTTATACCAACTGAATAAGCCTATGGAAAAATGTTCAGCATCATTAGTCACCAAGCAAATAAGATTTAAACCATAACAAGTCACTACATCATGCCCATAAAAATGTCTGTGATCCCAAAGAATGCGATGTAACAGGAATGATCACTGCTGCTGGGGGCATTGCAGGTAGGAATTCAAAATGTTAATGGAAGGGTTGAAAATGGTTTGGCAGTTCCTGAAAGTGCTAAGCATAAAATTGTCATATGATCTAGCAATTCTACTCTTAGATATCTACCCATGAGAAATAAAAACATGCATCTCCACCAAGACAGGGACATAAATGTTCACAGCATAATGGCAGTGAAGTACGAAAAGCCAAAATGTTCTCCAACTGGTAAAGGATAAATAAAGTGGGGTGAATCTTTGTAACAGATACTTGCCTGCAATCAAAGGTAACAGACCACTGTTATCTGCTATACCGTGACCCAACCCTCAAATCATATCATGGGAAAGAAGCCAGATGCAAAAGACCACATATTGTATAACTCCATTGGGATGAAGTGTCCAGAAAAGACATCCCCAGCAGAGGTAGAAAATAGAACTGCCATTTGCAGCAAAGCCTGGGAATGGGGGCTGTCCTCAAATTGGCATGAAGGATCATTTGGAGGAGATGAGATTGTTCTAAAATTGGATTGTAGTGATAGTCACACAATGGCGTACATTTACTAAGCAGCGAGTTTCGTGGTACATAAATTATACCTCAATAAAGCTGTTAAAAAATAGCAGATGCTTATTAAGGATGTCAGAAGGCTACATGAACGGGGAGGGCACACATTAAGGACTACCTATCATTAACTTAACATAATCCCATTACTGGTGAATGAGTCTTTCAGGAATACTTCCTGCTGTTCCTAGAGATTCTCTGCATTTATCTAGGATACAGCCTCATGGTTATATCAAGCAGAGACAATTGAAGCAACCAAGCTCAATCCAAGCGTCATCCCTCCAGCAGAATGAAACCGGATAACCTCCGGCTTAGCCTACAAGAGGATAGAACCTGTCAGCTGGTGTTAAAGCTACCATCACCTTCTAAATGCCTTCCATTTATCTCAGTGTGGGCTAAAAGGCCTGAGCAATATAGTTATCACTTGACACTTGACTGGCCTCTCCTTCGTACAGGGCGTGGGCAAGGATAACAACGTACTTTTGTGAGGCACTTACAAAGTGCGTTAACACACACTAGCTTGTGTATCTTCATAGCAACTCTATCAGTCAGAGTGTCAGACAGTGCTGGCTGATGGGCTCTGCAGTCATCTTAGACCTGGTCAAGATGATAGAAGCAAAGATTTTCAACATGGGCTGTGGAGGTGTGTGTGTGTGTGTGTGTGTGTGTGTGTGTGTGTGTGTGTGATATGTGTGCTCATATACACATACATATAGGTCACATACAAATACATATACATCATATACATACATATACAAATATATTACATAATACATACATACATACATATATACATACATACATAGATGTGAACATGCTATCTCTGTTTCTTTCTCCACACCTAGAACAGGGATAAACCTTCAAAGAAGAGCAGTCATAATAGGACATCAGGGAGTAGCGGTGAGTAAGAAGAATCTGACAGCATCCAGGAGATGCGGCCCTGGTGCTGAGGCCCTGCTAAGCTGACTGAAGTGGCGGCTCCCTGGAATCCGTGCTAAGTGAGACAAATGGGTCTCTGCTTGGTGAGGCCCTTTTGGTTGGGCTTTCTGTGCATTATTGCCAAACCTACACATAACTGGGAAGGCAGAAAATATTAATCATATATCTAATAGATGCAAAGACTACGTCTGAAAAATTATGCAGCGCAACCAAGGTCAAGCGAACAGAGAGAGGAAACACAGGGACTGGTAGCCAGGTTGCTGTGCCTAATAATAGAAACAACAGCAGAAACAGTAAAAGCCAACTACTGAGCAAGGAGTGCAACGCCTCTGATCCTGTAAGGCACTTGACCTTCCTATGTCCTCAAATTCTTACAGCTCTAAGGCTAAGCATGCTCCATATCCACTTTTTTTTTTTTAGATGAAAACATTGAGATGAAGAAAAGTCAAGTCTATTGCTGAAGGTCCCAGGGACTGGAATTCTAAACTGACATATGCATTGAGTGCTATGAAGGAATTGAGGGATGAAACATATTTCCTATGGTAGAGTCACTTGCGGCTTTATGTCTCCACTGGCAAAAACCATGCAACAGGGACTAGGAATCCGACCCTTTCCATTCAGATTAGACAGCCAATTTGTGCTTGCTTTTGTGTTTCCAACAGTTATCATCCTATAAGTCTAAGAAGGGAAGTTTCTAGAAGGATGGTCTTTTGCTCTTTTCACACACACACATGCACACGCACATGCATGCACACACTCATATGCACAAAATCACCTTTGTATCTTCTAGAAAGCTCACACTGACTACTGGATGTAGGGCATTATTGACTGGAGACTCTACTTCTTTCTGGAGAAAAGGTTAAGAAGTCAAACACTAATTCTCAGCGGAAGTAGGTGCAAGGACAGCGTTTGGCCAAAGAACAAGCCAGAGGAGAAGAAAAAGAAACTCCCAGTAAAGATCAGAGAACAGGGGCTGCTGGGACAGGGGCTTCCGTGCGAGAGGGAAGTACTCGGTACCAGGCCCAATGTGTAGACTAGATGGTAGTGTTGCGAGAGTAAGGACAGCCTTGGTAGTTTGTACTTACGTTGTCACAGGATCTGTGTGAGTTGGGCTTATAGTTATAGGACAGTGGTACAAGACTATCCCAAGGGATGTGAAGGACATTAATTACAATGTGCTGTCTCTTCACAGGAAGCTGCCTCTCTCTCTGGGATGGGCAGCGATATCATTCATCTCTATTGGACCCAAATGAGTTGTTCAACCTTGAAGAGCTTAATTGTTTGTGTCTTCTGGGTTGCCTCCCGCTCCCTCCCGACAATGACTGAATTCACTTATACTGGGGCATCCAACACTGATGGAAGAGCCTTTCAGAGGATCATGGGTTTCAATGCTCAGAAGAAGACAGTCCTCTGTACCTTTCACAAAGTCTGTCTGGTACACTCAGAAACAACCTTATTCTCCTAGGTTGCCTAGCAAAGGGTCTCTCCTGATAACAGTAGAGGCTCAGTTCCTTTGTTGGGCTGTTAGGCATGCCTTCCTTTGTGATAAGACAAGTCGTGCGCTGGGCTTGGAGGGGCATTCTGGCACCTTTACAAGGTCTAGGTCTGTGTCCCTTTTGTCCTCTCAGCATCCCTGTTCAGACTCAAACTTGCCCCGCCATCCTTCCATATGGTGCCGTCTCCCTACACACACGATTGATCCAGCATTTCTACTTTTTGAGAAACTGAGATTTCAGCAAATCGTATTAGTCTGAAGACCATGCTCACAGCCACATCGCCATCCTGTGCTCCTGAGAGGTGAGTTTCCCTCCCCAGGGTCAGCAGCGGCAGTGTGAATAGCTATAAAGTCATCGAAGGGTCTGGGTGAGAAATTATTAGGCAGAACTCTGAAGATGGGAAATCTGATCAGGCTCCTGGGACATCATCATCCTCTTTGACGTCTCGAAAACTCTGCTGCATTTGTCAACCTCCAGCTCCTTGAAGCGTTCCCACCATGCCAGGTGACAAACTCTCAGCTTCTCCACTAGTCCTCTAATGACTGGTTCCAAGGACATGATGCAGCCCAAATTCTGGCAGATCAGCGTGTCCCCACACATCTCCATCTCACCTCCTAGGACTAACTAGAGTTCCCCATCAAAAGCAATCCGACACATTTAACACTGAGGGCATATACTGCTTCAATCCTTTCTCTTAGATTAGAAAAAAAACAATAGTTGTTTCTTTTTCCTCTTATTTCAGCAGGGTTCCAGATAATAAAAAGATTTATAATTAAGCCAGTAGATTTACTTTTGCTATGCCGTCCTAGATTATGAAAAAGTATAATTATACGCAATTAAAAAATGAACAGTATTTCTTACCCGAGTGAAGCTTTAAAAGTCATTATGAATCCATTAGTTCAGCAGACCTTACAAATGGCCTTCACTATTCCGGACCTCATTTAAATTTACAGATGAGAGAAGGAACTTTTCTCCATTTCTGGGTAGGGTTTGTATGTGAGCATGCATGTGTACTTATGACCATATGAACTTTTATTGTTGTCTTTTATACTCCAAGCAAGTGACTATTCATGTGACATTCCAAGGTGTGTTCTTGGTACTGAATTTACCATATCCATTTCAATCCGGTGGCTTTGGATGGATCATTTAGCCACTGCCACTGCCACCTAAGCCTGTCTCTAACCTCTTTGTCCTTGTAAGGTAATGACTGAGTTACTTAGTGCTAGATTCACTAAAGGAGGCCTTTATGGTCATAAATGTTTGGGTTCTGGTGGCTTCATCTCCTGTGGCTTCAGCTCCAGGTGTTCCAGTGAATTCACATCTGGCTGTATTATTGAGAAGGGCTGGCTTTGCCTTGTAGTTAGCTGCCTCATGTCTCCTAACACCTACCTAGCTTGATGGAAGTCTGATTTTCTTGCTATCAGGATCAACTGATCTAAATCATTCTAACACTGTTCATGATTCTTTCTCAATTGAGCCTTCATGTATGACAAGAAGTTATAATTACTGAATGTTTCATCTTCATGGAAATAATGAATCTTGTGCACATATCCATTCTTTTATGTCCCTTGGAGATGGACTCATTTTTAGAATATTCTTTGGTAATGGCACAAAGTAAGCAAGCAAATGGATCCCCCTACAAGAGCTTTTACTTGAGTGGCAGGGTGACTTCCCTCTTTGCCTGATAGCATCAAAGACTTTGGGAATAGCTGTAATTCTGACCAATATCAGAATCATCTGGGAAGCCACTAAAACATTGAATAAATGGAGTCAGAAATTCTGGAAGCAGAGTTTTAAAATGTATGCATTTAAATTATTTCTCTAGGTCCAGGTGTGGTAACTTATGCTTGTAATCCCAGCATGGGGGTTAGGGAGTGAGGAGAAAAGAGATGGAAATGATCCTCCAACTAATTCAAGGCTAATCTGGAGCAACCTGGACTACAGAATGAGACCCAGCCAGCCTGGCATGGAGCATTCGGTGGCATTGATATCACTTGAGTCCACACCACGGGCTAATGGGAGGAAATCAGACAAGGATCATTTCCCCTCTGTCATTCTCTCTTAGAACTCAGGCAAAAGCATGGGTCAGCAAAGCTCTCGGGAGTAAAACAAGACATCGCCAACTCTTAACAATCTTCTCTGAAGTAGCTAACCCCAAATCAGGTGATGTTACCAAAACAGGAGGACTGCTTCCCAGGTACCTATCTCTGGTTTTTATAAGTATCATAATTCAGTGGACACAAAACTTCTTTCTTGATTAGTTTCCAGCTTTTTGATAGTCTGCTTCCAATACCCAATTCATTCACTGGGAACCATCAACAAATTCCTCAAAAATTAAAAATAGTCCAGTACTCCAAAGTGAAATTCAAAGAGGTGGTACTTGGACCAAGGGGAAAAGAACAGAAGGGTACAATTCAGGAGAACCAGACTTTAATGACAGCTTTACCACAGCCCTGTAGCATAGCCTTGAAAGAAGTACTGCTGTTTCTGGGCTAAGGAAGGTTTGATCAGGTCACACCTAGGCTCTCCTCACTCAAATACTCCACAAAAGAAAATAGCATGTTCCTGGGGCATCCACTACAAGTTTTCCTACTCAGTAATATGTTTGTACTGTGGGTCACTAAAGAGTCTTGTAACTGTGATCAATTTATTCATTTCTTAGCCTCGATTTTTCTCTTAAATTGGAATAATAGCCTTATCAAGCACAAACTGGCTAAGAATCGGGTAAAAAATGCATCCTGTGCCTCTAACATCATGCTTGGTACATAATAAGTAGGCATATTTAGCATGATTTCATCATCATCATTTCTTCTGTCCCAAGGGCCCAATTCTCACTAGACACATGTCTCAAAGTGGATGCAGCACCCTGGCAGCATAAAATCAGGTCATCATCCCAACGCCAGATTCAGAAAACTAGGGTTCCCTTCTGAGGAAGCCCCACCCACTGGCCTGATTTGTTGTCCCAGCTGGAGAAGGTCACTCAGGTGCAGTGGAGTGACATTCATCTGGGGTGTCACTGTGCTGAAGGCAGTATCGGGTACTGTTTTAAGAAATGAAGTCCTTGAGTATAGTGGGATCTCAGAGGTCTGGGTGCCCTGGCCTTCACCCTGCACCTCCTGCCTGGCACTCTGAGCACCTTTCCTTAGAGTCCTCTTTGGATCCATGGCTTGCCGAAGATGCCTTTCCCCTTCAGGCAGATGTTCTATGAAATTTCACTTTTTTTTTTCTCCGAGTACCTCAAAGCTGTGTTGTTAGTCAACTCCTTACCATCTCTCTCTACAAGGCTTGGCTCATTAACAGGCAGGCAGTAAAGGAAGGCAGGATCTCCGGTTTGTCATGTTAAGGAGGCAATAGAGCCTTGGAGCGTAGTGTTGAAAGGGCTGACTCAGTTACTTCCAACCTGTACCCACTGCAGAACAAGTCTCTGGGCCCAGACTCTGCTGCTGAGCTCAGGCTAGCACAGATCTCAATGATGGATATTCTCGCTGGAGTGAAAGGACCCAGTACTGGTCTGGTGACCCACTCTCTGTGGGTTCTCAGGACTGTTTTCTGATGCTTTTGGGCTTTGAGCAGCTTCCGTGGTCAAACATTCATCTCCATTCTTTCTCACTTATAGTTAAAACTCTGTTGGAGGTGGAGGTTGGTCTGGGGACTGTACAAAGGGACCATCTCTGCTCAGGATGCCCGGCTCCTGGGATGAATCACAGCTTTCTTCTGTCTACCTATCTATACTATGATACCCTTATATCCAATAATATCCTCCTTTGCACTGTAGAAAAAGAATAGCTTAGACATGGCTGACTTTGCCTATGAGAAGCATTCAGACATACTTACATCTTATAGTGGAGTGCCAGTGAAGGACGCCGACATGCTCAGGGCAAGATTAAGTCAGCCCAGACAGAGATAAATGGATAGTAATGCATTCATATCAAGCCCATCACGTAGTTTGTCATCTGGACAGGAGAACAGGGGAAAGGGCAGGACTGCAAGGTCACTGGGCCCAGAAGGACAGATGCAAGAGTCAAGGGCGGGCATATGCTATGAGGAGAGCATTAAGGGATGATCTCCACAAGCGATGGAAGGTCACACGTGCTCCCTGTGTCCCCTTATTTTCAATACCATCCAATTTGAATAAATTAGAACATAGTAAGGGAGTGGTTAGCGGCAATGTTTCAGATTCCCTGTTACTTGATCCAAGAGGTGGGGGTCTTAATGAGATTTCAGGAGCAAGGCTGGGAACTTTATCCCAGGCTCACCGTGAAGAAAGCAACCTTCAAGGTTGGCTGGAGAGAGGTGAGAAGATAGGAATGGGTTCTTGGCTACTGCCGGTTTCCCAGGTCCTTAGTTACTATAGGTCAGGTTTTCCATCCCAGCTACCAACCTGGACAAGGCATACGGCCCGAGCCCTGAGATGTGAGCTGAGATCCCCACAGGGCTCTGCATCCTGTAGCTCTTGCCCAATACCTGCATACTTCCCAACACCTGCTTACTTGGAGAGTCCCGGCAGCCTCCCGCAGCTCTTCTCTCAGTCTAGGCGTGGAGCTGAGTTTAGCGAATTGAATTCCCTCTTCTACGGCTCCTGGGGCTGCTAATTCATAGTTGCATTAGCTTTCATTTGGATAACAGCATGGGGGATTGTCAGATATTGGCTCTGACCAAATTTAATCTGCAGGCTCTGCTCTGCCCCCTTTCCGCTTGTCTTTTATTCGAGACCCTAATGAAGAGATTTATCGGATTGGCTTACTCGAGTCCTATCTGGAATGAATCGCTCCTATGCCATACACATCTACCTCTCTGCTGTCCACTCCAATCAAGAGCCACGGCCCCCCACAACTCTCTCCGTCCTGAAACAAATTAAATCTCACTGACAGACTCTCTCTGCCTTGAGTTCTCCATTATGCTTCGCTTTGGGTTTGCTTCAGCAATGACAAAACTGCTCTGACATGGGCATAGATTCCCAGCCAGGATTCTTGCCCCCACCTCCATCCCCAAACCTGTGCCGTCCACTGTGATTCCTGCAGTGGCAAAGCCATCCCCATTCTCCTCGGGTGTCCTGGCATCCGTGGCTGGATGCTTAGCTGCCTATTAGTAACAGTCACCACAAGTGAGCTCCTGATGGCTCTGTCACAGATGAGTAGGAAGCACCACCACCTACCGGACTGAGGATGGTCTGGAAGTTTCCTTCCGCACTAGCTTTCCAGTCACTGACTTTCAAAGATATCATTCTCCCTCCCACAGTCTCCACAAGGTCCCTAGAAGAATATGGCCTAGAGCAGCTCAGTACCATTTTAATCTGCCCTTGCAATTTGGCAAATCTTTAAAGATGTCCCTTCGGGCTGTGAGCAGATTTCAGGTTTCCCTGGTGCCTTCAGGAGATGCTGCTAACCCACCTCTACCCTAATTGCCTCTTAGCCCCAAGAGATGTTCTCTCTTTCGCACAGATTTCTGTGCTTAAGCCTTCGGGTTTCATTGGGATGGATGAAAAAGACAGGGGGAAACATCCCAGGTGGGCCACCGTCTTGATGTGACAACACCAGCATGTTGATGAGCGCACGCTGCATTCTAACCTCTGTTGGTGCGTCAAGAATTGCTTTGTTATCACTTTGTTGCTATTAATAGCTGCAGTGGCATGGCTATATTCATCACTTGTGGCCCTGTGGGGTCCCTTTAGTTATTCCTTCATTGTTTTTTTAATCCATTTATTAAATATGTAAAATGAGTCAAGCCCTCTCTAGTAAAAGCTGCTGAATAGAGGCCTCCATGGGGCAGGGTGCAGGTCTCCAGGTACCTTCATTATGCCATGATTTTGTTTTGTCTATTTCCCACTCTTACTCCATCCTGTTGCTTACACACACACACACACACACACACACACACACACACACACCCCTATTACAGAAACACCATTCCCTCTGGCCCACCTATTATAGAATCCATACTAAGCAGGTTTCTACCATTTAAGCAGAGTCACCATTGTCCTTCCTCAATGCATGGTCCTCGTCCGAGTTCTGTCTGCCACTGCCACGAGTCCTTTCTACTGCCTGGGCCATTAACTACTCCCCTTTGAAGGTGATTGCTGGGAAATTCAGTCACAAACTGTAATGATAATTGCTGAGGTTTCCAAGCCAAAACATAGATTTCTAGAATAGGTATTCTAACCCCATGATGATAACAACTTCAAGCATAAATGTCAGAACTCAAATTGTAATTATTTCCTATGAAATGGCCTGGAGACCTTGGAGACTACAAAACGAGTGAGTACACTGAGGCTTTGAAACTATCTAGCTACCTTTGTTCACCAAAAGGGAAGACTTGGTTGAGACAACATGTCACCAAACTGGAAGTTTCCAGACCTGGGCAACCAATCTGTTTAGAATTCATGGACTGGATCATCTTGTCCAAAGCACTTAACCTTTCTGGGCTAGGTTTCTTCATTAATAAAATTTCATATTACCTTATTTATACATGACCATAAAAGAGTTAATGAGTTATGTTCACATAATGTACAGCTATAGTAAGACACTCAATAAGTATTTTCCTATACTAGAAATCTATGAATTAATTGATTAATTTATTTGACATACCTTGAGAACATGTTTTATGTCAGTATGATGAGAGGTCATGAAATATGTCTTAATATCTCTGACAGCAAGGACATAGATAATAAGATTAAATGGCTACAGGAATCAGATGCCTGGATATTATAATAATAAAGGTAATAACAATAACTTCTGGTATTAATTTTGAACTGATTAGGTATCAGTCAATACATGGAATGTTCTACATGAGGTTTTTCCAATTCATCATTACAACTTGACCATGTAGGGTGAATGCCATCACACACACTTTAATCAATATTTCCTGTTAACTTAATAAGGGGGGGGGTTGCTAAGTAGTTGATATAGCAACTTGTATAGCAAACCTCCAGGTACAGAGTAGTTAAACGACCTCCTAGCCATATTGCTAGCTAATAATAAAAAGAACCAGAAAGCAGTCTGCCAGGCACTAGAACCTAATCCCATCTGCCAGTTCTCAGACACACCACAGCTTGGTTTCAAGATCCATGGTTTTCATGCCAGCCAAAGCCTGTGTTTCTAAATCAATAGCTCATTCACTCCTCAAGTCCCTCTCCCACTCGGCTTCTCCTGCTTGTGGCCAACCTTCCCCACGGACTTCCTTTTCCCTTTGAAATGGACATTTTGTATTCCCTATGCTTGCCGGTTCTCATTTTCGATGGTCATCTCAACACAGCTATTTTCTTCTTGTCTTCCACTTTTGTGCTCTCCTTCCCCTCTCCTATAACTCTGACAAATGTCTGCGAATTGGTTAAACTCAAGGACTCTTGAGAGGAAGAAACTGTGAACTAGTAGGGGCTAGGAGATGGCTCATGGAGTCAAGTGCTTGCAGTTTAAGCACATGGAGCTGACTTTGGATCTCCAGCACCTATGTCAAAAGGCCTGCAAGATAGCACACACCTGTAGTGCTAGTCCTGGGGCCAGGCTGGAGACAGGCAGGTCTTTAGAGATCTCTGGCCAGCAGGTCCAGCCAATCAGCAGAACTTTCTCAAAAGATAAAGTAGGAAATGTTTGAGGGTCATATTGAATGTCTCTGGGTTTCACAAGCACAAGAGCACACATGTGTGTGCACCTGCCCATACACACATTCACACATGTACTACGTGAATACTTATATACCACAAACACACACAATAACGACAACAAAGCCAGTGGACTCCTTTATGCCTAATAACTCGTGCTGTAGATCCCGGAATGGAAGTAGGTATAGAGAATTCCAGACCAATTCTCATTGAAGCTGGAAATGGGAATCTCTTGACAGGTTCTGCAACTCTCCAGATCCTTCTGATCAAGGTAATCTTAAAGGAGAAGCCTGGATTGTAATAAGCTGAGTTATGTGCGCACACAACTGGCACACATAGCTGCCAGGCAGAGTCCTGTATCTGACTCTGACATTTCACGTGGGAGACACCGTGGCCAGCAGTGGAGGGTGGGTCTCAGCAGCTGTTACAGACTGGACAGCATTAAAGAAGAGTTACACTGTTTTCATGCAACTCGGAAATCTGGACTGCTAGTGTTTGAGAGCACAGCACCATCCAACCTAGGAGCCCCACCCTGGTCACTCACCAGGTCAGTCTGACCTCTCCACTGTTTTGTCTCTGTGTACATGGGGAACTCTGAGAAGCTGTGTGCCTAGTTATATAGTCTGTCCTGAGGCATAGGCAGTGAACCATTTCTCATATACCACTGCTCCAAGGCTTGGAGATGCTATTCGATCAAACATGGCGCCAGGCCCCTTGAGAGTCAGCCCAGATATCCCAAGTGCTGCTTGGTTGTCCCTAAACTCCAACTCAGCTCATTATTTCATAAGAGGTGTTAAATATGAATTGTTCATTAAAACACATATTATTGGATGCTTAACTACCGTGTAATTGATTTTCTATCCACTTCCTAGTGGTTAAACTTCAATAAATGCTTTTTGTAATCAACTTAAAGTATAATACCTACCACGCTTGATATCTTTTTCCTATGATTTAATAAGAAACCAATTCTATATTATCAAAATTACACTTGATAGTAAAAAAAATGGTCAAGTCTCAGGATCTGAACAAAGTAAAAGCTCTCTCACGGTATGAACCCATCTTCCCTTATGGAGGGAGATTAGTGCAACTGAGAACTCCAGAGTTTTCAGTCCTGTCCCAGTCACAGACAGGGTCCAGAAAAGTTGAGCACTAGCCTGAAAGTTAGAAAAAGGTAGAATGCAGATAGCGTGTAGAGACCCGGACTCACAGTACAGCACGCTAAGTGGTGGGCTGTCTCTGCTGTAGGGCTGAAAGAAGAAGATAGCTCTGCAGGACTCAGGTTCCCCAAAACACTGGTCACAGTTACACAGGAAAATGCATTTGATAGAAAGACACATTTGACAAACCAGTGGGGTTCAGTTTCCTTTTCCCCAAAGTCCCCAAAGCCCCCAAAGCTCCCACCTGCTCTGAAAGGTGACTGTCCTGGGCCAACATGTTAGTTTAACAGCATTGAGGCAGAGAGAAAAAAATCAGGAGCCCTCCTGGAAGAGGAGGCACCCCCAGGTGCTCATCAAAATCTCTGAAGTGCTCCCTCCCAAGTGCTCCAAGCACACATATGCATACTCCACCAAGCACACAGGACCGAGTAAAGAATCTACGAAAGAACACATGGAAGGATTTCAGGAAAGCGCCTGGCACACAGCAAGGGCTAACATTGTTAGCTATTCTTTGTCCTCTATATGGACATTTAGCATTCACCAACAGGCTTTCAACCCATTAAATGATCCTCTACTAGGGCACGCAGGGAGGAATACTCAACATTTATCTATCGATATTCATTCATTCATTCATTCATTCATTCATTCACTCCTTTAAACAAATTCCTAGACATGAATCAGCTGGACCCATAGTGATTTTTGGTTAGCTCTAGATACATAATTCAGTGTTTCCACAGGCATGATGAAGCTAACTGGACACCATGAATTAGAATTCTTTGTGAGGTGGTGAGTCTTCTGAAGAGGAAGCTACCAAGAATCTGCAGAATGACCCTTTATTGGAACCTTCGAGGGGATAATGTCCCTTGTAGCTCTTAAATGTTAGTGTTCCCATTCTTCTGGAACACTGAAAGGGTGACATGCTTCTCATGGAGTGACAGATGAGTGCAAGTCAGACTGGGAGCACCCCAGGATGCTTAGGTTTTTCCCTGAGCTCTAGCAGGCAGAGATCAAAGGCTGAGCATCTCCCCATTCAGCCTCTGACAAAAGAGAGAGATTGCTGTACCAGAGTGCTGTTGTCAGGCAAATAGGAATCCTCTTCTAAAGGGCATTTTCTTCTGCGTGGTGAGTGGGGAGCCTGCTGTATCTAGGACATATTCCAAAAATAAAATTTGGTGGCCACCAAGTGACTCAACGTAGCAGCCTTCATTCTCCAAGAGAGGAAGGCTGCTAAGAATGGCAGGAACCACCCACAGATGGTCTGGGTACCAGTTGCATCAACAGATGCATACACAGCCCAGCCCTTTCCGTTAGAGCAACCAGCCAAGCACACATCGAGTTCTCCACTGTGTACATTCAAAGCAAAATAAAGAATCCAAGAAAATCTGCATGCCAGTGTGTTTGGGGGTCCAAGATAGATCAGGCAACGGGCCCGAGAGGAATGGATGTTGGGCATCTGGCCACAGCTCTCATCCTGAGCATTGAATTTTGTCTCAGCTTTAAAACACCATAAGGACCACACTGATCTCCATTGTTTACACTCTTTGGTGGTTGAGGTCTTTGAGGCCTCGATTTGTCACCCAATTTCATGACTCATAAATGGTACAGCTCAGGCAAGCCTTGCCTCCTCACTATGATCTCATCACTAATTCTTGTTTCTGCCTTCAGGCCTTTACTCACTCACGCTTGGCATATTTTAAGACATTTTTATGTTCCTCCTACACATAGAAGGCACAGCCTTCTGCAAGGCACAGCTGGGGACACTTTGGCCAGCCAGTCCTGCTTCATGCCACCATGCCACACACACTCTCCTCTTCCTCCCTCAGTCCATCCTTCCCTCCCTTCCTCCCTCTTCCTTAACATCTCACCTCACAGAAGGAAGGTTAGTTGGGGGACCATAACTCTCTCTCCCTCCTTCTTCCCATCTCACCTCACAGAATGAACGTTGGGTGGGAAACCATTAACTCTTGTCTGCCTGCTTACCTTAAGAATTCTAGCATGCTAGGATGGTCTATCAAATCTCGTTTGTATTCAAAACTCAGACTTCTTTACCTAAAATGTGACTAAAGAGATTGAAAGTCAGGTCCCCCTAGGAACAAAGAGTGATCTTCCCAAAGGAGGGGGAATTGCCAATATTAGACCAGTTAGAGAAAAGATTCATGGTCCAGGAGGCCAGAGAGTCTTCTCAAGCAGAGGAAAATTCAAAGAAGCATCTCTAGCTCAGAAAGAAAATTTCTTGGTATTGGTAACATTGAGAAATGTTCACAAATTTTGGATCAAATTCAATTGGTACAGTTCCCTTAGTCCTGTATTAGTCAGGTTTCTATCATTGTAACAGAATACCCATGAAAACCAACTTAGTCAGAGAAAAGGTTTATATTGGTTCATTCTTTAGATGTTCCAGTCTGTGGTTGGGCGGACACATTGCTTTTAAGCCTCTGAGGAGGGTGCTAGGCGGTATAGCAGGGAGGTATGGCGGAGCAAAACTGCCTTCTGCATAATCCAGAAATCAAAACAGTGATAGGGAAGGAGCTCTGAGGTACATAATTCCTGTGAAAGGTCTGCTTCCAATGACCCTTTCCTAAGACCTCCTGCTCAAAGATTCTACCACATGCCGGTAAAACTGCCTTGGAGATGGACCCTTTAATACATGGCTATCAGAGGGAGAATCAAGATCTAAATGTTAGCATCTCTCTGGGAGCATGGCTGACCACCTACCGCAGACATGAAATGCCTATAGTAAGGATCGTCTTGGAGGAGAGGAATCACACAGACCCTTTCCTGTCGGTCAAAACAGAAGAGAGCTGAGACTGAAAACAGAGGTGGGCATAGAGAGGGAAGTTCTGGGTGTTCGGACATGGATTTTCATCTTTCTGGGTCCTCTCTAATGAGAACATAAGCTGCAGAGGGGCCAGAAGCATGTTTTACATCTTCCCGTTTGTTGCCCGTAGCATCTGGCTCACTGAAGGACACACGGTGGATGCTCACCGGTGTCTTACTGAGCGGTGTGAGTGCCGAGCCTCTCAGAAGCCATGGGGCCAGCTGCTGCTGCGAGTTGGATGTAGGTCTATTTAGGAATGAGACAAGACAGTAGAACAAGACGTCACCAGGCGAGCCACACCAGGATGTGAGGCTGAGGCCCCAGTGTGAAACTCGTGCCTGTAGCCCCTTCCTTACAGAATGACCAACTGCCCTCTGGGCTCAGGCATTCGGTCTGAATCAGCTGCCCAGTCATCGGCCGATGGGACGCTGGAGTCAAAGCAATCAGTAGGAGATGCACACTTTCTAGCCACACATCTCCTGGTCCAGCCGCTCCTGCACTGAGCCACGGGGACTGGTTGGAGTTCCTTAGACATTTGTGCCATGCTACTGCAGTCTCGAAGGATGAGCTTACCAGAAGAAAGAGGCGGTGGACCAAGGAAAGGGAAGGAAGGGTAGAAGTTATGCTTCAGACTAGGCTACCCATGAACACAAAGTAGCTAGAACAAATCCCTGTTTACTTATCTTATATATCCCGGAAGAAGTAACGGATATATGATTTAAAATGAATTGAGGCCTTTGTTTACGACTTATTTCATCTGTGTGTGTTTTGTTTTTAAATGTGCGCATATTTCTGTGTGTGTGCAGCTCTGCCTGCTATGGATGCCCAAGGTTAACACTGGCTGTCTTTCTCTGTCAGTTTCCACCTTATAGATGGAGAGAGTCTCTTACTGGACCTCAAGCTTCATGTTTCAGCTAGGTTCCCTGGCTAGCAAGCTCCAGGGATCTCCCTTTCACTGCCCCCGCCCCCAGAACTGGGGCCACAGAAAAACACGGCCACCCCCATTACCCCCAGCTTTAATATAAATGCTGAGAATCGAACTTAAGCCCTCAGGCTGGCGCATAAAGCATTTTACTGACTGAGTCGTTTCCTCCACCCCGTGTTTATGACTGAAATATGTGGGTAATAACGTCCGGGAAAGAAGGTGAAAGATGCGAGTGTAAACAGGTCACTATGAAACTATTAATGGACAATTACAAGTGTAGGTCAGATATCACACACACACACACACACACACACACACACACACACACACACACGAGAGAGAGAGAGAGAGAGAGAGAGAGAGAGAGAGAGAGAGAGAGAGAGAGAGAGTACAACTATAATGCTGAGGTAAAAAGGGACTGATTGGTGCCAGCAGATAATCAAATTGACCTCCAACTCTTCACACAAGAGTAATTCTTACACATCTAGATCACAGAGTAGTAAACAAAAGATTGTGTGTGTGTGTGTGTGTGTGTGTGTGTGTGTGTGTGTGATAATCCTGGCTCTCCAAGGTCTCTCAAATGGCTTTTCTGATATACTGTTTTTATATAAATTCTGCAGTGACTTTTCCCTGGTGTTATTAGGTGTTTGGGCTCCTCCGCCTGCCACAGGCTTATTTATGCTCTCCTGATTTAGATCTCTTCTTTTCCCTTCCCTTCTTGGCTGGAGCTGTTTTCCCAGCATCCTCTGCTGAGCGGCACAGCAACAAGACGCATGCCTGCCCCATGGAGGGCTTGTGCGCAGGTGTGTGCACACGGGGCTGCCGACACGGATATCTCGTATCTATTTAGTTCCAGGGGCTTCCAAATGAGGGTGCTGTGGGGTGTGGCGGACATCACTGTGAGCATGAAAGGACACAGAGTGAGCAACGGCCCCCGGTCACCATTGGAGAGGAACTCGGGACAGTTCCCACTTGGCCTCAAAAATGAATAAATAAATAAAGCCTGGTTTGGATTTGACAGTTTTATTTTATAGTCACATTAGAGTTGAGTTCAGGATGATTTTTGTGTTATTATTGTTGATTATTTATCACTTCAGTGGAGAATTTATTGATTTACTTAATATTCATTGCTGATAACACGAAAGATCTGTAAATTACAAATCGTCTGGGGGCTCTGAGATGTTTAATTACGCCCTGCCTTGGGAGATGGCTGCCTCCTACCGCACGTCCTCCTCCAGCTTATATATGGGCTGGGAATGACATAGGGTGCACAGCCCTGCTTGTCCATGACCCAGTCCTCAAGCCTTAAACACAGCATGGCCTGATGGACAGTCTTGTCTTCCAGCCCAGGCAGAAGGTTCTCTAGTAGAACCTGGCAGGTGGTCTGTCTTAACAGTCATCGTATGTTGAGGGTTGGCCACTGCGCGCTCCGCTGCTGTGGACGCCCTGGCACCTGCAGGACTACCTTTGTTCTGTCCACTGTTGTCATCAAAGACTCTCCCGGAGTGCTCACTTACTATGACAGAGGGAGCAGCTCTTGGGTCACCAAAGTGGAAAACAAGAATGAACAAAAATGGTTTCCGTAGGCTAAAATTCTGCCTCCTTTTTCCTTGTGTACACCTAAGCGCCATCTGATTGTGTAACGCAGCTGAGGCCGAGAGATTGGTAAAATTACCGGGGTCTGGGCCTCTCCTGCCTTGGCGCTGCTTGAGGGCATATACGACTATCTGAAGGGGACTTGTGTGTCTTTTGCACACGATCTTCCTTTTGCAGTTGACTTAAAGCACTGATCAGGGGAAGGGGCAGGAAGGGTGACGTGGTAATGGAGGAGCTAGGAAAGTGAAAAGCAAGTTGCTTTAACCCCCAAAGAAAGCACTGCTCGAGCAAATAGCAATGGCTTTGAAAGCAATTGACAGAAAGCTGGCTTAATCCTTGTTCTGGAGATACTTACAGCTGCCTGCAGTTTTTAATTAATACACTGGGCTCCCTAACAAAGAGAAGGAGGCTGGAGCACATTAACAGATTGACTTTGAAGAGTCAGAGGAAGTGTGCCCTGGACGCCTGTGGACTCAGTGTCTGCACTGGTCTCCCTCTTCAGTGCAGGGAAGGCCTAGGAGAGACCCATCTGGTCCTCAGCGAGAAGGCAAGTCACCCCACAGTTTGGGTAGGACAATATCGGGGTACAATAATATTTCTAGCACATTTAATTTCACCTCGCTTTCAATCATTTCTTCTTTCCACCATTCATTCCCCCAGTCTAGACATCAGCAGCTCTTAGGAACCCAAAGCTGATTGGCTCTAGGACTCCCACCATGCTTACACCTCATAAGACACACGAGCAGTGCTCATTTAGAGCTTACAAACACGCTCATCCACACTTAGAATCATGGTTAGGTTGCTGATAATTCCTAAAGCAATCTAAATCCTAGTGAAATCATTACATTATATTGTTTATGGGATAATGAGCAAGAGGAAAACATCCATACATATTCATTACAGATAGAATTGTTTCCTTGGAAACATTTTCTAGTCATGATTGGTCAAGTAGAGCCATGGTTGGATGCAGAACACAAAGATAAGGAGGGCTGAGTGTATTGAGTCGCTGCTCTGTCCAGTGACTAAAGTAAGGAACTTGATTTAACCTACAACCCTGAGTGAGGTGCTTTAACAAGGGGGTAAAAACAAAGGTGATATGCACTCCCAGAATGCTTCGCTCTCCTGAGAGGATCCATCTGCTCTGCTCTGGTGAACCGTGGTGGTGGGCTCCAGGGCTTGAGGGCTACAATCTGTTCTGATTAGTAGGAGCTAACGGAAATATGGTTCTGAAAAATTTTGAGCCTTGCTATGGAAGTAGGAACTGAGTAGCTACACAAATAAATGCAGAATGGGAAATGCCTTATGAAGAAAGCTCTAAGACCATACTGCCACCGGAAATTCACGCCAAAGGCCAGCTGCTGCACGCCGGCACTTGCCCTCTCTTTTCTGGGGCTAAGGGTAGCCCCACTGTGTGAGCATCCCCACCCTCCGTGTCTTACTCTTCTCTACATTCTGCTCGAGTCACTCGTCCATCTTGTTCATCACTCATTCATTTGCTCACCAATCAATACACACTTGCTGAAAGCAAGGTATGCAGTGGTGCGTGGGGACACGAGCCCCTCTCCCTCCATCCGTCTCTTGAGCTGACTGCTGGACCATCCCAGAGATTGACTACAAATCTCTCCCTCACTCCCCCTTCCATAGGTGGCAGGATCTTTCTCTTTCAGTTAGGGAATCTGATGTCAGAGTCATCCGTCTGACAAAGTCTCTCCTCATCCGAAACTCCCTGTCTCCTCATATCTTCATCAGCCCATTTCCACATGTCTAAGCATTTTAATGGCATATGGTTCCAGGGGGGGAAATCTCCAAATGAGAGAAAATTAGCAACTGTGCTTATTGGGCTAAAGAAAACGACTGGAGGGGAAGTTTTCTTTAAAAATACTCACAAGAAGCAGCAGCCCAAGGAGATGTGACTGCAATAAAAAAAAAAAAACGATGATTTTTGTTCGGGACCAGAGTGGGGGTGGATTATCAACTGCATTTTCTTTCCCCTGGAATGCGTCACAGTCATTAATTTGTTTAATTTATTTTTTGCCTCTTCCCTGGTGAAGCAGCCCAATCCACTGTCGGCGTACCCCATCAGAACAAATTACACTTTGGAAATATCCAAGTGCTTCAATTTTCCATTAAATATAATAAGAAATCACAAAGCATTGTTCTGGTCCGATGACCTCTCACCAAGGATCTACAAGCACTTTTTTACAACTGCTGCCAGGCACTTCTAGTTGTCACCTTCTTGGTGACACAAAGACAGGAAAAAAAAAAAAAACAGGCCCAGACCCAGCATTTAGTGCTGTAAGAATTTGTACTCATGTGCCTTCCTCTCGGGTTTGTTCTTGACACATGAATGGACGGTACCTCAAGACGTGTCTACTTCTGGGTGGAACTAGGGGCTAAACCTAGGGCTTTGTACATGCCAAACAAGCACTCTACCTACTGCTTTTTCTAGCCCACAAAATCTTCATCACCCTTCTGTGGGATGTCCCTACTGACCTTAGTTGAAACTTTTGTGCTAGGGCACACTGACTAATGGATTCGAAGAGCTCAGCCTCCTGAATGCAGAGTGAGGACTGAAGCTCCTTGTGCATCGTGGACATTAACCTTCCAGCTTCATTGTGAAGCAGGGCAGCTCATCTTTTCTTCTTCCCCTGATGGTCCTGCTGCTTAGTATGACCCGTGGCTTGGGGTGTGAAAACTGCTCACAGCTGCAGCTCCGTCGGTTTTAAGGAACATCGAACTGATGACTGCTTCCCATCTTCGGGACCTTATCTTACTTGTACAGACTGGACATTGAAAGGTCCAGAGGTTACACATGCAGTTTCAATTGTCAAGTATTAATGTTTATTTATTTATTTATTTATTTATTTATTTATTTATTTTTTAATGAAAGGTTGCCAGGGAAGGTGAGAACTCAGAGTAAGCCTATCTGATGCCTAGCATACTTGAGAACAGAGCTTCTAGCCCTGCTAGCTTGTGGTTTCCCAGCCTAAAGAAGAGCTCAGGCTGCAAAGAATGCCTGTTAAGTTCTTGGATAAAGGAAGTGTCTAAGAGGCAGAAAACCAGGTTGGCTCTGAGATGATCAGGGGACTTCTGGCTGAGCACTACTGACTTTTGCCAGGACAGGGTAGAGATCTGAGGCCAAGCTACCTTGAGCTATGTCCATGAGAACGTGTAAGTAAAGAACTGGGTATCATTAGGTCAATGTTTGGAGACCTGGGTATGGTATCGGCTATTCCTGCTTTCCAGAAAAGCATCTCGCCGAATCTCAGATTCCTTCTTTGTTCAGTGGTCAGTGTCATGTATCCCAGGGGCTGCTCTCCCGCTCAGCAGCGGTCGTGCTCATTCATGGGTGACTTTGCAGTGTATGACGCAAGTGAAGACTGGGGACCTTTTACTATTACCCAAGTCTGGCAGTATTTTTTTGTGATCTCATGTGATTTGACATTGCGGTTTTGTTGGTGCGTCTCAAAGGCCAGCTGGCAGGAAAATGTGTGTTGAGAACACAGTGCCAGGCACTCGGTAAATGCTAGCTGACTCCTTCTATTGGCTGCAATTTCAGATTTAAAAAACAAACAAACTAAGTAATAGTGAGGCCTGCCAGCTGGCATGGAAGGGGAGAAGACACCCCGAGACCTCCCTGTGACCCACGGAGTAGGTAGGCAGGTGCCACTACAATGATGAACAAACTTATGATAGAGAAAGAAGTAGGAGAGAAAGAGAATCGGAAGGGCTTGTGCACTATGAAGGGAGGTGGAGCTGACGATGTAAGGCTGTGAGGAACAGTGTGACGTGAGAGGCTTGGATGCTACCTAAGGCTATGGTGATGTCCCAGCCCATGAAGTCACAGAGGGCCATGTCTGCCTCTGAAGCCCTGTAGCAGTGGGAGCATGTGTCTATGTTCATTCATGGCTCATGTTACCACCCATGAAGGCCATGCAAATACCCCTAGTCTGGGATGTAGCTTGGGTCCATGTTGATGTCCTAGGGTGACACAGAGCTGATCCTACCCCTCACCCTCACTGGGACAGTAAAGGAAATCTGACCCTCGTGGCATGAACTTAGGAGAGACGTTCCCCACACCCTTGCCAGCTGTAGTGGGCAAGAGAGCTAGCTGGCCCTGTCCCTTGCCTGGGTGAAGTAGGAGAGCTGTCCCTGGCAGCACAGGAGCAGGAGAGCGGGTGGGCTGAGCACTCAGCTACCACTCAGGCCCAGATCCAGGGCTTTGAGTTGGCCCACCCCAACATCTCCCCCCATAAATGAACTGCTGGATCTTGTGAAAGGGACTGCCTGCTGCTGGATCTCCATGACACATGGCAACAACAGGAAATCCAAGAATAGTCCTACAGAGGATCCAGTATTGGTGTAGAAGCTAGAGAAGCCTTGAACCAGACCAATGATTCATTGCAATGAACATTTGCAAGATGTTTGGGCAAAAGGGTATAGTGTATGGTGCACGGCGACACACTGCAGCTTACACATCAAGATAGTTTCTTTTCTTTTCTTTTCTTTTCTTTTCTTTTCTTTTCTTTTCTTTTCTTTTCTTTTCTTTTCTTTTCTTTTATTTTTGCTTTCTCTTATTGGGGGGGTAGTTGCAAAGATGGAGAGTGGATATGGAGGGGTGGGGAGATGAGGGGGATTGGAGTATATGATGTGAAATTCACAATCAATAAAAAAGTTTAAAAAATGAAATTAAGAGAGACATCTGGGAGTATGACTAAGAAAGAATAATCGTGTGATTGTGGATATTGATTAAGGGCAAAGAAAGTTGGGAGGGCAGGGATGTTCCTAGGGGAAGGAAGCCAGATCCTAGATGAGTTTCCACAGCCTGGCTCTCCACTGAGATGCTATCCATCTGACGCCGGGCAAGCATCTGTAGGAATCTTTTCCATCAGGCCCCGCCTCCTATCTCCTGGCTCAGTGGATCCTTCTCCTCTGGCCGTATAAGTGACGGCATTTAACACAGGCTCACAGACAGGATCCTGAGACTGTATGGCCATAATCAGCACTTATCTGTCTCTATTCCTACCAAAAAGGCGGGTCTACTTTCTCTCCCACTTTGTAAGTGGACTTGTCTAACTTTTTCATCAAACTTGATGGTGAAAGAGAGTTCATCTGTGAACACACCCACAGTGCCTGCTATAGGGGCTTACTCACAGCTGTTCTGATTCGTCACGTTAAAGCACATGAACAATCGCACACAGACATATACAAAACCTCTCTAGGAAAGGGTGGTTAAGATGGTTTAGATGGTTGTTCATGGAAGAGAGATCTTTCTTCTACTGTTTATTTGTTTTTAACTGCCTTCTGAGGGTATTTTAGAAATCTTTTTCATTCTTCTTTTCTGAAGAAGACAATGACATCATCAATACCCAGCTGCTTTTTATCCCCTGCCCAGAAGAGAATGTTCCACCTCCTACCCAGGTACCAGTGTTGGGCCATACCTCCTGCTATTGCTAAACCTGCTAGAATTCTGGAGTTCTAGGGCAGATGCTACTGGCGCCGCCACCACCACCACTACCACCACCACCACCACCACCACCACCACCACCAATGCCACCACTTGGGACATCTCTCAAATCTACATCTATCCTACTATTTCCACTCTCACAGACATAAGCCATTCTTGACTTCCTGCTATCAAGAGAGTTAGTCACCCAGGTTGGCAGAGACCTGCCTTTTGAGGTCAGTTTCTATATTGATTCTGCATAGAAATGACCAGGGACCATTTTTCAACCCCAACTTTTTGGCTATGAGGTTGGCAAATAGCAAGTGGTTAATAAATAGCTGATTTCTGAATGAATGAATTGATGAATGCATGACATTGCTTAGAAGCCTGTGGTGTCAGGAAGGAGGCAGAGCCTATAAGAAAACCTTAGCCGGACTCAGAAGACAAACAGAAAGAGAAGTTATTTATTTATTTTTTGTTTTGCTTTTTTTTAAAGAAATAAGTAAAAGGCAAATTCTCCTTGATTAAATTTGAAGTGAGGAAACAGAAACAAACAAGCCTCTACAAAGCAGGGTAGCTAACATCTAACAACCCCCTGTGGGCCAGGATGAACTGTTAGAAGAGGTTCTTGTCAGTTTGTTTGTCTGTTTTTTTGCGTTTTCTTTGTTTGTTGTCTTCAGAAAGCCAGCCAAGGACTGAGGCAAGCCCAGGCTTTCTAAGGAGCCCCGTGGGTATATTTAAGTTCTTCTCTGTCAGATCACTCATTGCCTAGGATCTCAAGGCTTTGGGTCAAAGAACCAGAACAGAGCAAAACTCCTGAAGCTCAATTAATCTAAGTCATCAAGATGGATTTGATTGGAATGGTAGTTCCAGGCAGCTGCCAAGGGTCCGGCGCTGGATCTGCTGAGCTGGCTGTGGGATGGGAAGAATGCAGCCACAACGCCCTGCAGAATGCGCACAGAAAGCTGACGAGGAAGCAGACGTTCAGACTGAGTGGACCCGGCTCGACTGTCCCTCTACAGTCAGCCTCTTCCTTTCCATCTTATCAGTGGATGGTTTGTTTGTTTGTCTTTGGAACTGTTTGGAAATATCTAAGCAAATGAAAAATGGGTTTTTATGGCTTGAATTGCTGATAGTGCTGATAAAATAATAGGAAGTTGTTGGAGAGAGTCAGCCTTCTAACAGTTTCCTGAGATAAATAAAGTGCTAGCCTTCTCTTTATCATCCTTCACCCAACAGAAAGACACCACACTGCACCACACACACACACACACACACACACACACACACACACACCATCTTTGAGGGTTTGGGATGCACTGCTGCTTGCAAATGGACCCATTAAAAGCAGATAAATCAATGGGAAATGCATAAAAAGTCTCATTTATCATAAAGACATGTTGGACAGGGTTTTGAGTTTTACATACATTTATTCTAGAAATCTGTTTATCTGTGCAGCATTTCTAAGCAAAATGTTTTGTGATGAACCATTCTTTCTACTAGAATCTATATGCTGAACAATTAAATTCAAACCCCAAAGACAAAACATGATGAACGCAGCAGCTGTGCTATTGATTTGGCATTTCCCAACTGTCCTTGTCCCTTTTCTTCCCCATATGTCCCCCAACATGGGTAGTTCCCACTATTGGGTACGAGTTTCTTTTGTCTTCAAACAGTACTTCTTCCCTGACTGGCCTCTGGTAGCCACAATGGATGTGTTGCCTGTAATATGTTTGCAGGTGGCTGGAAATGACTCGCATGGGGCATTTCCCAACCTGCCCTTGTGCATATGAAAATAGCCGATGTATGACATTTTACATGTGTAGAGAAATAGAAAAAGATGAAGGTGCTACTTAACTGTGTCTACCAAGTATAAGGAGTTTACTCAGGACTGGGAGCCTGACTTTGCCTTTTTAGATTCTCAACTCCAATTTCATTCGGACAAAAAGAAAATAATGCACTTCAAAATCAGCCAGACAGTAGTTTCTCAATAACTATTCAATCAACAAATAATTGTCAAGTGATACAATCTTCCTTTAAGCCAGCAGAACCATTTGACATTTGTAGTTTTGGACCATGCATGGTCTAGCTATGAGGAACATTACTGATGATACCAGTATGGGCAGATTAGGGTTCAGTGTCTGATTTCCACAGACACCAAGTTGGGAAAGTACCTCTTTCTTAACTCTGTCCAATCTGACAGCCCTCTTAGCAGTTTGCCTACTTGGCATTTTATGCTATAGTGAGTAGAAAGAGCCTTCAAGAAAGCCACTTCCTGGGGGAAAAAAGTATAAGAACATAGGGAGAGAAATTTTCTTAGAAGCACCATGATAGTCTTACTTCAGTGTTTTTATACCAGTGCCTAGGGATACAATCTGCAGTTCCACCCCTGAAGGCCTTCCAGCAGCTGTGTCATAACTCCTGTAAATAAGGATTTATTAGAATGGAGTTAAGAGACAGACTTAGTTTCAGGCTGTACAGATGAGGAAGACCCCGAGATTTGGTGGAAATGTTGACTTTTTATCAAGGTCAACACAGATTTATTGACTCAAAAGGTAAATATTGATGGATACTCAGGAAGTCAATATTTGCCCCAAAGCAATGAAATCTTCACAATGACCCCCACACTGATATCTGTATACAGTAGGCTCAGTTCCAGAGTGAATTAGCTGTGACATAGATTAAGATATCACTTCGTCGGACTGTCTAGGGCATTGGAAAGCAATATTAATATAAGCACTTCATGTTCAGACTCCTCTCCAAACCCTCATTAAAAATGTATCACCCTCTGCCTGATGTGTAAACGTGTTGCTCTCCCCATTCAACATCTGGATTCTAGTACCTGAGAAAAGGTTAATAATTTTTCCCAGGCCACAGGGAGCACAGCATAGGCCATAAAGATGCCTTGGCGTGGGGTCTCAGTAAAGCTCGCAAAGATCTAGCAGGAGAGTGTCTTGATTAAACTCCCTGGCAAAATGATAAACCCACTTAATTCAAATACTTAAATTTAGTTAATTTATTTCCTATTGTCAACAAACCTACTTGGGCCGGTCAATTGTATTGATTACTCAGGGGGATTATTTGAGTGTTCACGCATCATAAATTTTACTTTTGAATATTAACACTCCACTCTTTAAGTGACAGCACATGGATGCTTAGGTCAAAGTCACTGGGAGGAAACAGTTCCTGGTCCATTGTTCTCTTTGAACAATGGTTACTGGATTCCAATACTGAGGAATTCCATGTCTTTCACTGTGGGGTCCTGGAGTGCTGAGACTAAGAAACATTTTGAAAGAAAAGCTCTAAGGTCGTCCACAGCTGGATGCATTCATGCAATTATGTTTCCTTCAGGTCTCCCCAAGTTTCTGTTCTCTTTGCTCTTGGAGAGGACAGAGCCCTGGACCATCAAAACATTAGTGGGCTCAATGATCTTAGTTCCTTTTGACTTCAGAATACATTATTCCCTCATGCATCATGCTGGTCTGATTATGTTTTTCCCCTTTGTGTATTCAATATTAGGATATAATGAGCAATTGCAGAAAAGTGGCAAACAATGGGGGGCAGGGAGGAAGAATTGGATGGATTCTGGGTATCAAGCCAGGGGCTGATAGTCTATGAAATTCACACACTAGCCTTGAGTGGACAGGGCTCACCTTTCAGATTCTGAGAATTTTAAAAACTATTTTAACAGATTTTAAATCTGATGTAGGGAAGGGATAATCTTAATCGCATGACTATCTGGTTCATTTTCAAAGGAAATAATTTGACTTGGACGGGTGCAACTGCAGAGCCAATGCTAGGCTATGAAAAGGGGCTTAGGCATCCCGGCCCACTCTGCTCTGGTAGGACCTTGGTTCACCCTACAGTAGGATTTGAAGCTTGCATTGGTTGCCCAGGGAAGCAAGTGAAGCCAGCATCACTTGAAGTACTTATGACTGACAGCAAGGTACAGCCAAATGAACCTGTTTACAGGGTTTAATATTTAATAATATAAAATGAAAAAGCTGGGAAGCAGGCTGGAGGAGATGAAAGATCTGTATCAAGTCAGGATTTCTGTGACTGTCAGAGTGGTGTGTGTCTCCTGGGGACCTGAATAGGCGAGGCGCTCTTCTGCAGAAATTGTTATCTTGGGTGTATTGATTGTATGTGCAACGCTCAGCCGTCAGCTTTGCCTGCCTGTCTTTATTGTTTATTGTCTACACTGTGGGAATCTCCCAAACTGTCATAAACCTCTTGGCTTCACACTTGAGGCTGAGTTACTGTGGAGCAGGGGTCAGACCCAAGGGTTCACCTAACATGCGAGCTCCCTCTCTCCTAAATGCCAACCCGAAGGCTGTGGGGCACACCAGTGCGGCGAGGCTGCTCTCCATGGCCCTGGAATATCTGAGTCTAGGAGACAAGCCTCACATCCTTCTCTTTTTCTGCTTTGCTGACATGCTGTCTGATTTTTCTCCGAGGCAGGTTACACACTATGTAGGCTATGTGTGCCTCAGCTTTCCCATTGGTAAAATGGGCTCATACAACCTTTATAGAACTGTGGGGAAGACTGAGATAACCAATGGGAAGTGATCAACATATGTCCTGGACAGAAGAGAAGAGTCCTTGAAAAGTCATAGCTATGCTCAGTAATAAATACTGAGCATCAAAATCTAATTAGCTAAGGGCGGGATCTGACGTGAAAGCCCAGAATTCTAGAGCTAGAAGATGATTGGAAAGTTATCTTCTCTATCACCTGCCTTCCGAGACAGCTAACTTCTTTACTCTTTCATAAAAAATACTATTTTATTGTACTATTTTTATGCATATAGTTGTCTTTCCTGCCTTTGGCTGTGCTTCGACATGCGTACATGGTACCTGAAGAAGCCAGAAGAGGGCATTGGAGATCTCCTGGGACTGGAGTGACAGATGGTGGTGAGCCACCATGTGGAGCTGGGAACCAAATCCAGGTCCTCTTAAGGAGCAGTGCTCCTAGCTGATCAGCCATCTGTCTAGCCCCTAAACTTTACATATGTAATAAAAATAAAATAATATAAATAGTAATAATTTGTATTTTTTTTGATGCAATGTGTAATTTTGATGCAGTAAAAAGACTAGAAAAAAATTATGAAATGTGAGCCTGGATTTTATATAGGTTAATAGTTGCAGAGTAGCTTGGCTACCCTGTGCCCCTGGAGGGAAGGCTGAGCCCCTCATCCGGCCTTGTTCTTTCTGTCTGTACAGCCTTTCCTTTGTGCCACGCCTTTGCACTGCGCTCTCCGGCCATGTGCAAAGGTTGTTCTAATTGCCTCTCCGGGGACTTAGAGAGTGCTGTGCTACCAAGGTTAAAGCTGCCAGGCTGCTTCCCGGGAGCCAGGACTGCCCTGCCCTTCGGGAGGCCATCTTGCAACAATAACCATAATAAGACCTTCCCTTCCCAATGTCCTTTTTTTCTGAGCTTGAAAATCTTCCACATCTTATTTGATCTTCATGGCAACCCTGTGAAATGTCATCCTGGGACCTGTCACATCCCTGTGTGTGTGTGTGGGGGGGGAATGAGGAAACAAACATGGAGACGAGCCAGTACCCAGCTAGGGTTATAAACTCGGACTGAGAAAAATGTCCACTTACCGCCATGCGTATTACACAGCAAATAAAAATGACAGGGGTTCTCATCTGGAGGCAACTTAACCCCATGAGGTATGTTTGTGTGTCACAACTAAGGAGGGAGCGGGTACTACTGACATGTAGTGGAAGAGGCCAAATAGGCCACCTCTGTCCCACTTTTCATGACAGTTACCCAACCATGTCAACAGTGCTTGGGGAAGCCCTCTACCACTCTTAGCATAAGAAGGTATATAAGAGAATAATGAGGTCACAGACCTGTCACTCCAGTCCTGTTTCCCTACTTATGGTACTAACCCAACCAGCCACCCCTAAAGACACTTCCCATGCATCTGCCAAGGACTGTGGGATGCTCTGAAGAAAGTTAGCGGCCACGTCTGGAGCCGTGGAATCTTTCGTAAAGATGCTGGTAAAGTTATTTTCGTTTTTTTTTTTTTTTTTTTAAATTAGTTTGGGAGTTTGTGCTCCTCTTTCCATAATTACAAGCTGACAAACACGCTTCTGTATTTTTTTTAATTAACAGATATTTGTATTCAAGTTCTCCAAATTACATACCGCAGGTTGCACATTACAGGACAGCTGCCATACTCCAGATGCGGGTAATAACCAGTGCAGGGTAATGGCAAACATGAAAGGGAGAGAGCAGGAAGGAGCAGCAGAAGACGTTCATGTGTCTGGATGGAGATGGGCAATTTCAGCCGATGGGTTCGGGTTGTTTACGGAGATGGGAGCCTTAGATTCTCCCGAATTTTCTTCCCAGTTTGAACATGTGGGAGGAAGCCGCCTGGGTCATCCGCTGCTGCCGTCAAAGGCTCACCAGCGCCTTGTAAAAGCAGATTACAGATGAAATGGGGGCACATATAAATGTTAACAGTGTGCTGGGGAAACTATTCAAATCATGGCTGTTTACAAGCACCCCATCAAACTCGTAAAGCCCCTCCCGAGGAAAGCCGTCTCTCAGATGAAGGTATGGCGGCCTGCATTTATTTAGCCCATCAATTATACCAGCCCCCTTACGTCATGTATTCCTGGAGTGGGCTCTCAGAGGAGGCCACAAACCAGGGACTACACACACACACACACACACACACACACACACACACAATGTCACAATGGAAGTAGGAGTGAGGTGAAGACCGGAGTCCCCATCGCTAGCCTGCCGCCATGTTTGCTGTGTGATCCTGGGAAAGAGACTGTACCTCTCAGATTTGATTCCCTTATCTGACAAACCCTTTCAGCTATTTCTATCAATCCCTTCAGAGTGTCTGAAACCCCGCTCTAGCCTTGAGTAGATCTCAGAAGGGAGGTGCTCAGGTGCCTGCAGGCACTATTTTTTTGTTTGGTTGGTTCTTGGCCAGTCTTTTTTAAACAAGCTTTCTCCATGTAGCCCTGGAAGTCAATGGGTAGACCAAATTTGGCCTCGAACTCACAGAGATCTGCCTAACTCTGCTTCAGAGCGCTGGGATCAAAGACCTGTGCCACCAACACCTGCTATCTCCCAGGCACTTTCAGTGAAGAAAACAACAACAACAACAACAGCAACAACAACAGCCGCAACAGCAAGCAACAACAAAGTGTTGGGGATAAGAAGTGAGACATTGGGAGTTGTTCATTCCCTTCATTACCCCATAAAATGTACCAAATGTCTTCTGTAGCTACCGGGAATGCTAAGGCAGGTCTCAGAGCTGTCGCTCTCCCGTGGAAGGGGCTTTCTGCAGGGAGCATGTTTGGACAGGCCTGTGGCTGGGGCAAGTAGAGGTAACATAGAGGTAAATGTGGACCAGCAGAGGAACTCCAGGGGAAGGGGGAGAAAACTACACGGGGGAAGCCAAGTAGAGCATGAAGAACTGGGTATGTGTGACTAGAGGGAGGAGTCACAGAAGTGCTAACAGGGCCGAGGAGAGGGAAGGTAAGGAGAGGGGGGCTCTTTCCTTGCCCCCTACAGCCTCCCCCTTTGTTCAATGCAAATCAAGAGGGCTCCTAACAACACAAGAAATACCCACAGGGATGTTTGAAAACATGTTGGAGGACAATGAAGCCAGGGAAGAGAGATCCATGAGTGGTTTTAAAAATGGCGCCCTGAGCTAAGGTGATGCTATGATGCTCCTTGCGCCATTGTCAATAGCAGGCCCATCTGTAGAGCATGACCAGGGAGATACTGGGCTGTACAGCTCATGTCTGGGCAAGAAATGGATGCTTGCTTCCCGGTTTCTGGAGTGGCGGGGGGGGGGGGATGTAGCAGGCGTTTAGGGCTTCCCAGTGTGTGTTCCTCCTTATCCAGCCTTCTCCATACTGCGAGTCATCACAAGGTGCTGGGTCTGTGCATGGACAGGCAGGCAGTTCCACAAAGCCAATATGGCAGGGAGCCCCACAAAAGCCAATAAGGAGATAGCAACAGGTTTCTATTGACATGATTAAACGAGAGATTACAACTGGGTTAAGGTAACAGGATACAAGCAAAAAATGCTTGGTAGAATTAATTTTTTACCCTACCCTCACCCTCCTCCACCCCTTCACCCCCCTGCACCAGGCACAGAACAGCCAAGCTGCACTAAGTTGGCACTGCCACCTACAGGCATAAGTGAGGAATGCAGCCTTCCTGATGTCACCTAAGTCCCTTAGGGAAAATTCTTCAAGATTTCCAGCATTCATTAACAAGGTAGTTCCAGATACTCTGCTTCCGGTGCTCACACCCTGTCAATGTAACTGAGGGTTGTGGGGGGATTTCCTGAGTTTTTCTCTCTCCTGCTTTCCTTATTGGACCGTACTCTGATGATTAGTCACAGGTAAGTCTGAGGTTACAGAATATAAGCCTATCAGCTAGCTGTAAGCTTTAGGTTTGGAACACAATCAAACATAAAGTAACCAGTAGTGAAAAATCTTTATCCTTCCTTCTTTCCCAAAGAGCAGGCTTGGCGTTCTCCACCTCCACAGAGTCTAGAAAGATCCCCCTAGTAATACACACATCTTCTCATCTAAATAAATGAGATTTTTCTTTAGATATCAGACTACAGAAAAGCTTGACTTATTTTCCTTTGCCCATTCAGTTACTAAATTGCCACCAAGTTCACTGGCAGTGGGCCTGGACTACTTTCTCTGACTTGTAAAAGGGCAATATTCTGGCCACATCCCTGGTTAGATACAATCGCGTGGAGTGGCAAAGGGCCCCGTCTTATTTATCGGAGCACTGCTGCTACGCAAACAATGTTTTCCGGGTTCCAGAATGGCAATGAAGGAGCCGTGGGAACTCTGCAAGCCAGGCTTTGGAGGGGTCCACTGGCCACCAGATGTCTACGGTTTGAGGAAACCACAGTCAGAAGTGCATGGGGTCCTTGCTGTAGTCCCTCATGCTGCTTCCAGTCCAGTGAGGTCAGCTCTCTGCTGCCGAAGGGCCCCACTGCTTGCGGGATTTGACACATTGCCTGAACATCACATTTAATCTTCCTTCTGTTACCTGTGCCACATAGCATAGGCACCTGTCTCCCTCAGGGGCTCCTGACCGTCATTGTCCTTTAAAAGGCAGATTTCTATTTAGGTGGTTTTTGACTATTTGTGAATGGAAAAGAAGATTATTTACATTTCTAGCGAGATAAATTCCAGAAGCAAAACTGAATAAACATTAAGAAGTGCAGTGTTTGGAAGGTTAGGCTGTTGGTGGAAAATCATTAAGATACGTGACTGATGCTTGCACCAGGAGAGCTTGCTGAGGCAGCTTCCGGGGCCCTGGTTTTCCTAGCTGTAACCTCGGAATACTGATGCCTATCTGAAAGATTGCAATCACTACAAATTGCTTGAAAATTCTCAAGTGATAACAATTAGGTGCGAAAATGAGACACGCAGAAGCTGATGGGAGTTGGGCACGGTTTTATGTTCTCTTCTGGGTACTTTTTCCTCAGACTGTTATTTGACCTTTGGCATCTTTCCCTTACAGAGGTTTGCAATATAAAAGTAGGGTCGCATTGCCATAAGGAAGGGAGTTATTTAGAAAGGAACCAGAGCAATTGTGCTCCTAAGGGAAGGCATTTGTCACTTCTCAGCATGCCTAACTAGGCTGAGCAAAGAACACCATGGGTATCCTCGGTGTCTTTAATTAATTAATTGTGTGTGCAGTATGTGTATGGTTATAGCCATGCAGGTGAATGTGTGTGTGTGTGTTTGTATGTGTGTGTGTATGTGTGTATGTGCATGTGTGTATATGTGTGTGTATGTGCAAGTGTGTATGTGTGTGTATGTGTGTATGTGCATGTGTGTATGTGTGTGTATGCATGTGTGTATGTGCCAGTGTGTATGTGTGTGTATGTGTGTGTATGTGCATGTGTGTGTATGTGTGTGTATGCGTGTGTGTATGTGCCAGTGTGTGTGTGTGTGTGCATGTGTGTGTATGTGCGTGTGTGTGTATGTGTGTGTGTATGTGCCAGTGTGTGTGTGTGTGTGTGTGTGTGTGTGTGTGTGTATAGGCCAGAGGACAACCTCAGATGTCATTCTTCAGATGTTGTCTACTTTTTTGGTTATATATTGAAAACAGAATTTCTCGGTGGCCTAGAAGTGGACAAGCTGACTCATTTAGAAAGCCTCACGAATCCACCCGTGTCCACCTTTCCAGCACTGAGATTATACACACACGCCACCCCATTGGGACATTTTTACATAGGTTCTGAGCCAACGCTTCGGCAGCCGAAGTATCTCCCAAACCCTCATCTTATTGTTTTTTAAAGATTCTAATGCTTCGATTGCAAGGAATTTCCAAACATGCCTGCAGCAGGCGATTTGGGCTGAGGACCTGCCACGGACGGCTTGGCCAGCAACTGAACTCAGTTAGGTCAGAGAAAAGCCAGAGACTCAATCAGCCTGAGACAGACAGATTAATGATGATGTAATTCCACAACCCTTCCTTCCTCCCGCTTGTGATCGCAGACTCTGCTGCAGAAGCGGCATGAAAGTGACACAGAAATTCCTCTGGCTTCTCTCATCCAGGAAGTTGAGAACTCTAGCTCTCTAGCTGAGCTGGTGGATATGATGCCTGACGCATCTTTTTTTTTTTTTTTCCTCACTTAAAAATACTCCAGGTATAATAAAATAATCTCCTCCCCAGATCTGGTGATTGTGCAAAAAGTTCAGCACAGGGAAGACAGGTGTCCTATCCACACCAAGGTCCCTTACAGATACTAAGTCCTCCCGGCGTGCTGGTGGTGGATGTTCATTATTTCATTATTCCTCCTGCCTTTTTGACAGTAGTAATTCTTCTGACACTTGGGAGAAACCACCCCCCACCCCCCACCCCCCCAACCCCCCGCAGTCTAGGTTTTGGTGCGATGCAAGCTTCTTTTTATGATGTTAATCTTCCCTGCTTCCCAGACACATCCATTCTGGGTACAATGCTAAGAAGGGAGAGATGCTGGTCAGAGCTTCTCTACTAACAGTACTGGTGGCTAAGACAAGACCAATGCCTGAGGCAGTTGCCAGAAACTGACCTGAGAGTTACTTGGGATACCGTCAAACCACCCCAGAGCCTGGTCCCTCGGCTCCTCTGTGGTCTGCACAATAATAATTTCTATTTCTAGCAGGCAGATAGATTTTGTTGCTTGCCATTAAGGTCCCTGGGTGACATAGTGCCCACCCACCTGAGTGCATTCACACCATAGGCACACGCCCCTCCTCTCCCCGTTGTGTATTTTATCCTCTCCTTACCGCCGGCAATGTTGTGGTGCAGAGCTACAAACAACTACAAGGACTTAAGAAAACGGCCTCCTTTTTCGTTCTCCTCCAACATCCTCATAAAAGCTGACAGGAAAAGGAGCAATCCTCCGCTCTGATTGTGTTGATAGCCTTAAATTCTTTTTGCCCTTCCACTAAAGCAGGGTGCCGGCCAAAGTCAATGGGAATTGTATTTGTCTAACTAAAGGCATTGCTCAGCTCAAGGAGAGAGTGGCGAACAATTGAGCGTACAACTTAGGACTTATTCTTATTTGTCAGATCTAAGTTTGGAAAAAAAAGAATAAATAAGGTGTATAGAAATTGGATGCCGGGGTCAATCTGCATCTTAGTCATAGACTTCTAAGTAGCAGGCTGAGGGTCCAATGACATACTGACTTGTTCATTTTCATGGTGGAGGGGTCTTGTGAGGGCTCCGGCGTCACTGAGAGTATCTGCCACACACGGCTATGTTCACACTGACCAAGCAAGCATTGACCTCGCCTCAGGTGCCATCACTCATTTATCCAGAGTCATCCAGGGAATATGGCCTTCCTTGTGGATAGTCGGCATGTGACGGTCAGCAGAAACTAGTCACTGGGTGGCCACGGTCAGCCACTGGGATATGAGGAAGGGGAAAGGCTGCGGCTTGACTTCCTGCTCAAAGCTTGGGTCTAGACCCTAATCCGTCACAGACTATGACATGGTAGCCTCAAGGACGTCCTTTCTCCCCTGGATCTTAAATAAGAGAGCTGTCTAGAAACGGAGCTATTGACATCAGTGTGTTGTAGAAATAGTGTGGACTTAGGAGGTAGAGAATGGTGGTTTAAAAAATAAAGACCTTGGCTTTTGTTATTTCTGAGTGTTTATGACTTTGGGCTAATGATTTGATGGTACTTCTGTTTAAAAATCTGGAAATAAGAATACCAGTACACTTTCAGAGTTTAGAAGAATTGAAAGTAACAAATATACAAAGTTTGTGCTGTAGTATCTAGCAAGGAAGGCCTCAATTCCTGCTAAAGTCTCCCCTTCATTCCCTTGCGACCTCATACACTTATGGAGAGTCCCGCTGTGCACTGGGCTGCATCCAAAGCAATGGGAATATAGTGATACAATGTCCCTCCCTGGGACACTTTCACACTTCTCCTAACTCGAAGAATGAGACTCATGAACTTCTGGGGGACAGGAAAGTCACCCTCTGCTCCCTGCCTGTGCAGGGTGGGTGCTCACCACACATGGGTGGCTGGATGAAATGTCACCCTTCCGAAAAGCCTGAACAGCTCTGTAATGACGTGCTTCCTCCTACATAATCATCTCTCTGCGATCTGACATTTGTCCCATGTCCTTTTCCGTAGCACTCACTCATTCCCATTATCCTTTTCCTGTCATGTCTCTTTGGCTCTATTACCTCTGGGCTGCAGCTGAAGAACTCTTCAATATATTTGTGTGTCTTCGGCTGAGTTTTAAGAATGCGTGATGTCCTGAAGGTCACCTTCCCTGAGCCTCTCTTCCAGAAAGCAAGCTCCTTCCTGCCATTTCCGCCACCTTATTATCCAATCTCCCCAAGAAGACGGATGACAGGCATGGCGGACCGACTGCCTAACAAGGCGGCCTACAGCATCTTCAGGAACCCTTTGTCCCTGCCGGCTTCCTGCTCTGACCTTCTTGTCCTTTCTCCAGACTGACTCTCACTGGCCACCTACTGTGTTTCCACACACACAGTGTATTTGGAATTAAAGGATATATAAGTGAGAGGTAGCGTTCCCACCCTCTAGCAACAAATAGTGGAGTTTGAGTTCGGGACTCGTGGATGAGAAGTATGTCCTCTTAGCCACAAGGGGAGTCAAGGTTTAGATGGCTAGACAGTTATTCCCCTTTCTTCTAAGCAAGTGTTTCTGAGTACTCAGTCCTTGCCCCATTGCTATGAGAATCCCTGGGACATTTCTTCCAGTACAATGTGCCCGGTTCCTCCTGGAACTATTGACTCAGACCCTCCATAGTTGTAGAAACTGAAGTCCCTGGAATTTTCAGTTTAAACAAATACCCCAAGCGCTCCCTCAAAATCTGGGGGAGGAGGCCTTTCCCCCAATTCTTCCATGTGTCCTCATGAGACATGATTTCCAGGTTGTCCTCATTTGTAATTGACTTTCTAAGATCCTACTCTCAGAGTGGCACACAAGCAGAGGGTCCCACAGACTGTCAGCATCTTCAGTATGAATGCAATACCTGCTACAGAGGGAGTCAAGCGGGGTGTAACTACGTCACACTGTTGACTGATGCCAAGATTTCGGCAGAATAACTCCCCCTCTCTCTGTTAGGACTCTGAAATACACTTGACAGAAGATGTGTTCATCAAATTTGAGAGCAGTACAATATCACAAAGAGGAGGTATATGATGAAATTCTAATGATCTTTTTTCCCCTTTATAAGATAATGTTAATTCCTCCTGAGTTGAGGGAACCTTCCAGCACTCACAGATAATTTTCTGTGTAGTTACAAGCCATCAAAGACTTCTCTTACAGAGCCCTCTTCTGGAGCTGTGTACTTGTCTTCTGCCCTTAAGTTTCTTCTGTCTGTCTGTCTGTCTGTCTGTTTCGAGCCAGGGTTTCTCTGTGTAACTTCCCTGCCTGCCCTGGAACTCACTTTGTAGACCAGGCTGGCCTCTGCCTCACAGGGATCCTCCTGCCTCTGCCTCCCAAGTGCTCAGATTATAGGTGTGGGCTACCATGCCTGGTTTTAGTTTCTTTTAATTCAAAGAAAAACATCACAGCATTTTTTCAGATCCCATTAATTCTAAGATCATGTCTTTAAATTGTTTCAAGATCCTGGGAGTTAATTTCATTGGGTCTAGTTCTCAGATTTGTCATTTCAACTGAAAACATTTTTTTTCTTCAGTTAAAAAACACCTCCTATGTGGCAGAGGATGGCCTTGTTGGACATCAGTGGGGCCCTTGGGCCTGAGGGTGTTCAATACCCCAGGGTAGGGAATGGGGGTGGGGTGGAGACAGGAGTGAGTGGGTGGGTGGGTGAGCACCGGTCATAGAGGCAGGGGAAGGAGTATGGGGTGGGAGCTTTCTGAAAGGGAGACCTGGAAAGGGGAAAACATTCAAAATGTAAACAAAGAAAATATCCTATAAAAAAAAACCGAAAACAAGATGACAAAAAAAAAACCCAGTTATTATTGTTATCAGAAAGTGTGTGTGTGTGTGTGTGTGTGTGTGTGTGTGTAATACGTGTGAGTGTGCCAAGTTTCTTCTCACTTAACTGTGAAAAGCATTGATAGGAAACAAAACAAAACAATAAAGCCAACCAATCAATCAAACGAACAAATAAAACCAAACAAAACAAATCAGTAGCAAAGGAGATGATGATGAGGTGCTCTCTGTAACCGGTTTGCACTGAGGGAAGGCTGCCCCACCCTTTTTTAGATCTTCCTTGGAACCTAAAACTTTCCCTTTCATCACTTCCCATGATCCTCCTCCCCCCCTTTCCCTTCTTCTGCTAGCCTCACCTCATTCTGGTTCTTCCTGTCACTGAGCACCACTGTCACAGGCACCGGCTCCTCTTTTGTCCTCCTCTGTTGGTAGGTGCTTGTCTTTCATCCTTTGTGCTTGTGGCCCTCACACCTGAGCTCCTGGGGACCAGAGCAGCCATATTGGTTTCTCCAGAGGCGAGCAGCCATATTGGTTTCTCCAGAGGCCACACTCTTACCTTCTACATCAGAATCACTTATGTGGTACCATCTAAACAGGCTTTAGTTTTTGAACTTGCCATGTGCTAGAGCATTTTCTCTTTATATCACCCATTTTTTTTTTCCGTTTGCTTTGTCCTTTTCTGTGGACTTCAATGGTAGTCCCAAAGCTAGGACAGGTAGCTTACCACACCCAGTGCCTTGGTTTTTAAAATTACAAATTCCTAGAATTATTATGTGTTTTCTAAAGGTTTTTTTAAAAATATTTATTCATTTTTCCCTACATTCTTTCGACGCATATCTCTCAAGCATCTATTAAATGCCTGTCAAAGTCTGTGGAGAGGTTTACGCCTTGTTGGCACAATGCCTGGCACATATTGGGTGTTCGATAAATATTTGTTGAAAAAGTGAAAAAGAGTTAGATTTAAGCCCAGAGTAACAGAGTCTTTCATTGATTTTTCGCCCCCAACTTTCTGAGCTATCAAGCTGCCTATCAGGCAATTGAAAATATGTCAGGAATTCTATGTTTACAGGATGAGCCTTCCAGGCCACTTCCAAAGAGCCAAGGACCTCCCTGCTGTAACTGGCTCCTGGGGCCAATTGATGTTTTGGATTCAGAAAGAGCATCACGACCAGTCTAAGACATAATCAGAGAGAAAACTCACTTCAATTCTGCCTCCATTCCTCTGTGTGTGTGTGTGTGTGTGTGTGTGTGTGTGTGTGTGTGAGTGTGAGTGTGTGTGTGTGTGTGTGTTCACTCAGCTTCTCCCCAGGATGCATCGCACCCTATGGGAATTCGGTACTGGGGTTATGTTGCTCTGGTATGCCTGCGCACAAACATCTTTGCCAACCCTGTAGCCCACTGAGAAGTGCCTCCTACCAACTCACACACCAGGTCCAGCCAACTGCAGCTGGCATTTTGCAGCATTAGACTTTCATACCACATTAATTTATTATTATTCACCAGGGGTAGGCAATAAATCATGCGGTTCTTTCAGGATTGCTTCTGATTGTCTTCTCCAACGCTTTCTTGGAAGGTCACATATACTTTTCCCCCCACTTAGGCGTGTGTCATATCTTTTCCTGTAAGGTGGGGTGTGTTCTTTTTTTTCCTTCCTCTTCAAACATCAGTTTAAAGCACTGTTTGTTAGGGTCCTTCTACCACTACCTATGTGATCTCTGCGAACAGCCCACATCCACCCTTTTCTTCCTTTTGGTCCTTTGCAGCAATGACCCTCTATAGAGAAGCTTGCCAGCGACCTTGCAAGGCTTCTTTCCCCATCTATCCAGGACATTATTACTTTCCCAGGAAGCACAGTGCATTAAATCCTGGTGCTGCCGATGACCTTCAGGTCCCTTAGCAGGGACACACCAAACTCTATCTTGCCTCCTCAGTAGACTGCATCCTCTCCTGCTTCCAGATTCCAGCGCATGATATTCCAAATGTTCCTTCCCTGCTCCCATATCAGACTCCCTGGCCACTTGCTTAGCTAACTTCAGTTCATATTGGAGCTCTGCCTCAAGAGTTCTTGCCACCATTCCTACTGTCTGCTCCCACCGAAGCGACACCACACATCCCTCCTTAGAGCCTGCCTGTCTTGACTTGCTCATTTGCTTGTTATGCTGTGTCCTGTGCTGCTGGATACAGCAGGCTATCACTGTGTTTCAGAAAGTTTGGTAAACTTTCTCCAGTATGCTAAGTAATCAACAGATTACCAGCAGTGGGAAACAAAATTTCGTGGTGGTGGGGTGGTCAGACTGCACAATGCTCAAATACAACTGAAGTCCTTAAATCCCCATCAAAAGCAAAAACTCTCGGACGAGCAGCTATTAAGAACACAAAGTCTGAATTTTCCAGTTACAAAAGACTCGTCTATAGCCATTATTTATCACCCAGAAAACACTCTCTTTCTGTCCCATTGTCAGTGTCCCACAGACCACATCAGCCTTTGGACAGAGTGGGAAGAAAGAAAGGGAGAGAGGAATGAATAGAGGCGATAGTATGGGTTTCCATTTATTTATTTATTTTACATATAAATCAGCTAATCTGTTTAACATTCGTATTAAAGTTGTAATCACCTTTGCACACATTAAAATACAAACCGGCACAAGTAATAGGCCTTAAGAACAACATTACAATAGCTATTAGCATATAACAGCTTCCTTATCAACTTACAACATCCCTATAAAATAATAACTGCATCCAGGATTGATTCGCAGGAAATTCATTCTCTGGGAGCACTGAAGCCTGACTCAGAGTCTGGGGAAGGTGAGAGTCTGTCTGTCGCTGGGCTGACTCAGAAGAGCCCTGGGGCCTGGGGAGATCTCCACTGGAGACAGAAGGCTCACCCCTTAATTTTTACTCTATTATTTAAATGTGGGGCAAGTAAATTAACCCCAGTGAAATTCTAGTTCCTCAACTACCAAGTGGAGTTGATATGCTCACCAGAATAAGGAAGTGTCTGAGAGGCTGGCTGGTGCCTAGTGAGGGTGGTGAATTTTCAAGGAATCGGGTACTGCAGGGGTACATTGGTTAATCTTGATTGCCAACTTGACAGGATGTAGAATCACCATGGAAACATAGCTCTGGGTATGTCTGCAAAAGATTTTTTTATTTCTAGATTAGGTTAGCTGAGGTGGGGAAAACTACCTTAAACATTAGCCACCATTCCACAATCCTCCAATATTAATTAAACTGAATATTGCCAAGGGGCTAGAGGATTGAGGGGCAGTGTCCCTCATGGCTTCCTGTGACCGTAGAGATGATGTGACCAGCTGTCTGCAGATCCTGATGCTATCTATGACTTCCCCGCCATCATGGTCTGTATCTTTGAACTATGGAACAAATTAAACCCTTTCTTCTTTAAATTGCTTTAGTCAGGTATTTTATCATGACAAAGAGTAACTAATGGGGGGGTTTGGAAGGGGGCGAAGCTGCATAGAAGAGATACTGCAGAGACCCCGAGGAGCCGCATGCAATGCTGGAACATTCTGCTTTGTTTCCTCATTCGTCAAACAGTGCCGAGCACTGTCAGAGATGATGGGATGATACAATAAACGTTGAAGCAGATTCTCTCCTTGTGGGACTCTCAGTTGAGTTGGAGAGGCGTCAAGTAAACAAGAGGTTGGATGGGACTGAACACATAATGCAGGAGAACAGATAAAGAACACCCCGGGAGAAGAAAGAACAAAATGACTGAGCAGGAACCAGGAGGCAGCTTCATGGGAGATGCGACATCTAAGTGGAGCCTTGACACGTGAGCAGCACTTCAACGAATGATGAGGAAGAGCCATCCTAGACTGACAGAGCAGCATGAGCAAAGACCGCGTATAGACCATCCCGGGAACAACAAGTTATTACTTGTTTTCCTTTTGGGGGGATGGAATTCGGAGAGCAAGAAGGAGGCAGGGAAGCTGGAAGTAGGTGGTGCTAGATCTGGAGGACCTTCCATTATGGGATGGAGGTGTGATCTGAGGTTGCCTTCCATGAGGTTCCTGGAAGGCAACAGGTAACAAATGAACTTCCTAAGAGAGGGTCGCCACTCACTGGTGTTCTAGGAAGACACACGTAGGGAAGAGTGAGCATGGTTGAAGGTGACTTCGGAGTCGGGGGGACTGGATGAGATGCTGTTTCCAAATAGGGAAGGTGAGACGCCTACTCAGGCAATACAAGAGAAATGCAAAGATCCAGAGAAATGGGAGCCATGATAGACCAAGGCCTGGGCCTGGAGGAGGAAAGAGGCTCTAATCCAAGAGCTGAGTGCTGGAAATACCGTGATGTCTCCTGACAGAATTCAGACAATGGGGAAACAAATCATGAGTTTGCTTTTTGGAATACTACAATGAAGCCATCAAGATGTACACACGAGAGCATCATAGAGCAGGACATAGAATGATCTGGGGGTATGTATTCGTTGTTACTCTTAAACTTTGCTATCAGAGGGGTGTTAGGAAGATGAACTTGGAACTATACAGAGTCAATTTGGATTTTAAAAAAAAAAAGGATAATTTAAGGGTTGCCAAGAAGTTATAACTTTTAGAAATGAACTTAGTACATTTAGCTCTCTATGGGCTAACATCAGTACTACTTAAATGGCTGCCTGGTTGTGGTGATTTGAATAAAATGGACCCCATAGGCCCATAGAAAGTATGGCTTTGTTGGAGTAGGTGTGCCCTTGTTGGAGGAAGTGTGTCACCTTTGGGACAGGCTTTGAAGGCTCATATGCTCAAGTTATGCCCGGTATGGTTCACAGTATCCTTTTGCGGCCTGCAGATCAAGATGTGGCATTCTTAGCCCCTCTCCAGCTCCATATCTGCCTGCATACCATCATGTTTTCCATCATAATGGCAATGGACTAAACCTCTGAAACTGTAAACCAGCTCCCAATTAAATATTTTCCTTTATAAGAGTTACTTGTGAACAAGGTGTCTCTTCATAGCAGTGGAAACCTTAAGACAATGTACTATAAATAATGATACACACACACACACACACACACACACACACACACACACGGCCTAAAATTTTTGATGCTGACTTTAATGTTTGAAGCTTCGTACCACAGGCCCACATCCTGGAATAACCTACTACCCATATTTTTTTTTAAATGTAGAAAAAAGAAAATGGCCAGTTGAACTATAATGGTGGCTTTAGTATTACAAGCCATCCTTTTTATTCTTAAGGTTTAGCCCTGGGCTAAAGCAGGCCACTGAATAGTGCTGACATGCTGCTGTGAAAAAGCACAGACATAGATTGACTTCCTAGAAGATCTCTATGGCCTGCAGACCCACCGAGAACATGCAGTCTAACGGCCATTTTTAGTTGAAAGGTAATTAAAAAAAAAAGCAGCATGTGTGTTCTGGATGTAGGCAGAAGAGGATCTAGCACCTTAGGGGCACTGAAAAAAGTCTCTCTGAAAAGAACCTGTCCCCTTCCACCTGACTCCCTGAGGGAAGGACTGCATGAGTGAAGCCTGTCTGGAAAACAACTTGCCTTTTACAGTGATGTTTAACCTGTGTCTGAGTGTCTAAGGCCTCAAGGCTCCCAAGCCCCAGGGCCTTTTCTCAATGGCCCCTTCAGTGCATCAGGAGTCCAGGCCTGAGGAGCTGACACACCCTCCGGCTCCACCCCAGAGGCAGTGTGTCCTCGGGGTGTCTCCCAGCCTGTGCCTGCAGGCTTCTGGTAGCATGCTGGAGGACAGATCTGAGCTTCTGCCTGGCACATTCCCTTGTCGGGGACTCTGCCAGGGATGGCAGCCTTTAAACGCCTCATTAATATTCAAATCTATTCAAGTCATTTCAATTTGAATTCTATGCATATTATCAGATAGAACAAAATGCAAATATATACAAATTCATCCATATGAAGAAATAAATCGGGGAAGCTGTGCATAATGGGATTATAATCATCTTCAGAGTTTGTCCCTCTCCTTTAATTCCCCAATCCCCAAGGCCAGGAGTTGGTCTTGATGCTCTCCCCTGGGACAGTTTAGTGGCAAAATACCCCTTCCTGGACACAGGTTCTTTGAGGGCTGAACCCTTTATAAACCTATTGAAAGATATGATCATGAGGTACTGATTGTTTCTCTCTCTGGCTCTTTGGGTAGAGTTGGAAGGTTGAAGGTAAATGTATTCAGACTCTGGGAGGTCTAGGATCTGGCTTCAGCTAGAGGTGGTCTCTCTGGTCCTTGGCAAGGCACACTGAACTGACCTGCAAGGTCCCAGAGAAGGCGTTTTATGGTCCCAAACCTCCCCAGGACTCTGCTTGGACCTGCTGGTCACTTGGATGGGCAGAGCTAAACTCTATCCCTTCTAAAATATTCTCTAATGAGAAGCAAACTTCATGACCCCTTTATAGGACATAAAGGACTGAATTCAAAGAGCAAGTTAGTCCTGGGATATGCCCTGCTCCATCAAGTGTAGAGACAACTAACAAATGGGTCGGTCCTCCCGTTCTCAGCCTTCCTGTCTGTCCGAGTCCCCCACTTCCTCTCGCTGGATACTAATTCAAAAGCCAGACACTCAAGCCTAAACCAGGGGGAGGAAAAGCCAAGTACAGGCAGCAAACCTCTTGCCAACTGCAGCAGATAAAATGCAGAAAACCGCAGTAAGCATTTCTCCTTTTCCTCACAATGCTGTTGCTACTGGATCTCCATTTCGTTTCAATTACTCCAAAGACAGGAGGAGGCCCCGGGTATATGGTGTTTTAAAGGGGAGTTCTCTTGCTCTATGCTAATGAAGGCAAAGTCAATTGCTATTAAGAACCATTTAGTGCGATTTAACTACAGAATCTAATAGATGCTCCCCTAATCTCTCCCCTACGGAACTCAACGACAGCAGTGGCTCCATTGAATAACGCAGGCGTAATTTATGTCAATTCATAGTATAATAACCATTCCGTACTCAGCAACCTTTATTTAATAATCCACAACTACTTTATTTATAGATATAGACGGCAGAGTAGGGGTGCCATTCTTTCTAACAGAGAGGGAGACTGAGGCAGGGTTCCCACATGGGCAGGAGTGGGGGGAACCACCAACATTTATGTTTTTAGTCTTGGTAGTAGACCAAAGAATGGACCCCAAAGGTTTCCATGTCTAATCCCTGAATAGGTTACCTTATGGGACAAAATAGATTTTGTAGGCCATCATTAAGTTAAAGTGCTAGAGGAGATGATGGTCATGATTATATCGAACCTGTTGAGCCTGATATAAACGTTAAGGTTCCTTATAAGGGAGAAGCACAGGGCTGGGCGGCAGAAGCGATGGGTGATGGGAAGGGCAAGCTGGAAGTTGGGATGACGGGAGGAAGGGCTGTTGGCCAAGGATACAGACAGTGTGCTGGAAAAGGCAGGAAATTGGATTTACTTTTTTCTCCGCAGCGCCCAGAAACAAAAAAAGGCTTGTCAACCCGCAGACTCTAGTGCCACAGGTCCCTCTCCAGACCGCTCACCTCCTGAAATGTCAGATAATCCTTTGTCTCACGTCAAGCCAGTAACTTCTCAATAACTTATTAAGGCGGGGAAGGAAAGGAATTAAAAACCATTCCTGTGCAGCTCTTCTCAGCTGGGGTTCCTTTTCTCAAGCAGGGATTTCAGCAAATATTGTGAGTAACTTTTTCTCGCGTCCCCTGGAGATCATGAGATACTGGTATTGTTTCAGAAGCACAGGAAATAATATAATTCGTTGTAGACAACGGATGCCTTTAGATCATTAAGGAGTTGACTTTGACAAACCGCCTCATCTTTCCCTGAAGGCCTTGCTTCCCCTGAAAGCCACACGGAATCTCGCCTCAAAAGAGACTAAATGTTCTAAGCAGGTCGGTGCGGAACTTCTGCTCTACCTTGACCCATCGGGAAACATGGAACCATAGAGTACCAAACACCTCGTCTGTGCTGAAAGCCCTTCACAGCATCTCAAATCACCAGCCCTGAAGTACCGAGACAGGCAAGAGGGGAGCCCTGATACTATTTACAGAGGAGGGTAAGGCCTGAGGTCCTGTACCAGGTGAAGCCAGTGTCCTCCTGGCCATTGGTGTAGGGTCAGGGTTACGTGCCTGGAGAATGAGGTTTTGAACTGGGAGCTTGAGAGCCTCGAGGAGTTTCTCACCAGTTGACAGACACACATAGAAACTGTATGACAGAGGGCGTCTTGGCTGGACGTCCACTGAAAGCCTGCCCTGCAAGGAACTTCCTGGCACGTCCTGGCTGATATTGGTATTAATTGTTTATGCAATGGACTACAGTGTTCTCTGTATTTTGTCTCATTTACAACAGAGAGTTATGGTCAAGAGTGGTTCTCCACTGCCTACCATATGCAGGGAATCTTGTGCCTTGGTGGAAATCAACACTGAATGCTGGTAACTTGAATCTTGATGAAATTCAGACTCAAGTTTCCTTTCTGTCTCACAGTGGGTACTCAGCACCCCACCTCTATGTGATCACACAGGAAATGCTTCAGGCTTCTCATTTCCCAAACGCCTTTAGGCATACCATCCTGAGAGCATCCCCGAGAGGAGACCTAGAGGAACCATGCACGGGCCTTCAATTTGGAGCCCCTAGGTTTTCATGGGAATTTTTATTTTTATTATCTTGTGCAGGCTCAGAGAAGCCACAGAATAACTTAGGTTTAGTTTCTGTCTCTTTTAAAGCAAGAATGAAAGTTAATTGAGGGACAAAGGACACAATCAGAGTTAATGTGTTCTAGAGATTGCATGTAATGTATGAATGCAAGAAGGACTTAAATTATTACCTGCCCTCCCCAGGAAGCACTTGATGCTCCTGGTACCTGCAGGCACACAAGGCAATAACAGAGGTGAATTTAGGGCAGGGTCTTAGTCAAGGTACTTCCATGGACTGGGAAGTGACCCATGACACAGGAGATGGGCTTTCTCCATAGCTACGGACGTGTGATATGTGAGATTCATTTCCTGCCCAGGAAATATCGGCTGATTGTCTCCTGTGCATCCTAGTCCAACAAAGGCACAGACTAATAAAATCCAGAGGATTGGCCGGACCTTCTGAGGGATCTGGAAGGGAATCGGGCAAGGGATAAGCCACTTAGATATGCTGTGCTGAGATTCCCCAAGTGTGTTCCAAGGTAGGGTATAGGAGGGAGGAAGGCATGCACTTGTGCTTACAGGGAGGGGGATGTAGAAGACTTCTATCCTGGGGGTGGGGGGAGCCGGGTGCTGAGGGCAGGAGTTAGCTCGAGCTCCTTGGGGGAGGGGCATTCCAGAGGAAGGAACACAGTAGCTTCCAGTAGCTCGAATGAATGCCTACACTGGAGAGGTGTGGGAGAGTTGGGGAGGGGAGTTGAGTAATCCCAGGTTCATTCTGATAAGCTCCAGGAGCCCACAACTTCATCCTGAATGGCTTTGCCTCCAAAAGCCAAGGAATATCGTGTGCCTGTACTGAAGCCGGATCTCCCGTGCATCTGTCTCCATGTCTGGACACTTGGCTATGGACCTTTCCAAACTTCTCCAAGAGTAAGGAGCATCTTGTGGTCCCCGTCTCGATCAGGAGAAGTAATATTGTGACTTAAAAAACACACACACACACACACAAAACACTGTAGTCTTAAGGTCTGGAGGCCAAACTGTCTCCCACGTGTGCCCGCTCTCTTTTTCTTCTGCCCACCTGCCTTTTCTCTTCCCCCCCTGTCTGTCCCCAGCTGTAAACCTGAGATAATCAATTTATAAAAGGAAAAGCCTAAGGGTTTGGGGGGTGGGGTTCTGTCCATGATGGGCAAGGCAGCACATCATGATGAGGCAGGGACAATAAAACCCAGTCACTTACCTCCTCACCGGGAAGTAAAAGAAGGCAGAGAGGGCCATCATCCCGTGATCTCTCTCAAGGACACATCCCCCAAAGGTCCCGAAGCCTCTGCTGCACCATTCTTAAATATCCCACTGCCTCCCTATGGCAACGCCCTGGATGCTATGACGCTAACATCCAGGTCTTTGTGAGGCGGTCAAAATCCCCACTGCTGTATAAGATAAGGGGACAAGAGTGCCTTTGAGCACCACTGGCTCCCCTTACCCTCCTAGTGGCTGCGGCATTGAGCAACTCAGACACGTGTTTCCCCTTTAGTGATCCGGATTGAAGAAAGAGGCCCAGAGGCCTAGTGATGAGAACATCTATTTTTTTATGAATTGAAAAATAAAATGACAGTAAGTAGCTAGCAGATCCCAGTTCACAATGAAATGAATATCAATGTCTATGGTGGTATTGACCTTGAAGATTTTTTTTCCCTCTAAAATATAGAATGAGAACTCTCGTGGCGCATTATGATAGACATTCTGAATCTCTTCACTCTACAAAGCAGAAACTCTCCCTTTATGGGCCTGCGCATCTCTGGTGTACAGCGCTGGGTTTAAAATAAACATTCTAAGTGCAGGTGAAGAAGATCTATGCCCGAGCTTTAGATGCATTCCTCTCTGTCAGCATAGATCACCACACAGCTTCCTTGGTTCTGTGGAGGTGGGACAGGGCTCAAAGTCATATTGAGAAGAAGGGCTCCTCATTTCTTCCAAGCTGTAAGGAAGGCAGTGATGCTAATGCCAACCCGGCACAAGTGCCATGTCCCCGATCCTGTGTGCTTGATCTCACGGTGAGTTGAGGTTTCCTAGACTCAGGACTCAAGTGTAATTCTTGGTTCTATTCTCTCCAGCGACAAATCACCCGAGGGTAAGGTAATATGAAAACCATTAGCAGTAGCTCCCTTGAGTCACCTTAAATCCTCTGGTTAGAAGCATCTCTCAAACCTCTGCGGGCTCAGTGTCAGCAGTGCTCACGCAAGAGCCAGTGAGGGAAGAAGGCACAGGCGGCAGATTCAGAGCATTGAGAAGCATCATCAGGTTCAGTCAGATCAGCTGTGTGTGTGAGCGCATGTGAGTGTGTGTGTTTACCTGTGCGTGCGTGAGCGCGCGCGCGCGCGCGCGCGCACACACACACACACACACACACACACATACACACACACACACACACACACACACAAACATGCGCGCACACGTGTGTGTGCATGGGGATGGGGAAGGAAGGTCATTAAGGTACAGCCCGCTGGGCCAAGAGTCTCTGATTTAGGTTTCAGTCCTGAGAACTCTTTCTTCTACCCGCTGGTTGCTGCTACTGGTGAACCAGCTGACCGGCAGCTCCATGTTGAAACGCCTTGTGATAGAGGAGCTGGGCGCCCTAAGAAGGCTGGACTACCCCCCTGACAGACATATCAAAGACTTGCCAGCTAAAATCACATACATTAAGTTTGCATCTACAAATAGAGGGATATGTGAGCACACCACCAGATGGATCTCTTTTTCTCTGCAATCGTGAATGAGCAAAGCTAATAGATTTCACATCAGTTCCAAAAAAATCAATGGCAGGAGTGAAAAGGATAATCTAACTAAAACCTAAATAAATAACAGTAGAAAACTTTTAAACATTTTCCTTGGCGTGAGTTTGGTTATTGATCTTAGAACGTCTTCTGAGGTTGGGTTATTATAGCAGGAGACCAGAAGAGAAGAGCAATAAAGGTTTCTGAATGGTATTTGATTCTGGCTAATTCTAAACGTTATTTATTTTGCCTATAACGCACGGGTTTCTATCTGTGAATTTTTCTGCCCTGGTTTGGTGAAGAGAGAACGCAAAGCAAGCCTCAAGTCTGGAAAGGCGGCGCTTGGGTGGGTCTGGAGTCCAGGCAACCATTGGTTGACCCAGAGCTGCTCGGATGTGCGCTGTGTGGCCAAGGGAAGGGCTCAGGGAGCGGGATAAAAAGTCGGAATTTGATGTCTTCCACGCCCACGCCTATCTGCCATGCATTCTTCCTCTGATTCTATCTTAAAGGTGCTTTTAAACTTTCAAGTTGCACTAGTTTATCATAAGTGTCTATCTTAAGCCAATATTATGGCCTAGGCGGATACGTGTCAACTTCCAAAGAGATTTCTAACACCAGGTAAGCTGTCTGCCGAAGCCACAGCGAGGAGAATCATAGGCTGAATGACATTCAGGCCTGCTTGCCTTCCAAGACTCTCTCTCTCTCTCTTTTTTTTTTTACTTCTTCTTAACGACCATTATTAATCATTTCAGAACCATGTAGTCTCCTGGCATTTTTACTATTCCAGACTTGGAGAGAGAGAGAGAGAGAGAGAGAGAGAGAGAGAGAGAGAGAGAGAGAGAGAGGTGTTTTGATGTCCTGAAATGCCTTTTCTTAATGTAGAATAGTGCCATCCTTGGAGCACAGAGCAAACAGGAGCCTACCTCTCCCTGAGCCCAATGGGGCTTAATTTAAAAAAAAAAAAATCTGTTGAAGGGGAGTTAGAGAGGAGGGAGTTAGACGTGACGGATTCTTGTTAAGAAATGGGCATTTGGTTTTCTAAACGTCAAGGAGCTGGCTGGTGGAGGGACAGAGCGATAAGCCACTTGGAAAGCTCCTCATATTTGTCTTTAGCCCTTTGTACAGGGGAAGAGGTTGCCTTCTACGTCCTCAGCTCTTCCCATCCTGTGTAGACCTTACAGGGGAGAATCCCAGGCCACGCTGGGCTGCTTGGCTCATAGACACTCACACAGCTGCCAAAGCACCATCGTGACTGATAGTCTTCCCAACCGCCTGGAAGAAAGGGCTCTCGGGGTCTTCTCTCCGGCCACTTGCCAGTTATGCGATCTTCAGGCAAAACCTCCGCTGTTCTCATTAGCAAATGGGTTAGCCCTCTCTGCTTCACTCGGTTGCTATGAGATAAGTCAGAGAATGCATGCAAGGGACCTGATCCCGAGACGTCAAGGACACCTTTCCACTGCTGGTCTAGCTGATTCAGTAGTCACGGACTTCAGGGAATATAAAACACCAGACAGCAGCATCCAAGACCATTACCGGTCTGCCTGGTGTTTCCACTGCTCCTCCTATCCCAGTCCACCTTAGAGTGAGTTCTCAAAGCACCTCTAGAAACCTTGCTTGTGAAAAGAATGGTAGGTGACCAAGCTAGGGCACCAGGAAAACAGCAAGGTCAAGGTCGCATGTCTTACAGTTACAGCAAATCTTAATTTAGGAGGAGTGCCTAATATTTTTATCAGGTCCTAAACTATACACTAGAAATAGGATGGTCTATGTTCTAGATTAAGGCTTTGACTTTTTAGGCAAAAAAACCTTTCTGTTTTGACATAAGGGGCTTATATGCTCTCTGCCATTCACCACTTTATCTCCCTGTTCACTGAAGACGAAATATCTTCTCTCTAACTCTGCTGCCTCCTATGCATGGGAACAGCAGCTGCAAAGGTGCTTCGAGCAGGTAGCAGCTCGCCTTATTGAGGTAAAAACAGCAATGCATGACTACACCGGTGAGTCCAGTGAGGAATGTGATTTGGGTCTAGGTAAACCTCACAGAAAATTCCACCGACAACCTCAACCAACAGAACGGTTACATGACATCCGATGACTTCGGCCAACATCGGTGGCCAGTGCTACCGGCCACTTGGATCATGCAGACCAGGCGAGATTGTGGTATACTCCTGACAGTGGTCCCACCCTCCCTTCAATAGTCCCGTCCTTCCTTCATCTCATATCCACAACTTCGGTTGATGATGCGTGGACTAACTGAGATGGTGAGGGGCATTGCTCAGGTACATCTCAGAATTCTGAGGGGCAAGCTGGCACATTGGAGATTAATAGAAAGAACAATGGTAAGGAGCTTTTGGGGGCCACCAACACTCCCCTACCGTCTGTCCTGCAGAGCACAGGACACGCCCTTCTAGCACCTGGCTTTGACATTTTGTTGGCCTTGCTTGGAAGGACACCCTATTAAACAGGTCGGTGGTGAGTTTCCTCTACTGGTGCCATTTCGAATTTAGTATCTCTTCCCAGAGATGAAAACAGAATTCACCTCAACAGTGTGCTCCAGACATCAGGGATAAGGATACTTACTCTCTTGCAGCATGGGAAACAGTGTGCCCACACCGATTGGGTGTGAACCGTGGAGAAGGGTAGAGGGTTCAGGACTAATGGAGAGCACGCCTGTGGGCTCAGGGAAGGCGGAGGAGCTTCTGTGGCTAGCCCCCTCTGCGGGAGGACTGAGATTTGATACATTCAGGAGAAGCCCTCCCTGCAGGACAATGCTGGTGAACTGCAATGGCTCGCTCCCTTTCGTGCTGCTCTTCCAGACCCCTTTGATCATTATTAATCGAACCCACATAGTTCCATAGCCTCTCTGTGTAGGAATTCCTCTGAGCATTCTACTTTCACTACCTGGTGGGCTCTGGAAAGCAGAGACCGGCCTCTCCCTAGGAGGAAAAGCTGTGGCTAATTCTTCATCCTCACCCCTTCGGGGTGGGGTGCGGTGGGGTGGGGTGGGGTGGGGGTGGCGGGAGGGTCCAGCTTCAGACTGCCCTGCTGTGCCTTAAACCACTGGGCATCCAGCCCTCCGCGGCTTACTCGGGGCTCCCTCCTGGCTTTGCAAGCGCGGTTGCTGCCACCATCAGGCTGACTTCGGGACTGCAATCTTCGGCGTATGTCTTGATTCCTCAAACATTTATGCTAACTCCCATATCTGCGGTTGACTCTCTTAAAGGCTCAGCACCCTGTCTAACAGAATGGGCTGTGGAGGCCAGCTCCCCAAAGAGCCGAAGTTCAATGCAAACATGGAGTGGACCCCAGCGTTTACCACCGAGGCATAGAGAAGTGCAAATCCCACAGTATAGGCCACTGGGGGAGTAAGTTGTGGTTTCTCCTTAGTCGTCAGGGCAGCTAGGCGATAGAGGATGCGAGTCTTCTTGCACAGTACTTGGATGCATACTTAACTTTCTGTCCCCTTAATGCTTACTTACCCAGAGAGTCAACTAAGCCCCAGTGTGACTCCGAAGCTGTCATAGCTCCCAGCATTGCCAAGGGTGACAGGTGGACTGTCACACTGCACCAGAGTGAAGTCACCTGTGACATTTGCAGGTGACTGACAGAAATGGGCACTGACATGCACTGGAGAACAGAAGGGCACAAGGGTTCCTAGCCGAAGCCCAGGAGTGAGTGGCTTGCCAGGGGATGTTTCTCTTGGTGGCATCCCTGGTGACTGGAGCGCATCCGAGGACTTCCTTGGTGAAATAGCTTTAAATAAACGTTAAGCTTCCCTGGGACTCTAGCTTGGGCACTTCAACATCTATATGCACACTGACATCATGGGTTCTGGTTTCCTCGGCCTTTTCATTAGCCCTTATATTTCATCTGATAGTTTTGAATTTATTCATAGACTTCTAGGTACTCAGTAGCGTGCTAGACACTAGCCTGATAAAAGGTAGGGTATTTTAACCAACTGATTATGAAAAAAAAAATCCCTCACCTCCTTGATTCACAGATATCTAAAGGTGGAAATAGAGGTGGGGAAGAGAACAACGGAATCACACAGGTAACTAACTCCTTGATTACATTTCAGTCCTGCCTCTTCCCAGGGTCCGGTGGCCTGGAAACACTGAGCCTTTGGGGTAAAGGCAAACTTCTGAAATGTGTCAGAGTCTGGAATCATAAAGAAATAGGACTACAAGGCTGGGTTACCTTCTGAAGGTCAACTCCGGGACCGAGCTGCTCGATCTCTATAAGGAACAGCTAAAATCCCCTTTGGATGCTTGGACACGGATGATTACCACAAATTCTACAAACGTGCAAGAGATATCGTTTACCAGGAAAGCATTTTCATAGTCAGGCCCTGAGAGTTCTGAGAGGTGTGGTGGTGCGATGTGGTGTGTGTGTGTGTGTGTGTGTGTGTGTGTGTGTGTGTGGTGTATAGGATGAGAACAAAGCTTTCCTTCCACCCCAGCATCTGATCTTCTCACGCACAGTTTATGTTGATGATCTGAAGCAGCTGGAAGCTACCAGCTTCTCCAAGAAGCACCAACCCACACAGAACAAGACTGGAAAGAACTTGGATCAGACACCACCTTTCTAGAGGCTGACAGTATCCAATCTGCCTCCATTGCTATCGTGATGAAGTGAGGTGCTATTTGTGCGCTGTATTTGTGAGGATTTGTATAGATGCTAATTATATAGCCATCGCTATGCAAACAGAGGCATTGTTACTACTATTCTCATCCACAAGGGCCAAAAGAACCTGCTAGGTACTGAAGAGATCTTGTATGCATGATCTGCGTACTAGAAGAACTATCTGAAACAACTCAGTTGTTGCTAAGAGATCAACTGCTGGTCTACTTTCGTGTCCTTTCTTACCAGTCGGCTTCCTGCATTCCTGATGACCTGAATTCTTCTCTGAAGACACTCACAATAGAGTCTTGCTCAACAGGCCAGCCTCAGACAAGACATGCAGAGATCTACAGCTTTGGAAATGCCACTGGCTACCTCTTGTAGGACATTTAGGGGTTTTTGTCCCCTCCCTGAGCTTCCTGCTGCAGAGAACAGGCCACAGAAGACATGGGTGAATTTGAGGACACATATTCTCTACTCCTGAATGGAAGGATACTTGGCATGGGAGACGTGTGAAGCGTTTCTGACATCCGAATGGAGCCATTTGAGGTGCTATCTTGTTTCCTCCCCCCCATGCCTACAGTTCACTTCTTCTTGAGAACAAGAAAGACAACGCCAGCCAAATATCCCCAGCCAGCTTGCCTTCTCCTCCCGTCTGACTTATTGCTCCTCCTCATTGTTGTGTTTGCTCTGTCCCTGTATCCTTCGGGGGTCTTCAGAAAGAGCTAACTCCCATCCCTCATACCCTCCAGCCACCCATGGTCCAGGAGTCCTCAGCATTCCATACCTCTGTGGGTACTTTGAGCTCTCGTCAACACCCCTTATCTGCCTTCCCTTGGGAGGGTCGACCAACAGTTAACTAGTTTCCCCATTGCTATTCTGTTGCCCACTTCCCATATCGGAACACACCAGCCATCCAGAAAGATGATCTGGAAAGAGGAAAGGGTACTTCCACTCAAGTCTACAAGTCTTCAGCCTCAGGGAAGTACAGGGAATACCGAGAATAACAAGCGAGTCCCCACAGCTCTGATACGGAGAGGACGACAGAGCCTAAGCTACTAAGCATCGTTAAAAGATACTGACCTCATCCTATCAATCCATCCTTAAAAGATGTATCATGTTACTCACAACCATGAGCCAGCGAGCTTTGCCCTCCCCAAGGCTCCCCTCTCATTTCAAACACACCCATTCTATGCTCTGCTGCAGAGTGTGGCACGTTCTCTTCAGTCTTCCTGTCTGCGCACACTCCCAGGTACAGCCTGGACTGCTTGCTTCATGCTTTACCCAGAGCACACCTACATGTTTTTTATGAGCAAGCAGATGTGGCATCTCTTCTGGACATCCTCTTACGATGCCCTGGGCTGTCTCTGCTGGTTGTAGAGCGTCATCCCACAGCCTTCGTGGAAGTGCTGCCTCCCTGTCCAGAAAAATGGCCTCCCCTATTTCCACAGCAGTCTCTGACACCACACCTACCACACAGTAGGCTTGAAATAAGTGCTACATGAATGGTCGATAGCTGAGTTTCTTGTCACAGAATACTATTTCCCCATCAAATAAGGAGCAGTCAACTTTGTCCCCTTAGACATCCGACCCTATGGAACTCCTGAGGGGAAATTTGAAAGGGTAAAAGTCATGTGTGTTTTCCCTCCTATTTTCAATTCCCATAATGCTAGTGTCAGTTGAGAAGAATCTAAACTACAAACAGCCACCCTGAGCTTTTCCTCAAGGGAGCAGACCACCTAGGCTAATCGTCTTGATTGGTCTAAGACAGACTCACGCAAAGTCGAATGGTTTTAATTTTAACCATCCAAATCCCAGAATTGGGCAAACTTGCTTGACCTTGACAGTAGAGACACAGGCAGGTCTGTGTGCACATGTGGAAGGTTACAGAATAGCAGTAAAGACTTCTAGGTTGCCAAAAGAAACCTCCCAGGGAATGTGGGAAGTGTCTGTGACCACAGCTTTAGCTGGTGTTCCCAGGAAGGACTTCGATGATTGTTTATCTCCCACTCAGCAGAACCCACATGGAGCCCCAACCAAAGAACCATGTAGGGCACAAGATCCATCCATACTGGCCACTATTCCAAGGTCTAAGCTTGTTACCAAGTATACCCAGAGAATGCTGACATTTATTTAATCCTCATAGTGGTGTTGACTGTGTACTCACTGAAACACTGTATGCTTGCGGAAGATATTTGTTTCCAAGAAGCTTATGCTAAATTGCCATGATATAAAGGAAACACTTATCCAATATTGACATTTGCCGACTTCTGGAAGTATACGGCCAGAATGCTCATTCTTTACCTCTGGGAGGGGTGAAGGGGGCAATGATAAGCAGGATGCCTGACGCTAAGCTCTGCAAAGCAGGAAGTGGATCAAAGTGCGTTTTGGTGTCTTCCCTGAGTCTTCCTGTGACCTTTCACTCTCTAGCACAGAGTGGGTTTGGAGGGGTGTGTATGTGCGGTCAAAGCTCTGTCGTGCTTAGAACTAAAACTCTGGCAGAAAGCAGAGCACATCATCCCTTGTGTGTCCGGGAGAGAAGCATTTTAATGATCTAGAAGTATCGAAAGCCTCACTTGATGTGCATACCTAACTGGGTAAATTTTGATTTCCCCTCAGGAAAAGGAAATGCCACACAATGACATATGGAAGAGTGCTATGTGCCGGTGAAGTCTGCTCGCACCTCATTCCTTGAACTGGAAATAAAACCCTCTTCGAGTTGCAATTCGGGGGATGGTGGGGGGAAGCAGTGAGAATCCAGGCACAGGGCACTGGCTGGTATGTGGCTCCCCTCTCGATTACAGATAGCACTGATGGCTCACTAAACTCCAGGCAGTGGACAGCCCCCAGCACAGCAGCCCCTGGAGGGGTGTGGGGGTAGGAACCCTGGAGATCTAAGCATTCTGGGGCAGGGCGTTCATTGGTCTTGACTAAGAACAGGGGCTGCAAGAACCACTGTTGAAGTGAGGATTGGTGCCATGGTGAATCAAGAATAGGGAAAGGTGTGTTAGTGATTTTCACTTGGCTCCTCTTTCTTAGGTTAGAACATGGCTAGGAACAGGCACAGGTCACCTTCAGGGCCTATCAGTCTCTTGGTTGACCTCGATTTTAACAACGGCTGATTCATTTTTCCACCTAGAAATCATCTTAGCATCTCCCAGTGATAAGAGCTGCTTGCAGCTGAGACCCTGGGCCTGCCCACCCACTCCTCCCACCATGCCCATCCCCACTAAGACCTTAAAACAAGTATTCTTAGCTCTTCTTTCCACTCCTCCATCAAAGGCAATTTTATTTTTTCTTCTCGGTCCTGTTTCCAAAACAGTTTATCTTTTTTATCTCCTTGGAAGAAAAGTACTCTACAAATCAAAGGTATCATTAGTATTGTTATTATTTTGCTATTGAAATCTCTTGAATTCACTCCGGATTATTCATGTGCTTTTTTTGGGTCTGCAATATAATACTGCCTAAGTCACCCCTACTGGGCTAAACAAAAATGAAAAATTGCATCTTCAGGCCTAATCCATGGCTCCACCCCATCTCCTGCTGGTCCTGGCTTCCACCAACAGAGGCACACACACCAGGCAGGGCTGCTCCTTGGTACAATGCCTAGCTCTCTGCTGCTATGCTCTGAGCCAGATCCTCCTTCCTGTGCCCATGGCCTCCTCTCTGTGCCATGCTATGATGCTGACTCCCCCACCCCCCAACACATACCCCTGTGCCCCTAGGGAGCTTCGTCTCCATCCTCAATAGATCTGAGGGCTCCCTGTTGGGCAGCAACCACTGAAGCCACCCCCACCCCCTACAGGCAGGCCCCATTGCCCCACCCAGAAGGTTTGTTAAAGAAGGGGTCCCATGTCCTTGGCAGTAATATTCTGACCTTTCAAGATAAAAGAAGTGATTATCCCTCCCTAGATGCCGTGCCATTGGGGTGTCAGCAGCAGGGAGGCTCATACTCACCACTTATTCATCTTTCATTCTGGGCGAGGACAAGTACCCCTAGAGTTAAGTACCCTTGGAGTTAAGTACCCCTAGAGTTAAGTACCCCTGGAGTAGAGTTGTTCACTCCCAGTTTATTTTTCTGATTCTCCTCTGAACTGAACCCCTTTTCCTACCATTTCATTGGGGGGGCTCCTCTATCTGACATGTCTGTGCTTTTTACCCAAGCTCTCCTCTTCCCTCCTTTCCCCCATGAGAGCTCTTGGCAAATTTGAGCTTTTTTGCTTCCTGTCACCCTATGGCTCCTGCGCCAGCCAGCTCTCCTCACCCAGTCTGTTCACCCTCTGTCTGATGCTCTTCTGTTTCCTTGGAGACTCAGGTTGTCTTATAACTCGGCCATCCAATGGCTACCTGGTTCTCCTTTTGATGCGTCCTGAGCATCAGGAGAGCATCTATTAAGGAGGTGCATCCCAGACAGACCTTCAGGTAGGGGATGCTACTCGCAGGTAAAATGTGAGTTTATTTTTACTCTAAACATTCGGAACAGCGAGGAGCGTAGACAAAGCAAACAGCATTCTGGGTAGGCAGAGTTGGAATCGTGTGAACATCCCATTAGGACAGGACAGGACAGGACAGGACAGCACAGCACAGCACAGGACAGGACCCTCTGGGAATGCCAATACATGGAGAAAACACTCTTTTCCTAGAGCATGTGCAGTAGAAGCCACCATGTCTGTACCACCGAACATTGCCCAAACTGTTTCAGAACCGAAGACGCAAGAGAAGCAGGGAGTCTTCAGCCCTGCTGAGACCCTATTCCTTCAAAGTCACCTAAGATGCTCCTGTGCGGGGGTAGACGGAATGAGGCTGGAAGATTAAAGAGGGTCTAGAAGAAAATGGCTGTGGTGAACTGAAATAATAAAGGGGGAAAATGTAGCAAGTTTTAAGTTTATGGATGACAAGGGAATCGGTTCCTTTTCACCCCCGGGGCAGAACATACCGTTTCTCTGCGGGAGGCAAATTGTGCTGTGACATTATCCTTCTCTATACAAAGCTTGGCCATCCCGACAGCTGAGGGAAGAGGCCTCCCCAGCAAGAGAGAAACTCGCCAACCGCGTGTGCTGGCACTTCTCCATGCCCTCCCGGCAAGGCGGGAGCAGGGGACTGACCCTTAGGTTTTCTACTGCTACCTTATGAAAGAAAGAAATAGGTTATCTCGAGCTACATGAGAGGTCCAAACTTTAGAAGAGGCAGGATGTTACTGGCACCAACTATCTTCCGCCCTCTCTCAAGGGTTGTGGAACAAAGTAAAGGCGAATCATACCAGGAGGGAGAAGAGAAGTGAGAAGAACTTTAGGAATTTACCTACATGCTAATGAAAATTTCCAAACACTGGAGCGCCCTGGGTTCTGGAGGAAAGATGATGAGGACCGCATTCTCAGAACTCTGAGAAGACACTCAGATCCCCACTGGGAGAAGAGCTGGGTAGCAGATGGCCATGCCATCAACATGACACATACAGTCCTAATGAGACCCCCGGCTCCTCCTCTCTGAGCTAAGGATTGTCCTGACCCTTTATACATTTCTGTGGGAAAGCATCCGGAGGGCTCTGTGTGTAGGGGTCAGGGTCCTGGCAAGTGATTCTATGGGGTTGTGTGTAGAGGGAGTGCCAATTGTGGTGGCAACCTCACTCCTTGGTTAGGAAATCGCTGTGGGCGGACCTCTCCCTCTAGAATCCCATGGGCTAATCACTACTTCCATGTCCTGTTGAAAGTAGATCTGTTCTATCTAATAATTTAACCAATGCATGACAGTAGGTACAATGTGGTACTAGGACACACACACACACACACACACACACACACACACACTCAAACAGAATCTTCTGGGAGAATTTACGATACTTTGCGCAACACTAATATTTTGAATGCACATTAAGGTCAGAGCGATGGCTCGCTGGGTAAGGGTGCTTGCCACCCAGCCTGATGAGCTGAATTTCATCCCCAGAGACCACAGGGTGGAAGGAGACAACTGACTCTGCAAGTTGTCCTCTGATCTCCACACAGGCACCTTCAGTGTCCACCTTCCTGAGAGCAGGCACCCCAAAATAAGTCGACTAATGTAATATGTATTTTTAAGCATTTAGGAATCAAGTCAAAAGATCTTGCTATCACATTGCAACGAACCAATCAAACATCTTCCCTCTTAAGTGTATGGCGGTGCTCCTACACTCATGATTTCTCGCGTTCGGAACAGGAAGCTTAGATTGCCTGGCTCGGCTCCTTTCTCTGAGACTTTCTGAGGCTGCTTTGGAACTCTACGGACTGTACATCCATTGTTGGACAGTGCGGACCAAGTTCAGAACCCCAAGAGTAAGGAGATGATACAGACTGCATGGGGCTGTGGTTTCTTTCTACTGCCCTCGGGGGCTAAGCATGGACAGAACAGAGCATTTACCCTAGGTAGGTAAATATTTAGAGACTCATATGAGGCAGTCAAGAAATAGCTTGGTACCAAGAGAGGAACAAGCGCAGTAGGGAATACGTTCTATAATGATTCAGTCAGACCGGGAAACACTTAGATACCTATAGGCTGCTCATGCCAAACTGAGAAAGTACTCGTCAAGCTTCTAAAAATATAAACGAGTCACAAAAACTTGCATGAGATCTATGCCAGCGTGTGTGTGTGTGTGTGTGTGTGTGTGTGTGTGTGTATGTATTGCATGCATGTGTGAGTGTGGTCTAAGGTCCCCTTCTTCTCTTACAAATTTTACTGGAAACTTCCCAAGTGAATTAGTTAAGAGGCAAAGGAGAATGGGAGCCACTGTGTGTGTGTGTGTGTGTGTGTGTGTGTGTGTGTAGTGGCCATACAAGTGTGCGCACATCCCATTGGTAATATAACCAAACTTGTCTCCTTCTCTACATCAGGGTTCTGGGGAGTGGGGGTGGGGGTCAGGGCGGGTTCTCATTCATCTAGTGTGAAGTTTTTGTGCAAAGGCTCTTTCATGTTGCTGTAGGGGGTCCTGGGGAGAGGCACACACCCATGTGAATGTGTGTGTGTGGAGAGCTCATTATAAACCTGCATAGACATCCTTCACACATCCTTCTAAGGGGAGGGGTCCCTGGAGTTTAATCAGGAGTGATAACTGCAAAGTTTGACCTGCGTGGATAATCAGGGAATCTACAGGGACAACAGGGTCCAGGGGAAGGGAGAAGGAAGCCTGGCTTTCCTTATATCTGGCTTCTCCTGACAAGAGAAGAAGGGGATACACACTGCTTGCAAGGGGCAGCCAGCCACGGTGATGATCTGCTTTCTCGAAAACTTTTACCCTTCATTTAATCAACAGATGGACGGATGTTCTCTGTTGTGGATTTTTCTGAGAGTCCTGTCCCTCCAAGAGCTGTGCTTGGCAGGCAGGCACACATGCTGCCTCAGATGGCAGAGGTGGCACTGGCATTCCAAAAGAGTGGGATGGAACGGGTGTACTTCCCCCCCCCTTGTCAGTCTCAATTCCACAGGTGACTATTGATGCCTTTAGCTAAGTAGGCGCTTAGTTCTGCCTCCACCAGGACCAACCCCAGGACTCTCAGTGGCAAGGAGCCCAGAGGTAGCAAAGTTCTTTCTGGAGAGTCCACCTGCTAGGCTGCAGAAAGGAAGCAATCAGCACCAGGGGCGAAATTCCATTTCACACACCTAATCCAGTGCTTGGTAGGATTCAGAATTCAGCTCAGGGAAACGGGTGACATTCAATGTAACTCTTTACAAGCTTTCTTTTCCCCAGTCACTGTAAATACCAGCCTCAGTACGTTCCGCAATCGCAGCATCCCTTTCTGCAACTGTGCAGACCTCGCACGTTGGCTTTAAACACACCCGGGCAAGTTAGACCTTGAAGCTGAAATCTCCATCTACGCCAGGTTTCCCTTTTCCAACCTGGCTATGAGGGCGAGCAGACACCCAGAAGTTCCGAATGGCCTGGTCACACGGATGCTACCTAATTAATATACCGGGTGCATAAAGAACTTACATGCATCGGGGGAGTTTGAGTTGGACGTGGAGAAAGTGCACCCTCCCCTGTTCTCCCAGCCCCTTCCTTCGGAAGGGAAACCTACAGTACCATTTTGTTGCTTTTGCAAACGGCAAAGAAACGGCGCTACTTAACTGCCGCCGGGCCGGCACCGAGACCCCGCAGCCAGTGCGAGTTCCCGAGCCTGCCCACCTCCCAGCCCGCAGCCTCCCGCGCCCGCGCCCGCCGCCGCCGCCGCCGCCGCCGCCGACTTTGCTCCAACTCCGGCGCGCCGGGTTCCTACCTTGACTGAAGAGGAAGAAGCAGAGGAAGAGCAAATCCAGCTGGAAAGGTCTCATTCCTCAGCGCGCGGGCAGCTGGCGGGGCAACTTGGGCGTGCAGTTAGTTTCTCTTCAAGCGCAGCGGCTGGGCTCGCGGTGCTCAGCCTCCGCCGCCGGTCCTCCAGGGTTCGCGCCGACCATCTATCTGTCAGTCGGTCTGTCCCTCCTCTGGTCCGCTTAGGTCTCGTTGTGTCTCCGGGTATCTGCAGGCAGCCGAAACCAAATGCTTGTTTTCAGCCACCTCGGGAAGCCGGGATCCTCAGCAATGTCCCTACTCGGAGCAGATCCATTCTCTGGCTCTTGGCATCCCAGGCACACGGCTTCCTCTGGCGGGCTCCTCCCACAGCGAGCGAACGAGCTAGCGAGCGGGCGAGCGAGCAAGCGAGTGACGAGTGACAGAAGGGCTCCTTTCACAGAAGCTGGGGCGGGGGGAAGAGGGAGGGGAAACAGGTCATAATTAAAGAGGAAACACTTGGAAAGGGGAACGTTTTGCAAAACGGGAGGGTTGCAGAAAGGCTGTGCTTTCCTTCTTTCCTCTAAACAGGGGGATATTTTGCTTTTGTTACCATTATTGACCAGACCGCATAGTGAACACCGAGCGGAGCTGTGACTTTTTGTTCACACGATGTAATGTTGTTAAACGGGAGTGAAGTTACCGATGATTAGACTCGTGCACATGCATCACAATGTGCCTGCCTTGCCTTTGCACTAGGGACTGGCAACTGGGCTGAAAAGGAGTCAGAGAGGCCAGCAGGGGTACATCGTTCCCCAGCGAGGACTTGGCCAATGCGTGTAGCCAAGGCTAGGGAGTTGAGGAGATCAACACAAGCAGGGCAGGCTTTGCATTTGGGGGACTTTCTCGGTGTGTGTGTGTGTGTGTGTGTGTGTGTGTGTGTGTGATGGTGGTGATGGTGGTAGTAGTTTGTGTGTATGTGTGTGTGTGGGGGGGGGAGTTAGAGGGGTGGGAGGGTCGGAGTTGATAAGCCCTGGGTGTTTGGATCTTAGTTTGCTTGCACTGCTCCTAGAAAACAAAATGCAGGAGTAAGAGCAGACGCAGGCAGGTTTGTGACACGTACCTATTTATTACTATTATCCCAGTCTGTGTCTCTCCTAACAAGGACAGGCAGCAGTCTGTCTTTGCATTGGAGCCGCTCTCCTCTAATGAGCACTCCATCACTCTAAGGATGCCTTTTCTCCAAAAGGTGCTCTGAGTCTGATCGCCAAGGAGAGGCCAAGGTCACAGGCAACAATTTCTTAAGAACCTTGCAAGTCTTTTACCTGTCATGAAATCCGCACTCAAATCAAACTCCATTTCCTCCAGGATAGCAACACGAATTTCTCGAGGTCTATTTACTGGATACACATTTAGGTATGCCATGGAGGGAAGTAAAATTGGCGGTGCCTCCAGGAGAGCTTGCTATCCAAAGTGGAAGTTGAGTGCGCACAAACTCTAAGCATCTTACAAAGCCACACATAAAAATATGCGGTGGTATATAGAGTGGGTGAAGGGGGACTGAAGGGAGAGCAGGGGGGGGGGGAATGAAAGATGCTTTCTCAACGTGCGTCATTCAACATTCAATTATAAAATCAATCATTACTTTCTTCAGTCTTTGGACCTTAGGGAGTCCTTTTAGGGATCTCTTCCCCTCCCAGCAGTATTACAGATATGGGGGCTTTGCTGACTGCAAGGCGATTCCAACTCTGAGTTTCCACGTGGATGTTAATAAAACAAAATATATCTTAGAATTTATAAACAACCAAGAAGCAGAGACATATGCACACGTGTGTGGACTGGTCGGAGCTGACACCTGGCAGTGACATCAAAGATCTATAAATCAGTAGGTGTATGCTTTGTTGACTTTTCCATTCTGAGCATAATAGTTTAACTACATCTCTTAGAGGCTGTTAAACATATCAAAGGGAAATCTATAAACTGGTGTGTGTGTGTGTGTGTGTGTGTGTGTGTGTGTGAAGATAACAGAAGCAACCCCATCAGCCAAATTTGCAAGGCACAGAAGCGACATTAGCATAGCCCTGGTCCATTAGCTTGGCGTAAGAGATAATGCAATAAAACACAAGAGGTAAACCAGGAGCACTGGGAAGATGGATGATAATCCCAAGGAGCATATGCGATGTAATAGATGAAGGGTGAGAATCTGGTATGTATAGTGCTGTAACAGCAGCAACAGTTTTTCACTAAATATTCAGGGCCAGGGGGAGATGAAAGGTCTGAGTCCCACTTCAAAGACCAAACATGCCGAGAAGGAACCCGCTAAGATGTAGAAGGAATGTACCTGCCCAGGCAGCATTTGATATTTTAACTGGAGATTTATCCTCTCAGCTGTTGCTTAATTTTCATTGCAAACTTCTAAATGGCCTGCGGCCCAGGTTTAATTCAGCCCCTCAGGGGGAAATATTACAAAAACAGGGTCACGGGACCAGTGAAGTGTGCAATGCACGGTTGGTCATCAGAAACACATAACAGGGCCACCCTACCGCGAAGGCAAGCTCACTCTTGGGAAGAGAGGAGTGGGAGTCCAAGGTTGGGAGGACCACGATTTGCTTTGGAGCTAGTCTTCAAGCACCGCCTCGTGACCCCCTATGCTGGTTGCGGACCCTCCCCTTTTCTAGGCAGCAGGATGTGTTCCCCCACCTCACCCCCCCGGCCCCCCCCTTCACTCCCTCCGCCAGCCTCCGGCCTCCCGCAGAAAGAGAAAAAGCTTGGATTAAGTAATGAGCCTGACTGCTTCTAAAAGGACCAGGAGGCGTTTAAATCCTGAGTGCCGGAAAACCAACGGCAATCTTCCGCGGCTACCACGTGGGGCAGAGGGAAGGCGAGCGATACCTGCAGGACCCACAGGCTGCCGGGCTCTGGCGCCGGCCCCGACGGAGGCCCCGCCATCTCCGCCCGCGTAGGCTGGCGGCCTCACCTCCTCCGGGGGCTCGGTTAACCTCCCGGCGCTGTAGGATGGCCTGCTCGCAGTTCGCTGCGAGGGAGGAGGGAGGAGGGAGGAGGGAGGAGGGAGGAGGGAGGCAGGCGACGAGAGGACGGCTCCACCTGATGGAGAAGCTTGGAGAGTCCTTAGACCGGTAGTGAGCATCCAAGAGGGGCAAGGAGAGCGAGCACCATCCCTGCAGGCAGCCTCACCGTCTAGGGGGTGATACACAGAGGATGGGGTCTCAGCACAAAGCCAACAGGAATAGTAGCTATCAAGAGAGAGCAGAAAGCCAGCAACTTGGGAAGCCGCCTAAATTCAGCTTTCAACACAGGCAGACTCCAGGTTTCCTTGGAGTCCGCTGTGCAAGGCTGGGTCCCTCACCAGCAGGTGGCACCCTCTCCAGTCTTTCTTCTCCAGGCTTCTAGCCTGGGAGGGGAACTTCCTCAGGACCCCGGACCTGGTCCCCAGGTCTCTAGCACCAAGCGCTCTGTCCTTTGAACCCTCCCGCCCCTCCCCCACTTCCCCTTAGTTTCCAGAGGGCTAAGCGGGGAGATCTCTCAGAGAGCCGCACCAGCTAGGTACCCACAGAGAATCGCATGTAGCTTCCAGGTCTGCTATTTGCTGGCCAAGAAGTTGCAGAAGGACCAGGCTCCATCGGATAGCTTCCAAGGCCTGCTCGCTGGCAGTGAGCGTGTCCTCTGCTCCCAGCCAAGCGACGCTGAAATCAAAAGGAGAGCACCATTGTTCTGTCTTGAACAGACTGGCCTTCAGACAGACCCTACTGACTCAGGCTTATTCCGGTCCCAGTGGCCACTTTTCAAGGACCATTGTGGCTCTCCCGTCCATTATCAATAACATCTATTGCCCAGGTTTTCTGCTAATGCTAATTTGGAGATTTAAAGGCTTGTAGAAAGAGTATCTGATGTCCTCCTCTTCTTGCCAAGTTTGTCCTTTACTCGAGGAGAGGTATACACCCACGAAAAAAACCATGAAACACCTTACTGGCTTTTTAATAAGAAAGAAATTGCCCTGAAGGACATCTGTCGCAGATCATCCATTTTAGATGGGATCAGGTTGATTTGCCTGAGGTAGGGCAGGGAACTATAGACCTCAAAGATGTCAGGACACAGGGCATCTTGTAGCCCAGAGCCTCTGCCAGTACTCTCTGTTGGCTCCCCACCCCCACCACAGTCTAGATGTACCCATGTGCACTCGTAGGACCCCTAAGGAGAAGGAATAGCACCGAATTTCCAACTTATGACATCTTTACGGTACATACATTATAAACCACATTCTTTTGATTTTTACACATTCTGCCTGTTCTGGTAGAAACCTTCTGGCCCAGAGATTTAACACATTTTAAAGGGGTCCCTACTGGGAGCTCAGAGTAAGCTGACTCTCCATGCCTAGTGAAGTTAATAAGGGCTGGAAACTACATACACTTCTAGAAACCAAATGGTTTGCAGAGGCCCTCTCTGGGTGGCAGCCATCTGACCCGGGCAGGGACAATCTTCCAGCCTATTTCTTTTTCATTTCTCTGAGCTACATTTCTTGCTCACATAGGTGCAGCTGGATTATAAGACCTTAACCCCTGCTCGCTGTGGTTGGTCTCTCTGTTGTAGTGGAAATGGCCGGAGGAGCCAGGTGTTCTGCTTTTTAAGAGAATTTGCTAAAGCCCAGGTGTCTGCTTTCCTGATTCACCCAAGATTAGGTCAGCCTCTGGACTGGCCCCTGTCCTGGACATTGCTAAGTGCTTTACATATTTAATGAACATGGCTATGTCTTCTTCATTTATGAAATGACTAATCTGAATCTACAGATCTTTAAGCTGATCCTCCTCAAACCTAAACCCTTCTGATTTTGACAGGCCACAGCCCTCAGCATAGAGAGAGCTACAGTAGTGTTTCTGGTGATATTGGTGTGGGGCTAGTTAATTTTCAGGGGTCCATCCCTGGGAAATCAGCTGCGACCATGAAATCTCTTGGGGCCCCTCTGATGTCATGGGTTCCAGCCTTCTCTCTCTGGCTTCAGATTCATTCTACTCTGGATCCACCACTCGCTTGCTTGCTCCCCTCTTCTCCTTATTTCCCCCCCTCACCGTGCTCACACGCAACATGCGATCTGGGTTCTGGATTTCGGGATAGATTTTCTTCGACATGAATCCTATCATTAGGTTGAACGCAAACCCTGTATTGACACAAGAGTGGTGATGGCAGCCCGGCTGATGGGAAAAGAATTCCTTTAGCGTCTGTGACGACCACAGCAACTTTGCACTTGATCCTAACATGAAACACATTGTACCGCAAAGCATCTTTTCTCTGATATCCCGACTGCTCGAAGAGTGTAGGACGAGCGTCGCTCCAGCTTGCCTGTGCCTCTGCTCTCGCTCTCCGCTCTCCTCGTAGGCAAGAAACACCAAAGGCACTGTTGAATGGATAACAAAGCTCTACCTAGTGGCCCGCATCTTGCCTCCTGTTTCCTAAATCCAATTTAACTTCATCCTCACTCTGTTATTAGGTCATTGTCAAACATCTGGCATGTGCCTGCCACGCTCTGGCTGTATTTTATGGGTCTGGGTAATGAATTGAGCCTATATATAGTCTGTGAGATGTGGAACCCACTTTAAGATGCATGGCACTATAGAAATGAAAGATATTTTTATCTCTTCAGCATCATTCTGCACAAGAATATGATTCTCTGGCGGTGCTGTTTAAGAACAATAGACCTGTTTAGCCTTGACACACTCATGCATTCCGGGCACTGGGTATTCAGTTCACACGGGAGAGGCATTATCTCTCTCAGCAAAGGCCCCAAAGACAGGGAGAGCGTTGCAAAAGGAGGGGGCGCTGCACTGTGCTTTGTCTCCTTGCTCGCAGAGTACACAGGGCAAGACCTGCATCCAAGCTCCAGGGACAGCAGTGGGGAAAGCCTCAACATTCTTATTCAGAGATTAGAACAGGTCTGGTGTCATTTTGGAATCTGCCATGTACGCTTTTTTTGTGTGTATATGAATAGAATAATTATGTAGAAAATATTGGAAGACAGAATGAGATTCCTGTTATATGACTAATTTTTGGTATTCAAAGTCAGGGAAATGATACTGCATTTACTCTTTTTCTCTGCATGCGCCCCCACCTAAGCCTATGTTATAAACTAGTTGACTTTCATTCAGCTAAGGGAATAGGTAGCCGTATTTCACATGAAGTCCCCGTGAGCTTTTTTTTCTTCCCTATAACAAGTCTCTTTCTCTTTTCATGTGAATATGTATGCATATATATTTCCCTTTCTTCCTCTTCTTTCCCGTATTTGCATACTAAAATAATAAACTTCCACATGCATGTCATAAAAATTATAATGTGCAAAATTGCATGAGTATACATGTATGCACATATGCACACGTGGACCACTTTACTGCTTACACACTAGCAATGAGCCAAACTCCTCAGCCCAAGGCTCAACTGCTTTCATGTCTACCCGAAGCCATACATCCTCTCTTTGCGGGGTAGTCCCCAGACTGCTATGTCCCCCTCCCCTGTTTGACGTGCTAATCTACCACATGTCTGTTGGAAATTCATTTCTGTAATATTTTCTCAGGCTTAAAACTACAAAGTAGCCATCTTGGTCTGCTTATGAGGCTGTAACAATATCTCGCTGACTGATGACTTAAGAAGGAAAAAAAAAAGGAGAAAGCTCCTTCCCTACAGTTTTGCAGGACTGGAAGTCCAATTTCAAGGTGCCATCATGGCCAGGTTCTGGTTAAAGTCTTGTTCCTGTAACGTAGCAGTCATTTTCTTGTTATGTACTTTCTTGGCCTTTCTTTGGATTTAGAACATCCTTCTTTCTTCTTATGTGGTCACCAATCCTTCTGTTTTGATACCTGTACCTTGTGCCTAATTTATCTTTAATGATACCCAAAGCCTTTATCTCCAAACACAGCAATATTTGTCATAAATATTTGAGGGGACATAATTCAGTCCATCAAGTCCTTAAAATGAACACACATGTTTATGTTGCACTGAGGAGTGCAGGTCAGACCAGCCTGCCTTTCTGGTCTCACCATTCTCCTTTGCAGCCTGAACTTTAATCTTACATATCACCTCACCGATTCCAGTCAACATGTCCGGACTGTACCGTTAGTGGGGCTGTTTCTTCTCCCTGCTATGCATTCTCTCTCTCCCCCCCAACAAATGGCAGATGTTTCTTGAATCAGGTGGAATGCTGTGCAAATCAGCTTTCTGTTATTGTAATTAAACACCGAGATAATCAACTTACAAAGAGAAAGGGATTGTTCTGGCTCAGTTTTAGAGACTCTGCTCTGTAATCAAAGGCTTCATTGTTTTGGACCAGCGGTGAGCAGCACGTCATGGATGAAGCATGTGTGGGGAGCAAAATGCTCACCTCACGAGCCAAGAAATGAAGAGGAAAAAGAGACGAGGATCCCTCATAAAAGCAAACTCCCATGTATGACACTCGGTGACCCGCCGCTCAAAGGTTCCACCACCTCTCATTAGCACCATGTACTGCCCATCAAACCTTTTACCCCATGGGCCATTGGGAAGACATTCACCCAAACCACAGCAAATGTCACTTGGGGGGAGTGTGGAGCCGTTACTTCTCTGCTTCTCCCTCTTGGCCATCAATGAATAGCTCCTTTGTAAAATTTATCTTTCATATTTTGTGATTATAATATAATCGCACCATTTTTCCTTTTTTTCTTTCTTCTAAACTTTTTGTACACACCTATTTGCTCCTTTTTCAAATTCATGACCTGTTTTTTCATTGTTATTACACACACACACACACACACACACACACACACACACACACCCCTAAATACATAAATACAGCCTGCTTAGTTTCTCAGCTGTTACTTGCATGTTATGAGTATCTTCACCTAGGTTTCTTCAGTGTCCTTACAATCTCTTGTTATACAACTGTTATATTGTAATTGTGTTTATTTATTTCCAAAACTAGATGTGAGATCTTCAAGCCTTAGGATCATTTCTTTTGACTATTATATTTGCATATTCCAAGGTATATAAAACTCAATGTCTGGCATATGGTAGTTGTTTGCTAGATAGTATAAGAAGAAATGAAATTCAGTTAGACCTCCTGGTGTCCTTTGGATACCTGTGCTTGGGGATTCTCTTTGTTCACCACCCAATAACTTTAGACCTGATTGGAGAAAAGTTCTCATTTGTCAACTCTAAGCAGATGCAACTGAAGGTTGGAGAGAAATATTTCAGGATATTTTGAACCCAACCTGAGTCTCAGTCACATGTGGGAAGGTGATGCCCCCAGTCTGTAAATCGCCACCTAACTGGAGCATTCACATAAAAACAGAATCTCTAGTTATTCATATTGCTTAACTACACATTCCCAAGCCAGCACAGAAGCTGTCACACTCTATAACAATTGTGCAGACACAGGTTCAAAGCAAATGAGGAAAACCAACATTAATTTTCCCCACACTAGACCCAATTTGAATAGAGTTGATGGTTCAGTGTTTTCCTGAAGTCTGTGTCTCTTCTTCATCTTTTCAGCTGCTGACTGACTGAGACTGGAAGCCGGAAGTAGCAGAGACAATTCCTCCTGCCTCCTGTGTTTTGGGTGTCAGCTCAGCACAGCTCTGCTTGATTTTGACTTTTTTTGATCACATAAAAATAGAGGGTAAATATAATATGGCGAATTTCAACATGAGGTCCTTAGGCTACAGCATCTGCATCCCTGTGTTATGCTTTGACTATGGGATGTTCCCCCACAGGCTTCTTTCTGTTCCCTTATCCTGGCTCCCAGTTTGTGGTACTATTTGGAAGAGGGTTTTAAGAAGCAAACTTTTTGCTCAGGAAAGTTGGTCAATGGAGGCATGCCTGGAAAGGGCATGCCTGGTCCTGGGGCCCTCCCCCCTGTTTTGCTTCTGCTATGAGAGAGCAGCTCTGCTCTGCCAATGCCCTTGTACCATGTCGTCCTGTCCCGCTGTACCACAGCTCAGGAACAATGGAGCTGGCCAACAAGAACTAAAACCCTGAAACTGGAAGCCCAGACAAACCTTCCCTGCTTTTGGTTATTTCTCTCAGGTGTTTGTCACAGGGTCAGAAACAACAACAACAACAACAACAACAACAACAACAACACCCTAACTAACACTTCTTGCATTGTGAATTCTGAACTTCAATCATAATTGAAGCTGAGGTTGTGTGTGATGGCTTCTATATGCTCTGTCCAGGGAGTGGCAGTATTAGAAGGTGTGGCCCTGTTGGAATAGGTGTGTCACTGTGGGTGTGGCCTTTAAGACCCTTTATTCTAGCTACCTGGAAGTCAGTATTCTGCTAGCAGCCTTTAGATTAAGAGGTAGACTTCTCAGATCCTCCTGTACTATGCCTGTCTGGATGCTGCCATGTTCTTACCTTGATGATACTGGATGGAATCTCTGAACCCTATAAGCCAGCCCCAATTAAATGTTGTCCTTTATAAGACTTGCCTTGGTCATGGTGTCTGTTCACAGCAGTAAAACCCCAACTAAGACACTGCGTTTTAACAATCCTTTCTGATAATTTTGAGGCATTAAAGATCTATTGTTATGAGCATTCCTGTGTCCCATTATCCAGTACAATAATGAAGCTGTATCTGAGCCTGTTCTACCTATCTTCCTTGCTTCCCTCCATCCCATTGGAATATCTTGAAGCAAATTTATCTCATATCATATGCTTATCACCTACAAGTATATTCCCATGCGGTCAGGACTTTTAATATAGATTAAACAATATTTTATTATTATATTTGTTAGATCAGGACCATAATCGCTAGACCCTTTATCCTTAGGTTATCCATTCTTAAAATGCACCTGGCAGTTTTAATATGATAGTTTCTGGTCAAAAAGTCAGCTCAAGCTAAGTGAGGCAAAACAGATTCTTTTACTTTTGAAGATTAAGAGTTTTTTTTTTTTTAAACTAGAAATGGATGTCTCGTCATTATGGTGGGTATCTTAGTCAGTTTGAGGTGCCATTACAGAATACCATAGACAGGTGCATTTGACAACAGAAATATATTTTTCACAGTTCAGGAGGCTGGTCCTTTGTTCATGTCCAATCAAAATGCTTGTATAGCTGGGGTCTGGTGAGACCGTGTTTCCTGGCTTTACAATTGCCATCTTCTCTTTAGTCCCATTCAGGAGGGCTCCTGTCTTAGTTAGGGTTTCATTGCTGTGAACAGACACCATGACCAATGCAAGTTTTATAAAAGACAACATTTAATTGGGGTTGGCTTACAGGCTCAGAGGTTCAGTCCATTGTCATCAAGGCAGAAACATGGCAGCATCCAGGCAGGCATGGTACAGGAGGAGCTGAGAGTTCTACATCTTCATCTGAAGGCTGCTAGCAGAAGACTGACTTCGAGGCAGCCAGGGTGAGGTTCTTAAGCCCACACCCACAGTGACACACCTACTCCAACAAGGCCACACCTCCTAATGAGGTCACTTCCTGGGCCAATCATATACAAACCATCACAGCTCCAAACCAATGCCCTAATTACTACCTATGGGTAAGGTCCTGCATCCTATTATCTTCCAACAGGAAGAGAAGAGAGTAGAATTTCAGTTGGGCTTCTTTTGGGTGAGGGGAAAACCCAGACACTTGGTCCATGCTGAGGATGGAAATACATGCACATGAAAGAATCGGATCCTGTTTAGGATATTGTCAGAATGATGCAAATCTTTGGCTTGGAAGAGACTGAACCAGGGCGGTCAATGAAAGCGTTGTGCAATGTGACTCAACTGTTTTTGCCAGAACTGGGATATATTCACAATATAACTCCGTGCTCCTTGACCTGGTCTTTGTTTTGATACTCTTGATTGTATGAAAATTGGCTAAAGTTGAGTCACAAACCGTAACCTCGACTCCTTGTTATTTGATGAAGAGGCATCCAACCTGCCACTGTATTCTCATCCACGGTATGCAGTGCATCCCCAGTAGTCACCTCATCACTGGGCTGTATTGTCTGCTTTCCCCAAGTTCTGCAGTGCCTGCGAGTTTTTATTAGATAGAGGCTGAGAAACTCAAGTGAATATTTGATCCCATCTTCAGATGTCTGTAGCAAAAACTGACACTTGCATGGCGCATGATTTGATAGCATTATCTGCAAAGTGTCAGAAAGGGGAGGGGATCAATACACTTAATTTACTTGGAATAATTCATTGCCTAACTGGAGTTTTCAGTGAGGGCAGACAAATTCCACTCTAAACTAACTCACCCACCTGGACTGGGAGGAAGGCAGTGAATCCGTCTTTGGAATGAGATGTAAAACTGAGTTTCTTGCTCTCACTAATGGCTCCCCTGCCTTTCTTGAGATGGGATGTTCATTCATTCAGGCCATTTTTAAAAGGGAGGGATGTATGCTATTGACTGAAGCCTCCTGTACTGCTTCCACCAGAGCCAGCTGCTTTTGCTTTCTGCTCTTATATATGGATTTGATGCTTGCTCAGAGGTTGTTGGTTTTGGAAGTTCATTACCTCTCAAGAGGCAAGTAAAAAGCTTTCTGGGGTGGGAATGGGTGGTGATTTTTCCATTCTTCTAACACTGGACCAGAATTAAACATCTTTTCCAGGGAACTGGAAGTTGGAAAAAAATAAATGAGTAATCAATTGCTCATGTCAGTGAGAGGAATCTTTGGAGTGGTCTACTAAAGTCAAGGAGCCCCTTTCAGATAAATACTCAAGAGAGTATAATGAAGTTTAAATGGCTGTGCAGTGATTTCTCAGCTTCCTTTCCTAATGATCTGATGGTCACCTATCTGGGTAAAATGATTTGAAGTGGAATCCAGCACATGGTAGCAAAGTCACTGGAGAGATTTTTAGCTTTTGAGGAGGAATCCACTGGAGGCTCCCACCTTGATAAGCTAAAACCACCTCTGATGAATGCTTAATATTGGCCAGTGGCATTGTGTTGGTGGATGACAGGAAGGGGACCGGAACTACAGATTCCATCTGAAGTTGCTGAGGAAGCTTGGGGCAGGGAGGGATGTAATTATAAGGTACCTTCAAATAATTATGCTATTACCGTCTAATTAAGAAGTGCCACTTTCTGCTTTAACTACCTGAGATTCAGAGATGGCCTTGCCACAGACTCTAGTGGGCTTTGGATGATCCCTGAAGTGGGAGAAGAGTTCACGGCAAGAAAAGCCCAGATTCTTAGAAGTCCAGAAAGCTCCTTGGGGGATCAGCCCTGGAATTTTGGGGAGAAAATGGCCATTCTCCATCACCAAACTTCTTACCTTTGTATATTTTATTAGAATTATCTACAATCAAAGATGAAAGAATCCCTCCTGCTTGTCAGCAGACTAATAAATAAATTAAGATCAGTGTGTGTGTGTGTGTGTGTGTGTGTGTGTGTGTGTGTAGATTTTTAATCATCTTCTCAAAAGAGGGAAATTACACTCAATAGACATCTGAGATGGGCTTCCGTTTTGAATGCGATGCAGGAGCTACAGAAGGCTTGTAGTTGGTAGACAACTTGTTTATGTCTTATAACCAGGGCATGCTGATGTGTGCCTGTAATTCTAACACTTGGGAGGTGGAGGAGGAAGGATGAGATGTCCAAGGTCATCCTCTGTTACATATCGAGTCTGAGGTCATCCTTGGCTGTGTAAGATCCTGTCACCTAAATAAATAAATAAGGAAGAAAGAAAAAAAAAAGACAAGTTGTACGGGCCGCTGTACCTTCCGATCCAGTATAAAGCTATAAAAACCAAGGCATTATTTGATTTGGCTGCTATTTATGCCTTCATTCAAATGTTCTTGCTATAAATATTTATGGAGCCACCTGAGTACCCACTTTGCATCAGGCACTATGTGTGGCCACTGGCAATACAGAAATTCAAGTGGTACACAAGTGTCCTTAGAGATTCCTTGCAGTCTGGGAGAGGTAAAGGCGGGGCCATGTACACTTCATCAGGAAGCCGAAAAGGATCCCGGGAGGCGAAGGAGGCAGGTACTCTGGAAAGCAAGCACTTAGCCCTTTCCCAGGTGGACTCAGAGGGGCCTTTGAAGCAGGAAAGGACAGGCTTCAAGCCAGAGCTTGTCCCCCTGAGTCAGAGACCCTGGTCCCCTTGCCTACTCATCCTCCCAGAGCACAGCGATGGAGGAGTGTGGGGGAGGCATCATGTAACAGAGGAGATTAATTCCTAATTTTGATTTCCTTTGAAGCGTTTTTACTTGCCTGAGTCAAACTTGCTGTGGAAGATGATTCATTACCATCTATTTTAAATCACGATCAGGAAGCACAATGACACCCTGAAATGACAGGGAATGTATTTCAAGAGAAGAAATTTTTAATTTTTTAAACTTTCTCTTTTGAATAATTGGGTTTTTTGCCCCTTGTAGAATATACTTGGAAAGAAAAGTTCTAAAAAAAATGTTGAAGAATTTACTACCAGCAATAGAATCCACATAATATTTATACAAGCAAAATGTAGTAAAAATATTTTCACTTCTTAAGAATCAAATTTAATGGGGGCATATTGATTACAATGAGAATATATATTATTTTAAAACTTACCTTCTCCCTACATCCAACTGCAGAGAAAACCACTACTAACAATTTGTTATGAACATTTCTAGCCTTTTGCTAGGCACTTTTGTACACATATAAAAATAAGTGCCTATGCACACACACATAAAGGGAGTCGCATATAATATGTATTATTTTGCAATTACATCTTCCTCGAATTTAACAATACATCTCATAGATTTTTCCAATGATATTCTGCTTTAATATGCCTGGAGGAAACAGAAATTGAAGCATTCATTTCCTTTTGTGCTCTGCTTTCCCAGGGAAGACTACCTTCTTTCATTCATATCTGATCCAGGCTCCTAGTGAAGCAGTAATTGCTGGCCAGGTCGGGGAGAGTGGGCGGGGAGGGACAGAGTGAAGGCGCAGGAGATGATATGAGCTACAATGGATCCCTAGGTTTTAAAGTCTAGTCCAAATAGAGGGATGGGAACTGGGCTGAAATTATTTTGTGAAACTTTTAGAAAAACAATAATTGTCTGGCCCTGGGGAATCAGATAGACCTGACCTCAAACTGTTGACTGGCCAGCTCCTATTGGTTGATTGTTCTCTCTGTGCAAAACACGCGCAAGCGCTTTAGTGATGTCCTTACCAGCACTTCCCCTCCACTGAGGAAAAAAAGAAAGAGGAGGGGAGGTAGGGCTAGGGGAACCTGGAAGGGGAAGGAGATGTGGAAAGAAAGGTGGAGGTGGGTTAAGAGGAGGGAGTCTGGGGAGGGAAGGGAAGGCTTCACCATCTGTAGGCATGCAGAGAGTTTCAGGTACCTCTCTCATGTAGTGATTAGAAACCTAATTTTCTCAGCCATCCAGAAGGAGAGAGAGGGGGAAAAAAACTTCTCTGGAGTTTTTCCCAAGCTCATCTGCTTTCTATGCTCACATTATGCTCTGTCGAGAGGACTGAGTCTTGGGAAGCATTCTAATGTATTTGGTTTTTAGACTCAATTAACCAGAGGACTTGATCCACGGGGCCCTGAAATCTTGTCTCTTTCTTATCTCCCCAAACACAAGCAATCAAATTTCTGGAAACATTGATTTTATATCAGTAAAGGAGATTGATTCGGGAATGTGCAAAATACAAAAATATCTTGATGCAGAGGCTGGGGAGATAGGTCAGTGGGTAGGGGCACTTGCTGCCAAGTCAGATGACCTGAATTTGATTCCTAGGACTTCCCCTGTAAAAGGAGAAAGCCGACTCCCCAAAGTTGTCCTCAGACTTCTGCATACTTGCTCGCATACACACATACAAAGAGATGGGAGTAGGAAGAGAGAGAGAGAGAGAGAGAGAGAGAGAGAGAGAGAGAGAGATTCATACACACATAGATGTGGTTTAAAATTTATCTTAGTGTAGTTGGAGAAACAAACAGAACTTCTAGGTCTTTGTTGAAGATCCAGTACATCCCGGAGAACACAGGGGACATGCCACCAGGGTTTCTAGGGAAACTATCAGAGAGAATACACTTGGTGAATAGCTGGAAAATGCTAAGAGTCTTTGCACAGGGAAGAAACAATGTCGATTCTGTGTAGTGACCTTGGCAAAGAAATCAGGTCTACTCCTGGCATAGGATAAGGTGCACTTGGCACTTGTGGCCTAGAAGGAAGATGTTTCAGCTGTTAAGAAAACTAACTTCTGTTCAGGAAAATTTCCCCTGTGCCCATGTGCTTGAGGCTCTTCTCCACTTTCTTTTCTATTCATTTCAGTGTATCTGGTTTTATGTGAAGGTTCTTGATCCACTTGGACTTGAGCTTTGTACAGGAGATAAGAATGGATCGATTTACATTCTTCTATTTTTTAAAACTTTTTATTAGATATTTGCTTTATTTACATTTCAAATGTTATCCCCTTTCCTCATTTGCCCTCCAACAACCCCTTATCCCATCCCCCCTCCCCCTGCTCATAACCCCCTCTCCTACTTTTCTGACCTGGCGTTCCCCTACACTGGGGCATCACGCCTTCACAGGATCAATGGCCTCTCCATGCTCATAGACTGGCAAGATTAATACAGTAAAAATGGCCATCTTGCCAAAAGCAATCTACAGAGCCAGTGCAGATTTGCATTCTTTTACATGCTAACTGCCAGTTGAACCAACACCATTTGTTGAAAATGCTGTCTTTTTTCCACTGGATGGTTTTAGCTCCTTGGGCAAAGATCAAGTGACCATAGGTGTGTGGGTTCATTTCTGGGTCTTCATTTCTATTCCATTGGTCTACCCACCTGTCACTGTACTAATATCATGCAGTTTTTATCACAATTGCTCTGTAGTACAGCTTGAGGTCCGGGATGGTGATTCTGCCAGAAGATCTTTTATTGTTGAGAATAGTTTTCAATATCCTGGTTTTTTTTTTTTTTTTTTTTTGTTATTCCAGATGAATTTGCAAATTGGTCTTTCTAACTCTATGAAGAATTGAGGCGGAATTTTGATGGGAATTGCATTGAATCTGTAGATTGCTTTCTGCAAGATGGCCATTTTGACTATATTAATCCTGTCAATCCATGAGCATGGGAGATCTTGCCATTTTCTGAGATCTTCAATTTCTTTCTTCAGAGACTTGAAGTTCTTGTCAGATAGATCTTTCACTTGCTTAGTTAGAGTCACACCAAGGTATTTTATATGTGACTATTGTGAAAGGTGTCGTTTCCCTAATTTCTTTCTCAGCCTGTTTATCTTATGAGTAGGGAAGGCCACTGATTTGTTTGAATTAATTTTAAATGCAGCCACTTTGCTGAAGTTGTTTATCAGGTTTAGGAGTTCTCTGGTAGAATTTTTGGGGTCACTTAAGCATACTATCATATCATCTGCAAATAGTGATATTTTGATTTCTTCCTTTCCAATTTGTATCCCTTTGATCACCTTTTGTGTTCTGGTTAGCACTTTGAGTACTATATTGAATAGATATGGAGAGAGTGGGCAGCCTTGTCTAGTCCCTGATTTTAGTGGGATTGTGTCAAGTTTCTCTCCATTTAGTTTAATGTTGGCTACTGGTTTGCTATATACTGCTTTTATTATGTTTAGGTATGGGCCTTGAATTCCTAATCTTTCCAAGACTTTTATCATGAAGGGGTGTTGGATTTTGTCAAATGTTTTCTTAGCATCTAATGAAATGATGATATGGTCATCTGATAGAGGACTAATATCCAATATATACAAAGAACTCAAGAAGTTAGACTCCAGAGAATCAAATAACCCTATTAAAAATGAAGTACAGAGCTAAGTAAAGAATTCTCAACTGAGGAATATCAAATGGCTGAGAAGCACCTAAAGAAATGTTCAACATCCTTGGTCATCAGGGAAATGCAAATCAAAACAACCCTGAGATTTCAACTCACACCAGTCAGAATGGCTAAGATCAAAACCTCAGGTGACAACAGATGCTGGCAGGGATGTGGAGAAAGAGGAACACTCCTCCATTGCTGGTGGGACTGCAAGTTGATACAACTACTCTGGAAATCAGTTTGGCAGTTCCTCAGAAAATTGGACATAGTACTATCTGAGGACACAGCTATACTACTCCTGGGAATATATTCAGAAGATACCCCAACATGTAATAAAGATATATGCTCCACTATGTTCACAGCACCCTTTATAATAACCAGAAGCTGGAAACAACCCAGATGTCCCCCAACAGAGGAATGGATACAGAAAATGTGGTACATTTATACAACAGAGTATTACTCACCTATTAAAAACCAAGAATTCATGAAACTCTTAGGCAAAAGGATGGAACTAGAAAATATCGTCCTGAGTGAGGTAACCCAATCACAAAAGAACACACATGGTATGTACTCACTGATAAGTGGATATTAACCCAGAAGCTAGGAATACCCAAGATATAATTCACAGACCACATGAAGCTCAAGAAAAAGGAAGATCAAAGTGTGGATACGTCAGTCTTTCTTAGAAGGAGAAACAAAATACCCATGGAAGGAGATACAGAAACAACATGTGGAACAGAGACTGAAGGAAAGGTCATCTAGAGACTGCTCCACCAGGGGATCCATCCCATATACAGTTACCAAACCCAGACACTATTGTGGATGCCAACAAGTGCTTCCTGACAGTAGCCTGATATAGTCATTTCCTGAGAGGCTCTGCCAGTGGCTGACAGGTACAGAGGGGGATGGATGCTCTCAGCCAACCACTGGACTGAGCACAGGGTCCCCAGCGGAGGAGCTAGAGAAAGGACCCAAGGAGATGAAGGAGTTTTCAGCCCCATAGGAGGAACAACAATATGAATGAACCAGTACTTCCAGAATTCCCAGGGACTAAACCACCAACCAAAGAGTACACATGGAGGGAGCCATAGCTCCAGCCTCGTGTGCAGCAGAGGATAGCCTTGTTAGACATCAATGAGAGGAGAGGCCCTTGGTTCTGAGAAGGCTCATTGCCCAGTACAGGGGAATGCCAGGACAGGGAATAGAGAATGGGTGGGTTAGTGAGCAAGAGGAGCGGGGGTAAGACAGGGGGTTTTCAGAGGGGAAACAAGGAAAGGGGATAGCATTTGAAATGTAAATAAAGAAAATACCTAATAAATAAAAATAAAAATAACTTCCCTTACAGACAACAGAGGTTGAGTTCCCAGCACCCACCTGATAGCTTATTTCTACTGACCTCTGTGGGCTCATGTATACATGTGCTATATAAACATACACTCATGTATATATATACATGCATACATATAAAATGTAAATAAATAACTATTAAAAGTAAGGTGCACCCTGATGGGACTCTAAATGACGTTTGTTAGATGACTCTTTAGAGCAGTGGTTCTCCACCGGTGGGTCACAATCTCCTTGGGAGCCAACCTACTCTGTCACAGAGGTCATCTACGTCCATTGGAAAATACAGATGTTTACGTTATCATTCATAAACAACATAAGAATGAGAGTTATGAAGGAGCAAAAAATGTTATGGTTGGGAGATCACTACAACTTGAGGAACTGTACTAAAGGGAAGGTTAAGGACCACTGGTTCCGAGGGTCTGTGTAGAGTTAAACAGATAAGTGGTGGGTTCATGCACACTGTCAGAGGTGCAGAATCAATGGTAAGATGCTGGCACTCTCCTTGCCCTGGAGTGGAAAAGGGAGGGACCACTCAATAAGGGCGTTATTGAGCCCTTAAAGAATAGGTCCATTGGTGGGTCCCCCCCAGCAGGAACTACTGTCCCAGAGGTAGGAAACATGGAGTAGACAGTTGCCTTTCTTCCCAGTACTTCTATCTCTCCTAGTGTCTCTTAATCTCCTAAACCCAAGTAGAAGACAGGAAGAAAAGGAACTTGAAGCCGAATTCCATGGAGCCAGCACCTCGAGGCCCAGAGACAAAAGAAGGTGGTGATGGCGAGGAGGTGATGGCTGGTGGGCAGGATAAGAATCATTTCTAACAGAGATTTAGATGGAGACTAAGACTGGTCAACGGGGAGAACTTTGGCTCAGGATTAAATCAAAAGGGCCAAGAAGGTGCTGTCTGTTTTACCCCGTGTCACAGGAGCCTGAAGATACAGGGTAAGCTACATGTCACTGAATCTCCAGAGCCCAGATCCTTTGTAGCTAGCAGGGGCTGACAGAGAATTCCAGACACACGGCCCCTGCCTCTAGGGATAAAGCTAGACTTCTCCATGGAGATGGGGAGTGTCAGCATTTTTTTTTTTTACAGACACACAGGAGGATGTGCATCTTGATACATTATCAGCCATATAAGCGAAGTAGGAAGGGATGATCGCAATTACAAGCACTTAAGCATTTACTTTGGCATGCAGAGTTTTGAACTTTGTCCTGGCTAGAGATAGACACAATGCCTTTGCTGAAGCTCATTGTTCAGAATGAGTCAGGTATGGCGGGCGATTATAATTCAAACTGGGATGGGATTAGCGATCCAGCGGAGGCCAGTGCAACATGTGTGGGGAGAATAGCAAAGTCAGAAGCTAATTCTGACTGTGAACATTAAAGAAAACAGACGAAAATTTCAGAAACAGAAGGCAGTGATGGTGGGGGTGACAGCTGAAAGGCAGGGCGTGGGAATGGCTGGGTCCTGTGAAAAGAAGACGCAAAAAGTCACGTGAGGTTGGACCACAGGGTACCGCACACAGTTCAGAGGCTCAGGGGATTGATTGAGTCAGCTGGTTCAATATTCTTTGACCTTATTGCAATGGGAGACGTGTACTCTAAAGGCCCGTGTGTTTAAATCTTAGGGGTGGGTGGCATTGTGAAAAGTCTTTTTGGTTGTTGAGGCAGTGTCCTCGGAAGATGATTATGAGAACTTTTGGTGTTTTCCTCTTTTTTTTGTTTTGGCTCACGAAGTGAATGGTTTTGCTCTGCCGTGGTCTCCTGCCATTTTGGGCTACATTCTTCTGAGCCGCAAACAATGAGGACAGCTGATTACAGACTGTAACCATCAGAAGTCTGAGTTAAGCAGCCTTTGTCTCTTTGAAAGTCGATTGTGTCAAGTATTGTACAGTAACCGAAGGCTGAGTAACGCGCTAACAGAGCCCCCACTTTCTTTTCAGGGTGGTGCGTTTATTTTTATTTTGATTTATTTTTATAAAATCCACGAGCTTCCTCAGGTTATGTTTATAGCTGCGCAAGCTTCATGTGATTTCACTGTCACAGATAGATAGATACCCAGGAGGCGGGTTTCTGGAAAAGTAATTATATGGGCAATAAAGGGACTCAGCAGCCCCGCCCTGTGCCTCTGGCTCTGGTCTCCATCTGGAATGAGGAGCCTGAGGAAGAGCAGGCTTCCTGTGTCCTTGGGAGAGCAGGAAAGGCCTGAGAAAGAAGCAGCATCTTTGATGTCTTTCTGTACCTTCTTTCTGACTTTTTAATTTCATGAGAAAAGAAAACCCATGGTTATCTTTTTGTGGAAATGAGTTGTGTAGACCAGTCCAAAAAAAAAAAATTGCATGCTGGAGTTTTTGGTGCAGGTATTGGAGTGACTGGAGCCCAGGGAATAACAGAGCCGACCTGAAACGAGTGCCCTTTACCTCTAATGTGGATCAATCTCAGATTAAATAGTCTAGGGTTGGCAGAGGAGGATCTGCCCACTGCAAATCTAGCTGTCAGCCTTGCTGGCCAGGTGGATCCAGGGTCTCACTCAGCATCCTTACACTGAAGACATGGTTTGTGTAGGTGGTCTCAGAGGGACCATCCTACTCCAGGGGCTTGACTTGACCAATGATGGCAAGGGCTGATCCCTAAGTGAGAGTATAGAGCAAGCCAGCCTGTCAGTGAGCCAGCCACACAGTTACTCTGCATGGAGAGGAAGAAAGCAGCGGGGTGAAGCAGAGGAGTGTGGCTGTAGGAAACAGAGCTGCTTGTGAAATCAATGGGTCTCTCAGTTCCATTGGATGGAAGCCGTGCTGTACAGAGAAGCTGTAGCTGACCAATTCAGGGCTGAATAAAACACAAAGAATGTCAAAAGACTAATTATTCTTCAATATTACAAAAAGTTAGAACAGATCTTTTTTTTTTTTTTCCTCGAAGATGCAGAATACTGTGTGCCCTAATCTCACACTCTTGGGAAGTCAGAGATGCAGAAAGCAACGATAATAAAAATAACTTCGGTTCATGTCACACATCTCCCCTCAAGAACCCAAGGCATGTTTATATAGTTGTTAGGCGTTTATCACTGCCATGCCCTTGCACAAAGGCAAAGTAAGACAAGTGCCCTCCTCTCTCTCTCTCTCTTCTCTCTCTCTCTCTCTCTCTCTCTCTCTCTCTCTCTCTCTCCATCTCTGTGTCTCTGTCTTTCTGTGTATGTCTGTCTCTCTGTGTCTCTGTGTCTGTGTCTGTGTCTGTGTCTGTGTCTGTGTCTGTGTCTGTGTCTGTCTCTCTCTCTTTCTCTCTCTCTCTTTCCAGAGAGACTGTTGTCTGAAGGTTAGGGAACTGCCCACGATGTCAAGGCTAGGCTGGGAAATTAGATCTGGAACTCGACTCCAGTGACTAGAGAACAAGCCATCCTAACCCTTGACCTGGGGGTCCTCTGGAACTTAGAGATGTGAGGAAAGCTAAGATTTGAATGTTCTTTTGATGCATATTAATGATTCTGAATGCATAGTCTAATATATTCTCTCTGCTTCGTCCTTTCTTTTGATACACTGGCTTTCTCTCTGGAGTCAGACCTTTAGGCTCTGGCCTTACCCAAAGCTTCACATGCATACATTAAGAACAAGACAGGGGCTTCCCTGCCTCAGTTCCCCCACCCTGATGGGATGCCAAGGAGGCGAGTTCTCCTGCCTTGCTCTCCGGGTTGCCTACCTGCTGATTTCGCGCATTCTGAAAGGTCAGCTCTCCATTTTGAATTGTTTTTTTTTTTAACCTACATTTAACTGCACTTCAATCTCATACACAATCCTTCCCCCAGACTTCTCTTACAAACAATGGGGCAGAAGTGGTATATTTTAATCCCAAAATGGCATCGGAAAGCGTTCTGCAATGCCGCCAAGCCAGCACTTTCAGAAGCATCTGACGATATTAATTTCAGTCTATTTCCTGAGGTTTGCAGGAAACTCAAATGTAGAAAGCGCTGTGGCAAAAAATTAAAGCTTCGTGGGGGAAAAGGAAGATTGACAGGAAGCGGGGCTTCAATAGGACAGCTTGCAGCGAGTAGAGCTGTCCTCTTTTCTGCATATCAACATATGTGCTGGGAAAAATAGCTGCCTCTCCTCCTTGCTCCTCTGAGATCAGGAATGGCCTTGTCTGTATGCTGTAGGTATGTAACCACTGGGAAAACGTACACAGGATGATGCTTTGGGGCCAGACATCTATAAAAAAAAATGCATTTTCTTTCCATTTTTCATCAACTAAAAAAGTCTCTGAAAGGATGATATGATCAGTTAGTTTCATATTCCCTGCTTACTTGGGGGGCCTTGATGTCCCCACTTCCCAAATGTTTTAAACTTGATCCTTGAGGGAAAGAATTTTTTCTCTAAAGCATCCACAGTCAAAGGTGATTGGGAACAAATCCTACCCCGGACCATCCTTGTCTCTGGTTGTGGAAGGCTATGTCTTTGTCTGCTTCTCTTTTGCAGTGGGTGATGGAGCAGGTGTCCTTGGCCGCTTGAAGCCAGCCTTCCCCTGCAGTGCTCCCTCTCAGGGTCTCTTCCTGTTTCCTGCCAGTAGGTGGACGCAGTTCCGCTCAGCACAGGCAGGATTTCTAGCATTTTTTTTTTTTCCCCACACGGTTGGGTGGGCTCTGCACAGTCTCTGAAATGACCGGAAAGAATTCACAAGTATGTCACTGGTGGGGTCACCTGGGAGGGTGGGAACTGGAGAGGGACAAGCACCACGGCCTCCAAAGACACACCGGTCCAGCTGCTCACCGCCGCAGTGACATGGCTTTAAAAGCAAGACTCGGCGACTCTTGTCTTCCCCAGCTGTCTCCGCTTGTTGCTACAAGATGGCTGAGGGCTACGTGCCAAAATATGGAAAAGCTTGTGGATCTGCAGCTTAGAGCAGAAAAGAGGACACCTTGGAGTTCAAGGAAAGATTAGAATCCTTGGGAAGTACGCAAAGAAACATGGGTCCCACGCGAGGAGAGGGGCCGGACTCTCGGTGGGGCCCACCTTCAGGCAGGCAAATCTGAAAAGGAAGCTGGAGAACTCTTTTGGGAAAGGAAGACAGGTAGGAGGTGCCCAGGCTGTGCTGACCTCCACGCTGGCCTTCCCGTGTTGCCAAGTGACACCTTCTTTTCCTTTCTTTCAAGTTTGTAGGTGCAAGACATGCCCAAATGTCACCGTGGATGGTGTGAGGCCTGCTGTGATTTGTTGTTCTTGGGACTAGGTGAGAAGGTGGGGAGAGGGGTGAGAAACCAGTTTTAGCTCACGCCTGCCTGCCTCGCTGCAAGCCTTAACAGAGACAAGGAATCAAATTCAGCAAATTCCTGAGCCTGCAGGTGGCCCTTCTAAGGATGCAATATTCGCTACCTCTGTTAATTATTCTACTGTCAATACAAGGCCTGGCTGGTTTCTAATATGCTCCCCGTGGCATGGCAGAGGAATAGGCTGTGAGAGGTTAGGGGATTTTCTAAAGGAAGTCGGGCTGCGGTGTGACGGCCATTGCAACCCATTCTCAGGGAAGCGCATTGGGTCCGCTGACAACCGTCCTGCACACTGTGCTTCTTCCTGCTGTTTTAAAACTGGACATCAGGATGTGTGGGGAAGGATAACCACTGGGTTGGGACTGTTAAATGAATAATAGGATTAAAACAAGACTTTGCAAAACTCTCTGGGACACTACGGCCTTCATGCCTCTGAGGTGTGTGCCCAGATGATGTCACTGCCATACATCTGAATCCTAATAGCGTTTTTTTGGGAAGCTTCAGTGACCTGTAAGATGCTGCAAACGGGTTCTCAGGTGTCTTGGGGTTCTGGGCACAAGTGTCTGCAGAGAGAAGGGGAGTGGGGTTTGATCCAGTGGCTTCTTGGAGGAACGGAGTCTCTGGAGAGGGAAGTCTCTCGAGAGATCTCTGATGTCCAAGACTAAGGAGTTGTATGGAGATGTGTCCCGTTGCCCTTGTTCATTCTCTGTAAGCTCATGGCCCGAAGGCTGTTGGCGCAGATGTGAAAGGCCATCAGGAGAGGGACGATAGGGAGCTGTTTTAGGAGCTGAAAAGTAAACGTGGCCTTGGCCCATTGATCTGACCACAGTAGATGATCTGACCACAATGGACAGTTTTTTCTAATTTGACTCCTATATTGTCAGACACACAAAAGCATTCGCTCCATCATGAGCACAGTAAGTAGAATGTGGGAGTGTGAGTGGCAGGGGTGAGGCAAGAACTAAGGACAGTGGGAGAAAATTGAGGCTCAGGGTAGAGAGAAGTAGCTTTCAAGAGTCTGAACACCCTGTGATTGTAGTTAATGACCATACACCGTGTGCCAAGAGAATTGACTTTAAGTGTTTCGCCACAGAAAACCGATAAGCATGTGATATAATGCATATGTTAATTGGCTTAAGTCAGCCTCACTGCAAATGTATGTATTTCAGAGCATCTTCCTATCTCTCATAAGTACATGCAATTTTATTTGTCAACTAAGAATAAAAATTAAACTCCTATCATCCTTACATAATCGGCTCTCAAAAAACTGCCATTTTCATAAAAGGTCATAAAAAATAAAAGGAAAAAAATCCCAAAATGGAAATTGAACTGTTTTGCCAAATGTAAGTGGAATATATATATATACATATATATGTGTGTATATATATAAAATGATGTCATATTTTATAATATTTATTTTTGTCATTATATAAATAAATGTACACTGTAGAAACGTTGAAACCCTTCTACAAAGAAAACTCACTAGGAAGATAGTTGAAAATAACATAACAACATAACATTACATTACATAACTGCTTAAATTGTTAATCTGTCTTAATATTTTTCTAGGTGGGGTTTTCAATAAGATTAGTTAAATGATTTTACTGTTTACTACTAATTACCTCTGCTATTTAATATTCTTTATAAAAAAGAAAAGATTCTGTATATCTTATCAGAAAGGTAGTACTTTTGAAACCCAAATTTCCAGAGGAGATTTAGACCCCTCTCCTCTAAGTCGACAATAACTTGGAATCACGGCTTCCAGGAATACGTAGCCTTATCAAGGAGCCTGAGGGTGCTTCCTCATTTGAACGTTTGCCTCAGAGGCTCTTGTAGTTTGCATTTCTCCATCTTTCTTGGTTATCTTTACAGATGGGAGGGCAAAATGGCGAGCCCAGGAGGGGACTAGTACGGCCCGAGTGGTGAACTAATGCTCGGGACCTTGTGATTGCCCACTATGAGTGTGCTCTTGAGACCCAGGGAAAATCATTTTTAAAAGCTGAAACCTTTTGAAGTAACAAGTGGCTGCCTTTTTGTCTTCTCATGTCAGGCCAGCTGAGCTTTACTTCACGGTGGTGGCAGAGGGTTCTCTCCATCCTAAGGCTGGGAGCCCTCTATACTTATGGAATATTTCACAGATTTCCTGAAAGTGAAAGGAGGAGGAAAGGCAAACACTTAATGTTTCCCAAACGCCTGACCTTTGAGGCGCAGGTCAGGGTGGAGCTTTCTTTAGAGCCTCCTGCAGTTTGCCTTCCTGCTGCTGTGACCGAACACTGACCAAAAAACAACAGGGTAGGAAAGGGTTTATTTCACTTCCATTTTCGGGTCACAATCCATTATGAAGGGAAGTCAGGGCAGGAACTCAAGCGGGAGTAAGAAATCACGGAAGGACACTGCTTATACTTATACTTTTCCACTCTCTGGCCTGATCAACGACTTCCGCTACACTAGCTTTCTTACACAGCCGAGGTCCACTAGCTGGGAATGGCACCACCGTATAATCTTCAATTCAGGTAACAGCCTACTGGCGTGCTCACAGACCAGGTTGGTGTGGGCAGTTCTTTAGTTGAGGTTGAGTTGCATAGATTCCGTGAAAAAAAGACTCTGAAGTGGAAGGCTAGAGATTGGGTGCTGGAATCGGGCTAGCCACTCCATGGTTGAGGAGCACATTAGTCTAACCCACATCGCAGAGGCAGGGCCTTCTAACCACGTATAGCTCCTTCATTTAAATTCATTACAATTAACCAAAATCCAAAGCGCTCAGTAATGCTTGCCGCTGGCTAAGTAGTCAGTGGCCACATCTGGCTGGTGAGGATTGTACTGGGTAGATCGATTCCATTGACTAGTCCATTTTATAGATGGTTTCTGTCTTCACGGGGAGTTCTGGTGGGCAGAACTCATCTAGTTTCTTCACGTAATCAGGTTTAAGCTGGTGCTGTCAAGGATAATCACAATCAGAGTTTGTCTCTTATGAGTGACAGTCACAGCGACAGCCAAGCCTTGTTTTGATAACCATAATATTTTTGAATGGAGTGAGTCAGAAATAACAAAATTAACGGCACCAATGGAAAACCAAGGAGCTTAAGCCTGTTCGGAAATGAATGACAGGCATCCGCCTACCACAGCTGCTGTGAACTAGATTGTGTCATCCCAAATGGCCGTGTTGGGGTCCTATTGCCCAATGTGGCTCTGTATTAGAGATAAAGGTTGTAAAATGTGATAAAGGTTATATGAGGTCACGAGAGTAGGGTTTGGAGACCAAAGGACTCCAGAGAGCTCTCCCTCCCTATTTCTTTCCTTCTCTCCTCCAGGACACTAAGAGAATATGTTAACACACCAGGAGAAGGCAGCTGGCTGGATGTCAGTCAGGAAGAGAAACCTCTTCCAGAAACTACTCATGCTGCTACCCTTATATATGATTGCCAGTGGCTATGCTGATTTCTGTTGTTTAATACCATCCAGTTTAGGGTACTTTGTTATAGCCATCTGAGCAGGCTAATAGAAAGAACTTGTATCTAGGTAACTGCTACTAATCCAGCTAGTGTTTGCATAATATTTTGTATGATGATTTTATGCAACTTATTTTTTTTTTAAAGAAAAAAGCCCTTAAGATGTTATGAATTCTCTAGCTTTTATGGATGAGAAAAAGAGAAGTCAGCAAACGGCCAGCCAATCAGAGGTCACCCTGACACTAGAACTCAGAGCCCCAGAGCGTAAGTTCCAGTCCTGTTTCTATAATGCTGTAGAGGCCTATCATTGTTCCATTCAGACTGAGCCTAGAAACTCAGAACACAAGGCCTTGTCCCTGGGTATTCTCACGCTGGAGTCGATCCAATAGAAACCGAGAGTTCAGAAGCAATGAAATCAGTATCTCACACTCAACCAAAGATTCGTTTCCAGATTTTAGGAACATTTTTCTACAAATGCATTTTAAGAACAAAACGAGAAAAAGAGCAATTGGAGAGGGACAGGGAATCTAGACGAGATCCAAACAGCCAAGAAATTATTTTTAAATGTGAAAATTTGTTGGTAAAAAAGAAAATGCATGTTAAAAACAAAGAAAGGTCATTTGCATTACTTTCCAATTAAAAGCAACATTTAAAAGTCTTGGGATATCAAGTGCTAAGCCTTGTAAGGAAGCCTGGCAAACAGGGTGAGAGCAGGCTCTGGTACAGGGAACAAATCATCAGTATCTACTGAAGTTCAGCGTCCGTACATTAGATCCCAGGAACTAACTTTCTGGTGGGCAGCCTAAGAAAATACTGCACGTGTATCCAATCAAGAATGATCAGAGACGTTCGCTGCAGTCCTACTGCTGATCACAAAAAAATTAGATAAGAGCTAAAAGTCTATCAGTAAATGGGTGGAGCAAATGTAGTTCTCTCATATAAAAAATTACTCATGAGCAAGGAATTTGACTTAAATGCATCAATATAAACACATCTCAAGATCATAACACTAAGTGAGAAGGGCAAATTTGAAAGCACATTTGTTGGTATAACTTATACAAGATTTAAGATGAAATTACTATTACATATTTTCTTGAATCCATAAATAGTAAAAAAAATAAATAACATAGATACACATAAATTTTTTTTTCAAGGTTGTGTGAACCAGGGGAAAGGTGGCTGGCTGGCTGTGAGCCAGGAAAAGAGGCCTTTTCTAGAAACGAATCATGTTGGCTTCCTTTCTCGGCCGTCCAGTTGATGAGGTCATTGTTTAACACCACCTAGTTTGTGGTGTTTTTGTTAGAGCCACCTGAGAAGACTTTAAGGTGGTCACTGACTTTGGGGAAAAGTGAGGAGCGGAGGGAGGGCTCAATTACATTCTCTCTCTGTTTCTCTCTGTCTCACTCCGTCTCTCTGTCTCTCTGTCTCTGTCTCTGTCTCTGTCTCTGTCTCTCTCTCTCTCTCTGTGTGTGTGTGTGTGTGTGTGTGTGTGTGTGTGTGTGTGTGTGTTCACTTATCCATGAGTGTGGATATCAGGTACCTTCCTCTGTAGCTTGTCACCATATTGTGTGAGACCCACTCTGTCACTGACCTTGGAGTTCACTGCTTTTCAGTGAGCCCTGAGGATCCTTTTGACTCTTGCCTCCCGGTACTGAGTGCTCAACTCAGGTCCTCATGCCAACTCTCTAGCCCCTCAATTCCATTACGAATATTATTTATTTATTTTCCAAAATTGATAGAAAAAAAAAGTCACTTAGCGTACTAAGTCCAGACAGCACAAGGGTATTTGCTGAACCATTTCTGCATTTTCATCTTTACCTAGTACATGTAAAGAAGGCTCTTCAAGCATTTTCCTGGGATATTGCACTGCCCATTTAGTATCCACAGCCAGATTCCAGCAGGTGGGCAGGAAGAGGCACTCATAAAACTGTCTTCCTGAGAGTCCCAGCAGGTGGAGGGGTGGCTGGAGTGTGATATACTAACTGGGATCAGGCACCATGAACATACAGAGCTAAACAGATAGTCAGCAGGGAGTCTGAGATCTTAACTTACTAAAGTGTTAAAAGGCTGGGAGCACCGTCCCCCACCCCCGCTTGCTAGAGGCTAGAAGTCACCGCAAGACTTAGTATGATTTGGCTTTAACACCCATTTAGCATCTTGAAAAAGCAGACCCCCAAAACTTCAAATTTAAAATGAACCTTTAAAAGCAATTAATGTGAAACTTGAGCAATTATTTGCTTGGGTCTAAGAGCTCTGTATTGCCAAAAGTGGTGTGCTTGTTTTATGGGGACCAGAAGAATAAAAAAATGTAATTGATGTTTTTTTTATGAGTCACCCTGCTTACATACATCTTTTACTTTTAGAGTCAAGCACCCAAGACACCCTTTCCACCGGACACCTTCCCCTTCCTGCTGCTTCTCCTCTCCCTACTCTACTTTCCTGATTGCTTGAGGCTTTCAGAAATTTTGTGTGATGTTCTGCATGCCAATCATCTTCCCAACACATGTCTTTCCTAAGTGCTTTCTGGGGCTAAGCTTATAGTGACTAAGTAAACACCCAGTAAGCACCTACTATGTGCAGATGTTATCTCACTGTTTTGATGGGGTTGACATTATGAGTTTTTGTCTTATTTTGTTGTAGTGGGTGTTATCCTTGTTATTATCCTCCTAGACAGATTAAGAAATATGAACCTCAGAAAGGTCAAAGGTCTAGTTGCCTTGGTACTTAAAGTTCTGGGTCCTAATTCTTGGTCAGTTAGTTATGAATTATATGATCCTGGGAGAATCATTTCACCAACCAGCGTCTTGACTTTCTCATGCCTGAAAGGAAGGGGCAAGATCATGTTGAAATTTCTTCTTAATTCTTATTACATGAACAATCAGAAGAGACAATATAAAGCATGTTTCCTGACTTCCTTTCCCTCTTTTTTCTGTAGACAATGACTTGAGGAATGACTAGCCTAATCGAGGAAAACCAAAAGAATCAGTGAGCCAAAAGTTCCATAGTCAATCAAATGCTCCAATGGGCAGTCAGTTCTCATCCTGGCCCCTAGTTCCTGAAGTATTGGTGCAATTGGAAGTTAGCCTGTTTATTATAGTGACCAAATGACTACCAAGCATATATCAATACATAATCATAAATATATAAACAAATAAATAAATGCAAAAGGGCCCTGTTCACCTTCAGAAGTTGAAGAGCAATGTCTTAAACTATGGTGCTTTATATGACTTCAAAATGATCTTAGCTCAGAGGTGAAGGGACTTTCTGTAAAACAGAGTCCACCAGCTTTTTTATTTCAAGCTATTTTCCCAGTGTTAAGCTGCTTTCAAGAGGACAGCTGGGCAATCCAGACCTAGGACAAATACAATTTAGACACAAAGACATTGTATCTATTTTTTCCAGTGGTGACTCTAGATTAGGTCCTGAAATACAGGCACAATCTGGATATATCAGTGGTGTTTCTGTGGGTGAGAGTCAGAACTTCAGGACTCAGTGGATTTTGGTAAAGATCCCAAGATACAGAAATGAGAGTCACTTGAATGAAGGGAGGGGGACTAGAACCCAGGACAGAGGAGATAGTCTGTGGTGAGAAAAACACAAACTTTGTCAACGGTCAATGGAGAGGATGGCAGTTTCAGTGGACAAATGATGACCTGTGGCTGGTCATTCAGAATTCTGCTTCTCAGAGTTCCAGTTCTTGGCAAATTATTTGACTCCTAAACTCTAGCTCCTCATTTATAGCTTTTGCTTCATTCTGTTGTCATAAGGAATAAATAAGAAAAGTTCTACATGTTTTAGCATAGCAAAACTCAGTAAAAGCCTGTTACTATTGGCCTGGGGTTAGGGATCATGAAAATTGCGTTCCGATGAAGCTAGTGATGGAAATAGTGTTTTGAGAGCACCAGCAAGACACAATCGAGTTGAGATGGAGTCAGGAGAAGAGTTGGGAGGTCATAACGATGATCTGGGTATGAGGTAATTGGGTCATGGCTTGGGACGATGCTAATGAGATTAAAAGGGAAAGAGTAAAAATGATGGACATTCCAGGATAAAAACTTTAATGAGTGAAAAGGACAAAAGAGAGGCATGAGTCAAAAAGGATGGGGAGTTGTTGGACTCAGACTACTCTAGTAAGTTCTTGTTGAATTCACATAGGAACTGGGTTTAGAGGTTAGTTAATTGATATTAAGGATAGGGTGGGCTACCCAAGTGGACTTTCATAGGCCTTTAGAACTAGCCACCCACTAAGAAAATTGACTTAATTGACTTTATTTCTTATTGGAAAGTCCATCCTGTGTCTCTTCCATGCCTCTTGCCTACCACTTCCATTTCTACACGTCTCAGATACTGTGGCATCGTTTATTGAACATTTTGCTTTAATTTGACTTCAACTAATTTGTTTGACTTCATCTAAGCTGTGACATCTGTTAGGTGTTATGTGGTAGTTATAGTTTCTCTAATACATATTAAAGTAGAGTCATAACTGTTAAAATAGAAATACTCAACCATGTACCTTCCAAAACCATCCCTAGCACTACTGTTGTTATACATACATCTTGTGAAGCAGGAATAAAAGTGGAAATTAAAGCCGCAGGTAGCCCTGATTTTCCTCATGGACACAGAATAAAGAGGTACCAGAGATGAAAAGAAAAGGACTCTAGGGAGCCAGGAAGGCATATTGTCACTTGGGTATGTGGGGGGCCGGGTAAGAGGAGTCATTGTGAACCACACTGTCTAGAGTTAGACGGCCAGGATGGGTAGTGAGGTGGGTCAGAGTCTGCCTGTGTTTTGAAAGTAAGCCAGCACACATGGCTTGCTAATAGATGTGATGTGAGAACATGGGTTAAGGAAGAGAAAACAAAGCCCCGAGCTTGGAGCCTGAGCAAGAGGAACGCTGAGCATGGGGATTAACCGAGATGACTGAGGACCATCCAAATTGGAAGAAAGTGGAAGAGGCTTAGGATTCCAAATTGCCCAGTTTGTGATACATACTAGTCATTTACTTATTTAGCTATTTCTCGTGAGACAAGTTCTTACTCAGCTCAGACTAGACAGAGCCTCCGATGAAGAATAAACCCGAATTTCTGATTCTCTGGTCTCTGCCTTGTGAGTTCTCAGGGTTACAGGCACCAGCTACCACACCTAGTTTCTTGCAGGGCTGGGAAGTGAGCCCAGGGCTTTGTGAATGCTAATCCAGTACTCTATTAACTGAGCCACATCCCAAGCCTGTATGTTAACGACTTTAGCAAATGGATCTGTTGTAAATAGTAGAAGCTTAAGGCTAGGAAGGGAGTACAATTTGGGTATCATCAAAATATAGATTACTATCTCTATTGTGATAGCTGTAGAGGGCTTAGTTATTTAATACAAGCAGTATGTCTACTTCTAGGTATTATTGGCTTATACCTCCAGAATTTATATTTCCTGTTTATGTTGTGTGTCCACATGTGTTGCCTGAAATTCTGGTCCCACTTTCATCACTCAGGGACCCAATCTGATAAAGCAAGCTGTAGGAAAAGAGAATTTTGGAAAATTGACATCCAACATGTCCTATCCCAGCTCAGAAGAGACAGGGCCATTCTTCGATACAAATATTAAACAGCCTATAAAGTCTGACTGCCCCAGCAAGTTCAAAAACATCAAGAGGTATGGTAGCTGCGTCCCATCATGCTTCCAGAAGCTGGAGAACAGGTGCACTTACAATAAGAAGTAATAGCAGTGAATAGTATCACCAGGAGCTGAGCGTGAGTACCTGTACATTCAGAGGTCAAAGAGGAGCACAAGGAACATTTCATTTCTGCAAGCCAGAAGCTTTGTGCTTGAGTTGAGATGCTTCAGAGAATGGGAAGAATTGGTAGGGTAAAGGGAAGTTGTCAAGGTTAATCCCACTGTTGGGTGAAAGAAGGCACAGACACCTGAACAATATAAATAGATACCCGAACAAAATAAATAGAAGTCTTCTGGCTTCTATTTATATGAAGGAAAAACCCAGGCACGTTCAAGCTACACTGATAGAAGCCAGGATAGTTTACACCTTTGGAGGGAGAAGGCCAGCTTACAGGGAACTGTGAGAGATGGCGTGTAGGGTAAATGGGTGTATTCCATTTGGATAAACTGAACCACGTATTATTATGTATATTTTACCTTGAGAAGTTTTTTTTTTTTTTTTTTTTTTTTTTTTTTAAGGAGAAAAAGGAGTAAGATGTATTTTAGCTTCCAGGTAAGGCAAAGTTGGTTTACTTGCACAGAGAGACATGTGACCTACTTCCCTTTTTAATAGCCAGCTGCTTCTTTCTCTGCCAAAATGTCTGGTTCCAGCCAGGGAGTAAATATTTGTATAAATAGGATGCATATCATTTTGCTGTGATTGGCAGTTTAATTAGGTACAAGTCCTTTCACTGCTATTGTAATTAGATTGCTGGAAAATCCAGAAATTCCAGGTTGTTACATTTGTCTCTTGATTGCTAGGGTATTTTTTTTAAAACCTATTTATTGTGCTTATGAACATTCTGGTGGTCTTGGCATGGAGGAGGCTCCACACTCACTGAGGCTAATCTTGTTATGTTAACAAGGAAATTGCAATGCTAAACAAGAGGAGAGATGGGAAAGAATTGCCCTTAAATGCTCGACTTTTTCCACTGAGTGTCAGTGAGTGGCGAAATCGAGCTCGTGGACCATTAAAAACCAGCCTTGAATTTAAAAACACCAGCAACAAACACCCTTGCCAGTTCACCAGGCAAGCTCCATCCCCCACTCTGCCTTGCTGTCTCTCCTTTTCTTATACTGCAGCCAATTTCCAGTGATACCATAGCTCTGTTGCTAGGAAGGAACACAGCCCAGAGCCAGTAGGACTTGTCCAACAAGGGTAAGCACAGAGACAGAAGAACTATGGAGGGCCGCCTGATCCACGTCTGGTGTCTGTACACCATTGTTTGAAGTGTCTGCTCAGGAAGACAGTCGCCAGGAATCAGGTAGAATAGAAATGAGCCTTTGGTCCTTTCCTTAACTTACATTGACCCTCTGGATTTGGTGTTCAGTCTCTGGGAGTTAATCTTAGCTTTGCATATTTAGGATTGAGGCAATGTTTCTCACTTTTAAAAATAATTTACATTTACTCTTTTACATTTTTAATTATGGCAGATAATTAGACTCCCCCTTTTCCTCCCAGAGTTAATGACAAGGTGTTTGGATATAAGTAGGTGTGCAGTTTTGAAATTTTTATGGAGATCTCAGCTCAAACCTACACACTCTATAAATGCATGGCTTTTAGATATTAGTTACGATGTATTACCTTTAACGAAAAAGATAAATGTGGGAAGTCTTACATATTAAATCAAACGATCTTTTGGAGTAGATCACACATGGAAAAATTCATCACAAATTCTGAGCTACTATCTGTGCCATCAATTATAACCTAATTTTCATCTTGTCCTAGATTTCTAGAACACTCCTTTCCAGGTCACCTTCAGCACTGACTTTGGGGTGGAGGTAATCATGTCTGTCCATGGGTTTGCTGGGTGTTAGTTACATGTCTGCACTTTACTTGGAGGGTGACTGGGGGTGGGGATGCTACAGATGGAGGTGTCAGGGGTCGTTAAGAAGTCACTGCATTACTTAAAGCTAGGTGTGACAAGAATTTGGACCAAATACTAGGAAACCTGGGAACAAGAGGACGTTTAAGAAGTCTCTGAGAAGGAAGACCAATCACACTTTGTGGAGATATAGGCTTAGCTTACCTCTCCATTTTCAGCTCGCCTCACAACCTTTGAAACATTCCTTGTCTCCTCCTCATCAATGATTCCCACTGCAGCAATATTAGCCTGGAAGTCAAAAGCTACAGCCTGTCTCTTCAACCCTAGAAGTTTCCCCCTGTACTTGCTAGAAGGCAAGTTGAACAACCTGGAGCATGTCTTTCCATCTGCGCTTAAGCCTTCGGCTGGCAGCTTCTAACTAGGTGGTGCATCGTTTAAATCCGTGCCGGTAGAACATCTTGAGCTCCGTCTCCACCTTACTTTACAGAATTCCATTTATATCCCCGAAGACATATTAGCACAGGATGTTTTAAGTGCATTTTTAATAAAACAGCTGAGCAGTGGATGGGTAAATATTAATGGATTTATTTATTAATTTTAACCACAAAGAAAACAGCCAAGATAAATCCATTCTAACTATCACAGTTGGGACTCCTTGGGTTGCAAAAGAACAGGGATAGGGGGACAGGGAGCCTTACACTGATTAGAATGCAAAGAGGATTTCTTTGGTTGTATAGCACAGAGAACATGCTTGGTCCAGTGAGGTCAGAAGTTGATAGTCTCGGCTTCTTGTCACTCTTCTTCAGGGTAGCTTCATCCTTAACTTCTGTTTGTCAGTCAGGATGGCAGCCAGACATCTCATGCCTATCCATGAACCCGGATTTAGTCCCCATAGTCCAAAGAAAGTCAGAAAGATTTGGTATTCCAAAGGCGGCCAAGGAGAAATCTCCCAGACAACACGAACCGAAGTGGAATTGTTTCCAAGAGGAAATTCCAATCCGGATGCCCAGAGGGAGGGTGGACGACAAGCAGGTAAAGATAAGCAACATCTGCTCGTATTAAGCAATTTAAAAAATCTGAAAGGAGCAGGAGACCTGAGTTATTGATTTGTGCCCACTTCATTTGTAAGCCGCTCAGCAGCTATCTCGGTGATGGAGGCTGGATAGCCTAAATAGTTGTTGGAGGAGAAAAACGAAGAGCTGTGTGCACGCACGCACGCATGCAGTGATCTCTTCTTGCCAGCATCCCTGCCTGCCTGACTTCCGGAATCTGAGAGACACCATTGCTCAGGAGTCCTGTGGCTCTGTGTGCATCCTCTACATACTCTACAACACGCTTAGAGAAGGTCGGTCGTGTGCTGTGTGAGGACGGTCTGGTCAACTATGGACCACACATATACCACCCAAATCTTGTAAGATTGTTTCATTACTAGTGACATCATAGTATCCTGCTTGTTTGTGTAAGTGCGCTCCGTGATGTACACACAGTGACCAAGTCAGCCCACAAACACATTCTTCAGAATATGTCTGTCATCAAGCAACACATGACTGGGTATGACTGTGTGTCACAGAGGGCTCTGCTCTGAGTGTCTATTTATTTCTCTGTACCACCTCTGCTAGACTCAAAAGCCTGTCAGAACAGAGGCTTCGGGTTTTTTTTCCTCTTTAAATCTTAAAGGACCCAACATAGCAGTGCTACAAAATATGTCCTCAGTAATTATTTGTTGCATGCACGCATGAATAAATAACTAAATTAACAATCAATTGAGAGGCAGCTCTCTTGAGCCCTTCAGAATACTAGTTTTCTCCTATCTCATTCCTTTCACTTAATCAATATACTGTAACAGTTATTCTCAGACTTGTTTACACACGAGAATCACCTCGGGGGTTGTCTTTCCAAAGCCCAGGACACAACCCAGACTGATTAAATCATGATATTTTGTGGACTAGACATCAATGATTTTTTTTAAAGCTCTTCAGGTGGCTTTAGTGCACAGAGAATGTAGGTGAGCACGGCTTTGTAGCTTTTCTCTGAAATGTAGGGAAAGGAAAGTCGTGCCATGATGGCTGTTCTGATGGGTGCCTCGGGGAGCAGCAGTGGCCTCCCTGCACCCTCCAGGAGCCAGCAGGCAACCTCCTGAGCTTTTCTACCCAGTTTTCCAGTATGTCTCCCTGGATACAGAGAAAGGCGTTATGCTCTAAAATTTCTGCAGGCAGATATCTTAGTTGGCTGTTTCCCTTTATTTATGTTGGTGCCAGAGAGGAAGCTAGACTATTATTACAATAACCAGCAAATTAGAGCTCTTTGCCTAGAGGCCCCTACCTCTTGAAAGATCAGACGATGGTCAATTTTGAGTGAACACAATCAGAGTTAGTCTCTCAAATTCTTCCCAGCACACAGGGTGGTGGCCTACAACCTGGTCAAAACAAATATCTTTGTATTAATTACTTCTCATTGCTGTAACAAAATATCTGACAAAAAGCAACTTCTGGAAGGAGGGTTTATATTGTCTCATGGATGCATGGGATACAGGCCCTCATGGGGTGCCAGTGGCTCTTACTAAGGCAGCCAGGAGCATGAAGCTAACGGGCACATCCACAGTCAAAGCAGAGAGTCACGAGTGCTGATACTTAGCTTACGTTCTAGACATTTCCTTTTTTATTCAATCTGATACCTCAGTTTGTGGTATAGTGCCAGCCCCAAGGTAACTCTTCCCTCTTCAGCTAATCTGCTCTGGAAATGTCCTCTCAGACAAACTCGGAGATATGTGGGTAGAGGGCGATTCTTGTACCTAGTCAGGATGACAATGGTGATTAGTATTCAAGCTTCTGTCACCAGTAAATCTTTAAAAATCCATGTGCCCAGCCTTACAACATTGAATCTTGGCCATTCAAAATAAAGTTCTTGGGTGTCCACTAGGAACTTTTTGAAGAACGAAGATTGTCAGGCTCTGCTTCAGACCCACTGATTCAGGACCTGCCTGTTATAAAGACCTTGATCGTCAAGAATAGAAATGTAAAGCCAAGAAGCCTTAGACTAGTGGTTTTCAACTCGTGGGCTGTGACCTCCACAGGGAATGCATAGCAGATATTTACATTATGATTCCCAACAGTAGCAAAATTAATTACAGTTATAATGTAGTAACAAAATTTTTTTCTTGGAGGTCACTACAACAAGATGAACTGTATTAAAAGGTCATAGAATTAGGGATGTTGAAGACTATTGCCTTAGACCATCCTGATATGAATAAAAAATATTCTCATAGATAAAAGAGAATCTAGAAATCTGTTGATATGGTTGTATCTTGATTGCTTCATGTCTTTACTAAAAAGAGTTCCAAGATCTAAATCCTATTGCGTGTAAAAACATGTATTTCTACTTTTAGGGCTTTTAAAACAGTAATTGCCCCTGGGTTTGTACTTTGATGAGTGGGTCTCTGCAATTACCCAAGGGATTCTCAGATCCTGATTTCTGGTTTCTTCACACTAGGAGTTGTAGAGACTCAGCAGGCGTCTGCAGTACAAGGGCCATGCATTCAGTAGCCTTCTTGTATTTGCACTGTGAGGGGTCCCTAGCACAGGTGATAAGGAAAACAAATCAAATAAAAACCTAATAAATGTCTATCTGTTGTCTGGTGAAGGGAGCTGAAGCAATCATGGCCAGGGAACAGAAATGCAATGGTTAGCTTTGTAAAAAGGGAAGGGGGGGAGGTAAAAGGTCAAAGTTTAAAGTTTAAAATTCTCGGAGAGCAGAAAGATGGGAATGGATGAACGGGGATGGTGCTCAGAGAGGGGAAGATGGGTACTGCGTGACAAGCAAGAACTTCTGAGCACTTGAACGTGGGGCGGGGGAATCGATGTCCACCATTTATGGGGATTGCCTAGAGGTCGTGTGCAATGAGGGTGAGGAAAGTCTGGCCATAGAGAAGCTGTCTACAGTAGCAGCTTGCTCTGATGATGGGGTGTGCTCTGCACTAAAACGTGAGATTTCTGCATTTAGCATTTAATCTGGATTTAGTTCTAAAAGCTCAGCATGCGTGCATGAGTCAGCTCAGGCTGTCTTGATGAACACCGCAGCCTGGTTCACCTAAAGAAAGGAACTTATTTTCTCACAATTCCCGGAGTTAAAAGTCCAACATGAAGACGCGCCAGGTTGGGCCTCTTCTGTGGCTTCTCTTCATGACTTATAGATGGCTGCTGTACCACCATGTCCTCACAGGACATTTTCCTTGCACGGTGGGAGCCAGTGTCCTAACCTGGTCTTTTTATTTCAATTTACATTATGTTTAATTATTTATTCAATTTTTGTATGTATGTACATACGTATGTATGTATGTATGTATGTATGTGTATATGTATGTATGTGTGTGGGTGTGCTATGCAATGCAAGTGAAGGTCAGAGAACAACTTCTGAGAGGTTAAGCACAGGTCATCAGGATTGGTGGTAGAAGCCTTTACCTGCTGAGCCATCTTACTGACCCACTAATCTCCCATTCTTGTCAAACAGCAGTAGCATGGAGTCAAGATTACCCATTTGAATTCATCTTTCAATCCTAACTTACACCATTAAAAGCATTATCTAAATATATAGTCACATTCTGTGATACTGGGAGTCAGGAATGTCAACCTACAGATGTGAACAGTTCTAATTCAGTCTGTAACAATGTGTACATGACCAAATTAGATTTGCAAGGAAAAAAAAGGAGGAATGAGAAACAATTACTTGAGTAGAATCTGGCATCAAAGGCTATGAACATAACAGAAGGCTAGCCCAGGGCGTCAGTGAATGCCCTTGAGAGCAGACCCAAGGGCCTTTCTGAAGCTCACCACTCCAGAGCCCCACCCCCACTCCTTAGCAGCCAGCTTCAGGACGGGCAGACAGCACTCTTTAAACTTAAAAAGTCCACAAAGGTCACCAGGGATCTTGTTAGATACAGATTAGGATCCGTTCATTCTGAGGTCGGCTAGTGGTTTTACATCTCCGCCAAGCGCCCAGATGTTGCTGCTGCTGCTGCTATGACAAAGATCTTTAACGTGTGGAGGTCTATCGGCTGGAGCATGATGGAAAGGCAACAATCCCCAGGTTTAACTTCCGGAAACCCTCGGTGTGGGGGTGGAGCCCGGCATCTGTATTCATAAGTCCTCACTGCCCCTGTGTTACACATTTACCTTCTCTGTTTTAGAAAATGCTTCTTTGCTTTGCCCTGTCTCAGAAACATCCTTTCCCCCTCCTTCCTTCTTTCTCTCCCCCATGCCTTATGTACCCAACCATCTTCTTCCAACTGAGTTATTTGGGACTTCGGATAACACCAGCCATTCCCAGGATGTCATTAAGCTGAATTTCATTATGTCCTGACACATTTGCTCAGCGAGTCTGTGATGTGCTGTGCCTCACCTTTAGGTTACATGAGATCTCAGACACCTGTGCTATCAATAGCTTGGCCTTTTGTGTTATCTCTATGCTCTACTGTACTCACCAACCCCTCCTCATTTCTGAATGTTCTTTTGCTTTGAATTTGGAGTTGGGGGGGGTAAGTTATGTTTAAGCTAACTTGCTTTTATTCTGTACTGTGGGGCTCATCACACCAACAGTACAGATAATGTCAGAATGGTCAATATTAAAAAGGTTGATAACACTCAGTGTTGGTGAGGTTGGAGGGAAGTCTTTACTTTTATGGACAATCAGAAGCATAAACTGGTAGAGCATATTTACAGTACTTGGCAACATTTAAAAACTACCTGTGCTTTGGCTCCATAGTTTTATTTCTAGCAGTTTATCTTGCAGAAGTCCACATACAACACATAAAGATAAACAAAAAAGAATGGATATAGTTGTATTGTTTAAAATGCCAGAACTGGAAGTGTCTATAATATCCATCATTAAAAGAGTTGGTAAGTGGATTGTGATGTACTGTACAATGTTACAGAGACACGAGATGAAGCTGGACAACTGACTTCAGAATTCCACAACGTGCCTTTTCCAGAAATGTTGTGTTAGGGAAGCTGACTTTCTTAACTACCAAACTGGGGCTCCCAGAAAGAGTGATGGGTAAATGAGATAGATAGCTGTGTCATGGCCTCTTATGAGTTATCCTTGAAAGTTATAGCATCCTGTTTACATTGCTACATAGGATGACAAAGTCAGAGACTTACTGAGATTCACGGGGAAAGATACAAACTCCACCATTTGCAGAGAGGTTTCCAGAACTATTGACTCCAGTTATCTCCTGTGCATCCTCTAACCTGCTTCCCTATGTGAATTTCCCAGACCTCCCCCTCTCTGTATCTCCTGTGAGTTTGGTCCCTTGGCCATGTTTTATAACCATGACACAGTCTGTAGTTCTAAAAAGTAGGAGGTAAGGGAGGAAGACTCTGCTTTCCCCATTGTATCCTTCCATGGTTTGATTTATTTCTGAAACACTTAAGTTGCTTTGAAGAGGCCAAGAAATACAAAAAAAGAGAAAATCGATTGAGGGGAAAGGGTTATTTATCCTGCAATTTGCAAGTGGAGGAAGGACTAAGCAGGAGGGAGAAAGGCAGGTAAAGGAGGAGTAGGGTGACAGCGTGAGTGGAGGGGTCTTGGCGGGATTGGTGAGCAGAAGGGAGCAGCTTGGCTGTGGCCTGCTTCAAGGTACATTGACCATGCCTCCTGCTGAACCCTATCATGCATCCACTAACTCTTCCCTGTGTGACTGTCCCAGTCCTCCCCTTCTCTGTATCTCCTGTGCATTTGTTCCCACGAGGCCTGCCTGCAGCAGTTACCAGCCTGACTTTCTCCATTATCTGAATTCTAACTCTTTCTCAAAACTGTCCTCAAAGGATGATATAATGTTTTGCTTGTTTTCTTCACTTCCACGGCGTCTTCTGTATGTCCGGGGGACAGGATGGATTCATGGCTGTGCTTAAAATAAAAGAAAAACCCTAGACCTAATAAATCCTCATACATATTTACTGGGGGCTAGCGATGCCCTCAAAGAGTGGCTCATTTACGACTGTCATCACATTCTTGTGAAGAAGGCATTCTCATTAATGCCCTTTCACAGAAGACGACTTCGGTACAGAAAGAGGTCACGGACAGCAGACAGCAGAGCTTTGAGTTAACGCCCAGAGCTTGGCTTTGGTTCTCTTCTGTTCCTGCACTTCCTTTCATCTGGGCAAACTAGAATAACAGAGTTCTTGGTTTTCCCATATAAGCATCATAAAGAATGTTTTACCGTGTTCTGCAAAATCCATCAGCAACTCAGCAGCCTTGACATTCCTTATACAAACCACCCTCTGTGTAGACATTAGCAGATGAGAGGCAACAGCCATCAGCCTGGCTGATTGGGGATTTAGTCATTTAATTTTCTCTGTCTCTTCACTGGTCTCAGCTCAGAGTAGACAAAGCCTATCTGTGTGTAAAGCTCCTAGAAGCGTGGTCAGTGGTCTATTTGGTCTACAGGGAGATCATTGTAAACATGTCCAAGAAAAACGCTGTGATAATGGATGGGATGCTCAGAAAAGGACTAGAATGTGGGTGGGGACTATTTTAAACACACACATATTTGCGGGTATAATGTGAACCAATCATTGCTAACTCCAAAATTATAAGGTCATACATTTCTTCGTACCAATGACCTTCGGCTCCTGCTTTGGCAGAGCTCTTGCTGTATGCTATCATGGCCAGGATTAAAATAGAGGGAGGACCAGGAGCAAACTGCCAACTGACAAAGTGCTGCAGAGCTGGAAGGAAGTAGGATGGCCAGACCATTTCATTGGCCCTAATTAAGGGAGGAAGTCGGGATTGGTGCGATGGTGGAGTTCAGTAGAAGGCTCGGCTTAACGTTTTACTTCCACTTTGCCGTCAGGTCACATAGCTAGGCGATAAAAACACCGGAGTGTTGAATATTAGCCCTCTTGCTTGGTTGCTTATTGCTTTTATATCATCTAAACAACTTGGTGCTAATTTCTAACATTCAACATTTATGGACTTCCAGGAACTCATAAATGTCACATCAGGCTGCCTCCTGGTGAATTTTTAATCAAGGGGGGAGAATTTCAGCTACAAATAGACCAAGAATCAAGAAGCCCAGTATTGATCGGTCAAAGTGGCACTTATGAACTTGAGGTTGAAGCAGTTTGGATAAAAGGATGCTGGGCTCTCTATGGCTCCAGAGGCTTTTTCCCCCCGTCAAGTCCAGGTGAATATCAGACATCCCCTCATTGTTATCGAGCAGGAGAGGCAAGTACTATGAGGTCAATCGGCTGTCCACGCTCATAGCTAAAAATACAAGAAGAGGAGTTGAACCTCAGGCCGATGCCAGACAGTCTCAGAAATGTTCTGCAAATCTCTAGCCAATCCCAAAGCAAGTGGCACCTTCTTCTCCAGCCAGGGTAGCGTTTCTTGGCTGGGATGGATCAGGCCCAGCTGCTCCATTGCAGCTGTAGCCGGGATCTGGCCTCCGAGGCCTTGAATTGTCCTCTCGGAGATACAGAGTGATGCCTGTTATGTCAGAGATCACTCAGCCCATGAATGATGTCGCTCCCTAATGCCAAGCCATGAATCATTGGTCTGTGGTACTGGAAAATTAACATGCGCCGCTATAAATAACTCATCTGTAATGGGCTGTCGTTGATGGCTTTTTGGAAAGGTTTGACTCAGGAGTAAGGGTTTTAATGACTGTAATTGAAATTAGATGAAAAGCATCAGTATTGGGCCTTTTCTTCCTGACCCTCGAGAGGACAAATTCCATCATATGTCAAAACAATTACGCCGTGTCAAACCTGAGGGACAGCGTGCTGCGGCACCTCTTCTCTAGCACCTTCAACTGCTGTCTCCTGAGATGTCCCTGGTGAGTGACAGGGCACAGGCTGGCAGCTCCTCGGGCACTGTTTCTTCACAAAGGGTTGTGGCATCAGAGAAAAGCAACCCCACCCAACTCCCAGGTTGAAGCTAGTATCAGCAGGAAGAGCCATTACTATTAATCACAAGGACTGTCCTTTGTACATTGGAATACAGTTTACACAGCTCTTCCACTTCCATTATCCCATTTGCTCCTCCCCAGGGCCCCAGGAGGCGAGGTCAGATACAGGATCACTATCATCATCCTTGGATGGATGAGAGGATAGATGCTCGGAGAGTTAAGTGACTGGCCCAAGGTCACACAGCAGTAGGCGATACGCAGAAACCTGGAATCTCTGACCCAGAACACAGTCTACACCTAGTCCCTCCTCATTGTGTGGCCTGGTGGTTGGTGTCAAGTATCTCTCTCCTCCTGGCTAGCCAGCCTGCTTTCGGCCTGCATGAAACCAATGCTACCCTGGGAGTTCTCACTGCTACATTCTTTGGGAATGTCAGGACAGTGTAGGAAAAAAAAATGTAAGAGTTGTGCACATTACATCAACCGATTCTAAGGTTAAACAGCTTTTTCTAGAGTAGTCTGAGTTGTGAGAGACATTCTGAGGCTGCTGGTGAAGAGCATTTGAAACAGGAGGGAAGGTGCTTGAGTACTGTATTTCCATTTTCCTTCTGGTGCAGTCAAGCGTTTCAAGAGTTTCATCTCTGATGATGCTGGCTGTTAGGATGGGGTTCAGACACTTACAAGGGAAGCCCCAGGATCGGGGCTCAAGGCCTTCCAAGATGCTCATTTTCCAAAATCCATCCACCCCAGGCTTCTTTGAAATGAGAGCCAGGCCCACCTAGAGGCTGTGTTCTAGGAAGGATAGGCAGTGAAGTTACTGTCAAGCCATTCCACTCTGTGGTAGCTGCTGCCGGCCTTGCTCTCAGGAGATGCAAAAACCTTAGAAGCGGTAGAGAGCATATGTTTCAGCCATTATCTTCTGAACCTCCAGGCCCCAGACAATTAGGCGCAGGAGCTGAGCCCACGTGTGTGCTTCCAGCCCTCAAATCTTCTCCAACTGAGCCTGCGCCAGGCTGGTAGAGATTTGCAAATGAACACACAGCATACCTTTGTTCCTTCAGCATGTCACCGTTCCCCACCTGGAGACAGCTCCGTAATCCTCCTGTGCAAAAATAACAAGGCCCACATAGGATTGCGTACATGGTCTAATTACACGTAACAAAACATCTCTTCTCAGGAGAGAAGGAGTGTTTGGTAGTAAATTAAGAGATGCAAAACCACTGTGAGCTGCGCTGATTAATCCAGCTCTCTAGCAATGGGGAAGGATCCTTGAGAAATGGGTTTGCAGTTGGATGATAATTATAAACCCACTATGGGGGCTTTTCCTAGGCACTGGCTTTCGTGTGGAGGGGAGGGGTTGTGCTTGGATAGGAGAGCACAGGGCTGGAGCTGATTCAGTCAGTGCCTCCATGTTGACTGGATGGAAACTCCAAACCCGCTGGTACTTAGAAAATGTGGAAAGAACTACAGAGTGGACTTGCCTCGGGCCCCACCACCTCCTGCTCGTGTCTCAGACAAAGTCGAGCCTGTGCATGTTGAGGGCCTGCTTCAGTTCTGCCTGCGAGGTCTGTGCTGAACTTATCTTTCCTCATCCCTTTCCCTCAAGCCTGCAGAGCCACTCTGGGCTCTGGTCCACAGGGACCTTATTGATTAAAGGGAAGATAGAACAAACACTTCAGAAAAAAAAAACAGAGAAAAACATGCTTACACATAATTACAATTAAAGCAGGGGGACGGGGGGGGGATGGGGGAGATGCTACGTGTGTGAACACGCATAGAGCGGTAACTACATAGCACTTAAACTTTTAAGTAAATGCTATTTGAATTTGTTGCCTTGCCTTTTTTTTTTTATTTTTTATTTTTTTTAGCAGACATTGGATTTTCTGAGTCGGTTTTTAAACCTGCACTTGGGCTAGTAAGCATTTCATCCCTTTCTGCTCATAAAAACCATCGTGGAGAAATGCCTTCATGATTGGGATATATTGTGCAAATGTCACTTATTCTGCTATTAGCTGTGTCTAGCACATAAGCAAGGTCTCTCCTAAATCGGCTGGTTGATGGATTCGTAGACAGATGCTATGGGATGAAAATGCAGCCGTTTCAACATTTGGAAAATTCAAGGGATAGTTACTCTAAATCATGGACATTTATGGAGCCAGTATGATGTCTCACTAAGTGAAGGCACTTGACGCCAAACCTGGTGACTGGACTTTGATCCCTGGAGTGTACATGGTGGGCCAAGAAAGAATAGATTCCCACAAATTGTCCTCTGACCTACTCTCTGCTTCTGTCTCTGTCTCTGTCTCTCTTACACTCACACATAAGTACACATAAGTACACAGACACATAAACATACACACACAAATAAATAAATAACAAATGTAAACAATTGAATCGCAAACTTTAATTGGGTTTTTAAATGAGAACAAGCAAAAGCAGAGGGCTACTCTTCACTCCAGAGGTGAGAAAATCTGATGGTTTATTGGATTGGTTAGACTCTTCAAGTCACAGTTAAAGCAAATGATGTAAAAGATGGAGAAAAAGGATTAATGGAAGGAGCTTAGATGTCAGAGGTAAGATACTGGGGTAAAGATTTTCTTTCAGGAACTATCTGATGGCCTCATATCCCTGCAAAGAGGAATGTATACAATGAAAGGACTGAAGCCCCGAGGGCCAGCAGAAAGAATGGAAACAGGCCATCTTGGGAGGTAGGAGGTTGGCGGAAGCCTCCAGAATGTACCAGAGACCTGGGAGGTGAGAGACTCTTAGGACTCAAAGGAAGGGACCTTACATGAAATGCCCGACAGTAGAGAGAGGGAACTTATAGAGACCACCTCCAGCAGAAGACAGGGCATCAAATGAGGGAGAGAGGGACCATCTCACAGTCACAACTCTGACCCATAATTGTTCCTGTCTGAAAGAATTACAGAGATGGAAATGGAGAGGAGCCTGAGAAAAAGAAGGTCCAGTGACAGGCCCAAAGTGGGATCCAACTCAAGGGGAGGTCCCAAGGCCTGACACCATTACTGAGGCTATGGAGTGCTCACCAAAAGGGACCTAGCATGACTGCACTCTGGAAGACCCAATAAACTGCTGAAAGAGTCAGATGCAGATATTTGCACCCAACCAATGGACAGAAGCCGCTGACCCTCGTTGTTGAATTAGGGAAAGGCTGGAAGAAGCTGAGGAGAAGTGCAATCCTGTAGAAGGGCAAACCAGCAGTCTCAGTTAATCTGGACTCCTGAGATCTCTCAAACACTGGATTACCAAACAGGCAGCATACACCAGCTGATATGAGGTCCCCAAGAAATATAGTAGAGGACTGCCAGATCTGTGTTCATTAAGAGATGATGCACTTAAGCCTCAAGGGAGTGGAGGCCCCAGGGAGTTTAGAGGTCAGGTGGGGTGGGGGTGGAGACATCCATGTGGAGACAGGGGGTGGGGAGGAGGTATGGGATGTGGAACAGTTGGAGGGTGGATGGGGGGGATAAAATATGGAGTGTAAAAATAAATAAATAAATAAATAAATAAATAAATATTTTTTTTAAAAAAAATCAATGATGGGACAAAGATGATCATGCATACCAGGTCGGTGTCTATGTAAAGGTAGACATTCATGCATGGATAGGGGAACATGTAAAGTTGGGCATGCTTGCAAAATGGATATTCCACAAGACGGGCATCTGTAAAAATGGACTTTTATGTTAAGGTGATATCCACATAAAGATGTGCATCTATGCAAGACTGGACATGTAAATAAAAAGGAGAAAGCATGGAAAGGCGGACATCTGTGCAACGCTGGGCATCAACTCAAGGCTGGGCATCCGTGTAAACATGGATATCCATGCAAAGCTGGGCATCCATGAAAACAAATGGACATATATGCAAAATGAGCATTCATACAAAAATGATGTCCACACAAAAATATCCATGTAAAGATTGAGTTCACATAAGGTTGTGCACGTATGGCAGGCTGGCCTTCCATGCAAAGATGGCATCCAGGCGTTGTTGTGCATTCATGTGAAGGTAGGCACCTGTGAAAGTATACATACATTCACACTGAGAGCCACATAAAGACGGACATTTATACAAGCCTGGCCATACATTTAAAGATGGACAGCCATGGGAATTTGGGCAGCGATGCAGGGGCATGCATTCATGCAAAGATGAACATCCATGCAAGGGTAGATATCTGTGCAAAGATGGACATTCTTGGAAGGATTGCCACGCCTGCAAAGATGAGCATTAATGCCAGGGCGAGAATCTGTACCAGACCGACACTGATAGGCGTCCGTGCACATGTGATTAACCAGCTAGAGATGAGCATCTGTGTGTGAATAGGAATCTGGATAAGGATTACTAGCAAAGCCAGAGGCATGCAGAGGCAGTTGGTGAACAGAGTAGAAAGAACACACTCAAGCCAAGCTCAAACAGGAAATCTCGAATCCCGGAACCTCCATATTCCTTTGAGGTATGGAAACTGGGCAATAGTGGAAAGGGGGTGGGACAGGAATCATTGGATCACTCAGGAACTGGATCTACACCGTTTCCTAATAAAGCATCCATCGAAGGGCCCCATCTCCATCACACACTGCAGGGTTTCCAGGAAGTGGAGTCATTCAAGAACATCATCAGCCCTAAATCAGCATCCCTGACCCCCTGCAAAATAGCATGTGACATTTCCAGGGGAGCTGCACTCTCCTGCGTTTAACATGTGCACCTCTACAGCCTGTGATCTGTGAAGATGGCAGGGGGAAAACACATTTCCACTACAATGGAAGGAACTTCTGTTAGAAGGGAGCTGCGTTTTGAATGTTTTAATACACAGAAATTGACACCCATCTACTTCCCTATTCAAAAGCCCTCTCTCTGGAATAGCATAACAATGCTTCCCCCTCTATATTTTCCTTGCATGCTGCCAGGAGAGATGCTGTTGTGAAGCAAAACCCTTCTGTCGCTGTCCTTTATTTTTACCTCCCCCCTCCGCTTCGCAAACCCTTCTTTTTCTAAGACTAAAGTGCAGTAAAAACTGCTAAGTGACTAAGGGATGGACCCTTCTGAGTCACCAGATCTGTCCCCCATGCGTCTTTGAGTCATAGCTGTTAACATCTCTTGACACAATCTGGCTCTTCTGAGTTTTTTCTTCTTCTACTAGTACTGCTTAGGGAAACCATTGCCGAGAGTCTGGAGATGGGCTAGTTCACCCTGATGCACGGACCACCCTCACCATCATGGCGTCCTGTCAGGGAAGCACAGGAACACCGCAGGATATGTTCACTTCTTATTCAGGGCTTCCACGCCCCTTTGTTTCTGCTGTCAAGTGATTTTTGGGACATCACTTCTCGAAATGTGCTTTTTATGCTCCAAATGGACATTTGTATAAGATGGGCATCTACTTTCTGAATGTGCACTTGCGATGCAGAGGGGAGAGCAGATTCAGGCCCATATGCTGACTGGCATAGTCAGAAAAAATTTGCTTTGACCTCTCTGAACGTCAGCTTTTCATCTACACAATATGATGAACATAGAAAATGTGGATGAGTATGGGATGATAAATTGTGATAATGGGCACGTGTTGCACCGTCAGTATCTCCATGGCGATGAATTCTCTTTTGTCTTTAGCTCCTCCCTCTGCCTTTCTGTCCCCCACTCCCATCTGCATAGGATCATACCTATGAAGAGCTATCTGTGAAAATGACACAACAATTGCTTTTATTTTTCATTTATTGGTTTTGTTTTATGTGGGAAGGGTGGGAATGACCCAGTGCTTGTGTGGAGGTCACAGAACAACTTGAAGGAGTTGGCCCTCTCTTTCTTTCATGTGGGTTTCAGGGATCAAACTCAGATCATCTGGCTGGACGGTCAGCACCTGAACTTGTCAAGGATGGAGCATGGTTGCTTCCAGAGAGGCTGTACTCTGATATAGAGAGTGCATTTACTTTTCACTGTATAATTTTTTCTTTTGATGTCCATGTTATTAGCATGTATTGTTTAAAAATACTAAGCAAAAAATGTTGGCTATGGTGACAGATGATTATAATCTCAGGGCTTCAGAGGTAGAAACAGGGGAATCACTGCTAGCCTCAGTTGCAAAAAAGGATTCAAGGCTAGCTTGAACTATGTGACACTGGCTCGAAAGAAAATAAATCCAAAATTAAGCAGAACATACAAGCTTAGAAATTCTGAATTTCTGATTTCTGGTCCCCCTTTCCCCGCAGTGTCTTTCTCTCACAATTTGCCGGTTCATATTCAACATGTAGAGAAAGAAAATTCTGCGAGTGCTGGGTTCTGTTTTGACATGCCCAGTATTGACCGTAGAGCTCATTAGGTGTAGAAGGCTACAGTGCTTCCCAATTTAAGGAGGTCTAGGACAGAGATACCCGGACAAACATTTGAAAAAAGGCTAAAAATATGCCATACCCTAGTTCCAAAATAATGCTAAATGAACCAGAGATTTAAATAAAATTCTAAACATGTATATAAAGGAAGTAAACAATAACAAACAAAAAAAATCCACACTCAAGTAGAAGAAAACAAGATCCAGATTTAATAGGGGAGAAGCTAGAACATGACTTTTTTCTTTGTTGGTTTTTACTTTCTAAATTATTTTCTGAGAATTTCATACTTGGATATGGTATATCTCAATCATATATGCGCCCTCATTTTCCCTCTCAATTCCCCACACTCCCCAATTCTTCTAAACTAATAAAAACCCAGCTCTTTTGAAAACAGGGTGGGAAGTCCCACAAACTCAAAACTCAAGTGACAAGCATGTAGATACCTACAAGGGTTGCTAACTACTACTACTTCTTCTTTTCTTCTTTTCTTCTTTTCTTCTTTTCTTCTTCTTCTTCTTCTTCTTCTTCTTCTTCTTCTTCTTCTTCTTCTTCTTCTCCTCCTCCTCCTCCTCCTCCTCCTCCTCCTCCTCCTCCTCCTCCTCCTCCTTCTTTAAAGAATAAAGATTTTTATTAAGCATTTTAAGTTGCACTCAATAGCCTCTGGATATGCCACACCACAATCCATCAACAGTTAATCAGACCCAACAGCAGTTCATTCTTCACAATCCATGAGTTAGGGCGGAACTCCCTTCACCTTACAGTAAGATCCTCCTTAGCTCTTGCCGGCAGGGGCTGGGGAGTTCCACCTCATTTCTGATCGATAATGTGATGAAGAACACCGGAAGTAGGAAACGTAAGAGGTGATTCTGATTCAAAGTACATTGTTTGGAAACAGTAACAAAACATCAAAATGATAGAAGAATACCTGCTTCTACTAAATTCCTGATGGGAAACTTCTCAAGGATAAGCAATTTGTTTCCTGCTACAGAAGGGGAGGGCATGTTTTGTTTTGTAAGATCATAGGGTTTTTCTCTTTACAGAATTTCATATTTTGCTAATATGAATATGAAGGCATAAAACAGCAACAAAGAACAACAATGAGTACACCAGGGTAAGGTTGATATTCCAAACAGCTAGATAATTTTGGGGGAGGGGGTTAGAATAAATGCAACAGAGGTCAATAATTACAAAATTTTAAGGTTAGAGCAAGATCAGTCAATCACTAAACAGAGTTAACATCTTTTATAGGACTATTACTGATTATTAGCATTTTGTTTTGCAAATGGGCCCATACTGGTAAGAATAGAAGAAAGGACAATAACATTCATAATATTAACTACACACTTTAAAAATTATGAACCATGCAGAAGTTTAGCTCAAGTAGTAGCACTAATGGTCTACGTCTGATTCAAGAAGGATGTTGGAAGGGTAAGGGTTCAGGAATATCTGGAGGGAGAGAAAGAGCCTGTAGTTACATACACTTTGTCCTTTTCGTAAGAGAAAAATGAGGACTTTGGAAATTCAGATCCCTCTTTGATATCAGAGATTTAAATAACACATTTTTTTTTTTTAGTTTTAACCAGTTGTAGTCAAAATGCTTCAATAAACCAAAAAAGACAGAAAATGAAGCGCATTTGACTCCTGCACTTAAAAAGTGAAGTACACAGCCAGGCGTGGTGGCGCGCGCCTGTAATCCCAGCACTTGGGAGGCAGAGGCAGGTGGATTTCTGAGTTCAAGGCCAGCCTGGTCTACAGAGTGAGTTCCAGGACAGCCAGGACTACACAGATAAACTCTGTCTTGAAAAAAACAAACAACAAACAAAAAAGTGAAGGACACAAAGTTTAAACTGGTTACGACAAAGCCTAGAGTTGTCTTTCTTGAACTAAAGAAAACAAATTCTGGCAGTGTTTAAGTATATATAACTTAAAATATAATTTTTAACATTTGGCACCATATGTATGCCATTATATTTGATTTTGCATTACTGTTTCACAGTGAAGCTTTGTTTTAAGGCTTTGATTTATGATTATGAAAGAAATAAGGCACAACCACAATTTTTCTTTCTTACTTAAATTTCATCACTGTTGATGTGGTTCTTTTGTGTTAAAAAAAAGTGCAACTATCAAAACTAAAAATATATAGAGTAAACTGCTGTTGTGCTGATTTTGAATACACAGTACATCATTCATACTTTACAAGCAAGTTCAATGGAGTTAGAGTTGAAATCATTGAAGATGCAAATGACCTTTCAAAGTCAACACAATATGTTCTGAAACTTCGTGACTAATAATACCATGCATCTGTGATCGGTGGGCCGCTAACTTCTTAATGCATACAGTCCTTAAAGAAACATTACATTAACACCTCCAAGCTGGAAAGAAACATGAGCCAAAGAAACAAATAGGTATTTCACAGAAAAATATATGCAAATAGGGCTGAAACAACACACAAATTAATGTTGAGGAAATACAAACTAAAACTGGACTTCTGACACCCCTTTTCACCTGTTGGGTTGGCAAAATTCAGCTTCCTTGGGGTTGTGGAGAAATAGATGCCCCTAGAAATCAGTGGTAAATAAAATGGCCAGTCTTGGTGGAAGAAAATATCTAGCAAAATTACGCATTTCTCTCGGGAATCTTGCAATTTTCCTTGATGAGATTCACCCTGAGATATGACTGCACAGATGTGAAGTACTTATGATTTTTTTTTAAAAAAATTGAGACATTATTTGCTGTAACAAAGCATTGGCATCAGCTTAAATTTCCTCTATAATGGATCTGCTGAATAAGTTTTGGTACATTCTCACAACAGCAGACATACAATGTAAAAATGAATGAGGAAGCTCTCTGTGAATTGATATGCAATGATTTCTAGCAAGTGTTATTAAGGGCAAACAGCAAGTCGTAAAAGAATACAAGTAGCGTGTTACTTTTTTGTGTGGAAGAAATAAAGAAACCTACCTCCCGACATGGACTTGTTTGCTTATTTTTATACACACAGATACAAAGGTGGGAAGTATGACTCAGAAGCTATTTGGAATGCTTGCCTACTGGGGTGTGGAGGAGTAGGGTTCCAGGGATACTGATAGTATTGAGACTCCTCTGAGTAGACCTTTTAATCTAATTTTGACTTATAAATCATATGACTGTTTTATGCATGCTAAAGTTAAATCAAATCAAGGGGACGAATGCAAAACAGATCTTGAAGCTGCACACAAGACGAAACCAAAGAAGGCAACCTTGTATTAAAGTTACAGCACGAAAGCTATGGAAAACAAGGAATTTCAAAACCTTTGGGATGCGGTACTCTGACTGTGCAGTCTTAGTGAGTCATGGTGCAAGGAAAAAACGCCTGTCAAGGCGTCTTGAATGGCTTATTAAAAGAAGTCAGGAGCTGGCTTGAGGGGGTTTGCCCCTGGCTAAATTTGAAATAATGTGAGCAGCAAAATGAATAGTGATGACAACAGATTATAATACACCAAAAAAGGGGAAGAGTTAAGGAGATACCAGAAATGTAAAAGTGTAATTCAAGTCAGGTCTATAGCTCTGTTAATCCTATTAGGCCTCTGTCAGATTCCTGGTTTCATACTGTTCTCTGTAAAAACCAGGTTCTGGGAATGCTTTCCTCTGTTAGTTCTGCAATGTTTGGTGGGTCTGTCATTATTTCAAGATGAAAAAAAAAACGTAAAAATGTTAACAAAACAGTGTGTGTGTGTGTGTGTGTGTGTGTGTGTGTGTGTGTGTGTGTTTCTCCACATGGGTATGTCCATATACAAATATGTGTCCTATACTCCTCCAGAGTATAGGTACTCCGCAGAGCTGGAGTTGGGAGCATTCTTTATAGAATGCCACTTTCTACATATTAAAAAAATATCATTAGAAAAACCATCACTTGCCATCACGGATTCAGGTAAGTATCATCAGTAGATGCCAACACCTCTGGGAGAAAGTACTTAGAGGAGGTCCATTCCCCTCGTCTCTCCCTGTAGATTACCGAAGATATACACCACTATGGAACCAAAAAGAATACTCAGAACTTGCTGGTCTGGAGGCATTGCTTACACAAGAAACACGTAGTTGAAGTCACTTAACAAAGAAATAGACTCGTAAGTTTAGATCACTGGACATTCTTTAATAAAACTTGCCCCAAATTCAGAACTATCAACTCCATGAAAGGTCATAAAGAAACTAAATCAGTGTATTATTTGCTTATACGAAAGTGCTCGTATGCAATCCAGTGCTCTGTGTACAATAAATCATTCCAAATAAGGGAGGAAAACAAGGAGTTAGAGAGATGATTCAGCCATTAAGAGCACAGATTGCCCTTCCAGAGGACCCAAGTTCGGTTCCTGGCACCTATAGCAGGTGTCCCACAACTGCTCTCAACTCCAGCTCTGTGGAGTACTATACATTTGGCCTTGAGGACACATATTTGTATATGGACATACCCATGTGGAGAAACACATAATTGATAAAGTAATAAAAATGAATCTCTTAAAAATAAAGAAAAATAGAACTCCAGCAAAGGAGCAACTGAAAAACCCAGTGGAGAGACTGTGTTAGATTAGATACTAGTGAGAATGGCAATTGCCTGCAGTAGATGATTTTTTTTTTATTGGGCCCTGGATCAAACAATGCTACAAAGAACATTATTAATGCACTTGGGGAAATTTGCATATGAACAATACATTAGATAATATTATTGTGTTAATATCATGCGAGCTAAGAAGCTTGAGAATACAAAAATCACTGTGCTTATGTGGGATAATGATCTCCTTAGAAGAAAAACATCCTCAGTGTTTCAGGGGTGAAGTGTCGAGATATCCAAGACGCATTCATAAGTGGCTTGGCGGAGGGGGAAATCTCGTGCACATAGGGGCGCTTTAGCAGTCAGGATGAGAGAAGGGCATGAAAGTTGTGCTCCATTGTATTTTTTGCTTTTTATGGGTTTGAATTTTGTTTAAAGTGAAAACTTGGGGGAACACATGAGAATTTGAGATCGGTTCATCTGTAAATTATTTCTTTATCCTAAATCCAAGTTGAAATTCCTCCTCTTAAATCCTAGCGGAGCAGAGGTAGCGTTACTTGAAACCTAATGGCCCAATGATGCCAGAGTCTACAAGATCAGCACAGAGGGATTGCCACACCCTGTCACCTCTGGGCTGGACTGCTAAACCAGTAGAGGTGCTAGTGGAGACTGCTTGACACTGAATCTAAGAGCCTGTCGGAGAGCATCCATGCTCGGGCTGCTGAGCCTCTGTGCTTAGAACACTTGCAACTCTGCATATAAAGGTGATGTAACAGGGTAGGTTCAGCAGCCGAACATCCCCGAACACCATTAAAACAGTGCCGAATTTAGAATTGCTTATTATTACTATTTTGTTTATGAGCAGAAAGCCACTTTATTACTTACTTTTTTCGTTTTTCTTATTTAAAAGTTTTTAAATTTAAATCCATGTCGATGATATTCCTCCCCTCCCCCAGCCCTTCCAGATCCCTTCTCCACTCCTACTCACTAACTTCAAGTTCTCTTTCAAAAAATAAACAAACAAAAATCCAATATAACAGAGCCCCTAAAAACAAACAAACAAAATAAATTGCCCTCCCCTAAAAGATAAAACACCAAACTGTAATTACACACACACACACACACACACACACACACACACACACACATGCCTGCAGAGTTAATTATACATTGGCCAACTACTCCTGAATGTGAGGCCTGCCCTGGAGTGGCTGATGTACCCAGTGTCATTCCACTGGAGAAAACCTATTTGCCCTCTCCCAGAAGTATAAGTGACAATTCAGTTGTCAAGCTTTACTCTAGTGGCTCTTTCCATCCATCCATCTATCTATCCATCCATCCATCCATCCATCCATCCATCCATCCATCCATCTACCCACCCACCCACCCATTTAAAAATATATATAAAAAATTAAGATATAATAAGACGAAACCAAAACTATCACATTAAAGTTGGACAAGACAACTTCACAGAAGGGAGAGAGCCCAAGAGAATGCACAAAACTCAGAGACCTCCTCATTTTATTCAATTGGAAGCCATCATATGCATGTCGAGAACCTAGTGCAGAGAGTTGGATGTTTTCAAGTGGTACATTTACGCTGGCCACTTGTGGATTGTTCCATCATGACTATGGATTAGTCAAAGAGAAATCTACTACTGTTTAAAAAGCCAGTCAACCACCCATTTAACAAATATACTTTTCTTTTGCTGTGAAAAAAAATTATAAAAATAATTCATGGAGGAAACAGTTTATTAGCCTAGAGGTTGCAGTCTGAGGCAGCAACATGGAGGCAGAAACTGCATAAGAGAAGGTGGACGAATTCTATTTACTGGCCTGCTTCTGCTCAGTACCTTTATTATATATCTCAGAACTATCTGCCTGTGGCACCACCCACAGTGGATTTGGCTCTTCCCTGTCATCTAGCAGTCAAGAGATGCCCCACAGATGTGTCCATAGGGTAATCTAATAGAGGCAACCTCTCACCTGAGGTTTCTTTTCTGCAAGTGTGTCAACCTGACAATCAAGAATAGCCATCACATACATCCTGGATGCTTGCTCCATTACTGAGGCTATAGGATCAGTTCTAGTGAGGATCAATCGACACTCTGTACTTGTGAAGTTCTGACCGCTGAAGGCAGATGTGCAAAAGCTTGTAAATCTGTTCTGGTGACTGTTGTATTGCATTCCCACGGTCTGGCACACATAAACTGAACCGGGAGGAGAGTGATGGAAAGAAACTCCTTGATAGGAGAAACTTTTGTTTTTCAGTTATAAAATTGTTTTCTTCTGTTTTCCATCTTGAAAATAAATCAGGAAGCAGAGCTCACAAAAGGCAATGTGTGGAGGATGAGCTTTCTGAAAGTTGCTCTAAGTTACCTCTATTCTCTTTTCATAAGATTAAAGTGACCATGACGTCTTTGTTTATCTGACACTCGCCTGATTTTTGCCTTGAAAATCTTGAGTCCTAGAAAATACTTAGTCCTGGGCAAACATTTATCCATCCATTGACCTGCTGACTTCCATCACAGCATGATCAGCTCTGAGGTATTCCAAATGAAGAACAGGTCCAGTGAAAGGCTTGCTCCGAAAATCAGAAGCGGATGCAGAGAAAAGAGCAGGATGGAAAGGACCCTGCCCATTTGTCTACCTTCTCCCTAGATCAAACCCAGAAAACAAGTTCCAGGGGCAGAGCGGCCACCCTTTCATGCCACTGTCCCTTCCTTGGGGGGCTTCTCTCCCTTTCTATCCAAATGATAGCTTTCTGACTAGTTTTATGTCAACTTGGCATGAGCAAGAGGTATTGTAGAAAGGGGAACTTCAGTTGAGAGAATGTTTTCGTCAGATTGCTCTGTGCGCAAGTTTGTGGTGATTTATCTTGATTGATGATTGGTGTAGAATGGCTAGGATCATGGTGGGCAGAGCTAGCCCTGGATTGGGGGTTCTGGGTGCTTTAAGAAAACACTCAAGTAAACCACGGGGCACAAGCCAGTGAGCGGCACTCTTCCATGGCTTCTACATCAGATCCTGCATCCAGGTTCCTGCCCTGAGTCCCTGCCGTAAATTTCTTGGGTGATGACTACAATCCGTAAGATGAAACACACCCATTAGTCCCCAAGTTGAATTTACTCAGTGTGCTTTATCACAGTGATAGAAACCCTGACTAACACATTTCTAGACTTCCGGCCCAGGTGAAATCTTCTTTCGTCTTTCAAAGCTCTTCCCATCTGTTCTCCAGGAATGCAATATTCCCCTAGCCAAAGGAACTAGTTCTTATTGTCTGTGTGCACACGCAGAGCAGACAATATGAATTAAAACCAGAATTATTTTAGAAATGGGAAACGCCTTCACGAATGCAGAGGGAAAACTGAAGGCTTATTCTTGTACAAGTTCATTCATTCCCCCCCCCTCCTGTTTATAACAAAGTGCCAAGAGCTGTGCCAGACACTAGGGAATCCAAATTATGTCCTGACCATGAGCCCATCTACCCACCTCCAGCCCAGTGAGATAGGTAAACACACCTGGAGCTAGTCTGGAAGGATGAGCCATGGCAGGCCAGCAGTGGCTCGTGAACACCTTGTGAGTGTCAGGCAGGAGCTAGGCACCTAAGGGTGACAAAGCCCTGTTCTCAATTTGATGTCTGAGGCAGATCCCCAAACACATGAGTTTTAATACCACACTGTAAAGGTGCTGTGAAAGTGTCCTGTGAAAGTGTCCTCCAGGGTCCTGGAGGACACAGGTGAGGGACACCGAGCAACGCTGTGGAGTCACTCAGAGTTCTGAAGGACATGGCGCCCGCCCGGATGACCAGTTGGAGAAAGGGGTTGAAGACAAGGGGAGCAGAGCGAGATGCTGGCCCATCACAGGCAAACTCAGCAGAGCAAGACAGCAGGGCTTCGTGGTCGCATGTAGGTTTAGGGTGAACACATTTTAATTTTCCTGAATCTTCTAGGAAGCTTTGCACAGTCTGCTGCCTTGATCTCCGCTTAGCTTCTGTCCACCAAAGGAGTTAGGTCAAAGGTTAGGGAGGTCCGAAAACAATTCTGAGTTGATTATCCAAGGAATCTTGTAACTGAGGTTTATTGGACCTCAGTTATTATATATTATTACATATTCCCACCAAAAGCACAAGAAAAGGGTTGTTTCTCCAGACAGAATGGCTACTAAGCTGTGTGTGTGTGTGTGTGTGTGTGTGTGTGTGTGTGTGTGTGTATTAGAAAATGGAACATATTTTAGCAAATACTGCATAGAGTCTTCCTGGGACATGTTGGCATGAGGGAAACAGGAAGAGGGTCCATGTAGACAGAATATTTTCTTTATGTATTGCCCACCCCATGCACTTAACAGTGGATCAACTTAAACTCCATTGATGACATGCCTTCTTATCTTCTCTATTCAGCAGATTATGTGTACCTTTGCACTAACACACACACACACACACACACACACACACACACACACACAGATTTATTTGTGTTTTGTCCACTATGTGTACCTTTGCACTAACACACACACACACACACACACACACACACACAGATTTATTTGTGTTTTGTCCACTATGATGGATTCGTTTGGGCTCTCTATATGCAGGTTATAAATTCTTGCAGTAAGGGCTGCTGTGGACCTCTGCACAAGGCTTTAAATATGCCTTGGCGTTGACCTCTGGGGATATAACCTCAGTGGCCTGCTTAGGAGGAGGAGAAGCGAGACCTGGCCCTGATGTGGCGTTCCCTGCCCCTCTTCTGGAATTTCTCGGAGCTGGAAGATGAAACACAGGGACAAGCTTCCCTTCTGCTTTTACATCTGGACTAGGGACTTCCCGACACAGCCCTCAGTCTGCTCTCTGCTGCGTGCCTCCCGCACACCTGCCCGAAGCCATGTCAACACCTCTGGGGGAGTGCCCCAGCAGAAGGAAGTTCTGGTGCGAAGCCAGGGTCAGTTATGAGTCAGAAGACTGGCTTTGGCTGCTCCAGTGGGAGCCAGACGAAAAGAGGAGGGGCTACTGCTTTCGCTCTTGGCTTTAGTTTGAGAAACGAAGCGGGACTCGTGGGTTATGAAGGTGATAGTGTCTCACGTGTATCTTGGGACATGGTATCAAGAACTCAGGCTCCATCCGGGGCTCATGGGAGGCCAAGGGTCACTGAGTGTCCTACCACCACATCTGTAGTCACAATGCCACCTACAAAACACAATGCACCTGGCTAACTGTGAAATGATGGGGTAGGGGTGCTGGCTATCCACTTGTGTCATTTCAGTAGGTGACACTGACTCTGCTTCACAGCAGAGGAAACGTTAAGTCCTCACAAGGCGAGTTAGCGGCGGTTCCAGGATTCATTCCCAGCGTGTCTCGTGGGCTCATTTTCAGTAGGTAAAGCATGCCCTGTCAACACTGGACTGTATGTGGTGACCCCGGGTCCTTAGTAAACTGAGAACAGAGACCGTGCCTCCTCACTGCTACATAACTCAATCTCGTTGCCTGTGAAACAGTGCTGATCTTTTCATTTCTTTTCATGTAAATCAAGTTTGAATGTCTCTGTGAGCCTTTAGAATCAGGGGAGAAAGTGAGACAGGCTGCAGGCGCGAAGGTCCCGTTAGAACTCCCTGGGTTCTTCTGCAGACCCTGCCAGGGCTCGCTGCCAGATAAACAGCCTCTCAGATTTCTCACGTGTTATGAGGCATTGCAGATGACTCTGTATAATCAAATATGCCATTCCCCATCTCATTTGTAATTTCACAATTTAGCTCTCCGCGCCATTTAAGCACATATAGAGCCTCTAGAGAAATCCCTATTTTTTTGGCTAAAGCTTTTATATGTAAGCTTTGTGCTGATTTGGGTCTTTGCTGTGTCTAATAAGATTCTTGTGAAGTTTTCTCACGACGAAAGGCTTTATAAAATTTAAGGAAGCATGGAAAGAAAGCCCTGACTGGTTACAAATCAAGGTAAGCCTAAGAAGCATCAAGGCAGGAGCCTGCATGGAAGGCTGGATGACTATTTCTTCTGTGTCTAATATGACTGGCTATCTGAAGAACGGTACCATTGTTCTACAATCATGCAGTATTTGACTATGTGCAAACATTCTCTGTGTTGTATTTGACTTGAGCTTCCAACCTCTCCATAGAGCAGGGGATTATTCTCTCTGTCTTGTGGATGTGGAAAGAGGGGGGTTTGGAGAGGTTAAGTGGTTTATCCAATCTATGAAGCTCATCATAATTAATGGATAAATTCCACGGCTGCAAATCAAACCGAGATCTTTTGGTTGGAATTCTAGGCCATCTGCTGATCTGGTTTACCTTCCTGGAGGTAGTACTTTGGATAACAGTTTCTCAGATGAGGTGAGCAGCCTTGGATAGCAAAGTCCGTTTAATTCTTTCTTCCAGCCCTCTTCGTCCCTGCTGCTATCAGCCCCCTCCACCCCCAGCTCTGGCCACTGCCCTCTCTCACTTGGATCATTTTCAGTTTTGGGAAATCCCAGTGTATAGGAATCAGCCAAGAAAGACTGAAGGTGCCGGGAGATCAAAGATAGGCAGAGAAACCCAAGGATATACAGTGTAATATATAATGGATGCAAGGACAGATGACAATGTCTCATGAATGGTAATGAGGCAAGAGGGTCCTTTTTACCAAGGCAGGAGGAAGCCAGATAGAGCTGGCTTAACATAGCCATGAGAACGAACCTTGGCTTCCTTAGAATCTCCTGTCACATAGAACACATGTCAAGACACAATCTGGGCTTTAATCCAGCCCTAAGTGTTTAGCTGACTATTTGTTGATTTTGTTAACTTGATAGGGTTTGCAATGCTTACTAGGGACATCTGAATGGCCAGACAGTGGTCATGACGAAGACAGCTACAATCATGTCAACCTGGATCCCTACAGCCTTAAGCCAGTGTGTCTCTTTCTGGTTTTACTTGTCTTGGGTCTAATCCCCAGACTGCATTAAGATGATTTTCCTAAGTGAAACACTTTGCCATGTCTCTCTTCTGCCTTAAAGCACTTCGCCTGTTTCAATGATCTTTGAAAGTATCCAAACTTCCTAGAGTGCCCTCTAAAGTCCGCATGAGTTGAGACTGTTCATTTTCTCACACTTGGTACTTGCCATTCTTATCCTCTGAAATCTGGACCCTCTCCTCTATCAGACTCAGCTTGGGGTCTTTTCCCTCTTTTTCCTACCCACTGTTAATTTTCCCCTTGTTTCTTGCTTTTAAGTAGCTGGGTTTCATAATCTGAGTTCATTGCAACTAATTTAAAAAATCTATTTATCACATTACTATCATCAGTTGTAATGGCCTCTGGAGTTCATAAAATTCAGATATTATCTCCAGTTGGGATATGATAGCTATGATGGACGGCATCCTGACGGGGACATGCTAAGACACTCAGCCACTTTCTTGTCATGGGCAAGTGGTAGACTTAGAAGTCATATTTGGAAATCTCATATTTGAGTGCTCATACATGTAAGACTACATGCCTTGCTCCCTGGTTCTGGTAAAGTGTTTTGATATTTAGATTAAGGTACTGAAACAGGCTCATTGTATGGCCTAGAAAGACTTCCTGAGAAGTGTTCCCAGGCAGATGGAGAAGCCCCAAAGAAAAAGCAGAAAAACAATCCTGTTGAGCCTCCAGCACGAGGGCTCATTAAGCCCTTTAACCAATTTTGTATGGATCCTGTCTTCCCAACGGACCAGAAATAAGTCAGATGGGATTTGTGTGGTAAACTTCCACCTGCAGGGACCTTACCCCTAGAGAGAGGAAAAAAAAAAAAAAAAAAAAAAAAAACAACATCATTCATGGGTGGAGTTTGCTGTTGACTGCTGAGTCATGGGGGCAGTTCTTTCTAAGAGTAATTAGAATTGTCACTCTCCTGGGGAAAATATTAGTGTTGCCTAAATGGCGTGAATGCCAAGGCTAATATGGCTCTGGTTAAAACTCCCAACATGCTAAATGCCTGTCCAGGCAGACCTAGTCATTCTTTGATTGCTTTCTCTTGGCAGTTACATGGCAACAAGCAGTAGCATTCTGGAGGCGGGTCAAGGAAGACTGAGAAGTAGCTCTGAGGGGGTGCAGTTAATGCTAAGCCACTGTGAAGGAGGAGGAACTGTCGTGTACACAATGCAACGTGCGAGCATGTTAACACACCTATAGGAAGAAAGAAATCTTTAATAAAAATGAAACAAATAGTAAATTTGCAAAAAGAGATGGCATTAGAAGGTCAGAACCTAGACTAAGAAACACACAAAAAATTGCATGTTTTTTTTTTTTCCTTAGGCGGATCCCAGCTTTCAGTGTTTGTATGTATATATGTGGATGGGGGTGAGTGTAGGAGTGAAACAAGCAATGAAACGTGAAAGGGGCAAGGAGGTTGAAAAAAAGAGGTGTCGAAGAAGATGGACAGGGCACCAGGACAAGTGACACGAGAGGAAGGGGGAAGGATGACAGGAAGGTGGAGGTTCAAGGAGGTTCTAGGGGCTTAGGAGTGAAGAGGAGGAGAAAAGGGAATCAACAAAAACAAATTTTGTTTGAAAATTACAGAATGAAATCTAGTGCTAATTAGATGTCAAATAAGTGGTAATAAATTAAATTTTAATAAAATATTTTTTATGTAAAAATCTAATTTGATTACTAAAAAGAAGAACATGTACCTAAACTAATGAAAGGAAGCTGGATGAGAAGGTAGCGGTCCTTGGAAACGAGTTCTTTGTTCCACATCAATTCATCCTAAAGGCATTTTAGGACTTCAGAACTGAGCTGGGAGAAGATGGGAGAGAGGGAAGAGACTGGGACCACTCTTAGCTGTCTGGCTGGTGCTCCTGGGTGGATCACTGTGCCATTTTATGAGTTTCACAGCACTCAAAAGCGAGCTCTCTCCTTCTCTCTGCCCTCTTGCCTGCTCTCCTCTCTCTGGCTGGTAATCAGCATCCTTCGGAGCACTGGGGATTTGAGGAGTCTTCAGATATTGGAACCTGGCACATGGATGGTACAGATCTGGAGCTCTCAGACCATAGATTGCCATCGACACGGTGGGTAGGATGGGCTCACGTGGGAGAGCACAAGAGAAGAGTCTCCCCTGAAATGGCTGACGATGGCTTGCTCCTTCTAGAGTCAGAAATAGACACAGAAGTGACTTTCCACAGTAGTAACTGGGAAGGCAACGGGGTATGTCGAATACAAGGGGCGAAACGAGGACACAACGAAGAGAAGTGGGAACTCTAAGACACAGGAGCGGTTAAGAGTCTAGGAGAGGAGGAAACAGAATAGCCAGGGGTAGAGAATTGTGGATGTGGTGACTCCGCCCATTGCTTTTGAAGAAGTGCTCTCCAGGATTGAGACATCCTGCCTGGTGATGCCTGTCCTATCTGAAAGCAGTCACGTTCTCCTGAAGAGCACAGAACTGGTTATGCAGTTACTCCAGCATTGTCCGGGAATCCTTGTGAGGCTCTCATGAAAGCAAAGAGCCTGTTGATACGCACCTTGGACCCCACCTTTCTTTTTCCAAATTCTTCGTGATGTTTCTGCCAGTCTGGTGACATCAGAGCAGGAGGAAGCTTATGATTCTTCGGCTCCTGTTTTTGAGAGGCCACTTGGAGGACAAAGTCATGACAAGTTGACCACAGAGTTAAGAGCCATTCACTGTTTATAGCCTGTGTACAGTTCATGTGCCTCTTGGAAAAACGAGTCCATGCTCCTATCTGATGTTGCATGACTGTCTCATTAATCAGGGTGTCGGACTTTAAAGGTTCCCGTAAGGCTTAGACTTGTGACCTTTTGAGGTGCAGAGATCAGCAGTTCTGAAAGGCACAGGGTCTCCCACCCAAGGCCCTAAATACCTTCTTAGTCCTGTTTTAACAGCTACAACTGCAGGCTGCTCAACTCTGTAAAGGCAGCATTGGCATTGCCTTTGCGATAGATAGAATTTACACACTAGACCCACCCCAGACACGTGCATCAGCAAGGCCCTCCCAACACCCCATCTGAGGGACATCGAAGTACATTGCTATCTGAGCATCCAGACTTCCCCAGTGTCCCTGTGATGGGTAAACAAGATGGTTTCAGAAAATCAGGCTCATTGAAGTAGAAATTGGAGAAGGCAAAGGAAGGCAGTCTGACCTGCTACAAGCCGCTGAATTATGCTGAACCATGCAAAGTCTATCCGTGAAATTCCAACATCTGGGTGCCAAGTGTTCAGGCCCCTGGAACTGGTTTTGGCTCGTGACTGGGGCAGCATTCCGCTAGGCTGTCCTCCTATGCCTGGTTCCTGGGGGAACAGATGCTAGGGCTGCTGATTTCTGTTTCTTAGCTGGCGTGTTTGCCAGCACTGCCTGGACATGCGGGTGGAAAGAAGGGAGATTAATCCAGGCACTAAGTCCTATTATCAGAGGCAAAAATCCAGCCCTTTTTTTTCCCACACAGCCCCCCAGAGAGATAACATTAAGGGGGTGATTACTGGCCCTGTATTATTCTAGTCTTGGTAAAGTTGTTTTCTTCACCCCCACACCTATGTTCAAGGTTAATTCTGTGTTATTTTCTCCCTGCAGGCCTGCACCGAGTGCCACAGGGAATGGCATTTAGCAATGCCAAGCAGGAGAGGCAGAGAGAGCAGCGTTAACACCACATGGCAACTGGCTGAGTCCGAGGGAAGGACTGGTGTTAACTGAAGAAGGGAGAAGCCGCAGGTGCTCAGGGCACCAGCAGAGCTCCTTCTCGGGAGCTGGGACTACCAAGGCTGTTAAGGGCTGTTTTCCTCTGGTGGAGACTGCACTAGAATCGCCATTGGAGAGAGGCAGAAGATGCTTTGCTTTAGAGAGATGAGGGCCCCTGGGAAGCTGTGATTGTGTGGTGACTGTGTGGCAGGGGGTGGGGTAGGGTGGGTTGTGTTGAACAAAAGGAATGAGTGGGATGCTTGCTTCTTAGATAGGTCTTCAGTTAGACTGAGAATGTTGGCTGTGCTCCGATCGCTAGCCCTGCCCCCTGGGTAGGACCCACGCTAAACACTCCTGCCTGTACCCCAGGGACCATGGAAGTCAGAAACGAGCCATACACAGTAAAGGATGAGCTGGCCTGTGCATCCCGAATCTGAGCCATTCTACTCAGCCACAACTACATCGTCCCTCCCCTCCATAGACCCTTTTCCCACTCAGCATTCAATCTCCCTTCTCTACGAACAGCCATGATTTTATCGTGGGTAGAAAGACACCGAGTCACGCAACATAGCTCGACAGACTTTCTTGCAAGTCAGCCACAAGAAGTCATCAGGCCTGGCTGCTAGGAAAGTCACTGATGGGCAGAGAGCCAAGCCCGGTCTCCCTATGCACCCCCACCCCACTCTCCATCTGTCTATCTGTCCATGTGCGTGTCTGTGCACATGTGTCTCTGTGTCTATGTCTGTGTCTATGTGTATGTCTGTCTCTTTGTCTCTCTGTCTTTCTGAATCTCTCTCTCTCTCTCTCTCTCTCTCTCTCTCTCTCTCTGTGTGTGTGTGTGTGTGTGTGTGTGTGTGTGTCTGTGTGTGTGTGTCCAGGCAGTTAGTAACAGAACTCAGAACTGCACAATGGAGATAGTGGATTATGGAGCAGGCCAGAGGAATCTGTTTATTTAGAATATCCATGAAAAGGGGCATTTTCTTGACTCTATTGTGTGTGCAGTGACCCTTAAGTCTCAGGGACATACACGCCTTCTCTTTGCCTCCCACATTAGGTCAGCAGGAAAGTCCCCGTTCTGTTCGCTGCTACCTTACTGGGACCTAGTAGCATATACTCCCCAGTCCTGGGCCTCCACCGAGTAGAATCCCCGCACAGAGTTATCCGGCAGGCACAGGGTGAAGTAACTCAGCAGAAGGACCCTGGGTAGCTTGGCCTGGGCCAGGGCCCAGTGCAACGGATGCTGCTTTCTCCAATGTTTATTGTCAGCACTCAGTCACAGGACTACAAAGGCCAATGAGAAGTGGTCTGCAAATGTGCTGGGGGGAAGGAACAAGTTTTAGTAAGTGTATCCTCCTTTGCAAAGCTTACTAAGAGATGGAGGAAAAGAAAAAGAAGGAAGGACATGGACTAAAGGGATGAAGGAAAGGGGGAGTGGTAGGAAAGGAAGGGGGAAGAGGAGAGAACGGAGGAGAGAAGAGGGGAAGGAAAACTAGGAAAGGGAAGGGTTGGGGAGAGGAGGGGAGGGTTGGGGAGAGGAGGGAAGGGAAGGGGAGGAGGCAAAGGGAGGAAGGGGAAGAGAAGGAGGGGCAGGGGGAGGAACGGGAGGGATGATCAGTAACTGCTCATGCCTCCTGGACATAGAGAGCTCCCTTTTCTGAGACACAGACCCTGCCAGGCAGTGGAAGCACAGAAAAAGCGCCACCTGATTTGAGGCTAGCTTTGTGGTCACCAGCGTCTACCTCCTCTTCGCTGGACCCTTGCTGTGTTCAGATGGCCGTGACCTTGTCAGTAGGAAACTTTTAATGGTGGCCAGTATATATCCACAGCCCCACCTGAGGCCATGCCTAGAGGCTGTCTGTCTGCTCAAGGTGTCCGGCTCAGGTGTCAGTCAGATTCTGAGTTGAATCAAAATCCCTTGCTGATGATTCTCTCCCTGACCTTGAGCAGACACACAGCAGACAGAAGGCCTCTTCTTCTCTTCTGCAATTTGATTGCTTTCAGATCTGTAAAGCAGACACAGTCCCTCCCTTCCTCACTCCCTCCCTCTCTCTCTCTCCCTCTCCCTCTCCCTCCCTCCCTCTTTTCTTCCCTCTCTTCCTCCCTCTCTCTCTCTCCCTCCCTCCCTTCCTCCCTTCCTCTTTTTGGAGGTTACATGAATCCACAACCCTGAGCAGAGCAGAGGCTTAGCAATCGCCAGCTGTTATTTCCGCCGACCTGAGCATCCCTTTAATTGGCTCTGTGTCTGAGAGCAACTGCTGGAGTCCACAGTCTCTTCTCCCCCTTTGCCTTCACTCCCTATGTATCTGTTCCACACCGGCACTTCTAGGGCTCTTCTGGGTCTGCCAGCCCCAAGCACAATGTGATGGCTTTGCACACACAATGGATGTGCATTCTGTACATTGGAAGATGTTGAAGGCCACCTTTGACCTTCGTCTACTGGAAGCCAGGACTCTACTGGAAGCCAGGACTCTGCTGGAAGCCAGGACTCTCGCCCGTGCTCACATCAATCAGAGCACCTCTGCACATTAACTGGTGTCTTGTGGTGATAAAGTCTCCCCCAGGTGAGAAACGTTATTCTTCTGTCTTCTCTATTTTGTCTTTAATAAACTTCTACATATACCTCAGTGCCCACTGGCCATGACAGCACCCACGGGAAAGCCTTCCCATCCTCTCCAGCAAGAGCTAATCATGGCTTTGGCTTTGCTTTCATGGTACTTTGTACTTTTGTGTGTCCTTCACTCCCCATGTCACAACCTCTGTCCCCAGCCTCGATATCTTAGTCTATCCCCAGCTTCCAAGTCAATGTCTAGCATGGGATAGAGTACAGCTCTTTCAGAAAGATAAATGGCTGGAAAGATAACCAGTTGGTAGATGGCTTGCCCCACAAGCACATGGACTTGAGTTTAGTCTCCAGCACTGATGTGAAAAGCTGTGCATGATAGCACAGGCTTATTTTAGTCTTGGGGAGGCAGAGACAGAAAGATCCCCGAGGCTCAGTGGTCAGCAGGTCTAGACAAATTGGTGGGCTCTGGGTCTCAATGAGAGACTCTCAAAACCAAGTGGATGACTCTTGAAGAACAATAGAAGAGGCCAGCCTCTGCATGTACTTGCATACTCATAGGGAGAGAGAGAGAGAGAGAGAGAGAGAGAGAGAGAGAGAGAGAGAGAGAGAGGCTGGGGTCTAGGCCTGCTGTGGACAGCTTATTTCTGGTGGCAGGTCCCCTGCAGGGATGTGTCTTCTGCTTCTCAGGATCCCAGATACCATCCATGTCATGGTATGCTGTCCCCAGCAGAGAAAGACAGACAGACAGACAGACAGACGGACAGACAGACAGACTGGCTGACACAGGCAGACAGAGAGCTATTTAGAAAATGCTAAATGGCTAGATCAGTGACTGTGGAGTAAATACATGCCTTCCTGTAAGACAGATCATCAAGTAAGACTGACCCGATTGCTGGACCACCAACTGAAAATAAAGCAAGGACTTCTGAGGACAGGGGTGGTTTACCGGGCTGTAGTGTGAATGAGGGAAGGTTCAGCTACATACAATGAGATCAACTAGGATGACAGAGCACGAGGATGAGTGGCGGATGCCACACAGATCTGGAAGAAAATCTGAAAGCCTTCAAGGGCTCGGGATGAAAATTCACAGGCATGTCTGATGGGGACACTACAGAGCAGCGGACGGATGGACAAGGTCAAAGGAACCACCTGACACATGTCTATTGCAGGTTTCAGGGGGAGGGACCAGTCCACCTTATGATTGCATGTTGCCATAGCAACACTCTCCCTCCCTGGCTCTTGCTGGTCCCAGTTGGACTTACCGTCTAAGTTCCTACCCCAGGGCCTTTGAATGGCCCACATGACAATTCATTCCACTCAGACTCCTGTTCAGATAAGACCTCCTGTCTTCTAGGTCTATTATCAATTCCACTATTTACTCCCTGCCAGTCATTCAGCTCTGCTTTTATTTATAGCATTAAATATTTGTCTGTGTATCTCACTCCTTGCCTCCCTCCAGTCCCACAAGGAGGGAGATCTTTGTTTCTGTTTTAGTCTCTGCTCTAACTTGGTGCCAAAAGTAATGCACACAGTCAGTGCTCCACACGCGTTTGCTGAGTGAATAAGTGGATGAGCAGATGGAGTTTGTTGTTGAACGGGCCTGGAAATGCGGATGGGAGAGTGGCAGAAACGGGGAGTGTGGACCTCTTCAGTGGAGAGAGACTCTGGGCTCTCAAGGTGTGTGGGGATCCAGGGTGCCTGTCTCAAACGATGGCACGCAGAGAGGGAAAGCAGAAGCATTTCCATTTGTCCCGCTACTTCTTCTGGGGGTACTTGTGCTAGGAAGGATAATTGTAAAGCATCAAGTGCCATGGAAACACTTATTTAATACCAGGGCTGGGGCTCGGGCGGCGGCATGCTCTGCTCTGAGTGGCAGCCAGCAGTTCTGGTGCTCCTCCAAAGCACTTGGTTTCTTGGACAATCCTCAGTACACAGTGATTCAGTGCCTTCTGTCAGAGCATCTCAAAGCATGGCACCAGCCGCCACCGAACTGGCATCCTTGGGAGGAGAGGTGGCGCCCAGCAGCAGGTGCTTGGTCAGTTTGCTTCTGGCGCATTGGTCCCTTCGAAGCATGTGGTCTTTTCAGCCCCATGGCCGTTCTCAGGCTTTGGTGTGCTCACGGTGTCCATTTTTCTCGTCTTGGCCAAGAGTATCTGGAAGGGGTGTTTCTTTCTGACGCCTCTCATCATAACTCTGCCCACACAGCCGCTGTGGAGGCTCGCAGTTCCATTAGGATGTGGAAGGAGGTGCTGGAATATGGACAGCCCTTGTGTTGCCAAGGGGGCCAACCACAGCTGCAGCCCCCCTTCCCCGGGCCAGCCACAACTGCAACCCCCCTTCCCCGGGGCCAGCCAGAGCCGCAGCCCCCCTTCCCAGGGGCCAGCCACAGCCGCAGCCCCCCTTCCCCGGGCCAGCCACAACCGCGACACCCCTTCCCCGAGCCAGCCACAGCCGCAGCCCCCCTTCCCCGGGCCAGCCACAACTGCAACCCCCCTTCCCCGGGGCCAGCCACAGCTGCAGCCCCCCTTCCCAGGGGCCAGCCACAGCCGCAGCCCCCCTTCCCCGGGGCCAGCCACAGCTGCAGCCCCCTTCCCCTGCATGCGGCAGCTCGGGTGGGTGCAGAAGGGGGTGCTTTGGATGTCTGTCTGCTCTCGTGCAGTGCTTTCTGGGATCTGTCCTGGGATTTGTGCATTTCCGGGCAAGATGCGTTCTCAAAGTGACATGGCGGGAGAGATGCAGGTAGGAGGTGAACCGACCAGGCTATGCCCATGAGATGTCCCGAAATAAGATCCATTCAGGACAGTGGTGAGTCACACAAGCCTCTCACATTTTTTTTCCCCTGGGGAAGGTAGCAAGATGAATTCACACAGACTCCGGCTTCTTCTGCGGCAAACATAGTTATTTTCTTGGTCTATGATCCAGGAAAATGTTTCCATTCACAAAAGTATTGTAGCTTCTTGGAATGAGGGTCTTATTCTATTTTCTATTGTTAGAATAATACAATGTCGGTGGTTAGAAATTTCTAAAGCAAAACTGGCTTTAATGTGATTAGTTGTGGTGAGGGTCTTCTGGTGTCACAACACGGCTGACGGTGTGGTGACAAAATACAGCAAATATGGGGAAATTGAGGCCATGTCCACTCCCTTTATTCTTGTTAATGATTGGCCATCACGGAAACTTTGATTCTCTGAGATCTCTACCATTCTGTTTGGAAAGGGTTTCCCCATCAACCTGCTTGTCACCAAGTAGACCCCACCTCTTTAAGGATTTCCCTACTTCTCAAAACTGCCACAGCAGGGACCAAATTTCTAATGTATGTTCCTATCGGGCATGAATTCCGTGGCAATGGGTCCATCTTCCCCAGCTATACGCTCCTTACGCAAGTGAGGCCCCAGGCTAAGTACGTCCCATCACCTCTAGGGTTACCTGCCACAGCGCATCTCTGTGTCCACCGAACACTCAGGCCACATCAAAGGAGTTGGTGATGAGCTAGCAAACACTGATCAGTGGAGGGAAGGAGTCCGGACTGAAGTAAGCGGGCATCTTCTGCTCAGACCCTGGGGCGTGCTTGCTGGACAGTGCAGGCTCGGGTGTGGACACCGGTGCGATCTGGATCCTTACTATGTCTTAAGCTGTAGAGGCCAGAGAAAGCCAGAAGGGGAGTGGTTGGCTAAATAAAAAAATTAAAAAGAAAGAAAGAAAACAAACAAACAAGCAAAAACCAAACCAAACACACACAAAACAAAAAAGCTTTCAGGGTTTCCTAGGCAGGCAGGTATCTGACATGCGCAGTGAGCATCCCTAGCCCGCATGCGGTCCATCCTCTTCGTCCTCCAGCCGGCCCCTTTCAGCCTGCACACAATCCGCGGCCCTGGCCTCCACCTCTCCTCTACCTGCTCCCAGGCTCTCTCCCGCCATGCCTTTTGATGACTTCTCCTTAGTTGCCACGAAGAAGTGCTCGTATCAGCAAACAGATGGCGGCTCAGGCATGTAGCATAAAATATATTTATCAAGGCAAACAGCTGTAGCCCATTTCATTCTGCAGATTTCTATTAAAAGTTCTTCTGAGCTCCGAGGCACTCCGAGGCAGCAACCTGAGTGCAGACCAGGAGGCACGGTTTTGTGCGTCTCTTCTCCCCCCCCCCACCCCTCCCCAACCCCCTTCTTCCTTCCTTCCCAAGCCAAAGCAAAAGCAGCTGTCCTTAGCACTCTTCTGGGCTGCCTCCCATTAAAAGACCACAATTGCTCTTGCAGTCTGGCCTCTCGCACGTACTCATACTCTTCAGGGGCCCGGGTGATGAGCAGTGGTGATGCGCGCGCTCCGAGCAGGTCTGCTGCTGGGTGCGGGGCAGATGTTTGAGCAGGAAAGAGGTCTGCTTGGAGAAGAGCCCTGGCCCTGGCTTTCTTCACACTCACCTTCTCGTCATGTTTTTAGGGTTGCTGTGGTGCCACTCATAGTGGCTCTGACTTGAGTGCCACTCTACTGTGTGAGATCTGAGTGGGGGGTGGGGGTAGGGGCTCTGCTATTCATTCGCTTTCAACTTCCGGGGAATCGACCTCATTGGTCTAGACTCCGTTTGCTTATGGAAAGGGTGATAATTGGATTTACAAAGCAAACTCCAGTCTCTTTTCAGGCTGGGAAGGTAACACAGATGTGTAATAGTCAGGCGGAGACCTGACCAAGGTACCTACTGTCCGCCTTTTCTGAACGCAGCAGTGCTTAGGCTAAAATATAGGGACTGGTAAAGATTGTGCGGTTCACTGGGAACTTAGCTTGAGACCTCAGAGACGAAATGTCTGCTAATATTGCACCTGGCTCTAATTTCTATAGTAACCATACAGGATAAGGTAGAAGTCCATGGAAGGCAATTCCTACAATGAAATGGCCAATAGGAAACTGTTACATTCTTCCAAGGTAAAAAAACAAACAAACAAACAAAAAAAACCACACACACAACAACAACAACAACAAAAAAAACCAAAACAAAACAAAAAACGGAGGCCTTTGATGACCTCTTATTGCTATAGGAACTTCTAATAGCCATGGGGAGTCTTGAGGTCTGCTGACAAACTTTGAGGTACAAAGCTAACCATGAGACCCATTTTTGCTTATTTAACCAAACCTCCTTTACATCTTGATTGGGTTAATTTAATTATGCTTTTCCTGTATCTCAGTTTGCCCCCACACACACATACACACACAACAAAATGGCAATACAAATAATACTGAGTCCGGAGAGTTGTTATGAGGATTAAACTAATGGGTCTGAATAATTAATCCTGAATCATGTAGAGTAAGCATTCGATAAATGCTAATTGCTGTTTATTAAGGTTACCCTCCAGCGTTGGTATACGGGCACAAAGCAGGAGAGGTGTGTTATAATGGAGGGGGGGAGGTTGTGGTGCTAATATTTACAAATCTCTGGCAAGTGACATAAGGCCGATCCCCTCCACTGAACACGTCATTGCATGGCTTTTGCTTGCAGCCAAGATGGCGCACTGAACATTCCTCCAGTAGATGATACTCTCTTACACGCATCATCTAATTGGATTCCTCAGAGGGAAAGAGGCAAGCAATGTCTTCATAATTTCACAAAGGCAGAGACGTACGACTTCAAGGAGGTTATATAATTTGTTCAAAGTCACTCAGCTGGCAAGTTCATGTCTAAGATACTCAATTCCCTCGACGGTGGTCTTTCTGCTTGATGGAGTTATTGTTCCTCCTGGGAAATGGTTGCTTATGATCGTGGGTAATTAACACTCTCCAGCCAGGAAAACTGTTGACTCTCACTATGACTTCAGGTGCCTGCTTTAACGCTGACTTCTTAGGAGATTTTCCAAATCTCCTAAATCAGGATATCCGGGAGAAGGACCCAGTCGTTTGTATATCTCCTGGATGGTTCTAGCTGGGGAATGCTTGGCCAGAGAATCCTACCCAGAGAACCCAGCTTTGCACTCAGATCTTGTATTAGCTGCATCAGGGACATCTCGTAAGGGCAGGAGAAAGCCGGGGCAAGGAGGGGTAGCTAGTTTGTGGGATGGAAAACTTAGCAACAGGTATACAGTTACGAATAGGAATAGGGTACCTTTCCAGACTTGCATGATAGGTACGCAATGTCTTCTGGGAAAACAAAAGGTGGCCAAAGATGAGAGCTGGGGCACCATGTAGTGGTTTCACACTATTGGTATGACTTGCTTGACTGTCCTGTTTCCAAAGTGAAGGTGCCAACGCCAGGTAAGGAAGTTGTTTCTCGGTGTCTGTTAGATCTTGCTCAGTCCAGACTGCAGATTCTGCAATTAGCCTCCAGGTAAGATTGGTCCTTTAAATTATCTGGAAATATCCAAAGGAGGCGGGGTAAAATGCTAAAAGCTTGAGGTATGGAGCTTGTGCCCGATCTCAGGAGGCTTTTACTTCAGGAGGTGAGATGATTGCTGGCTGCAGCTCTGTGAGGATGATAACAACTGCATAATTATAGCTGCGCAGGTTACAGTCAGCTTCTCTGGCGGCTCCTCCTCAGTCACTCTTGTTGACACTTTTCATGGGACTCTCTGCACTCACCCTGACCTGCCCAAATGCTCTCAGCTTCCGCCCTTTGGCTCAGGCTGTGTGGCCGGCAAGCTATCCTTCAACCTCTAACTCCACTGTCGACTTACATTCCAATTAAGTCCTCCCTAGCCAAGCTAGTTCCATTCATTTTCACAAAGGCAGACAGGCCCACCATTCTATTAGTTCTCAGCTCCCACGTTGTGTCTCACGGTGCTGTGTGTCCTTTCCCCTTTCCCTTCCCCGGATCGAAGTGTCTTGAAGTCAGGACCTATAGATTTCAGCAGAGAATTTCCTGGCAGGAATGTAATAGACAACTGTTTCGTTTGTCTATACCACACCTGTGTACTTGCTGGTGGGGGACACAGGCTTGGAGGCCCTGTGTTCAGGCTCTGAGCCTTGACGTGACTTGCTGTCACTGGACTCTTCGGGTCAGACAGCAGCAAACCCAAGGGGGAGTGGCATAGTTTTGCCAGCCTCAAGGCTGCACAGATCAGAGTTTGGAAATGTTGCAAGGAGCTCATCCATCCTTGTCTCTCAGGCCTGCTTTCTCACCACCACTATTCCAATTCTTAGACAGGTTGCCTTTTGCAATGGAGGACAGGAATGGTCTTCCCGCATCCCTAGGTGTACACCCCGCCTGCTCAGACATTCAGAGGAAAGAGAGTTCCCTTTCCTAGAAATACCGATGCAAATTCAAGGCCAAGCCTTTGTCGTGTGACTGACTGGCTACTCCTTTGTAGAAAGGTCCGTGAGCCCCCACTTAAGCCAGGGAGAGGGAGCAGGTGTAGACTCGCACAAAGAAGAGAAGGCGCGTGGATGCTTAGCCGGCACAAACAGCAGATGCCCAAGCCAGGGTTGTTTAACTTTTCCTGGGAAAATACTCCACCACCCAAATTATGTTCTTTAACGATGATTTCATTTCTGATGCTAAACAGGCATTGTACCAAAAAAAAAAAGTACATGCATTAATCATAAGATAAGTCATTCCCAAAGCTTGCAAAGATCTCGGGGCAGCTTGTGTATGGAATACGCACCTCAACTCGCAACCCATGCAAAACGATCCTAAAGAAGTCAGCGAGGCGTGTTGAAGAGTCAGGAATGTTAATTGCAGCATCTACCTAAAAAGAGCAACAAATTCTAAAATAACAAATGACTGTCTCAAGTAGAGTATGGGTTAGATACCTTATAGTACAGTCATTAAAAATGATGTTCCTGCAACGTACTTGATATAGAAAAAAAATGCTCAAGGAGTTATGATATAATGCCAAGATGGAAAGCATTTATATGTTGCAATCCCAAATTTGTGTGAATATGCATAGCTTTAGTAAAGGCTGGGAAGAAAACACTCAGTAATGTTAAAAGTTTGGGGAGTGGTAAAATTACCAACCAATTTTCCCTTCCTTTATATTTTTCTGTTTCCCAAATATTTTCCCCCAACACATTTTGTAGTTTTTATATGCATGCTTCTGCATCTGGGCAACACATTAGGTTGGATTCACGGTGGCTGCAAAGTGGGATGGTCCATCTTCTTCAGGGCTGGGCTTGGAACGGCTTCGGGGAGAAACTTCATGGCTCGAATTTCAAGGCTAGGCAAGGAGGGGGCACCTTAGCTTCCAGTTCTCATAGCACGGGGGACTGGGGGACTCGTTACATCCCTGTGAGGAGGAGGCTTCCTGACTGCTGACTCAACTTGCAGGGCAGGTAGATAAAGAGAGAGGGAGAGGGGAAAGAGAGAGAGAGAGAGAGAGAGAGAGAGATTCCTTCTTGGAGGACTGCAATAAAGGAGCATATGTATCAACTAAAAAAAAAATTCCTTGGCAACAAAAGCTTTTTAATTGAACACAGTCTCTTCAGCCAACTTATGTAAATTCGATCCCAATTTTGGGCATCTATTTTGAGCACAGAGAAAAGCGGTATGAATCTTGCCCTAAAATTGTGCTCAACAGAAGGGGTGACGCCATATGGATACCATGCAATGGGAGCCTGTCACCTGCTAACCGCTGTGAGAAATTACAGGTTCTAATCGCTTTCCTGCTGGCTAAGGAGCCCTAGTGGGTGGGAACAGCTTAGGGCATCAGCTTAGGATGTGACAGGCAGATACTCTCCTGGGGCCTTATGGCCACAGGTGTGACAGGAGTCCCAGAGTGAGAGGAGGAGGGAGCGGGTGAGCGGTGGGTGGGAGAGGTACTGGCTCTTTTCACCAGAGGAGAGGGGAACAGAGTTTCCTCTTAGGCTACTGCGACCTGCACTTCAGGGTTAGCAGCTATCCCAATAGGAGGCAGTGGGGCTCTTTGGTGAGTGGAGTGACCTGGGTAATTGTCTCACTGAGAATCTGGGAAGGGAGAGAGTGATCTATCCACTACACTGTGTGTGTCGGAGGGGACACAGGGCCAGCGATACAGCTTTCCCAAGGCCTGCTGCTGCTACCCTCCTACTGGGGGAGCACTGGGGAGCACTGAACACTACCCATCACTTCTTTACAGTTTCAGAAGAAGGATGAGTTTTGTTACAGGGCCGTTTCCTCCTGTTATGGGATCCTTTAGTCAGGTAGCAAATTATGATTGGGAAGGAGTAGAGGTTGCTAGGTTTCACACTCTAGGTAGCGTCTTATATACATCTGGGGACCTTTTTTTCTAGAAAGGGTTCTTACCATAGATAAAATGATCATTAAATACAATTCAGCAAGAGATGCAGACACGTTTTCTGTTTACTTTCTCTGCACACCCCAACCCCATTCACTCCAATTTTCAGGCCAAAGTCATAGGCCAACTCAACTTCTGGGACCTGGCCTTTCCCTTTCCTTGGTCCTAATGTAGATCTCTGTTGGCTTCATAGGCACATAGAGTCAGGATGTAATGAGTTGAGTTGTAGGATGCCTGAAGCTGGAGCTGCTGCTGCCTGTTTTGTTAGGCACTAACTCAGAGAGGACAGACATGGCAGACACCTGAGATGACCTGGGTCCTGCCTGAAGCTGCTTGATGAAACAGAGCACAGGAGGCCAGTGTGACTGGCTGCAGACAGCGGTGTGTGTGTCCAAAGCATTCAACAAACGGGCCAGGGAGCAAGGGTGCTTGACACACAGCAAGGGAAGGGTTAAGTCTCCCGGCTCTAGCTGTGTTTCTTTTGTCTGACTGAGGAGCATTTAGGTTTTAGGAGGAAGATTTGCTATCTAAATAACCTACCGGGCCAAGGACACATAATATCTTCCTTCTCTGCTTTTCTTCTCTCTTCCCTTCTTCTAGCATCCCCTCACCCCCAGTCTCCATCTCTCTTTCCACCCCTCTCTTTCTCCATCCCTTCCTCCTCTGTTTCCGTCCTTCATTTATCATATGTGCTCATTGGACACTTAAGGTTCTACAGGTGTCATGTTAGTGACTTGGAACAAAGGAAAAACATGGGCGAGACATCCCTGGCTTGATGGAATTTACAGCCTAAGAAAGACACAAGCAGTCAACAGTCACGCTGGATTGAGATGCTTTTTGTGGACATGGGGGGGGTACTGTGATGATTCATAAAAGAGCTTCTACATCAGATTACCAAGGGCTAGAAATAGTCAGTGGGGTTCTGTAATGGTTTATGAGTGTGTGTGTGTGGTATGTGTGCATGTGTAAGTATGTGTGCATGGGGAGTATGTGTGCATGTGTGTGTATATGCATGAGTATGTGTGTACATGTGCATGTGTGTATGTGTGAGTGTGTGCATGTGTGTGTACATGCATGAGTGTGTGTGCGATGTGTAAGTGTGTATATATATGAGTGTGTGCATGTGTGTATGTGTGAGTATGTGCATGTGTAAGTGTGTATATATGCGTGTGTGTGTGTGCTTAAAGAGGCAGGCAGAGATAGACATCCATACAGTCTAGGGAAACTATTAATTCACTGAATGAAATCTTGGGACAGGTGTCACTTACTCGACAAGTCATCCGTGACACTTCGTGTTTTCAATGTTGTTTAAATGAGAGCCTGAGGAATGGATGCGGAGCGCTTTGCACAGCTGCTGCCCCACAGAAATGATCAAAATGTGCTCGTTGGTCATAATACTATGTTTTCTTTTTCATAGTTAAAAAAAAAGGAGTTTGGGTTTGGTTTTAATGATGTGTGTCTTCCCATGGGTTTGTGCATGTCCCTGCAATGAACTCTCAGGCCAGAAGAGAGCATCAGATTCCCCTGTACCTGGAGTTGTGAGCCCCCAGACATGGATGCCGGGAACTGAAATTGGGTCCCCTATAAAAGCAGGATGGAGGAGCTTTCTCTACAGCTTACAGCCCTCTTTTAAGTCACCTCTACCTCCACCACTACCACCAGCACCAGCACCAGCAGATTGCTCCGGTATAGTCTAAACTGCCTGCAGTTTTATCCTCCTTCCTCCATCTCTCCAATGTTAGGATTACAGGTGCACACCAGCCCACGTCTGCTAGTGTGTCTTACACACAGTTCAATTCAATGAAGGTTTAAGGTTAAATAGTCACTGTAACAAACCATAAAGAAATAAATTCACTTTTGGTTGGTTGTTTTTGAGACAAGGCCTCACTATGTAGTTTTAGCTAGCCCGGACTCACTGTGTAGACAAGGCTGGCTTGGAACTCATAGAGATCGCCCCGCCTCTGCTTCCTGAGGGCTGGGATTGAAGATGCGCGCCACCGCACTGCAGCAAGAAGTACATTCTCAAGCATAGAACAGTATGTGTAAAAGTAGAGACATGAAAACCAGAAAAAGCGGTGGAGACTAGGAATGCATGAGAGGGTTTCAAGGGATGAATAGGAGTTCATAACAGGACAAGGAGCAGGAGAAAGGATGCAGCAGGTGAGGGAACGGATCATCCTGGAATAACCAGGGAATTGCCAGAGAATAGATGAGAAGATGGAGTGGCAATTGTGGAGGATGAAAAGGTTGTCAGCAGTGGAATAACATTTTAAACAAATTACCCACAGTGAGGAGCCACTGGCTGCATATTTCTATTATCAGGCTCATCCAACTGTATTGTAAGCTATCTACATTTGTCTCCCCGCAGGATCACAAGCTCGTTGGATGAAGAGATGCTTCCTATTATTCTTTTTACCCCTGGTGCCAGACAAACGCTATGCACTCAATATCTGTTGAATGACGAGTGATTAGGATCCGTTCCCTAGAGGAGCCTGGACTTTGCTGCGGCCAAGCTGCACCCTTCACTCCGGAGTCTTTCCCTGGAGGATGCGGCATGAATGTTCCATGAATCTGATGAAAGGAAGCCAGAGGAAGACAGGGGGAGACAGACTCTTACTGTCTGTCCACTTGGCAGCAAGGTCTTATGGGGGCACCAATCTGGGGAGAGTGAGGGAGGTGATGGGATCACATCCTTTCGGTGTAGTTTCATCCCAGACGAGGATGACTTTGATGAAAGGCTGGTTTGGGGGTTGACTTGGACTGGAATGGGTGCGTGAGCAGATGGGCGTGGCTAGAAACAGCTTCTCAGGGGACATAATAGGGCTGGAATAAAAGGAGAAAGACTCCCAGTTGTAGGGGCCAGCTTTGACACCGATGACCATGGAGGCTGCAGGGAGAACACGGCATCTCCCCATTTCAGGCAGAAGTGGCCACTGAATTTCTGGCCTTGCGCATTGGAAAGTGGGGATTTAAGAGATAGCTGTCTGTACCTGTCCCAGGGCAATTATCTGTGTAATGGAGGAGAAGGTCCCCAAACACTTGAGTATTCTGCCCAAAAAAACGGAGTTCCTCCAGGGTAAGAGGGAAGCAACTTTTCAGCCATTCGGGATGGTCAGTGACCTGGTTGTTTCAGGCATTTGGAAGGTGCCCCAAACATGTTCATACCCCATACATGTTTATTAAATCGACAGGATGAAACTAACAGCTGAAGCATGCGCACAGCTTACTGGGTATCAAACACTGTCTGTGGATCCATTTGTTCTCCACAGTGAACCCCAGTGGAGTTAGGTGCTCCAGTTTATGGATGTTAAGAGTGATGGAGATGAGGTCCACCAAGCATCATTGGAAACCAGGTTGTGACGCATTGTCTCCTGGGGCTTTCCTCCTGTGTTCCTGGTGAGACTTTGGTGGAGATGGCATCGTTATGGTTGCTTTCTGATTCTTGCTGTGTGCTAAGCAGGGGGCGGGGGAGGGGGAGTTATTTACCAATCCGCTCAGGAGTTTATGGCAGTCATGCCTACAGCTGCAGCCAAGCCAAGCAAGTCTCAGTATCCCAGTAGCATGATCCATGGTAAATATCACTTCTTTCCTTGAAAGCAAAGCCTTCTCTGAGCTGCGCTTTGGGGCTGAGTGTGTGCTGGAGCCTCAGAGGAGGGCAGGTCACCCTAGACAGTTAATGCAAGCACAGCTGCTATCCCCACCGGAGAACGGTCTCTTAGTAGCGTCCTTGGCTGGCAGCTAACGAACTGTTTCTTGCATTGGCACTGATGGAGTGGCACTCTGCTCTCTGCTGGGCTTGCTCCTCTAGTAGAAGTGCCTCCCTAGGGCTGCTGGGCAGCAAGGCTGACATCTAGGAGAGCTTCCTTCTTCCCAAGACTGCAAGGGAGCTTGAGGAGGCTTGGACCAACTTTGTTTGAGCTGAGTGCTTTCTCTCAACAGCTGACCTCAGCACCCTAACCTCACCTCACAGTGGTGCTGCAGCAGTGCACCAGGGTCCCCTTAAAGTGCAGGCCAAGAAGAAAAGCAGTGTCCTCCTGAAGAGCTGGCGACTCATGCCCGCATTTACTCTCGGGTGCAATGGTTTGATTTCACAGGTGGCCCAGAGGTTGAGCGCTGGATGGTCTAGCAAGATAATTTATTCCTAAAGCTTTAAACTTTAGGGAATAAAAGGGAAAGAGAATCCAAAAACTGGCTAGACAGCACCTTGCTTCCCCGCTTCCTGTCTGTTGCTTATTTCAACATGCCATTTTGCTTCCCTAACAAAAACTGTCTTTATCAGTTGACTTTATCTGGGGATCACTCCCATAGATGATCAAAGTAGAGAAAGTCAGAAAGACCCAGATGTCTGATTTTTCTGTAAAGGAAATCACTTTGCCTTGAATAGAGACTAGCCAGAGAGTGAGGTCTCTGATCTGCAGAACCTTTGAAGGCCCTGAAGGTTAGCAGACCATTGTGCTAGCCATTTCCTTAGCTTATAGGGTAGCCATGAGCAAGTGAGTTTGTTTCTGATCTTAGGGGTTTTTTTTCTTTCTTTTTGTAAAATGTCAAGTAAATCTGTTATGTCATTTTCCCTTAGTTCAATTAATAATGGTCAGGGACCTGGCAGGAGACTCTGAGCTGGGATATTTTCATGTATGATCTTATTGTACCCTCAGATCTTTAAATACAATTAACAAGACAGGTCTCATTACAAGCTCCATTCTGTGGAAGAGCTGGATCTTGAGGAGGCTGTCTTCTGACTTTGCTCTGGCCTTTTTGTTCCAGGACTCTGTTTGGAGTGCATACATCTGGCCAAAGAGACAGACATGTCAGCACAGGGTTGTGATAAAGTGTGGTTGGGCTTCTCTCACTTGTCTCCGAATGGAAGAGCAGAGAAGTCTACTGGGACGAGAGGTCTCTGTGACTTGGTGATCTACAGTAGCTTTCCAGTGACAGCAGGCCTTATGTTGAATGGTACTGCAGATGCCCAAACACAAGACATTTTTGAAAGACTGGGATTAGGTCATCATAGTTTGAAGGCCTTCAGACTGTTGTGTGTGGCTGAGCAGTGATGAGGTGAGGGGTATGAGGAGAAATAGTCAAGAGTCTGACCTCAAAATTTCACAAGGCGGGGGTGTGGGCTCTGGATCCTAAAGCAATACAGAGCGATGGATATTCTTAGTAGGGAGTGACATCATGAGATTTGAGTTTTAGAAAAATCACTGCCTGTCTCATAAGATTTCTGTAGGAAACAGGCTCAGCCGACTCATAAAACCGTTACAGATTGTAGCTAAGCACAAAGTCAAAATAGCACACACGACAGCTAATTAAAAGTCTCAAAAGTCCCCACTTGGATGTTTGTCTCTGCTACCTGAGACCAAGCCCTATTTCCTAGCATCGTCATAGACTCAGTGCCCAATCTGAGAGCCACTTTTGGAACTCTGGGCTGGACTGGAGCAGAATAGGACAGAAGAGAACCAGGTGATTGCAGTGCATACTCCCCAGCTCCTCTCTTCTTGGCTTAGGAGAGCCAGATGTTCTGACGTGCAGGTCAGGACATCTTTTGTTTGAGCTCCCATCTATTCTGAGGGGACTTCTTGGCTGGCCTACTTGCTGAAGGTGGCTATGCATCTCTGCCTAATTGAATCCTCATCTTTGCAAAAGCATATTTTTGTGCTGTTGCCTAGAGGCAGTCAGGTAATGGGTGCATTTTTAATAAAGCCAATAAGTAAATAACTGTCTTTTCTCCCTGGGAAATCCAGAGGGACTCCTATGCTATTTTACTTTGAAACCTGGATGCCTAGAATGAGGATAGGGAATCTTCACACAGCTTGGACTTTCAGGTTGATTCTAATGGCTATCCTAGAACAAAAGAAACATAGCTGCTACCCAACACAGGCATGAGTCCCCTGTGGAGTACACAGCGCTGGGACTTCCCTATCCCCAGACACCTTCGAGTTCACACACTAGCAGCCAACCCCCTCTAGCGTTGATTTAAATACATATTTGCCACGACAGAACAGACCCACAGCTGTGGGTAGTAAGCCTCTGAGAAGGTTCTGTTCCCTGCCCATCCATTGCAGCACAGACCCACAAGGGGCGAGGGGACGGACCCAGAGATCTAGTTTTTAAGCTCCAAGGTGACACTATCACAGCTCTGATTATCTGCTGAAGGTTATTCTGCTCTATTCAAGGTGTCTGTGTGCATCCTGAGACTGCCTGCCCTGTACCCCTGTTCCTCCCATTCTGTGAAGTTGCGACGGTTATTCTTCTTACTGCACTGGACTTTGCCATTCATTTTCGCAGATTCTTCCTGCACTCTCTCCAATTAGTCACATTCCAGGCCAACGTTCCTCTTCTCTTTATCTCACACTGTAATAAGCTTGCTTGCCTTCAATTCCTCTAGCATTAGGGCACCAATAGCTTAAGTTTGTGACACCCCACTTAGGTATGCATACTTTCATTTAGCTTTTTACCCATACACACACACACACACACACACACACACACACACACACACAGAGAGAGAGAGAGAGAGAGAGAGAGAGAGAGAGAGAGAGAGAGAGAGAGAGAGATTTGGAGATTTGGAGATTTGGGAGTATGCATGAAAATGCATTTGTGTACCCGTTGATACCAAAGGTCAATGTCACATGACTTGCTCCACCGCTCTGCAATTTGCTGCTTTGTAACAAATTCTCTCACAGAGTCACCAAGCTGCAGAAGGTCCTTCTGTCTCTATCTCCCCAGCACTGGGAATTCAGGTTATGTGCTCCTGTGCCTGGATTTTCACATGGAGATCAGTACTTGGGCCCGCACCCTCGCACAGCTAATATATTACTCACTGAGGTGTCTCCCCAGCCCCTGCCTCCAAGTCTCTGTCTCCTGACCTGTATTTAGCTTTATAGGGCTGCAATAAGATCACTGTGGGTGGAATGTTGACAGGAGTTTCACACAGAGCAGATGTTTAACTTTGTCTATCACACAGGAGCTTGTAGCTTGCAGCAACATGAATTATTTACCCTTGCTATATAAAGCAGGTGGTTCACAACCTGTGGGTCATGAACCTTTGGGGAGGGGTGTAAAATGATCCTTTCACTTAGGGATCACCTAAAACTATCAGAAAACACAAATATTTACATTGTGATTTATAACAATAGCAAGAGTATAGTTATGAAGTAGCAATGAAATAATTTTAGGGTTGAGTCACTACGACATGAGGAACTTTATTAAAGATTTGAAGCTTTAAGAAGGTTGGGAGCCGTTACTCTTAGAGAGTAATTCCATATCCAAAGAATGCCCTCCTCTGTCTTCCTCTTTGATCGTTTGCTGTCTTCTGTCATTCCAAACCCAATCGTCTCTACCACCTTTCCAGAAAATTCTTAGATACCAGCACGCCAATCAAACGTAAGCTCTCTGCCTTGGTCTAGTCTAAGCCCTATCTTAAATAGAGGAGAGCTTGCAGTTTTAGAGACACCAAGGGTTTGTGTTCATAGTTATGCATGCCTCTATTCATTGTTTGATAGTAAACATTGTGTGCTTTACACTAAAACTTGTGCGAAACCAGAGGAAGTGAGCTCAGTCTTAACAAACAGCAGAATGCTCCTTAGGGAAAAACTCGAAGGGCTGGCCCCTAATCAAGTAGCTTGAATCCATTTTATAAGTGTGGTAGTTGAGGCAGCCTTCTCTCTCGGCTGTAGAAGCCAAGAAATACAGCTTTGCAAACAGGCCTGTGCTCACTGTTGCTTCCTTGATCCTAAAAGTTTACCCTATGTGTTTTGCTAAAGGGAGCAGGTTAGTGGAAAGCCACAGAAACATGGTTTGGGACTGGGTTTAGAGCTTGGCCCAGGACACCGTGCTCAAGGTCAAGGGTTCTACCCTTAGCTCTGGAAAGTAAGAAAAGCCCACAATGCTTTGGAATAGGTCAGAATTTTAGAATTAGTTTCAGGCTTCTGTAGGAGCCCTTCCAGAATTTTCCACTAAATGCTGTTGGCCATGGCCATAGAAGCGAATGCACATTTTCTCGAAGCTCTTCTCTGATATATGCCTTCTTTGCCTCCCCTCTTCTTTGGGTGTATACCCTCTCTGCTGCTTCAGCTCCATCTAATTCCTTGCCCAGTTGTAACGGCGTCCTTCTGGAGTCCCTCCTCCCCTCCACAACAAGAACAGAAGTTCTTCAGGTTCCCTTTGCCTGTAGAACTTCCTCTGTTGAATCCCACAGAAAGTGCCTGGGCGGATGGAAAGTGATTTATAATCCAGAATGCGGTTTCTTTCACCATCGGTTCCGGTTTCCTGCCTCAGGAATCGCTTTGCATATTAGCACTACATTGATGACATTCAAAACAGGTGCAACTGCCTATAGAACAGCTGTCTCGGCCCACTGAAAGCGGCAAGCCGAGACCCCGGGTGCGTGAACCCTCCTTCTGATAAGCTTCAGAGCAAGTAAAATCATCATTAAAGGGAAATTGACTTGTAAGGATGTGCAAGATTCTAGTCATTGCATCTAACCACAAAGAAAAGTGAGGCGGCAGCGGCCAAGGAAGTCTTCTTTAAAAATGTATTCAGCAGAACAACAGCAAAGAAATTGCTATCTCGAGAGACAGAGTGGCACTGCACAGCTTTTAGATCCCAAGGAGGCAGCTGGTGCCCTCCTGCATGAGGGGGGTCCCAGCCTAGAGCAGGTACAGAGGAGGGAGCATGGTCCCAAAGGGCATTTTCTCAGAAGTATGTACCAGGGTAAGATCAGGCTTTCAAAAGACAGAAGGGGTGAGATTTCATGTTAGGGAGGCTTCTGGGACATCAGGTTTGGAGCTGGTCTAGCTAGAATTTGATCCCTCAAGGTTTGGGGATCTGAAGGGGGAAATGTCTAAAATTCCTCCCATTTAAGACACAATGACTTAAACAGTTTCACTAGAGCTGGCTGTACTTCTCTGTGCACACCTCACATATGCAAGCCTGGCCTCAGCTTTTATCCCCATGTTATCATCTGCCAAGCTCTTAATGTGTGTCACCAGCTAAGCACAGCACTTAGTGTGCCTTTACCAAGATCTATTGAACAGATGCAGATGTTCCACATCTGGCTAACAAATGCCGAAACTGAAGATCAGGGGCAGCCATTACCTGCCCTGAATCAGACAGTTGGAAAGAAGCAAAATCAGGATGTGGATTCCAGCTGCCAACCCTAAAAAGGCTTAGCCCCTCCCACCTTTGTCTTGTTTCAGAGTAACATTGAACTTTCTTCAGAACCATAAGGAGCAAGAGAATAGGGCATATGCAGAGCCTCCTGCTCGGGCACTCCCATGAACTGCAAACTGATATTGCAAAAACAGAATATCTATAGGAGGGGAAGCAATATTGAGAAATAGAGATGCCAAGCGTCTTCAGGTACCCAGAATCTGACACAACAAGGGTGAGCAGCTCAAGCACTTGGCCAAAAACTGAGTTGTAGCCTAGAAACCATATCAGACTCTAGGCTAGAGGCTGCAATGCCATGCACACCCAAAGAAATGCTTGATCCCCAGCAAAGAGCCCCAAAGATTTTACCTTGCAAGAAACAACAAGGTATCTATCCATGCACATGCAAAGGACAGTTGTTCACTCATTGATGAACCAGAGATTGCCTTGGCAACCGTAAAGAGGGAGACATAACTCTCTGTGCACCAGGGTCTTCAAGGTGGCATCATAGAGAGAGAGGCCTTAAGAAGACCCTCACAGGGATACTGGCCCACAGTCATAATGTGTCCTAAAGTGAGCCAGGCATAGAAAGTCAAACACTGTTATTTCCCCATTCATATTTGGGATATAAAAATATAAACATCCTAGAAGCAGAGATAAGTGACTGCAAGAGGTCAGGTGAAGAAGTCAGGAGAGAGGGATGCCGAAGGATTGGGACATGGGCTACTGTCACAGGGGAATTCAGCTGTGCTATGACCCGAGTGACAACAGATAGTGACACTGTGTTGTGTACTTGAAAAGGGCTACGAAAAAGAATTTCGGATGCTTCTATTACAAAGAAATGATAAATGCTCGAGGAAAGAGGCTTACTGTGACGGATACATAAAACAATGTACCCACCTCTGGAGCCATCACTCCATGTTCCATAAGTTGATAAAATTTTCATGTGTCAACTAAAATATTAAAAAATAAAATAAAATAAAATAAGCAACCAGCTCAGGAGCCTTTTCTAGTAACATGCTTGTCCATCCGTTATCACTGGAGAAATTCACTGTGAACCTGCCATCCTGGTCAGGTGGAGACGCTCCCCAACTCTACCAATGCTCTTGTTCACCTGCTGCTGTTGCTAAGCAGACTTCCTCCTCCTGTGTACGCCATAGTAATTTATCCCTGTGGGACCCGGGGTTTGAAGGTTCTTTAGCACCTTGGCCAGCAGTTCCTTCTTCATTCCAAGCTTGTCAGGTGCACAAAGAGTATTTTAGTGAATCAGGCAAACGTAGGAGGGTAGGAAGTCTGACTCCCAGAAAGTAAAGCTAGCCTGCATAGCCTTTTCCCCCTGTAGGCCTCTGTATGTGATCCTGTTGGTGTCTCTGCCCACCTCTTGGGTGCGGATTGAAGTCCCGAAGCCAGGTGAAACCTGAGTCAGGCTTTTAGGTGGCAGATAAGCTGAGGAGACAGAGCTGGGATGTGGGCAATGGATCATGCTTCCCTCCACAGACAGCTGCCACCGTCGTTCGGAAGCCCACATGTGAATATGGGGAGCCTCAGGGGGAACATTCAAGGTTTGAACAAAAGAGTTGGAGTAGATTTGCTTTACCAGCAATCCCCATCTTAATTAGTGTCATTTGCAGAGAGGGCCCACTGCACCCTTGCTTCCGCTCCAGCCTCAATTGCAGTCCTGAGAGGCGGGGAGGCAGCTCATCCCTGAAGGCTGAGTCTGCCCTGCTTGGAGAAAAATGTAATTTTGTTTTAAAAACCTTGGGGAGGTGTTAGGTCTCTCTGATGGAGAGAAAAACAAAGAGAAGATGGTCTGCAAGATGCCGCCTCTCTTGTGCTGCGGCCCAGCGGCAGTAATTACACAGATTAGAAGGTATGTGTTTTAAAACTCATCTTTCCCACATACCTGGCCTCTCTTCCAGGCATTGGCTGGCCTCCTGTTCACCTTCTTGACACATAGTACAGGCTGGCGACTTTCCCAGGCTCACCCATCACACTTCACTTTGGCCTCTTGGGACCCAATCAATTTAGCTTCCATCCTTCCCCCGATCTTCCTCTCCAGGCATGAATGTGGTATTTTAGACCCTTCAAAGGAAAAGAACATGGAAATAAGTTGGGGATGGATGGTGAGAGTCCCATACAAACCACCTAAAAATAGTGTATCAATCACCTATGCCTTTTAAAGGTGAGCTGCACAGTGCTGAGTAGCCGATCTCATATTTAGATTTGGCAGAAACATGAAGCTAGACGCTGTGTTGTCTCCCATTTTGAGAAATGAAGAAATTGAGTCGATCAAGAAGTTAAAGAATATTCCCCAGGAGCACAGGTGGTGGTGACAGGGCTATGATTCCCCAGGGCCAGTGGTTCACATCCTCTTAGCCTATGACTCTCGGTGTGATGTGCCTTTATAGTGTGGACCCAGTCCCTATCCTATGTCCGTTCTTCTCTGGCCATTATTGCCTTCCCACTTATCAGTGACCTCATCCTCTACCTGATCTTGCCTTTGCTCTTGTCCTTCAGCCTTAGCAGGAATAAGCATTTTCAACCTTCCCTTGTCTCCAGCTCTGAAGAGGGTTCCCCTGGAGGAGTTGAGAAGAGAGATGGTGCCAGGGCAGAGTAGAGAGCACCCTTCCTCATTAGAGGTGCATGTAGGGGGTTAGGGCTGGAGGCCAAGAGGGCAGAATCCAACTAGAGTACCATGTACCCCCATGGCTATGGAGATTCAATTGCTAAAAGTAAATGTAAAACAAATTGCAAGAGAACACCCACAAATTAATCCAGCTCCTGTTGTTTGTGGTAATGATGGGAGCCCTTCCAAATCATGTTTGCCTTTTAGCAGAGATCTTCTCTTTAATGAGTGAGGTCAAAGGCAAGTGTCATCTGTGAATATCAGATGCTGATGAATCCCAGGGAGTGCCAGGACTCTGAAAATCTTCCCACCCTTGGCTAGGTTAGTGTCCTCCGGGATGAACATATGAATACATCTGCTGGATGGGGGAGCATTGAGGAGGATGAGGGTTTTTTTTTCCTGCCTCATCATAGCATGCCACTTATTCCTGTCCCTCATCTTCCTGCTTTTCTGGGGGACACAGCCTCCACATCTGTACATCACCCCTCTCTCCTCCTACAGACCACCTGAGCACAGCCTCTCTACCTAGTCAGAGAAGAAAGCTGAGACCATGTAATTATGACATCCTGGGGGTAATTTTAACTATAAGTCATTATTCTAAAACAACCGATGCAATTCCCATTTGCCAGCACAAAGAGATGATTCTCACTAGCCTGAACTCACTGTCAAACATGCCAGGAGAAATAAAAAGGTGCTAATGCAATATAGCCCAGAAATAGAAAATAAGATTAGAGACAACACTCAAGATTCCATGCTGCCGTGTGTGTGTGGAGGTGCAGCTCAGGGTTTAGTTAGCAGGAGAACTGTCAGACAAAAGCCTCTGAGGTCATTAACACCGGAACCTTCATTAAAGCAAGTGGATAAAATTAAAGGTTGTTTGGTGAGGGTTTAATTTTTCCTGGAGGTTTGTAATCTTTGAAGAGCAGTTAGTGCTGGCTTGGGGACCAAGGTGCAGGCTTTGGAGTGGAGATCAGGGTACTGGAGTCCTGGCCTCCTGGAGACCATTGAAGGCAGGTTGCAGGAGGGGATCTTGCTCAGTACTAAGGGCTCTGGAAGTAGTTAACTGAATCCTTCTGGCTTGAATCAGCTTCCTTTGAGATAGCCTCATGGTGGCCCTGCAGCCTCAGCAGTAATTGCCAAGTAAGTAGAAGGATTTCTATTGTAACTCAGTGGTCTTTTGAGGACATTGGAGTTTCAAGCTCAGGACAGGAATTCAGAGCAGGTCCAAGGGTGTGGGAGAAAACAGGAACAGGCTTGGCTTTGGCAAACTAGTAGCAGTCAATGGTCATCTTTTCGACTAGTTGCTTTGGGGATCTTCTCTGAGCTCTGGTGTCTCCCTATCACCACATTCCGGATGCACTTTCTTTGTGTCAGAGTCTGTTACCTATATATTTCTTCAGTATTAAGAGACAACTTGAGTTCAAAGGTGTTAAATACAGATCTCAGGGATGTGTATAGTTGCTGAAAGGCACTTTTGAAGATAGAAAGGACAGACAATGGCAAAGGAACCTATTTCAGGTGATGGGATGAAGGTGGCATGTTTGGTTAATGAGGAAGGATCAGGGGACAGGCCCTTGCATCACACTCTAGTACTGAAGTATGGAGTTAGACGTCAGGACACCTGGGATCTAGTCTCTACCCTGTTCTAGAATACAGGGTGAAAACTCTTTTTCCTTAGGCATCTCCACATCCAAAGAGACCAGAAGAATGACAATTGCCTGGACGCTTAACCTAGGAGAGCGTAATGGTTGGGAAGTGTGCTGAGATTCTGAGTGTGTGTGTGTGTGTGTGTGTGTGTGTGTGTGTGTGTGTGTTGTGAAATCTCAGCTGCCTTTTCTCAGGTACTGGCCATATTTGTTTTGAGACAGGGTCTCTCACTGGCCTGCAGCTTAACAAGCAGGATAGGATCTTGCCCATGTCCTTTCCAGGCCTTATAAGTACAAGTCACCATGCCTGGATTTTTTTTAATGTGGGCTCTAGGGCTTAAATTCAAGCCCCCATGCTTTTAACACAAGCAGTTTACAACTTCTTCTACCTCCTTGGGCCCTTTGACTTGAGATTTTGAAGGAGACAACAGTCCTGGAGTAATGTTACAAATGATACCCTTTTGCTAGGAGGATGATTGGGGCTTTTGTTCTAGAGACATGGCTTCACCAGAGCCAAACAAGCTCAAAACAGGGGTCTTTTCTAGGCATCTTTATCTGGGGGAGTGACTGTTCCCAAGACACTGGGTATTTGAGTTTGGCAGCAATGTGGCATCAGAAGCCTGGGGAAGGGATAGAACCTGGTCAAGATCAGCGTCAACCACTGAATGGCATTTCCTCTGGCTCTTCATAGGTCTGGAGTCTAAAAAACAATCCAGCCTGCCTGGGACCCTTTGGTGGCATCTGTTATTTAGTTTAGTGGTTGAAACTATGTCCTGTCAGAGTTTGATTTTGGACATTTTGAACAGGTCATTCAAACTCAGGACTGATAGACAGGGATTCCTCAGCTGAGCGACCGATCCCAGTCCTGCTACCATTGTGCTCATCTGTGAACCAGCTCGAACACTCAGGTTGACCCACACTTGAGGATGGAGACTGACTCCCAGTACATTCTCCAGGTAATGTCTGTCCATTAGCCGGAGAACACTAGCCCAGAGCCCTCGTTTTTTGGCGTAGCAGAAAAGGATACCTCTCTGGGGAATCTCTCAGGCCCCAGTTAACGTCTTCTGTGGATGTGAAAGAATAGTTTCTTTCCTGCTGTAGCTCACTGCAGTGCTTGGAAGATCAAATGACACACTAGAAGGGAAAGCACTCCTGGAGGCAGGCACATAGCACAGGGGGAAGTGTGTGGCATTTCAGGCTTGCTGGCAGCCGGCCCAGCCCCACCCAGTTACCCAGGGAGTGGCTTCATCTGCACAGCCAAATTAATCTATTCCTCTGCTAGTTCTCCTACACCCGCTTTGAAACAACATCAATTTTGGTTGCTTTCATCCAGACGGCAAAAGAACATTTGAATTCACATTACTGCCTTTAGTGAGAAAGGATCTCTCTTCTTTGCCTCCATTACAAAAAAAATTCTTTTTTTTTTTTTTTTTTTTTTTTTTTTGATTCACATTTGCTGTGGTGGCTGGGACCTGGTGCAGAGGAGATTAGCGTGGTGCTCAGCCACTGGCCATGCCTCCAAGGAGCAAAGCTTTCTGTTTATCTCTGAGAAGCAGACGCTTTGGATTTTATCCCTGGGGGAATTTATCAGGGCGCCCTGAATTCATTCATTCATTCACTCTCATATTCCTCCTGGCCCCAAATGTGTCTCTCTCTCTCTCTCTCTCTCTCTCTCTCTCTCTCTCTCTCTCTCACACATACACACACACACACACACACACACACACACAGAGAGAGACAGAGAGAGAGAGAGAGAGAGACAGAGAGAAAGAGAGAGAGAGAGAGAGAGAGAGAGAGAGAGAGAGAGAGAGAGAGAGAGAGAGAGATCTACATGTCAGCCATATCAATGTTGGTTACTATGTATTTGGGAAGATGATTTTTTTCCTGTGTGTGTGTGTGTGTGTGTGTGTGTGTGTGTGCGCGCTTATGTGTGTGTGAAGCATTTTTGGTTTGTCTACAGCTTTATTCTCTTCACCCAGAGGATATTCTTTGTTGGATTTCTTATCTTTACCAGTGGCAGCCTCTGTTGGCCAGGGTCCTGGCTTTCAGATTTATCTACTATACACGGTTTCTTTTGGCCTCAATAGGCCATTTCCTGTGGTCTGGCATTTTCAGAACAACATCAGACAGGTATGCTTTGCGGTACTCAGAGAAGGAGAGGAAGTCACTGACCATGTGTTCAAAGAGTTCATTTTACTGTCTTTTTCAGCGTGGGTGCACATGAGTGTGCAATCAGAAACATACAGGTCTTACTGTGAGCACATTGCAAATGAATGGCTTGACTTCTACGCTGAACGTAGACGTGCACACATGGCTTTTCTGAAACTGTGAGCCAAAGTCAACCTCCCTCCCTTTTCAGTTTCTCATCTCAGGCATCTTGTCATAATAACTGTTTGCTAATTCACACAATCATGGCCTGAATTTAGGCGGTGGTAGGAGTCGATAGAGAAAATTTCACCATGCCAGAATGGTTACATTCACAATGAGTCTACTGATAGGTGGGAGGAGGAAGATGAAAACGCTGTGGGCAGGCCATAGAAGTATCATAACAGACAGGGAGGGCGGCAGGCTGGACAATTCAGTTATTTAATGGAATATAGGAGGAATAGTGATTGTATCCCATTTTGTTTGTTTCCAATGTTAGGGATGGTTCCCGGATCCCCTAGCCATTGACGATACTGGTGAGAACATCTAGGTAGAGCAGTTCGGCAGAACATTGGATATCTGTAAGTAGGACTTGGGAATGATCACATGACTGAAGTTAAACTTGATGACTATATTTAGAGAAAGGTAGTTGACATCTCAGAAGGGAATGCATTGTGGGGAAACATACAGAGAAAAGAGCACTGAGCTGGTAGGATGATAACTGCATACTCAGGAACAGAGAGATAGGGAAGGACCACCAAGAGACACACGTGTATTGTCGGTGTATGTGTATATCATCTAGACTGAAAAGCGTACAGATCTAGACTGCTAGTGAGGGATCAGTAGCATCAAGTACAGAGAGATAAGCCAGGCTCAAGCACCACAGGAAGCTGTGCTCAGGCCGAGTGGTATGCTCCTATGGATGCAGGTATGCAAGCGTGTGCACACACAAGCATTTGATTCCCATCTAGGTGTTTGGAGGAAGAGGGATGATACATGCGGTAGAGATGAAGAAGATTCAGTAAAAACATCTGTATAGAGACAGTAAGAAGCAGGATCATTGTGCACCACAACAGATATGTATTTGAACTAACGGTTTTCTGGGTTTTAACCCTGATTTAGAGAACCCTCAAGTAGGCAGATGAACCTCTTACGCTCAGCTGTTTGCTTCACTGCAGAGCTGTGCTCTGTCATTGGCTGGGAAATTACTGGGTCATGTGCTTGCTCCAGTTCTCTCTCGTGGCAATGAGAGCCTCTCAGTAATTAGGCTCTTGCTTACAAAATTTAATTTGGTCAGAAAGCTGGTCCGAAGTTTTGGCTTGCTCAATAGACCAAATGGTGGAAATGTCACGCAAATGATAATTTGAATTGTTCCTTTTCGATTGTGGGTATTCACACCATCCATTATTTTTCTAGGTCAGAAATCTCTGTATCTACAGTAAATGAAATACTTAGCTCACGTTGAATGTGGAGAGACTCTACCTGAAACCCAGTCAGAGGCTCATCATTTCATAACAAATGTATTCATGAGCGTAATCCCCAATTATACCTCCATTCTTCCTACACTGTCGCTACCTGGGTTCACTTCTCTTTCAGTCTCATTTTTTTTTCTTTTTTGAGTATCTTCTTCATTTACATTGCCAATGGTAAAACCTTTCCCGATTTCCCCCTCCCCAAAGACCCCTAACCATTCCTCCCACCCCCTGCCTCCACATATATGCCCCTCCACCCGACATACTCTCACCTCCCCCTACTCGCTTCCCTTTGTTGGGGCATCTATTGAGCCTTTACCTGACCAAGGACCACTCCTCCCACTGATGCCCAACAAGGTCTTCCTCTGCCATGTTTTTGGCTGGAACCATGTGTACCCCTTGGTTGATGGTTTAGTCTCTGGAAGTCCTGTGGCGTCTGGGTGGCCAGTCATTGCTCTTCCCATGGGGCTGTAAACTCCTTCAACTCCTCTGGACCACCCTCCAGATCCTCCATTGGGGACCCCACGCCCAGTCCAACAGTTGGTTGCTAGTTTCTGCCTCTGTATTTGTAGGGCTCTGGCAGGGCCCCTCCAGAGACAACCATGTCATGCTCCTTTTGGTATACACTTCTTGTCATAGTGTCAGGGTTTGGTGACTGTTTATAGGATGAATCCCCAGGTAGAACAGTCTCTGGGTGGCCTTTACTTCAGTCTCTGCTCCACACATTGCCTCCCTTATTGCTCCTGTGAGTATTATGTTCCCTTTCTCAGAGGAACCAAAGCACCCTCACTTAAATCCTCCTCCTTCTTGAGCTTCCTGTGCTGGGTGAATTGTAACTTGTTCATTTTGAGCTTTTGGTGAGTGCATACCATGTGCGTTCTTTTGGGACTGGGTTAGCTCGCTCAGTCTCATTTTCTCAAAGCTCAGTTAATGTTATGCTCTCAAAGCCAAATCTTCAAGTGGAATCATTCTGAGGATGGTACTCCAGTCAGTATCCACATGGCAGTTGTTTAAATACTACAGGATATGGGATGAGGGGAAGACCATCTGGTTTACCTGTGGTCCTGTGGACTTGACACTCCTCGTTGTTATTGGTCAGCTAGCATGACTTATTGGGATCAGCCTCCTCCACATCTGCAGGAATCACTTCCTGTGTCCTTCCCTTCTTATCTTTCTTCTTTCCTTTTTTAACTACAAAACACGTTAAACCTTCTGGTCCCTAATCTTAGTCCGGCTCGCAGAAAAACCACATTCAAAGAATCCTGGGTCCTGCCCCTCCCCTGCTGCTTTTTCAGGAAATCTCAGCTGATTTCCCTTGTGGCAGCAAGGGGGTGTGGGGAGTGTACATATAGAGAATGAAAACGGGCTTTTATTTACAAGGCATGGCACAGGTACAGTATTTCACAGCCCGCTGACTAGTAATAGGATTCTTCTATCAAAAAGCTCCTTTTCTGGAGCCCGAACTGATGAGAAGATGCAAATGCTGAGACGCATGCAGATGACAGCAAGCCACACACGCCTGTCGTCTCTAGATGGCGTGTACACACAGACACGTGGACACGATTTTCATTAAGATGCAGACCTGTCGGTGTTGCGGCAATAGTCTGCATAGATGGGAATCCTTTATTTTGCAGTTTCAAAACACAGCCAGGCAGGGACGAATTGATGGAACAACAGGAGTTTCTAAGGGAGCACAAGGCTACATCAGGAGAGTTGGAAATCAAGGGTTGGCTTTCCTGGAGACGCCAGGCCCCACCCACCAGGGGAGGGAGTGGCAGCCATTGTAGCTAGCCTGCTCCTTTGGATCAGCTGTTTTCTACAAGAGTCTGATTCTCTAGGACTGGCAGGGATGTCCTGCATGACTTAGAGCCACCCAACACGTATTTTCTGTCAAAACCACCTCCAATCCTATAATGTTTAGGCTGTGGCTATTTCCGCCACTTTCCGCTCTCCTTTGAAAGGTGACATGCCAGAAATCAGGCCTGGCACCAGATTCTTTGCTCAGAGGTCCTGATGGGTGAGGTCTGATTGGCACTTACCCTTCTGGAAAGCTCTGGGGCTGGTGCCCATGACCTCACCTTTCCTGTGTGTTTCTCTTTTCCTCTGGGGAGGCTCCAGACTCAGGCCCAGGATGCCGGAGATAACAAGGACTAGTAAAGGAAGCCAAAGCCTGCTCTGCTGCAAAGACTCAACGTTCAGTTCTGTTTTCCTTCTAGGCATGTTAGGCCTCCCTCTGTCCCAGAGTGGGGAAAGTGACGCTCCTGCTCCCGGCTTGGTATTATGCGGAAGCCCCTCAGGGGCAGGGAGAGTCTGTCTTATACCCGTTGTCACCCACTTCTCACAGAGGTTAGTCTGAGGACTTTCAAAGAACAGTTCCTTCTTTCTCTCCCATCTCTCCCTGCTCAAACTGTTGCTATCTTACCAGGGTCCACTTTTTTTTTTTCTTTTTTCAAAGATAAAGGAGAGGACTTGAGACTGGAAAGACAGAAACATCAGGAGCAATATCAAGAAAACTTATCTTGAGTGTTTTTATCCAAATTTTGTCTGTATGTTTACACCATGTTTGACTCGTGGTGTAATAGTGCTCAGCAGCATTTAACCACCAGGGATATGCAAGTCAAAATCTCTACGGGATATCACCTCGCACTGGTAGAGTGGTTTTATCAAGAAGACAGGAAAGCTTGTGAGGATGTGGAGAAAAGAGATCCTTAAATACTGTGGGTGGGGTTATAGATTGCTACAGCTGTCATGGGAAACAGGATATTCATATATATATATATATTCACTTATATGGAATCTTTTTAAAAAATCAGATTTTTAGGGGCTAGAGAGATAGCTCTGTTCTTACAAGCACTTGCTGCCCTTCCGAAGGACTCCGGTTTTATTGCTAGCCACCACATACTTGCTCGAAACCACCTATAGCTCCAGTTGCAGGAAATCTGATCCCTTTTTTCAGGCACTCAAGTGGTTCGTCGATATACAAACATGCAAAACATCCACACACATAAAAAAGCAATTGATTTAAAAAAAACAACACTTAGAGACGTGGAGAACAGATGGTGGTTTTAGTGGCTGGAGCATAGTAGACACAGAGATGCTAGGCAGAAGACACGCACCGTTGGTTATGATATGGTAAGGTCCAGAGAGCTGATGGAGAGATTGATGAGCAGTAATGAGCATGCTAATTAGTTTGAGTTTGAAATGATTACAAAAGGTATGCACATACCAACCTATAATCTTGTATCCCTCGGATATATGCTATCTTTACTTGAGGATGAAACGCTTTAAGATTGAGAAAGGAAGAAGTGGAGCTGGCCACGTGGCTCGGTTATTGAGAACACTTGCTTCTGTGGCAGAGGAACAGAGTTGGGATCCCAGCACCCTTTTTGGGTGATTCACAACCACACATAATTCCTGCTCCAGGGGATCTGATGCCTTCTTCTGGCCTCTTTGGGATTTCTAGCATCCTACATGACTTTGAGTCCCTTTCTCATCTTTGACCTAGCTATAATGTATAACAGATCTCTGGAAACATCCAGCATACTGCCTGCTCCTTCTGACAGAGACCAGCAGTTCAAAGTGAGTTGCTATTGTTGTGTGTTCGATCCAATTTTGCTCATTAGTAGGAATACAGAGTCTTGACAGGGAGATCAGTTCCATTTACAATGATGATAGTCAGATCAAGGCCGTTCACCTCTTTTTTGGAGCGATTAAAACAGATCATACCTCAACAAACACAATGCTGACGGGAGTTATTAAAAAACCTTTCCTAGAATGGTTAAATACAGTGGGTGCTTGCCTGCATTTTGTGAACTGTGAAATATCTAACAGGCTGACTTGTGGACAGGAAAGGATTCCTAAACTCGGTGGCACTGTTCGCAGAGCAGTGTGAGTGAGGTGGGGTCAAGGAGAAAGATCTCCTCAAAGGGAATTATTTAGGCACCACACACACACACACACACAAACAAGTTGCTAAGAGGTTGCCTCCTGAAGCTGGGGTCCTTCAGGCCGTGTGTGAGACCGACCACATGGCGAATGGGGGCTGATCCAAGTGAGTTTCCATGGTTAGAGTAGCTGGCCTTTGCATTTCTCTTCCATATCAAGAAGTCTAACTGAAGCAGCTACGACCCTTCAGCACCAAGAACAGAAAAAGCCCAAACTGTCTCCCCAATATCCCAGTACACATTTCTAGATAGGCCACAGAGATTCCTTATTCCTAGGCCAAGGGTCAGGTTGTTTTTTTCAATATGAACCCAGAAAAGCCATCTGCCAGACAGATCAACTGAGAGCGAGGGGTGAGGAGCCGAGCGCCATGCTGGGGAGGCAGCAGAGCCTTAACCTTCCATTAGCATTGCACTCCAAAGTGAGAAATTAATGTGTCCCACCGCAATGGAAAGCAATTAGTCTTCGTTCCCACAGGTTCTCAAAGAACGGCTCAAAGAAGCCCAAATAAACATTTTCAGAAAATAGAGCAAATTTGTATTACTTAACCCAAGGAATGCAAACAAGTGTAATTAAAGTGAATACCCATAAATAAAGTAAATACATTACTTGGGAAATGAATTAATTAGTGTTTAATTACTATCAATTACTAAAATCACTGCAGAATTACTCGTAGAATGGATTGAATCTCTTGCTCCTATTAATAATTTCCACTGCTAATTGTATGCAATTGTATTTTCTTTTCTTTGGGTGCATCACGGCAGAGTTAATAGGAGAAAGAAGCAACTCAGGGAACAATGACAGGAACATTTTTTTTCTTTGTTCAGTGAAAAACAGAGTGCTTTGAAAATATCTACCTAGTTGTCAAAAGCCAGTGCAGGTGAGGAAGACACCCAGGAAGAGGAAATGTTCCATCAGCTCAGGGAGACCCAGGGCGCCTGCTGATGAGGGCGGCAGGTGGTATTTGTGGCCGGGCCTAACGTGTGTGTGTGTGTGTGTGTGTGTGTGTGTGTATGGATGTGCATGTGTGTGTGTTTTCATGTATTTGTGTACAGAGAGAGGAGAGAGGTGGGTCTTGGGAAGTCTAGTCAGCATGTCTTGCAGAATCCATTATTGGGTGGGTGTCTCTCTCAGTTGGTGTTGGAAGGTGGCAGAGTATGTTGATATTCACCTGGAGGGTGGAAAGAACATCTGCTCCTTCCAGATGAGAGGACTTGTCTGGTGTGATGCTGGTAGTTGATGCAGTACTTGGAATTGGAGGGACCAAATAGGGATCAAAACTTGAACACACAAGTCTTTTTGGAGCTATTTTATATGCCAACTATAACTCTGGCATGATTCCAATGCTAAAGTCTCTGGAGACACTTTAACATACATACAGACATACATACATACATACATACATATATGTGACATACGTGTCATCAGATCTCTGCACAGTCTGTAGGCCATCCAGGTCAATACATGAGGAATCTAAAATAACTGAATTTCCAGAGGCAGAGGGTGGAGTGGTAGACGCCAGGAGACGAGGCGTGGAAAAATGAGGAAAACATAATTTCTGGGGAGCTCAGGTAGACTCTGTAGTCTGTAGCTAATAATGCTGTATTTAGGGCTAGAGAGATGGCTAAGTTGGTAAAGCGGTTGCTATCCAAGCATGAGTTCCAGAGCTTAACCAGCACACATGGAAGAGACAGGCACGACGATACACACTTGTAATTCCAGCACTGGGGAGGTAGAGACACCAGGATTCTTGGCTAGCAAGCCATACTGGTAATCTGTAGGTTCAGGGAAAAACCCTGTCTCAAAAATAAAACAGTGAGTGATTTAGGAAGACATCAGTTGTTATGCATCTGATGCATCTGTTGCATCTGGCCTTTCCACGCATCTGTTGTAACACACACACACACACACACACACACACACACACACACACACACACACTTCATTGTTTATTTGACATTTGTTCACACATTTCATAGTAAAGCTTTTTTATCATGCCTATCTACCCACAGGTCTTTCAGAAGAGGTTAAACAGGTGTAAAGAGAAAGTCCAGGGAGGCTTCCAAGAGGAGGCAACTCTGAAAGGATCCTGAGGATAAGAGGGAAGAGAGACTCAAGACACTTGGCCCTCACAGGAATGACAATCAGTGACAAGTAAGTCAGTTGAGATCTCACAGAGCTGAGGAGTTTGTCTGAATCTAGGATGGAGTCAGGTCTATAGGATGCTAAGGACAATTAGCCAACGATTATGAACTCCTCACCCTTGTGCTCCCGTTTCCAGACTTCTGTTGAAACCCCGAGCACCTGTACCAAGTGGGAATGTGGCCTTAACACCTAGCTTGGACTCTTGACACTTCTTTAATCTGTGGTGTGATCTGAGCCTCCTTGAATGACACATGAAATACCTGCCTCCTTGCTCCATGAAGATTCAAAAAGAAACAAAAAGAAACAAGAAATTTTCTTTCAGAGAGAGAGGGGCGGGAGGGAGGGAGAGAGAGAGATTAGCCTAGTGTCCAGTTCATAATAATTATTCAATAAATGATAGATAATATCATTACTAGGGATGCTAAGCCTCATTTTTTAATCTCGGTTGATTGTTATTAAGCCAGGCTAATGTGTTGCCTGATGAGGCATTGGCCTTAGTTTTATTTGCATTTCAGATGGAGATACTTGAAGAAGAGAATGTATGTGCCCTGAAGAGAGCAGCCCTCTTCTTCCTAGCTCTGAGTAGGAACACGGATTGAAAAATCTCTCGCCAAGGCTTAACTGAAGGGAGGTAAAGAGGTTCCTAAGGAAAGTGGCACAGCACGGAGCCAGCCTCCAGTGACTTGCCACCTGTCCAAGAGCTCACAAGATGCCTGGGTAAGATTCCTGAGACCCCCAGCTCTTCTCTTCACTCCTGCCCTCCCACTGGGCCAACTCAGAAAGAGGACGAACCCCAGCAAGACTCTATGATCTGTCCTTTGAATGTCAGAGTCCTAGAGGGAAGGGTACTTGCCCTAAAGTGTCCAACAAGTATTGGTGGCCAAGAACATTACCCAACTCCTCGTCCCACTCAAGCGTCCCTCGCTGCTGAGAACTTTATGGTCTGGAAATGGGAGATCAGCCTGGTTCATTATTTCTCATTTGCTGGAGTCAGCAACTTAATCCTAACCTAAGCAGGGCCTGAAGGTTCCCCATTCCCTAGCAAAACCCCACTGGGGTTGATCAAGTTTCACTGGGTACAATAAAACAAAGAGCTGGTGCTGAGTCAGGCCCTGGACTCCAGGCCTGTAAATCATCACACTGGCTCCTCTGTTGGAGATGTTATCACCACCATAGCCTTCTCTTTCACACTCCTACTGCCATATGCAGAACCTGTCTACTAGGGAGGTAACCCCAGTAATGCATCTTCCAGACTCAAAACCTAGATGGCTCTGAGTCCCCAGTCAAAACATCTATGGGCTGCATGGAGTCTACATTAAATCCGCAACTATGGGCTGCACACAGCCCGCACAGGCAGATCTGCTACTCTCAATACAGACTCAAGACTCCTGGCTGCGTCTTCTGGGTGTGACTGAGGAGAGTGGAGGTGAAAACCCGAACACAGGGAAGAATTCTGTCCCGGTGTTCCCAGAGATGAGACACAGCCCTATGAGAGGAGTACAAAGACGGTACAACTCATTCTTTAGAGAGCTCCAGGTTTGCAAGGTTTGCTTAATAAAATCTGCTCGGTAGCATCACACAGAGATCTAATCAGTGAAGAGGTTTCTTCTAAATGGATATTTTCGGAATATTTAGCAAATGTCAGCCATGGGAACAGTAAAGGTTGACGGATGTGAAGAACCCCCCAGTCCCACAGTCAGTATCTAGCTCTTTAGCCTAAGTTTGTCCTCATAGACACACTACAGCTTAGAGCCGATCACTTCACTCTCTGAAGAAAGGCTTCACACTTAACCAGGGATTTCCAGCTGCTGAACGTGTGGGGTTGGGAAGTTTGGAACTAGGACCGGAGTCTCTAGCTCACCTCGGGTTCCTGATCCTCAGTTTCCCTTTCTGTATACTGGGCATCCAGGCTTGAGGCTAGACCCCTTGACTATACTGTCCTCGTAGGCCTTGCTGATTTAAACTTTCGTCAGACCGCTGAAAGGCAGAGATCACAGGAAGTGTATCTGAGAAGCCAGAGATAGAACATGTGTCCTTGTTTTAGGCCTAGGGGCCAATCCAGCAGAAGGTCTTTTGTCTATGCATATAAGCCGGATCAGCAATGGTGCCAGGACTTTTGGTGGAACCTGGGGAAGCAGCTCTTGAGTCACCTGGCAGTGATGGCGGCAGCAGGAGGGACAGCTCCCTTTTTCACCTAGTGCCATCCCTGACACCTGGATTCTACCTTCCTCCCACAGCTGCTTATCTGCCTTCTTTCAGAAGGCGGCTGGGAACTCGCACTCTGCAGGCAGAGAGCCAGCTTCAAATCTTAGCGTTGGCAAGCCTCGCAACCCCGGGCCACGCAGGCCCTGCCTCGTGGGTTTGTTCTGTGTGAGGATGTATTAACAGGAAACAGGGACTCCAGGAGTTTGCTTTATAAATATTGGCTTCAGGATCAGCAGGGCAATGTCATGCCCTTGTGAAATGACAAGCTTCCAGAAGGCGAGTCTTCCTTTAGTCTGCTATATGGCTGCATCAAGTCTACCCACGAAGTGAGCCCAGGACAAATGACAGAATGAATAAAGGAGTCAACTCAGTGAGTTGGGCCACTGATCCTTGGGAAGGAGCTTTCGATATCAGTCTCAAGGTGTGGATAACACATGGGAGAAGCATCCTTGGAAACATTTGTTTCCCGGGGGTTGGGGGAACAGACTCAGTAGTTCCACTTTCTTCCCTACGCAGCACCGTGATTCTGATAGAACTCAACTTGCCTTGGCCCTCTGAGAATGAGGAAGACATAGAACATCAAGAGTAGACACTTGAAGAGGATCTCATCTGCTTCCCCCTAACCAGATGGGGAGGGTGGTTTCTACACAGGTCATCAAATCCTAGACCCCCTTTGACCCTCCAGTCCTAAACTGAGTAACAAGGGTTCCATAGGCAACTGTAGGAAGGTCAAGGATCCCAAGGCTTTGGGTACCTTTTGTTCCTGAAGGCTCTTCGGATCGGACTTGTCTCAACGATAAAATTAAAAAAATAATCCACAAAGTACAAAATGATCAACTTGTGGTTCTTCCTTGCCTGCCTGCATTAGTGGTGACAGAGATGGAACTCGCCAATGTCACTGGCACCTTGAGGAGTCCCCTTAATCTTTAGGGACCTAATTGCAAGTAAAACCAGATCCTGAGCTTTGATAGGGTTTTTAGGGCAAGCCAGTGTGAACTGGAGTAGGGGGCTTCTTAAGGACATTTTAGTATGAATTTCTGAGCACAAGGGCTAAAAGAATGAAGCACTTAGGGAAAAAATAAGATACACCCAGGAACATGGGTATGAGCTTCTTCAAATCCTCTGGGCTCTCCCCTGTCTTTACGGTAGCCTTGTATAGGATTTTGGTGGGTTTCGAAGCTGTTATCTTTAAAGGGTTGCTAAGGAACCTAAATGAGATCAGACTCCTGAGAGGCAACTGATAGGATCCCAGCTGATCAAGTAAAACTCTGGATTCAGGGAATGAAGGGAGATAAGGTGTCTTCCCTGTAAACAATGTTAATAGACTTTGAAAGAAAAGGGGTTGGACAGTTCCCTGGTAGGCACATAGACAGGGAGGCAGGGTGTGGCTAGATAATGGAAGTGGTGGACTTCAAAGATGGCTGCCTTCTTTCTCACCCCTTGAACTGAGACAAAAGACTGGTCACTGAAAGCAAAGGATAGGAGCCCTCCTTACTTATGGACGCTCTCAACAAGGCCTGATCAGAACAAGCCACATAACATTTGTTGGGCCCATCCACCAACCTAGCTTTCTTCAAACTGGTAACCCGAAATTAGGAGAGGAAAACTCTTTGGAGACTTAAACCTTAGCCCTCGAGGAATGATTGAATATTTTGGATCCCCATTTTCTCCATCTGCTTCACAGAGGACCTTTTTCTCTGTCTGTCTACTACATATGTGTTTTTCCTTTCCCCTAGAAAACACCCTTCTTCAACTGCTGTTCCTGTCTGCTCCTGTTTGTGCTATTTGGAATTTCTCCATTGCTACCTGTCATGCTCAAAAGTCTCTCTGCCTTTCAGTTCTTTAACTGGTAGAGAAAATGAACCCAATCAAGGCCCCTAGATTGTATCAATTTTGTTTGTAAGCCACAAAATGTTTAGGTGAAGGACTTGGTCTTTAATCAAAATCATATACATCCGTCTCTTATGCCTAATTTATTGTTATGTGAACATTAAATGTCCCTATGAGAAAGGAATATATTTTCTATATTAGGAACCTTGACAACAAATGTTAATTGTACTTCATTCCCTGCTTTTCAGTTGGTTTCAACCAATGGGCTTCAACAAGGCATGGTAATAAGGAGCCCTTTCTCTTCCCCTGTACCTATAATTTCCAGTCTTTCTGTCTTGTCACACAGGCAGAAGATCCTCCTAGTTCCTGAACATCATTAACATCTGTCTCTTAAATTCTACTCTAAAATGATCAGTTCTTGCAAGATCTTACCGGGATCTCAGGGTAGCTACCTTTTTGGGTTATCCCAAATGAACTCATCACCAACACTCCCCTGACAGACAGAATTTCCCATGTGGGAGACACTCTAGCAACACAGAAGTTCCTAAAACCTGTATAGCAAAGACAGCTCTTAGAATTAGTGTCTTCCAAGATCAAAATAAAGACCCTTTCTATGGGACAAATGCAAGAAACCTGTCTTGTTGAAGGCTATCATTAACTTCGGAGAATGGTCCACAGTGGGAGAAACATGAGCCCAGCTCTCCCTATGAGAGTCCTTCCTCTCTCTGGAAGCCAGGGTGGATGCTACTCAGGGTCCTTTTCTCACTGACTCACTCTGCTCACAGCCCCCTCTCTCCCACTTACCCTTCACCTTGCTGCATCCAGCTGACTTCAGAGGAGTTCACAGGTAATGCAGATAGCTACCTGCCAGATTCCAAGGTAATTATCAGGATAAATCATGCCTGGAGGTCATCAGCTAGCCTTGGACAGAGACATCTGCCCCTTGACCAACCTGAGGGCGTGGCAGATACAGAACTAGAAATAGTGTTAATGACAACGAGCATCCCTCTGTCCTCATGCTGACTAGGCAACATGTAGTGAAGATCTTAATAAGAGGAGCCCACTTGGCTCAATTCTGCTTTTAGCAGCAGAGCAGCTGCTTAGAAGGAAAAGCATCCTGGTGTAGGTTAATGCCTCCTTCCCCCACTCCTTGCTCTTTTCGATGACAGCAAGGCTAAGCACAGAGGTACTGTCGATCCCCAGAAATCAAGCGGGTACCATCCATCAGACTGCAGGACCTGCCTGAGACGAAAAATGGGAAATCATAAAACTGTCACGAAAGTGTATTTTCAGAGCCCCTGGGCTTCTTTCTCAAGCTCCTCCCAGTCTTCCACTTATCCTCTCATGGCTGTGACCTGCAGTGTCTCCCTCTGCGCACCACACCTCAAGTCTGCTTCTTCTTCTTCTTCTTCTTCTTCTTCTTCTTCTTCTTCTTCTTCTTCTTCTTCTCTCTCTCTCTCTCTCTCTCTCTCTGAAATCACCAGATGTGAACACTTTTGAAAAGATTTACTTCCTTATGTATCTATGTGGATATGTTTATCTTTGTGTGGGTATGTTCACACGAATGGGGCATCTATGACGTCCACAAAAGGGTGTCAGATAACCCCGGGTCTGAAGTTAACAGGCAGTCAAGAACCACCTGCAGTGGGCAGTGGGAATAGAACTCAGGTCCTTCGGACAAGCAGCAAGTACTCTTAATGGCTAGGCTCCTGTGAAAGTCTTTAAGCCAGGGAACGTCCTAATTCCCTTGTTCAACAGAGCCGACCCTAAAACTAGCACAGTGCCTGCTTGGCAGCTGCAGTATTTGAAATATTAGTTCAAGGGACGAGATTCTTTTCCTGGAGCCTCTAGTCACATCTAGATGCAAATGAACAGCAGCAGCTTATAGCCATGCCTTTTTTCTTTCCCTGGGACATCTGTATTTAAAAAAAACAAATCAAAATGACACAGAAAAGTGTTTTATTACATTGAATAGTGGAAACCCAGACAGGAACACAAGATCCTTTCCTTTGAGTGGGAGGATGTTCTTTATCCCCCCCAAACCAAATCACAGAAGCCCATGGCCTACCAGGGCCACAGAAAATAGGAGAGTGTAGCCCTTTGCATTCGCAGAGAGCAGCTGTCAATTTTAATGCATCTAAGGCCTTCTCCCTAAGGGGCTGGGGAGGGGTGTTGAAAAGCCCGAGCCCTAGTCTTTGCTTCCTGAAATCATTCCATTTAAATGCAGATTGAGAGCCTTCCTTCCTCTAAGTGGTCACACAAGAAGACAGAGCAAAGTTGAAATGATAATTTCCTTAAGAAGAAAAGGAACGGTTTAGTTCATTTCCCGGTGGTTCCGACCCTCAGTTTCCTTTTGAGGCAGTGCTCCTTGCCTTCCCGGCTTCCCTGTCTCCACACCTTAGAGGGCCTTTCTGATCTACAATCACCCCAGTTTTTTTGCATTGGTTGGCTCCTTTAATTATGCAAATCCCTCCAGCACCTAGTATCCTGTCGTTTAAGTAGGAAGAATCCTGCACCAGGGCCCTGAGATTGTGATTAGCGCTTCCTCTATTTCTTCGCCAGAGCCAGGCTCTTTTATACTGAGTCGGAGGTGAGATGGAAAAAAAAACAAACAAACAACAACAACAAAAAAAAAACCACCATTGCTGAGAAATTAACAGGAGGGGGTCCAGGATCATTAAAAGGAAGATCTTTCCCAACTTTTGATTTTTTCAAGAGAAATTTGAAAATCTCTTCTAAACAGCTGGCCAGACGGAGAAAATCACCCCCAGAACAAAGCCAGAACTTGCCCTGATTGCCCTGAGTCAGGACCTTGGCGGCCGTGTCTTGACTCTCAAGATCTGAACGTGTACAAGGCATTGGCCAGTTTCCTCTGGCTGATTGCACAGTATTTCAGAACTTGTTTGGGCAGTTTGGCCCCAGGCCTGCCAGGATCTAATAAGAAGTCCGAAGCAGGTGGAGCCCCTGGCTGTAACAACCCCATTGGCTCTTGGCTTGTCTCAACTGGAGGCTTGCTAAGGACTGTGATGTGAGAGCTGGCCGGGTGTCCCTGACCAGAGTGGGACCGGAGTAGCCTTTGATATTGGTGTCTGCTGCCAACCTCCTCCTCTGGAAGGAATGATAATTCATCTTTTGGGAAATTCAAACAAACACCTTGCCCAGAGATCACTTCATCTCAAGATCTGTCTCCTAAGCCATAAGGTCTCTGACACCCTCTGCAGGAAAGAGGTCAGAGATCTGAGACAGCGCTAAATATAAACCTGCCGTGGTCCCATTTACCTCCATCCCAGTGGTTTCAGACTCCGCTTGGGAGCATGACACCGGCGACAGAAATAGCTTTAAGAAGACTTCAGACAAGTTCACGGACAATAGAACCAAAAATGGCTAGAGGAGTGGGAGTTACGAAGATTCACAGCTCCATCTTTCGACGGCTCAGTCGAAAGAACACAGCAGAGCAGGTGTCGCGATGGCAGGACCCCAGGCCTAGGTTGATCATAGGTTGCTTTTGTGATCTTAACACATTACTTTACATTTCTGGGTTTGGACTTCTAATCACTAACGTTCTAATGAATGTGACTTTTTCCATCTATGCAACTTTGTGTGTGTGTGTGTGTGTGTGTGCATGCTTGTGTGTTTGTGTGAATATGTGTATACAGAAAACCAAATTGGTATCTACATCTTCTTTTTCCCAAAGAATACAAATGACTGAAAAAACAAAAACCCTAGGGAGTGGATGAATGCTTGTTCTCTGCATATCTTCCCTTACTGCAGACCCGTTCTCTCTTTCTTCTCCTTCCTTCCTCTAAAAGCCCAACCACTAGATTTGTAAACTGCAGAAGAGAATTAAGATACCCTGAAATGCTTATTTCGACAGTGCCAACATATCAAAAGAATGTTTGACACAAATGGGGTACCTACTTACCATAGATCTTGTGAAGCTCATTGAAAGAGTATAATGAAAAAAAAAATCAGACAATGAATCATTCAGGGAGATGCAAAGGGCGTTTCCCATTTTTCAATCTTTTGTTCTCTTCCTAAGGCAGGAGAGGAATGCAGACAGGAAATCGGGAGCAAGAAGGGGAAGATATTGGAGAGAGCAAAAGAGGCAATAATGAGAGTAATGAAAACAGGAGCCAAAGTTAGAAGTGGGCAAACCAAAGAGCGAGCAGCCAGCAAAATTAAAGAGCAGATGCAGACCTCTGTGGGGCCAGAGAAGGACCAACAGGAGGAGAGTGCTAGTGAGGCTGCTGTAAGTGGACAACAAAGTATCCTGCTTCACTGTTTTCCTGAAAACAAAACAAAACAAAACAAAACAAAACAAAACAAAACAAACAAGTCCTGAGCCAAGCAGTGTGAACCAGTAGGTCATCAGGACATTGCTGAAGTCACGTGTTTGTTCCAAAGTGCTTTGGCATCAAATCTCTACTTCCTAGACATCTGCTTCCTGCGAGTTTTTCTGCCAGGCATTTTGCATACCTTCCTTGTGCCACTTCTGCTTGAGGATCTTTGTTCTAGACTCCCGAGCATGATTTCGTGCGAAGAGACTGGGACTTAGATTACGCCATCTGCCCTTGAATCGAATCCCCTATTGGTCATTTTGATTTGATAAAGTGAACAGTAGTGGTGTTGTCTACTCTGAAGGCTTGCTGTAGGGACGAAATTAAGTCATGAGTGTCAATAGGTTTAAAGTCACAAGGCTACTTGCAAAACCTGGATAATCTTTTCTCCCCAAACCATACCTTATTGCCAAGGTAAGAGAGTAGCAAGAAGCACCGAGATGACCACTGTGTCTGAATACTGAACTCTTCTCTACCCTGGTTTCCAGTGTGCTAACTGCTTGCTATAGGATTTGGATCTGTAATCTCTTGAGTACCTTTGGTTATGTATAGATGATAACGGAACATTAAAGGTGACTTCTGACTTCCCTAAAATAGCCAAAGAGTTCTTGAAAGTTTGAATGCACTATGAGTTCTTGGACATATTTTCTTCTCATAAAAATGAGTGTTTCTTGAGACTGAGAATAGCTATTGCAGTGTTGCTCAGGTCCACATCCTCCCAGAGTCTCAGGCATGGGCACTAACCCTGCCTTTCCCAGAATGCAGGGCCTCTTTAGCACCCTTACTCCCTACCGAAGGCTCCTCGTTGCCTGTTTTCATTGCCTTCCTTGAAGGTGGCAAGCTTGAGCAACAGAGAGGCCAAAATATCTATATGAGAAGAAGACCCGGACCTCTTCTGCCTTCCTGAACCATTCCCAGGGTGTCTGCTGGGCTTGGCTGGGCTCGGTGTTCGTTCTTAGGTTTTTTGCTTGATGCTACAGAGCAGCCTTTCGGAGATGACAGGAAAAGTTTTGTGGCGTTTGAAACTTGGCAGCACATTTTATAAGAGGGTTTCTGTTGTTTGCTTTAATATTTTTCTCTTTGTTTAACAATGGGTTATTGATTTTTTTTCCTCAGTCAAATTGTGAACACATCAAAATCTATGTTCTATATACAGCACGATTCACTATGATTTGATGAGTATTTTCCTATTGTGTGAATGCTTATTTTGTCTTCTCTCGTTAGGAAAATTTCTTTAATTAACTTTGTGGAACTGCCATTTGTTTTGCTCTTTCCCTTACCACAACTTTGCATTTTAGGATACGGTTATTAGTTCTTTTAATGGAGATCCTATTCATGTGGGTAATACATATTCTTTACATATGTTTCATTGCTCTTTAGGCATCTGCGCATCCATCTCACTGTACATAGAACCATTTCTGTTGGGGTATAAGGGGCCCAGAAAATGATCTCAGGGATTTCTTAGTAGCAACAGCAGTCCTTTATCAATGGGGCCTAGGAAGAAGTCTTCTGGTAACATGCTGGAGAAAGGAGACATTACAAAAGTGTACTGAGGCACAGAGGATACGACGTGTGAACAGAGGAGCTTCTGGTGTCATTATGCGGAGTCCCTGTCCCTTTCCTTAGGAGTGTCCCCAGTGGGAATGTGTGAACACTTGACAGTCACTGATATTTGTAGATGACATTGTGTGTGTGTGTGTGTGTGTGTGTGTGTGTGTGAGTGTGTGTGATGACAGATACCAAGGGACACCATGGGAAGACTGTCAAGGACCCTATGAATGTAAAACCTACCCAGTGTCCATATGAAATACCAACATGCACACGAAAGCACAGCTACTTCTCTGCAAAATTTCTAGAATTTTCTTTTGAATGTAGTGAGAACTGCTCAGTAATTGAACGAAATTTTGTTTTCCCGACATGGGTTCTTGTTTCTCTTGATTTTCTGGCACAGATTGAATTATTTGAGCTTTCAAACAAATTAGACAAAGTGGGGTGAAGTAATGTCTGCTGTGAGGGCTCGAGAGAACGGGATCTAACTTAGGGAGAATACCTAGCTCAGATGTGGCGGTGGACAGCAAGTGCTCGGTTGTATCTATTGCTGTTAATACATCCTAACTGTGAATTTCCCACAGTGCATATGAATTTTTACAGAGGATATGATGAGTTTGACTTATTACTGCTAGAAAAAAAAATGCCCATATTCTTGGCATCAAAACCTTGGTCTACCTAAGCCTTGGCTTTCCCTTAAGGGTTGCTTCCACCCTGTCTTTGACTGTCAAAGACACTTTGATTCACACAAAGAATCTTCCTTTGATTGCCACTGTCCATGTGGCCATCCTATGAGGCTTATCCTTGCTTGGTAAAACCATGAAAGAACTGGCTTGTAGGATGGCTCAGAAAGTAAAAGGGCGTGCCACTGAGACTGATGATCTAAGTTTGATTCTTTTTTTTTAAGATTTATTTTATTATATGTAAGTACACTGTAACTATCTTTAGACACCAGAATGTGGCAGATCTCTGGTTGTGAGCCACCATGTGGGTGCTGGGATTTGAACTCATGACCTTCAGAAGAACAGTCAGTACCCTTACCCACTGAGCCATCTCTCCAGCCCCCTAAGTTTGATTCTTAAGATCCCCAAAGTGGAAGGACAGAATGGAATTCGAAGGGTCCCCTCTTGTGCCCTGGCTTGATTGTGTGTGTACATGCACACAAGAACAGGAACAGATGAGGAAATAAATAAATAAATAAATAAATAAATAAATACAATAAAGATGTAAACCTATAGTTTTGGGGTGGGGCATCCGAGTGGCTACCATATCTTTCTCAGACTTTAAAAAAAAAATGCTAGTCATACGTTGTAGAATTTCTCTACTCTTTCTCTTATAAACACCCTATATAAAATAATCAAAATAAGAAATCATGTATGGTCAAAAGCAAACTTTCTGAAGAATTCAGTACTGGCCAGGACACCCTGGTCCTCCAGGCTGTTTGACTGACCATGCTGTTTAAATTCTATCTCGAACCCACTGTAGTGAATAAATTGAATTGCTAAGGATGAAAAAAAAATTGACACATTTCTTTTGCCATGGAAGAATCTAAAAGGCACTTTCCTGAGTTTTAGATTCTGGTCATGCAGCCAAAAGCTCTTCTTATCTGCTTTTATATATTTTTTTTAACATCTTATGATTAGGTTTGATCTTCTTAAAGGCTTTGATTAAATAGTCTTTGCACTTTTCAATGTGCGGGTTCATCATTTTCTATGGGAAGATGTCTTGATGCCTCACATGGGCTTTAGAATGGAAATGTTATTTTCACCCTTCGGCCGTAATGGGCTTTCTATCATTACCATTATTATTATTATTATTTTATTTTTTGACAGAGAGACAGGGGGGAACGCCTCTCCCCGCCCAGCTGGGCCATTGGGGCTCCTCTCCGAAACCCTGAGGTGAAAGGGCTAGGGCAGTGGGTAGTCAAGCACTCCACCTTTGCATCTCGGTTTGATCCTCCAGCTCTTAATTGAAGAACCGTGGCAATCCATTTCTGGAGAAGATGGGTGCCCTTCCTACCACAGGCCACCATCTGCCCACTCCAAAACATCATGGGTGCAACCTGCCTCTCTAACGGGTCACCAGCCATTCCCAGGACGTATGTTTGTCCTTGTGAAATTTGGCCTTGAGTACTCTAAGGGCGATCACATCTTAAGAACATATTTCAGAAAAAGCACTCGGAAAGTCTTCCTGCTCAAATAGAAGTCACAACAGAGTCCCAGAGAGCTGCCGCATGCTTCCAGCGGCTTGTTTGTCGCCCTGGAAAAGAGGACCTCAATTGTTTCCTACTAAGGCAGGTTTAGGGCCAGGAGCACAAAGAGCTCAACAACAATTATAGCCTATAGTCCAACTTTGATGAGCACCATGGCCTGAGGTCTTATTCTTCCCTCATTTCCTTCTTGTATGATTATATGGTGCATTATCTCTTGCCCTAAAAGTCTTTAATTCTCAAGAAAAATGGCCATATCTCTCATTTCCCATGGCATTTTACGGAAAAGGACTTGAGGTACATAGTAGGGATTTTATCTATACTCACCAGTGAAACGTTAGCTTGTCCATGCGTCTCTCGGCACATTGACCCTGGGCTTACTTAAGCTCTGCTTGGACACACTTTGATAGTCGACAATCAATGCCCACGACATGATTAGAAGTGTTTTTTTTTTTACACCTGTCTTTAAGGGGAAGTGGTTTAAGTTCTTCTCTCCCACATTGAGAAGTGTCGAGTGATCGCCGCATCCACAACTTGGAGTTTAGGGAAATCGCTGGCACTTCTTCCTCTTAGAAATAGTTTGTGGCTGTGCTCTTGGCCCTTCATCCTTCTTTTAGTTTCAAATTTCATTGTCCAAAGTCAGAAGGCAAGGGTCAGAAATAATGAAGAAAGGGTCAAGCCGAGTGTGTTGAATCTCGGATAATTAAGAGACCCAAGTAAGAGGAATTATTCATCTCGCCCCTCTCCATCATCTTAGACAAGCACAAAGCCTTCCTTTGTGATCGGCTAAGCAAGGATGGGTCTGTTTTAAACCTGCAACAATTGTCTCTTAACGGGAGCTCGTTTGGTTGTGATGTTTAGAAGATGCCTAACGACCAGGCTAGTCTGTTCTTCTGATAGGCACGTGATCTCTGGACACAGCCTCGTGCTCTGAACTGTTTCATCTTCAATCAGAGGCTTCTGGTAAAACGAGGCCCCTGAGTCTTGCCGCTTGATTTTCCGACTACTAAGTATATACAAACGGGATAGAATTCTCAGGAGATACGTTGACTGTCTGTTGGGACTACTTGTTTTTTCTGGTGTTGGAGGTTGCAAACATGACTTATGACTGAGGGAAGGTCAAGAGCACAGGGTTTTACCAAGTCTTGCTTGGAAAGCACAGATTATAATAACGGGGGCCCATGTAACAGTTCTATGAGGTGTGTGTGTGTGTGTGTGTGTGTGTGTGTGTGTGTGAGAGAGAGAGAGAGAGAGAGAGAGAGAGAGAGAGAGAGAGAGAGCTGGTTTTGAAACCGTGCCATGCCATGGCTTTGTACTCTGGCCTGTGTCTCATGACACATTCCAGCTGTTCAGAGCCAGGCTTTGAAAAGATACCTGCTTTAAATGCTGACTTTAAACTAGGCTTGCGGGAGCTCTGTGCAATTAACAAAGAAAAGGGCCCTTCCCTGCTTTCCCTACTGTTCTTATTTTCCCCCAAACCATTTCTTTTCTCCCAGAGAAAAGGGAAATATGCAGAGAAGCAATTAATTATAATTATATACATGCTAGAGTATGGAAGACTAGTCACAAAGAATTTTCAAGTCACCCAAACTGTCCAATAAAAACTCTCTAGCAACGTCATAATTTTTGGAGGAAGTTAAATTTTTTATAGGGTTTGGTGATAAGAAAATTTGCTAAAAGCCAGAGATCTTAATCACTGTGCTGTCACTTTGCAAAATAATTGTGGAATTAGGAATAATTATACTCTAAAGGAGGAAATGAAACAATCTGCCTTATGATCTTTTAAAATAGAATTATGATTTTGGTTTGCACCATAAGTCAAAAAGAAGCTAAGCATAGACTTGTGGGTGAGGCAATGACTTGGGGTCTTAGAAACTTAGTTTATGGATTGGCATGCTTCACACCGGAGACATGACTTGTTCCATGATAGGAAGTTATTCCCAGGAGAACAGGCAGAGTTTTGTTGACAGAAATGTACAAGATTCAAGTAACTCAAGGGCGGGAAGCAGGTCCTCCAGAGAGTGCTATGGTCTTTACTGAGAATCAGAAATAGTACCAGGATAATACGTTATGCTATTGATATACCTTCCTGGAAAGATTTCCACATCTCTGGCAGTTAAATCACAGTTCCAGCCAGCAGGAGATGAGCTGTGGGTAGAAGAGTGGTTGTTCTGAGGGTCCTCGTGTCTAGACATAAAAAGTTCAATTTGTTTTTACATTGTGAAAACGACAAAACAAATATTACGAGGATTATGCCTGGAAAAAAAAATCTCATCTCTAGTAATTCCCGCAGCCATGGAGAGAAAATGAGGGTGATTTAGACACTTGCCTCTGCTCCACTCATACTGTTACAAGATGCTGTTTCAAGTCACGTCTCTGAGGCAGGGTTCTGACAGCGGTGGGGACAGGGGCAAAGCTTGGACCTGTGCTCCGGGCAGCAGACTAAGAGTTAAATGCAAACAGTTGCCGGTTGGTTGAGAGAAGGCTTGGTAAGAACTAGATGGCAAGAGCTGGGAACATAGACATTCAGGGAGTAATAGCTGAGTCTTACTAAGAATGCCTGATGTCAGCAGCAGTGACAAAGGAGGAGCTCGGTGCCTGCATTGCCACAACTTGATAAGAGACAGATCCAGGTCCTCATTTTGACTCAGAACAACCTTCTCCGTTGGTTTTCACTTCTGCCTAAAGATTATTTTGGAAAGAGCTATTATTATCCATGATTTATCACGCTGCACTAGGGGGAACTCGTACTTTCCACAGAGACAATTATTGAATTTTCACTGGAGGTTCTTAAAGGAGCCAAGATCTGTTCTGAGGGTTCAAGTGGGGGAAGAAAAATACTCCAATAAGTGGGCAGGGAGCACCAGGGACCACAGGTACTGTAAGCCCATGTTGTATTGTGATCCCTCAGATTCTTCCTCATAAAATGAACTCTCTCCTCATGCTTCTGGAAGGACTGAGGATACAGGCTCACATGTAGGATGGGTGGCATGTAAGAAGTCTCCTCAACAGATACCACTTTTCTCTAGGACTCACAGGCTTCAGAACATTCTGGAGCATCCCTGAAAGTGGAAATGAGTCAAAGCTTTGCAAGACACACACACACACACACACACACACACACACACACACACAGAGACAGAGAGAGAGAGAGAGAGAGAGAGAGACAGAGAGAGAGAGAGACAGAGAGAGACAGAGAGACAGAGACAGAGATAGAGGCAGACAGAGACAGTGGAGAGGAGAGGAGAAGAGAAGAGAAGAGAAGAGAAGAGAAGAGAAGAGAAGAGAAGAGAAGAGAAGAGAAAAGAGAAGAGAAAAGAGAAGAGAAGAGAAGAGAGAACATCAGGGCAGATTCCAGGAAGTAGAATCTGCATGTGATTAGGTATTCCTTGAAGAAAGCCAGTGTTGCAATGTGTTTGGGTGGAGGTCATTTGAGCATCTGAAAGAGACAGACAAGCCATTGCTAATATTAGCAACGAACTGTGAGACTTCAGAGAAATACAATGCAGAGCTATGCCTAAGCAACAACTGTGGAGATCAACAATGAAAAATTCCATACTAAATCCAGAGTTATGTTAGCAGATAACAACATGTAAGACAGCTAATAACTAGCCATAAATCCAAGGCTATTTATTATTTAAAACATTTATTAAGCTTCAACAATAGCCAAATAATTTTTTTGTTAAACAGTTATTAAATAAAAGCCCTGCATATATTAATCAACCGATATTTATCATTCAGAACATATCTCATTACATCCAAATGGGTGTGTCTCTATGCTCCCAAAACAAGCTCAGAGATTTAAAATGAGCCAGAGTTGGTGCTTGCCAAATGTAGATGGGTGAGGAGGACCGTGTCTGCCAGCTGGGTCGCCAGACAGCAGAGTGGACTTGTCTAATGAGGAACAATCATTGATGTATCCACTTTCTTTTTCCTTTCACAGGACAATTATAGTTTCTGTATGTGGTGTGTTTTAAATTCTAATTTCATTTTGCACATTGTTCTGCCAGCAAGTCAATTCTTCCAAGCCCTTTTAGATGGTGCAAATTTCCCATAAAAATATAAATAGGGTTATTGCTGTTTTATCAGTCATGCAAATAATCCAAGATTCGTTTATTTATCTGTTCACATACTTCATGCATAGATGGCATATAATTACTCATTTGATGCCTTCAATCTGATTCACTAGATTGGATCCTAATTAGGACTTTTAATTTCTTGACAATTGCTTTCTTATACATCTTTCTCCTCTTTGATAGGTTTGCCAATCAAAATCTTACTCATCCTCTCTTTAAGCACAGACTAAAGGGTACTTGTGTTATTTCTCTCATTTAGGTATAATTGTTTAAACGCATGAATTTCTACTTTTGTCTTGCATTGCATCTGGGGTGTTGTTTTGCATTAGGGCATTGAAAGTAAATATACTGAGGATGAATGGTAGACAGATGATAGCTAGCTGATAGCTAGCCAGGATAGATAGAGAAAAAGGAGGAGGAAGAGGAGGAGGAGGAGGAGGAGGAGGAGGAGGAGGAGGAGGAGGAGGAGGAGAAGAAGAAGAAGAAGAAGAAGAAGAAGAAGAAGAAGAAGAAGAAGAAGAAGAAAGAGAGAGAAGAAGGAAAGGAAGAAAGGAAGAAAGGAAGAAAGAAAGAAAGAAAGAGTGGGAAAAAGGAAGGGAGGGGAAAAAAGAAGAAAGGAGGGATAAAAGAGTGCTTTTGGTAATATAGGTTCATGGATATCTAATTTCCCTCAAGAAAGAAATGTCTCAGGCCAGAAAATAGGCTCAGAAGTTTGACTCAAATAAATGTGTGACCAAATAAACTCAGGGAAGGGAAATATAATCACCAGAAAGAACCTGGAAGTGGCAATTCTCATCTTTCCTCCCAAGGCCTGTGGTTTGATTGGATTTAATTGTGTGGGGGACGTGCTTTTATATTCTTCTTTGCAAATATTCAGCAATTAAGGAGGAAAACATCTGCCGCTCACCATGTGGGGCAGAAAGGTCTGCTTGTGACTGATGTTGGCAACCCTCTTGGTTCGTTTTGCTCCCAGGAACAGCAGTGAGTGAGCCTCCGTGGGACTGCTGAATCCAGGTCAGGAGACTCCGAAGAGTTTGATCCCCCTTCTGTACAATTAGCCACCATACAGCGCATGCTTGACTTTGTCCAATTAGTCCACAAGACATCAGAGATGATACCGTGGGGGCCAGTTTTAAGTTTGAATTTTGGATAGCAAAACCTTGGATTCAGAATGAGTGGTGTTTGGGGAAGTCTCTGACAGCCAATTCACAGTCAGGGAATTAGTATGCTGGATTTCAGGTCTACCACTTGCATAGTTCCACCCCCAGAATCACGTTGGGGGCCTTACTGGAATCTGCCCTCTGGCCTGACACTGTCTCACAGGCTCTTCCTGTGAAATATTTCACTGTGGCAATTTACATGCCCATCCAGCAGTGGTCCCATCCTCTTCTTTTCATCCACACCAGGCTGTCAGAGAATAACTTAAACTGGGTTCAATCTCTTCAATGTAACACACCGTGTGGGCACTTACAGCCATTACATGATGTCGCTCAATGTGATGAAACATGCAGAAGCTGTCAAGTCACCTCCACTTTATCACTAAAATGTTTCTCTGTAAAATGCTTCAGCCCCAGCTTCCCCGTTTCCGCCTCTTCCATTCGGGACAGATTACTTTTTCCTGAGATTAATGAGATAACTTGCTTGCCCTCCCATTCCCTAAATTCCCAGGATCCAATCTGGTCCTCACATTTCGGTCAAGCTTCATGGTGTCAGCGTGGTCACTCCCAGTTCCTCTTAGCCCTGGCTTGTTACTACCCCACTCAGTCACCTCTCCCTTTGCCCACTCTCTTTGCCTTCTCTACAGAGCCAGTGCACTGTTTTAGACACTTGGCTTTGTTTCTCTCCTGGTAGTTCTATACCTATTTCATGGACTCTTCTTGCCTGTGTGTCGATAACCACACACCATTTGATCCGTCTAACTATACCCCCACTAACACCTTTGCAGACACTTCCTAACTCAGATACATACCATCTGTCGCTAGCGTCTATGACATGCTGAATGTAGCTGGGTCTGAGATTCTGTGGTGTGTCTGGGGAGGTTCTTTGCTCCACTGTTTCCCAGAATGTCTTCTTTTTTTCCTTAGTTCTTTTATTAGTTCTTTGAGAATTTCATAGAGTGTGTTCTGATAATGTTCACCCTCTAATCCTCCCAGATCCATCCTCCTTTGCATACCCAGGCAACTTTATGCCCTCTTTTGTCTTTTTTTCCCTCTCTTCTTTTCTAAACCAGTTAAGCACGATTTATGCTGTCCAAATTCTCAGAATGTCTCTTGGATCACCAGACCCATGAGGTAATATTCTAATCCCATATCAGAAACTTCTAGTTTTTGGGGGAAGTTAGTTATGTCAAATGATCTTTTGGTGGGGCACACAGGTAAAAGGACGTTTTGCTAGAGCATACACTGCAAAGAACATTTTCCTGAAGCAGACACAGGTGAAACAATGTTTTGGTACAGCAAACACGTGAAAAGATGCTTGATGGAGGAAATACAACTCCACAAACAGTGGGAGATGAGCACTGAGCTTTGGCTGGGTTTGCTCCCCCTCTCTATTCTTCGCTCACTACAAGCATGTGTTGGTTTGCCTTGCATAGATAGCATTGCTGGTGGGAATGCAAACTGGTACAGCCACTTTGGAAAAAAAATGGGGTGGTTCCTCAGAAAATTAGAAATAGTTCTATCTGAAGACCCAGCTATATCACTATTGGGCATATACCCAAAAGATGCTCCAATATATAACAAGGACACATGCTCCACTATGATCAATAGTAGCCTTATTTATAAGAGGCAGAGGCTCAAGACAATACAGATGTTCCTCAGTGGAAGAATGGATATAGCAAATATAGTGTATTTGCACACTGGAGTACTAGTCAGCTATTAAAAATGTCATGAATTTTGCAGGCAAATGGATGGAACTAGTGAGGTAATGCAAACCGCAAAGGACACACATTGTATGTACTCACTGAAAAGTGGATATTAGCCCAACCAGTTCAGAATATTCACGATATAACTCACAGATTAAATGAAGCCTAACAAGAAGGAAGACCAAAGTGTGGATGCTTCAATCCTACTTAGAAGGGGGACCAAAATAATCACTGGAGATAGAGGGAGGGAGAGACATGGGAAGGAGAAAGGATGGGAGGGAAAAGGGGGAGGGCAAGATCAGATATGGGACGAGGTAAGAGAGAAGTCCATAGAGTCAGGAGAATGAGTAGAAGTATGTACCAGTGGGTGCTTCAGACTAGGGGAACCACTAGAAAGTCCCAGATGCCAGGGGAGCAAGAGGTTTCCAGGACCCAAGGGGATGACATTAGCTGAAATACCCAACAGAGGGGATAGAGAGCCTGAAGAGACCATCTCCAGTACTGTTCCTGTCTAGAGGAAACACAGGGACAAAAAATGGAACACAGACTGAAGGAAAGGCCGTCTAAACCCAGGGACTATGGCTGATGCCAAGAAGTGCTCGCAGACAGGAGCCTAGTAGGGCTATTCTCTGAGAGGCTCTGCCAGCAACTGACTAAGACAGATGCAGATAGAGCTACCCATTGGACTGAGCCTGAGGACCCAAATGGAAGAGTTAGGGGAAGACCTGAAGGAGCTGAAGGGGATTTGAACTCCAGAGGAAGAACAACAATATCATCTAACTGGAACCCTCAGAGCTCCCAGGGACTAAACTACCAAAGAGCATACATGGAAGGGCCCATGGATTCAGCTACATATGTAGCAAAGGATTGATTGCCTTATCTGGCATCAATGGGAGGCCCTTGGTCCTGTGGAGGGCTGTTGCCCCAGGGTAGAGGGTTGTTAGAGGGTTAAGGTAAGAGTTGTGGCTAGGTGAGGGCAAAGGGGAGGGTAGATGGGATGGAGTCTTGCATAGGGGAAGACTGGGAAGGGGGATAACATTTAAAATGTAAATAAATAAAATAACCAGTTATTTTTAAAAAAAGTGGTTGCAAAAAATTTATTCCTATACCCATAGGCATGGACAGTTTTGCAAGATTTGTTCTTCTCTCTAAGCAGTTCTGTACAACATCACAAAGATGTATTGTCAGGGGACCTGTGCACAAAACCTGGTGTTTCTGAAATGTCTTGGTCTGCACAGTACCTTTTTCCTGTACTGGCTACTGACTAGCATATCACAGCAAACTCAACTGCAGAAATCTTCAAGTTTTTCAGGAGTAGGGGATCTCTAATGTTTGACTTCCCAGGTGTTTCAGGCATATGCTTATATATAGTAGGCACCAGTAAATATAAGGTAGAATAATTTTTGATTGCCATCATGAATGATTTGTGCTCTCTAAGAATAGATTTCCTAATTCCAGTTGTGAGATTTGTTTGTTGTCAACGTAAGGGAGTAATTTTAAATCTCTCTTTCTTTCTAGGGCATGTTTTCCACATCAAGAAGGTTGTGAAGTTGTAATAGTTATTGGTGATACATTGAAAATAGCAGAGAGAATGGCTGGGGCAAGCAAGTACTGTGAGAAGATGACTAAAACATATCCTGCATCACTGGGATGACCTGATGTTTTTCTGGTCCAGGTATTGATATCAATGACTACTGATTCTTGAGTAAGCAGTGATGGTATGAAGTGTGAACAATGTACACATTATTCCACACTGTCTTAGTTAGGGTTTTACTGCTGTGAACAGACACCATGACCAATGAAAGTTTTATAAAAGACAACATTTAATTGGGGTTGGCTTACAGGCTCAGGGGTTCAGTCCATTGTCATCAAGGTAGAAACATGGTAGCATCCAGGCAGGCATGGTGCAGGAGGAACTGAGAGTTCTACATTTTCATCTTAAGGCTCCTAGTAGAAGACTGACTTCCAGGCAATTAGGGTGAAGATCTTAAGCTCACACCCACAGTGACACACCTACTCCAACAAGGCCACACCTCCTAATAGTGCCACTCCCTGGAAAAAGCATATACAAACCATAAAATTCCACTCCCTGGCACCCAGAGGCTTGTTCAGACATGAATCTATGGGGGCCATACTTAAACATAGCATAATGCAAAATACATTTAGTCCAACTTCAAAGGTCCCTACAGTCTATAGCAGTCTCAACAGTGTTAAAAGTCCAAAGTTCAAGGTCTCTTTTCAGATTCATCCAATCCCTTAACTGTAATCCCCCAAGCAAGACAGGAAACCATCTGGGCAAAGTCTAAACTCTGCATCTCCATGTCTGATGGCAAACAGTCTTCAGATCCAACTCCTTTTTCATCTTTGTTGACTTCAACAAGGTTCTTTCTCCTGTGCTTGTTTTACTCCCTGTTAGCAGCTTTCCTTGGCAGGCATCCTGTGGCTCTGACATCTTTAACATCTTGGGTACCCCAAGTCAATTTCAGCTTCACTGCTTCTTGTTCCAATGTCTGAGATCCACACATGATCTTCTGTGTATCTCTAAAGAGCTGGTGTCACTTCTCCTGCTCTGCCCTCTGTAGCACTCTAAGTTCAGATTGATCCACTCCGTTGCCACTGCTGTTCTTGATGGTCATCCCATGGTACTAGCATCTCCAATATACTAGGGTCTTCCACTGCAACTATGCTTCACCAAAGCCTCTCATAGGCTCTCTTCATTGTACCAAGCCTCAACTCCTTTGTATGACCCCTTCAGTCCTGGGCTGTCAATTACAACTGAGGGTACACTTTCACCAGTGGCCTTCCATGGCCTCTCACAGTACCAAACCTCAGCTGTTCTTCATGATGCCTTCATGTCTTCAAAACCAGTACCACCTGGATGATTCTTACACGTTACCAAGTACAGCTGTAGCATGAGGAACACTTGGCTATCTCTGGAATACAGCTTCTTTGAGCTCTCAGAAAACACATCCCATATTTCATCTCAGTGATGCTGGTCTTTTCTTAATCACCACTAATTTCTTAGCTCCAGCTAACCAGCATCAATTGTCCCAGTAATCTCCTTTTCCTCTTGAATATAAAGCCAAAGACACATAGCTGAAGCTGCTGAGTTTTGCTGCTTGCAGGAGCTGGAACATTGGCCCCCTTGTTCTATTACATTATCACTAGCTTCCTTTTTCCCAGCTCCTTCACTGTCTAAATTGGCTGTCCTAAATCTTGCTCCTTAGACTGACTTTGAACTCAAGAGATCTGCATGCCTGTCACCTAAGCATTGGGATTAAAGGTGTGGTCCACCAAGCCTGAATTAAAGTTTTTCTTCACCTAGAATTTGCTCTGTTCTAGGCTGGCCTTGAACTCAGAGATCTGCTTATCTTTGCCTCCTGGGATTAAAGGCTTGTACTACCATGCCTGGACCTAAAGTTAACTGGGTGAATCTTGCCCCCAAGGTCACCACTCCTTTAATTTAGTTTAATATCCTTGAATTCAGCTCCATTTCAATTCCTGGAGTCCCTTTAATACTCAAACTATATATTTTGTACTTTTCCTTTCTCAGCTTGCTATGTTGGTTCAAAATTCTCTTTATCAGACTTAACCAGAGAACATAGTCTTTGTTGGGCTTTTTTGAGACTTCCTTTGCAGATGCAATTAATATAAATCTCTTTACCTTCGTCCTGGGCAGTCTCTTCAGACAATGGCAAAAAGCAGCTGTGTTCTTCACCAAAACATCACACAAATAGTCTCTCAGGCACATATTAAAGCTCTTCTCCACTGAAACCTCTTGGGCCGTCAGGCCTACACAGTTCAAATGAACTTCAGTACCACTGTCTTCCGTAGTCCTACTAGTCTGGCCCATTAAGCCCCACTTAAAGAATTCCGTGGCTTTCCAAATCCAAAGTCCCCAAATCTACATTCTTACAAACAAAAGCATAGTTAGGCCTATCACAGCAATACCCCACTCCTGGTACCAACTTCTGTCTTACTGCTGTGAACAGACACCATGACCAATGCAAGTTTTATAAAAGACAACATTTAATTGGGGTTGGCTTACAGGCTCAGGGGTTCAGTCCATTGTCATCAAGACAGAAACATGGCAGCATCCAGGCAGGCATGGTGCAGGAGGAGCTGAGAGTTCTACATCTTCATCTGAAGGCTGCTAGTAGAAGACTGACTTCCAGGCAATTAGGGTGAAGATCTTAAGCCCACACCCACAGTGACACACCTACTCCAACAAGACCACACCTCCTAATAGTGCCACTCCCTGGAAAAAGCATATACAAACCATAACACACACTTTGCCATTTTTAAAACTCCAAAAATGGACATTGATATTCTTATTAACTTACTTTCCCCTCAGTGCTGGAGATTGACTCTGAGTCTCGAATACAGCAGGTAGATGCTCTGCAGCTGAGTTAACACCTCCAGCCCACAGTTCTTATTTTCTAAACGAAGAAACTGAGGCTTCACTAAGGAGGTCAGAAGTCAAAGCATTAGAGGTAGAGCCTAAACCCACATTCTTTAAAATATATATTTTATTTATCTCTCTCCGTGTGCATATACATACATGTGTGTGTCTGTAGGAGACAAAAGAGGGCTCTGGATCCTCTGAAGGTGAAGTTAAAGGTGATTGTCAGCTTTCTTGTGTGGATGCTGGGAATTAAACTCAGGTTCTTGGATAAAGCAGCAAGAATTTGTAACCCTCCAATTCTCCAGTCCTCCCAAACCCATGCTCTTACCCGCCATGCTAGACTTACTGCCTGTATGGACCATGGAAACTGGTACTCTTCTATCTGTGCCCTGTCACCACTCTTCACTGTCCCTCTTGTAATTGGAGCCACTCTCCCATGGGTTCACTGATATGTATTATGTCAGTGCAGCAAGGTACTTTTCAACTTTAAACATTTTTGGTAAATGCCCAGATTCTTTATCTGGCCACTTGGTAAGTGTGTGGGTGATGGTTAAAATTTAAACACATATTGTAAAGATAAAGTTCTTACAATGAGTTGTATGTCTGTGTCCCTTTCAAATTTGAACATGAGAACTTAACTCTCAGTTGGTTGATATTAAAGAAGGCCTTTAAGAGGTGATTATATTACATAGGTGGGATCAGTATGAATGGGATGAGTTTCCTTATAAAATTGGCTCTGTATTCCTTCCACTGTGCTAGAATACTGACTAGGTACCTTCAGTCACTGACCAGACACTGAACCTACCAGCATTTTGATTTTGTACTTCTGGCCTCCAGACTAAGAAATAAGCATTTTTCTCCCAGTGTTGGGATTGAACTCAGAACACTGGGCATACTTCACCACAGAGCCATACCCCTAGGCTAAGGAAGTTTTGTTTTTATAAGCAACCTGGCCTATGGAATTTTGTTATAGCAGCCTGATAGATTAGAGCCATATTATAGCCTAGTATTACAACTTTATCACAGTTAAATTACACACCGCCAGAGTAGTCTAAATCTTTAGAGTGATCCTCAGGGTAGATACAGGTTTTGTGATATCTAAAATTTATACAATTGAGAAGACAGCTCCCCCTCCAAAATGATGAACACAAAGCTTACAAATAGAATTAGTTACAAGGTCTAGGAATAGTTTGCTACCAGAAAGGGACACTGAGGTTTTAAGATTTGTTAGCTTTTCAGCTTATTCACCTCTGTCTGCCCCAAATATAAAGTCCGACACTGGGGACTCTGTAGACTTTTTAAAAAGCAGAAGACCCTTTGCCTGTCTGGAGTGGACTTAGTGTTCTTATGCAGACATGGTTTGAAGAGAGCTACAAAGCCAAAGAATGGCCCATGAATGATCAACGGTCACCCTCATCCCTACCTCTTAAGGTTTTATAAAAATAATAACTGGAATTATTAAGCAACTGTTATGTGTAAATACTATGTACATGCAGGGTTCTCATTTAATCCCCCAGTAATCACAGGGGACACATAGTATTATTAAAATCGTTTTATGACCAAGGATCCCGGAGCTTTGAGCTACTATATTACCAACTTCTATAAAGACAGAATTCACTTTCCTATTAGTACAGTTCAGAAGAACCCTGTTTATTTCCCAGTGGTATACAGCACCTTGAATCAGGTAAGGGGTTATGAACTCATTTGGTAAAGAATAAGTTGCAGGGTTTGTTTGTTTTTTTAATATTGTCTTCATCAAAATGTGGAATCCCGAGTGTAATTCCAGACATTCAAAGTGACCTCTAGACCAAGTAAAGGATCACTAGTCATGGATAAGCATCTTTATATAAAGTAGGATTCTCCAAGTTTGGGTTTTGTCCAGCTCGCCCAGCAGGATTCCTCAGGTACATGTTACCTAAAGTTGGTTCATGGGTCTGGGGCTAGCTTGAGACTCCACATTTCTGATTACTTTCTAATTGAAGATGATGCTGGCCAAAACCCATCTGGGAACTACAGATGTGATGGTTCAAATTCCAGCCTGGGGTGGAGAATTCTGTTCTGCCCTGGCCGAATTCAGGAGATTGTTTAGGTATCCGTGTTGTCATTTTTGAATCATAAATAGAGATTTATGAGGCTTAGGATGCTACAAATAAGATATGCCAGGTATCCCTTACACCATCCCTGGGAGAGTAGACTGGAGATGCCTGCTGTCTACCCTGTTCCCAGTCTACCCACTCTTTATACTGTAAGGCGATTTATTCTCAAAATCTGGAAGCATTCAATGGATAATCTTGATGGTGAGTCTTTCAAAGTTCATATAATTTGATTTCAATGAAAAGGAGATGAAGCATGTGGTATTTATCAGTCAGGGTCCCACCATGAAACAGATGTCACACCGAAACCTTTTTAAAGGGCTTATTTGCAATGTGTGGGTAGTCGGAGAACCACAAGACTGGTCCAGCAACCTGTAACTTAGTAGTACTTTAAGCAATACCTACCTACGTAGAAGGAAGAGGGAGGGAAGTAGCTCTGCTGCCTGTTGACAAAGTGTTCTTTAGCGTGGGATGCCTACAAAGAAGTCGAGCTCTCCGCTCCAAGGACACAACAAGCCCAAGCTTAGCTGGCAAGAAGAGAACCCCGGAATTACTAACCTGGCTTCACTCTCCTCTTTGCCTCTGTCACCTGTAAGAGTTTGTAATATAAGCCAGATGGCACAGGGACCAAGGACAAACCCAACACATGTGTTGACATGCCTTGTTATGTGGTTTACAGGTGAGGAAGGAGGCCGACCCAAGATTAAGGAGCCGTGTTAACAGTTTGGTGATGGGTGGATACCAATCCCAAGCAGTCTCATTCTAGAGCCTGGCTCTATCCTGCCACACCCCCAGAGAGGAAAAGAAAGTGTAACAGAGTCTCTGTCAGCATTTAAACAAACAAACAAACAAACAACAAACAAGTATCTGAAATGGTAGATTACATACATTTTGGCTTCTGTGTCTTCATTTGTCCTTTTAACTTTTAAAAAGAAAAGGAAACAACTTTCTGTGTTTAGTATAATCACAAGCCAGTAAAATATGAAGAAGGTAATTGATAATGTCAGTTACAATAGGACATTAAGATGATGAGTGTTTTTCCTTTTTATTTTCTCCATTTTCTGAGGTGCTTTAATATGGCCAGACTGAACTTACACCTTGTAGCATAAAAGCAATCAAATAAAAATTTTAAAATAAAGTAATATGAAGGGTGAACCAGACAATCTCCAAGTTTCCTTGAATGTTTTATGAGCCTACAATCTTGATGTCAATCTCTCTATATCTCCTCTTTTAATATTAAAGCAATCCTACAAATATGAATAAAGACCCATGGAACGCATGTCAAGCCTGCAGGACTCTGAATTGAAGAAAACTCTGGTGTTAAAAGTGAAATAAACAAAGTACAGGGGCGCTGCTGGAAGACCTTCACGGAGGGAGGGATAGTTGTGTGATTGTACCTTCTGGCTGCATGTGATCATTTTCTGTAACATTTCCATGACCTTTGTGAAGGTCATGGAGTCTTAGCAGGGGGCTGACAACATGCTCTGGAACATCCCTGATGGTGTGTTGGAATGTTCCTCACGTGGTAGTTCGAATGCCCTGAAGTGGAGACCATCCTCCTGGACCGGGATCTATGTAAATGGCCTGGAGGTCAGAGCTGGGTACTTCCGAGATGCTCTTCGCATAGGTTGCAGGATCTCCACAGGCATCAGGTCATTGTGTGTATAAGGAGATTACAGAAAACCAACCCAGTGCCTCTCCTCAGAAACAGCACATTTCTTGGTAAAGACTGGATGGGGATAAGTCTCTGCGTTTCTGATTGTGATCCCATCCCAAGTGATGAAATTCCAAATAATGGGATTGGGCTAGCAAAGACTCTCAATACAGGTGGGTTGCCTGCTCCTGTATGAACTAGTGACTGTCAGGCTCTCTTCTCAGCACAGGGATCGGGTAATCCAAAGCATGACTCTTTGGCTCACTTCAGCAGAACACCCACTTAGGAATATTGAAGATTTCACAGTAGATCTTCTGACATGAAATTGTTTTCCTCTTTTATGCTCTTCTTAAAGCTACCTTTAACAATTCCACTGTTCACATCTTGTTAATTCATGGAAAATGACCAAGGGATAGATGCTCAAGGAATATCCAAGATCATAGTTGCAGTATGTAGCCCATAGTTAGGGTACAGTTCTGAAAGGGTGGTGACACTTTCCAAAAGTGAGGGTAGTCACCGTATTCACTGATGGAATTTGTTTTTTTTTAAATCGATTTATTTATTATATGTAAGTACACTGTAGCTGTCTTCAGACACACCAGAAGCAGGTGTCAGATCTCAGTACAGATGGTTGTGAGCCACCATGTGGTTGCTGGGATTTGAACTTGGGACCTTCAGAAGAGCAGTCAGTGCTCTTAACCGCTAAGCCATCTCTCCAGCCCTGGAATTTGTTTTATGGTTAATAATTTCATTTGTTCATATAATGTGCTTTGGCCAAAGCCAAGTCTGGCCCTGCCTTCCCTACAGTTCCTCCCATGTTTCTCTCCCAACTTTATGTACTGTTTAAAAAAAAAAATCTACCAAGTCTTCTTAGTTCTAGCTGCTTGTGCATGGGTGCAGGATCACCTGCAACAGCACAGGTAGCCTTTCAGAGGACTCTGTCCTAAAGAAAATACATTCTTCCTTCCAGAGCAACCACCAGTTATCGAGAGTGCCTCAGCTAGGGGCGAAATTTCTTGAGGCTCTTCCATATCCATTCCGGTATTTTGGTCAGTTTGATGATGTGTTGGTCTTGTACTGCTGTAACTTCATGTGTGCAATGGCCTGTTGGGTCTGGCAGATACAGTTTCAGTACAGATGTTCACTCTGACTTTGACAATATTTTTGCCTTCATTTTTGCCCTGATCTGAGTCTTAGGAAAATGAGGTATATATGACCCACTTCCAGCTAAGAATTCCAAAGTGTCTCATTTTCTGCATGTTAACCAGTTGTGGGTCTTTGAATTTATTGTATATATACATATAACATATAACATATAACATACAACATACACCATACACCATACAACATACAACATACAACATACAACATATAACATATAACATATAACATATAACATATAACATATACTATATAATATATAATATATAATACATAACATATAACATATAATATATAACATATAACATATAACATATAATACATAATATACGATATACGGTATACGGTATACGATATACGGCATACGATATACGATATACGATATACGATATACGATATATGATATATGACATATGACATATGATATATAACATGTAACATGTAACATGTAACATGTAACATGTAACATGTAACATGTAATATGTAATATATATGTATAATATATCACACACCAAAATGTGTGTGTGTGTGTGTATATATATATATATATATATATATGTGTGTGTGTGTGTGTGTGTGTGTGTGTGTATAACTGTGGAATGGTATTTCTTAGTAATTTTCTACAAGATCCTCACAACTTCTGGCCTGGTCTCTCCCCAACCCCCATCCATTTTGGGAGTCTGATCAGCTCCCAAGGGCCATTCTGAAGCCCATCTTTCCTTCCGGCCCTGCCCAGCTGTCTGTGATGACTTCTCACGATCAGGACATCTTTCCTGTCTGGAATGTGCAGCTCTGCCAATGAAGGCCCCCAGAGGAAATGGCTGTCTTGCCTCCGAGTGAGCTCTGGCCAGGTGTGTGATCCCTGGGAGTGCTCCACCGCCGCAGAAGAACAGCCAAACAGGAATGTAAAAGTTAATAACTTCCTTATTTGAAATCTAAACCTTTCTGAACCTATCACGGTGTGTTTTTCCTCATGGAGGATTAACGGCCTGACAAGTCTGAACTTTGAAAGAAAAGCTATTTGTGACTTATGGGGGAACCAGGGGGAAAAGGTCTTGACTTTTTAAAAACAAAACAAAACAAATACCCCAGCACACCAAAACGTGTTCATTTTTCTCAGACATGTAACTCACAAAGGGCACCACCACTTTGGCTGGAACTTTCAAAATGACCCTCCTCTGAATGAAAGGGAGACGCAAGCAAGTGGTGTCCCTAAAGAATTGGCCTGGGAATATTTATAAGGGTTAAGCACAAAGGTCCTTAGGGGAATTGCTCTCAAAGCCTAAAGCCATGGTGTTGTTTCCAACAATTCATTCCTTTATTTCTGACATCCCAGGGCAGTTACAATGATATTTTACCAACTCTGGCCACTCTACTTCCAAATTCCTGAGGACTTGCAAGAAGGGTTACACTTAAGTTTACTTATAGGGACTTAAAAGCATGTTAAAAAGCTAACTCAGAAAGAAAGCTTTAGGATATTAGCTTAGGACATGTGTTTCTGTGTCACAGGGTCACTAGGTGCAAACTTCAGGATAGATGGCCTTTTTAAGTCTCAGTCATCTTGTTTTTAAATAGTTTAGTCCTGAGATTAGGCTCAAATGAGACAGCCATAATAAGTGTCTGGTGAAAGTAAAGCTTTGCTATTAATAGTAACTCAGATTTGAAATTGGTTAAAGTATTTGTTGATGTTACAGCAGGTCTCATGAGCATTCTCATGCAACTGTTACTAAACCCAGTGTTTTAGTTTTTTTCTTTGGCTGTGAAGAAATACCATGGCCAAGTAACTTATATAAGAAAGAGTTCGTTGGGATCTAGCATTCTAGATGCTTAGAGTCTGTGACCACCATGGTGGGGAGCATGGCAGCAGGCAGGTGCTGGGGCAGTAGCTGAGAAATTACATCTTGAGACTCAACCATGAGACAGAAGCACTGGGCCTGGCATGGGCACTTGAAACCTCAAAGTTCCCAGTGACACATTGTCTCCACCAAGGCCACATCTCTTAATCCTTCCTAAACAGTTCCACCAACTAGAGACCAAAAATTCAAACATTCTCACCTATGGCGGGGAAGGGGCGTCATTCTCCTCTAAATGATCATACCCAGGTTTTCTTATTCATTGCATTAAATTGAATGAAACTTGCCCAGATTTTTTTGTTTGTTTGTTTTTCAAGACAGGGTTTCTCTGTGTAGTCCTGGCTGTCCTGGAACTCACTCTGTAGACCAGGCTGGCCTTGAACTCAGAAATCCACCTGCCTCTGCCTCCCAAGTGCTGGGATTAAAGGCATGCGCCACCACCGCCCGGCTACTTGCCCAGATTTTTAATGATTCCTGAATGTATTACTTCATATTTTAAAGAATGATTAATTTCTTACTCACTTCCTCTAGTCTAAAATATTTTGTAAGCTTGGGGTGTCAAAGTTCTGGAGTTAAAACAAATTCAATCTGTAGTCATTATTTTGTAACATTCTATTATAGAATTATTTATTCACTGAGTTGAAGTTGTTTTGGAATTTTACAAAAAGAAGGGCAAGAGGAAGAAGTCTTGTGAACAGCCAGATGAGTTCTACCAAGAGCATGATCATAAGAGAACACAAGACGGAATGTGACAGATACTATGGTCAGGTCAGGGTTTGGTTTGCCGGGCTAAAAATTAAGTAGGTTTCTGAAGACAAGTAATATTAGAAGGGGAACTGCTGCCCATCTTATAGAAATGACTCACAGTGGGGAGAGAACATGAATATTTGATTATAGAATATGTCTACAGTTCATGGTCAGAGTCCATCCCACTCTGGTCTTTATAGAGAAAATAACACCAGATAACCTCAAGTTCAAATTGAGGGATGGAATATAGTCAGCAGTAGGGAAATCATGGTGGGAAAGGGAAAATTGTGAGGTTTTTAAGTTAATGGCACTGCAAACAGTCAAACACCATAACTAGCATATTTCCTTTTATCCAAAGAGCTGAAAATAGTTTTGTAAAAGTCACTAGCACTAAGTAATTCTGATGTTCCTACCTAGATCTCAAGCAACTGAAAAATAACAAAACAGCACTAAAAAAAAAACTAAAAGAAACCCAGTCTTTCCTGTCTTCCTTGTGTCCTTTTCCATTCTCTCTTCCTTCCCTTCTTCTACCCGACCCTATCTTCCCCTCCCCCATCCTTCCTCTTTTCTCCATCTCTTCCCCATACTTTCTGTTGTGTTAGTTTTCTTGGTTCCATAGGTATGGCAAATCATCTAGACAGATCAAAACTAACATCACTAATCACATACCTTAGTAAATCTGAATAAATATTAAGAAGATCGAGAACAACCCAATAAGCCCCTAATCATTGCTTATACAAAGATCTTATTTTTTAAACTAGGTATTTCCTTTGCAATACATCCGGTTGGCAGGAGATGCCAGCATACATGCAAATAAACAAATAAAACAAAGCTACAAATACCATAGCAAAAAAAATCCCAAAATCAAGACCAGAAAAAAACCTCAGCTCTCTTCCTGTATTGTCCCTTCAGCTAGTGAGGGAGATAGAAAGTGAACAGATAATGGTGCTCACCTTGAAGGGCAAAAGAGCTCAGAATAATGTGGGTGGTGTACGGGAGAAGTCAGGGAAGAGGGGACACAGAGATAGATGGAAGACCTAGCATGGGCAGCTAATGCTGCCGATAGTCTTATTACTTCTGCTATTCATTTCTTCAGGAAACACTTGCACAGTACATAGCAGTGAGCAAACCATCACAGGGAAACTTTCAATGCCAGGGCGGTAGGCAATAAGCCAATAAATTTTGATATTTCCTTAAATATCATGAAGGAGATGTGTATGCCATACTGAGAGGTTTGTGCACAGAAACCCAGTTGAGACTTCAGGATTTCGAATGAGGTTAAAACTGAGCAAATAATGGACTTTGGATAATAGAAACCAGACTTGGCACAGTCAGAGAAAGATGTTAAGAGTTAGCAGCAAATGTAGAAAAAACAAAACAAAACAAAACAAAACAAAACAAAACAAAAAAAACATCTAGAAGCCCTGAGGAACGGTGGTACACAAAAGGCACCACAGATCATTGTGTGAATATAGATACACGTATGTATGCACATACTCACATGCAGGTAGGTAGATACAGACCTCTGCGTGTACATGTGTACATGGGTCATTTTTTGCTTTTGATTGGATCTGAAACATCCTTCAAAGCCCCAATGTATTACACGTTGGGTCTCAGCTTGGATCTACTGAGAGCTTGTGGAAACTTTAGGAGATGAGGTTTAGTGGGAAGTCTCAGATCATTGCAGTGTGCCCTCAAAGGGCAAAGCTGGGCACCAACCCTTTCCACTTCTTTATTTGGTATCATGGCTTTGAGGTGAGCTGTTCAGCTCTATGTATTGCCTGTGTGGTACACAACAATGAGACTCCCCGAAAACAAGGCCAACCACGTATAAATGAAAACCTCTAACACTGAGTCCAAACCAACCCCTCTTTCTTTGTATCACTTAATTATCTCAGATATTTTCACAGTGATGGAGAGGGAAGAGGTACATTGATCCTTGGAATACTGAGTCTGTCTCATATACTGAGTCTTGTCAAGGGCAAGTCTTCTGGCCAAGCTCAGACAGTTACCAGACCTCATAGAGAATGACATTAAATGTCCACATGTCTGAGTGGTGGCTGAAAGTGTGCAGCTAGAAGGACAGTATTCTAGTCCATGAGCAGCTATGGCCAGGCCTGCTGTGTTAGCTCTTCCTACTGCTTGATTTATCTCTTTCTAATGAGAATGTAGTTTCTACAGGATAGAAAAAAAAAACAACAACAAAAATATATGCTCACAGTCTAGGATCGCTTTTCTTTAGGATCCACATCACACCCCAGATCACACCCCAGACTTGGCTTTAGCAAGTTAACCACTATGTATATTTTCTTAAGATCAATAGTTATCTCCCTAGTCTGACTAAAATGCAGAAAAAATATGAATGCCTTATGTTCTTTATAGTTAACAATTCATTGGGAAAATTGCAACCCCCCCAAAAACAGGTACCTTGCTTGGGGTTAGAGAGAGGGTACACAAATAAATAAGGAAGAGATTCCTAAATGCCCAATCCTACCAATTCTCCTTTTCCTGACTCTACCTTTCTTTGAATTTCTAGGGTTGAATTTTCCATTTCTCCTGGGAGTTTCTATGAGTTATTTATCCCAGTGGCTTTTCAAAGGTATATGTTCAGTAGGAAGATATTATGTTTCAGGACTCCAGCCCCTTGGTAGTGTGCTCTGGATGTTAAATGCTGTTAGTAACAACAGTAACAATAATGATGATGGTGGTGGTGCGGATAATGATGATGGTAATAATAATGCCCACAGGGCGTTGTTGCAAACCCATCACCATTGTTATTATCACATTTGCCACAGCACAAAAGTGGTTGCAAGTGCTGCAGCTCAGAAAGGTCTCCATTCTCTTCCTACTTTGAAGCACCAGAGAGAAGTGTAACAAAAAGTTGTTAAAAGGATCCACACCATGTGGTCCCACATCCCAACACAGAGCAGCTAAGCTCTAAAAGCCATGCATCTCAGCTAATTTCCACTGTCACTCCGTCTTCAAGGCCAGGGAGGATTTGACCATTTGAGAAACTCTTTGGACTTTAAGTCAATAATGAAAGAAGGTAATGGCCGTGTTCAGGAAAGAGGGAGATGCTTGATGCTAGGTTGGAGCCTGACAATAGCCATGGGATTTTCAATAATAACAACTTGTTTAGTCAGAGGGCTCCAAGCCATATGAAATCAGCAAGAAACTCATGCTCCATATCTGCCGTATGCCAGTTGGGATTCTCATCCAATCTCTTTCCAAAAACTGAGTGGATGAAGGTTCACATCTGGTTCCTGACCACATCACTAGATTTGGCCTCAGTTAGTTGACCCACTCTGTACAATTTCTTTAGATTGGTCCAGAAAAGATTTGAATACTTCATGTAGTCCCTTTCCACTGGAGAAATTGGGACCTTTCTAGATGACAACGTAAGGACGAGGAGACATCAATAATAACACATGGGAATGTAAACATTTTCATCTGCAGCAGGCATGTGGCACCTCTGCAGGAAAGTGACTGGGACAAACAAATTACCTGTCTGCACTGGCTTCATGTGGTGGGGAAATTTCCTTTCCTCTGTGGCTATAGGGATATCAAAGCCTACTCATCCCATCATGCTGCATGTTGAAAACACACAAAGTAACAGCAAGTGCAGGTAGATCCGGGCAGTATGTAACACCAGGTCACAGCTACTGTGTAGCAGCTAGTACTGGTTGGCTCAGCTTCTGTCCTAACATCTTCTCCCTCTGTCTCATTTACTACATATGCCTGAAAACTGACTACTTGACTTTCTGCTACTCTGTGCCAGGTTCAAACTCTCGAGAAAGGAGATGCAGGCAGAAATCTTGTGGGAAAGGTCAACGAAGCGAAGGTTCCTTGTTTGTCCATTTGCTCTAATTTGCTCTAATTTGGAATATGCACATCATACCTGAGAGGCAGCGGCCACTGTGATGTTCTCCCGAGGCAGGACAAGAAGAAGTCCAAAAGAATTGCAGAGGTGCTGACACGTGTGACTTCAAACTGATCTGAGGTCAACAGCCACTTATCTGTACGTTTCCTGTGCCTTGGCACGAAGAAAGCCATTTATTCTGTTCCTAGCTGCAGAGAGCATTTCAGTTGGGCAGTCAGCTGGAATTTAGAGATTACAAGGCTCTTATTGCCCAGATAAGAAAATTTAGACCAAACGAGTTAAATAACACACCCAAGACTAAGAAAAATTAGTAGAAATATATGACTAGGGATTGAAAACTTGGGGATTCTTTGATGGTTTTTGTTTCTTTTTCCCTGGTCTTGGGGTTCAAACTACTTTGGGACCAACTCTACTGTCAACAGGTCACTCTCATATCTCACCTAATTTTTTCATTTCTCCTTCCATTCCTAGCCTACTGAGCCATCATAATTTTCTTCCTTACCTTATTTTCTACACTTCTCTGCTCTGATTTTTAAAAACCTATCTACAGAAGAAATATCACCCACCAATGCATCAGCCAATCCATAACTTCCCGTAAGACAAATGTAATTAATAAGTTTGTGTGGCAATCCTATGTATGTCCTATGTTGAAGCTGCCGCTGTCAAAGACAAGGTGGAACAACATCTAAAGGTAGCATGGTTCAAGTATGGCTCACATCACCATGGTATATACCGAGAACAACACTTGATGTTTTATTATTATTATTATTATTATTATTATTATTATTATTATTATATTCTTTATTTACATTTCAAATGATTTTCCCTTTCCTGAATTCCCCCTCCCTGAAAGTCCCATAAGCCCTCTTTCCTCCCCCTGTTCCCCAATCAACCTGTTCCCGCTTCCCTGTCCTGGTATTCCCCTACACTGCTGCATTGAGCTTTTCCAGGACCAGGAGTCTCTCCTTCCTTCTTGGGCATAACACTTGATGTTCTATGGGAGGCAATGTTTAACCTGGTTGTGTGCAGAGCAAGGCATGGAACAAGGAGACAGAAAGCCTAGCTGCAGCTCCCACTTAAAAACTTCTTGAAGTCTAAATTAATTTGGTCCCATCTCACTTACAGGGAAAGTATCTATCTCACTTGCAGCTAAAGTGAGCGTTTGTTTAACCTCTTGGGGGATAGGCTATAGCTACACGTAGACCTTTGCAAGAAGTGCTGCGGTTATCCAATTTCCCTCTAATTGCTCTAACAAGGATGAATTAGGACTTTCATCAGCAGGCCTGAGTGATCAGTTTGGAGTCAGCCATGGGCGGCGAAGCCAGTTATTAAACAAAACTACAATGTTAACTCCTAATAATACACTGTGAGGGCAAATTAAGCAGAAGACAAATATACCATCCTGATGACACTGGAGAATATTTCCCCTTGACTATATATCTTAAAATAATGCTATTATTAGTGCTGTCGAAATTCATTTCTAAGACATAATAGGAAAGTAAACGTTCACTTGGGCATTCTATGTGGTTAAAAAGAAACCATTTGACAAGGGCATACTATATATTGTTTGAACAGTCAGTAAGACAGGGTTCCATTTTGATATATTAATTATCCCCATACTATCATGTCAGGAGTATGCCAAGAAGTAAGGGACACCCTACTCCTCTGATAGGGTAATTGTTCCAGACTGAGGAGGATTAGAGCTGCTACCAATACTGTTGCTTTTGCTCGGGATATCACCACTCCCCCATTTATTTGTTTATTCACTTTACATTCAATTGCAACCCCTTCCCTCTCCCATCCTTACAAACCCCTCCCCCCATGACATCACCATTCTTTTTTAAAGTGCCATACAAGAAAACACTCCTGTTCCCACCCTTCCCCCCCTACTCCCCGGCCACACTGTCCTTGCAAAGACTCCCTTTCCTGAAGTCTAAGATACAGCAGATATGCTGACTCTGAAAAGAGAGGGCTATTGAAAATGCATTTCGAGTTAAAGAAATTGATCATATATCATGGGAGTGGGAGAAGGGAGAGAGAGCTATTCCTGTGTCTCATCAAAACCTCAGAAGCCCACTCTGGTAGAACCTTGTTAATTTGCACTAAAGGCTGGGATCGACTTGACTAATTACTGAGCAGCCTGCATGAGGGTGAATGGGAACAGACGCAATTTAGAAAGCTGGGACTGTGCATCAAACAAATGGACTTTATTGTACAATTAAAAACCTACTTGAATGCTGGCTGGAATGAAATCCAATAGCGGAGTAAGTACTTTAATAATAACACTTTGCAGATTGCGGGCTGATGACAAGCATTGGGCCTTTGGGAAGCGGCAACCTGGCATGCCTCGTGTTTGAATCTCTGCAGACTGTCAAGGGATGGCTTGCCTCTTCTAGCCCACTTTGTGTGCCTTTTGAGGGAGAGCAGACCCTCTCTCCATCCTACTTACGCTCCAGGGCTCATGGAGGGAGAAATCCCTGTACTTGGCCAAGTCAATCGAATGCAGGAGGACCATCCTCACTCAGAGCATTAGTTTTCCTTTCCCATTTCTTCTTGTTTATAGCCCCCAGAGAAATCGGGATTAGAGTTGTTTGTCTGTTTCAGACACACCTGCTGGCCATTCACCACCTGAATCCACAAGTGGGTATTTGGACGCTGCAGCGAGTCCTGCCACAGAGGCAGTTATGACGTGGCCCACAGAGGATTAGTGCTTTTGGTGGGGGAAAGCAGCATGGGCTGATAAAAATCTTAAGTAGCAAATATCTCGTTTTCATCTCCAGAGCTCCAGTTCTAAAGGCCACTGACAAGTCTCTTGCTAGCACTGATGTGTTGCCATTGCAATGGATTACTTTTCCCTGAGTTTTGCAGGCAGATTTCAGCAATGGTGGTTTGCTCTCCTTTCCATTTCTCCCCTCCTTCTGCCATTCGTACACACACGCTGGGCTAGGGGAATATAGAGCCATGCTGCATTATGAACAGTCATTTACTCGGCAATGTCTGTTTGCTTGTGTACTGTACTCTCAGCTGACTTCTAGAGCTGTGCTGAGCAGAGGACCAGCAATGAGTGGCTTGCCTCAGCTCCTTGGGAAGAGGTGGAGCCTCTGATAGATCACCTTGAAGGTCAAACTATTTGGGGGGAGCTGACAATCTACAGGTGTACCGAGCGAGGCAGAACTATGCCTCCGTGTGGCTTTGCAGTGAAGAGGGTTGGATTTTCTTCCACTGCCTTCTGGCTTGGTCTTGTGGCATGTTCTGCCAAATGGCATGGCTTGCGATAGAACAGAGGCTTTCAATGGGTTACATGCCTTGCCTTGATCTCTTCCTGCTCTGTTACGGACCAGAGGAAGATCTGACTCCAGGAAGCTGCTGCCTCTTAAACTTAGGTCCAGGTCAGTACCTGCTGATGCCATTTATCATCCTGGCAGAAGAAGAAAACCACCGTTGCCAGCAACTCAAAAATCTGCGCATGCTTAATGTGCACCTTTGGAAACTTCGGACATAACTTGTGATACGGCCTATATTTCAGACATTTATTCTAAGAGGACTCTAAACTAAATGAGGTGGATAAACCATGCCCTGAAAGGAACTTCCGGAGGAGCTAGGAAGATAAAGCATTTATTCAATAGCAGAAATGTTAAAAAAAAAAAAAAAAAAGAGAAAGAAAAAGATTCATGGCCCAAATCAGTGATATTGATGGGCTCACCTGCAGCTGAGCATTGGAACAAAGAGGAACACAAGAGGAGCCTTTATGGGGGGATTAGATCTGAGCTGCCCTCAAAGCTCTAATGAGTCTTGATTTTAATGATACCTTATGGAAAGGCAAAGAGTGGCTCCCGTGTGGAGGGAATAGCATCCTTTCACAGGGATAAAGCATCGCTGGGGACACCCTGACCAATTCAAGAGGCCATAGTCACTCACGGTGGTTTACACTTAAATGCATACCCCATTTCTCATCCGTGCACTCTTCCTAAATCATCTTGCAAGTGTCATCCCAAATCTTGTAATGGAGAAGTGGGAGAGAGAGAGACTAGTTCAGAAACTGAACTCATTGTATCTTTAAAGAGAAGTACATTTCTCCCCTGCTCTCTGTTCAGTGCGTGGAATATGAAATTCATCTCAGAAAGCCCCAGAGATGACTCTATCGACTGTCCTTTAAATAGAATTAAAATTGACTCAAGATATATCTTCAAATCTATTGGATTACATAGCCCATAATTGAGATGCAGCTGGTCTTGCTGGGGGAAATTAACCAGAGGGGGAGGGGGAGGAGGAAGATCTGGAGGAACTGCCATAGGATGTTGGGGTATCTTAGAGAGCGGTTGGAGGGTGAAGGCTGTGTCAATAATTACGTAACTTATATCATGACATAAGGCGCTAGCTGATTGGCTGAACTAATAGGGCTAGGTAATATTTCTTCATTTATGTAACGAAACTGCACATATTGCTCTGAGCTGTTCCTGTCAGATGTTAAGAAGGTAGTTGGGTTTGGAATGGAAGTCTCCATTCTCCATTTTGTCACTGAACTCTTGACCATGTTCTATGCCCTTACCAAGACTAGACACAGTACTAAAAATGTTCTGTCTGTCAGTATTCTACCTTCTTTATTCGGCCATATTTTTCTCAACTCCTCTCAGTTGTTACCTACCAACAGCATTGAATTCATCCTTAGTGCAGGCTCTGATTTTAGGCCTTGGGGATGCTAGTCCCAGCAGTACTAGTTGAGAAACACATAGCTTCCTGGGTCAGATCCATGCCTGGCCTTACATACAAATCAGGGATACATGCCATGGGACTCTACCCTCTTAAATGAGGTCTACACTCTTCCTCCTTGAGACCAAAGGCGGAGTGGCAATGTGATAACTGTGCCCTAAATATACAGCCTCTGGCAATGTTTCTGTCCTGAGATGGATGAGGGCTCTGCTTTGTCTTTATTGACGGGTAACAGCTCTTTGCTCTCTCCCTGCATCTGTCTTTGACATTCAAAGCAGCAGTAAGACTATAGTTTGGATGAGGCTAGCTGGAGTTCATACAATGTGGTGAAGTTGGGGTGGGTGGTAGAACCTTTAGGAGGTAGGACCTACGAGAGGCTTGTTGGCACCGGGCCCTTGGAAAGAGTTACTAGTTTTTGTGTGACCTTGAATTAGCTCTTAAGAGGTGCCCTAGAAAAAGACCTTGGCCTTATCTCAAATTCTTTCTTCCTGTGTCCCTCACTATGTAATCGCTTTGCCTTAAGCTATGACCCCATGATGGTGATCATTTGGGTCAGGAGCCCTTCATCACAGATGACAGCGACATGTACCTACACCCCTAAAACTGTGAACTAAAGAACTCTCCCTCCCTCTCTTCTTCCCTCCTTCCTTCCCTCCCTTTCTATTTCTCTCTTTCTGTCTCCCTCCCTCCTCTCTCCTCATGTCCTCTTCTCTTCCTCTCTTCCCTCTCCACCCCCTCTCATTTCCTTTTCCATTCCCCTCTCCCTTCTCCTTTCTCCTTCTGTACTCCTCTTGCTCCATTCCCACACCTTCAGTTACTCTCCCATAATTTCTTCTTTTCTTCCCCCGCCCCCTCCTTTTGAGTCAGGTCTCACTTTGTTGATACCCCCACCCTGGCCTTGAACTTATGTTCCTCCTTCTTTGGTCTGCCCAGGTGTTATAAATATTAGGATTATGGACCGGTGTCACCTGCCCTAGCTAAGATCTTTCTTTTATAGATACTTATCCTCAACCATTTTGTTGTATCTATGAAAACTAGACCAATCATGGCCACATTAAACAAAGACTGGGACGGGGTGGGAAAGTGCAATCTGTCAGCTTGAAACTATATATTCTCAGGGCTTCCTATTTGTAGAGCAGAGTGCTTGGACAGTGTGGCTCCACTTAAACCTCCTCTCACACCGCAATGCCCTCAGACTTCTCTTCTTAATTTGTTGCTTCAATTCGACAAATATTTATGGAATGTCGACTGTAGGTCAGGCACTGTTCCAGGCACTGGGATTAAAACAGTGAGCATTTGTAACCGCAGCCTTGTCCTCTGGAAGGGTAAGGAAGCAAGTGAGATGGAAGAAAGAATCGTGCAAATAGATCACCAGCCACCACTGACACACACCCTCCCCAAAACAATTTAGGCAAGACAGGTAGAAACCCAGAGAGTGTCAATCTGTACTTTTTTTGCTTTAGGTTCCTAGAGGGACTTAACCTAGGTAATGGATTAGATTTCCCTCAAAGAATTTTCCTTGGATTATTCTTCATGCCAAAAGTTCTCGGCATTTTTGATTGTTTTTATTGCACGTCCAGGTATGCTGTGGTGACTGAGTATTCTGCTTTCCCAAGGTCTGAGGGAGCTCGAGGTCATGAAAAGTCCAGTGCTGAAAGTGCCAGTCCTGGACAGTTAGAATAGCACTAGCATGAGTGTAATGTGTGTGCATGCACACACAGATAGCTCCATGCGCACGTGTGCGTGTGCATGTGTGTTCCTGCATGAACTGAAAAAGAATCTGTTTCTGGATATTGACCATAGCATGTAGGAAATCTAAGCCTATTACCTGTATCAATGTCCCTGGCTTCTTAACAGTGCCTGAAATTGGTGGGTAAGAGCACACATACCCAGTAGACGACTTGGAGAGGACTGATATAGCTTCCCATGCATGCATTTTGGTGGAGTTTTATCTGCACGCATCATAGATGAGTGTGCTATGCAGAACCCACAGCATAAACTACAAGCCTTCCCCGTCATTTTCTATAAATTCCAATTGACTGTAATTTCTATGGGAGCTTTGAGCCCTACACTAAACAGTTTAGCTCTCTTTGTGCCTCACTAATCTACTGTACTTGATTGCAAATGGGCTGCCATTAGCCTCGTGGTTAGAGCTGGGGAATCTGTATAATTGCTGAGTAACTGTTTTTAAACTTTTGAATGGCATACATACATGGGTGGCTGTTCAGAGCCCATCTATCTATAGGCTGTCTAATGGGTTCCAATGGGAATGTGCACAGCATACCTTGTGCCTGGCAACCTACAAACTCATCAGTGCTTCAGGCATGAGTGGCATTTTAAAGGACCTTTACCATGAGTGGAATTAGCATGCACTGTCCCTCTGGAGCCTGTTAGCTTTTCAATTCTGACCCCCACGGTGAAAAATAAATGCATGTAATTTAGTTGAGGAAAAATGTCTCTAGGGCATTTTTTTTTTTTTCTACTCTTGGATTTGCTCTACAGGACACTTAAAAAAAAATTCTGTCTCCAAATGGAAGTGGCCAAATCTAATATAGGTCACTATCATACAAAAGGATAGGAAGTTAGAGCAGGGCTGTTTGCTGTCTTCTGCCAGGACGCCTGGCTCTTGGCTCCCCGTCACTCAGTTTCCACAGTCTTCATCCTTTGCTGACATGCTCCTGTGTGGTCAAGAATCTGTAGCTAGTTCTCGCTGGTAGGTGGTGAGTGCCATTTGTCAAGATGCTTAACTTCAAAATCAAAGTCATGACCGAGAATGCACAGGAGAAGGGAAAATGGCTTTATGAGCCTGGGACTTTCTGACACCTTTTAGGGTACAGTTTCAACTCCACTTTTGAGTATGTCTCCAAATGTGTCTCCTTCCTTTAAGTTCCTAAAGCAGTTATGCTACTTATTTAGCACATTGTCATGTATTATGCTGTATGCTAACTTTTTTTTGAACTCCTATTTAGCACTTAAAATAATTTAACTTGGCACATGCTTTTAATCCCAGCAATTGGGAGGCAGAGACAAATGGGTCTGTCTGAGATTCAGGCCAGTCTGGTCTGTCTACATCGTGAGTTTCAGGCTAGCCACGGCTACATTGCTAGACCTTATCTCAAAACTACTGTTATTACTACAACTACTGCTGCTGCTACTACTACATTGATATTATTAATACATTAGTGTTATTTTATAAATATGTATAATATGATAATTATTACATAATTCTTAGACTCTGTGCTACACCTAGAGCTAGACAGATTTGCATACTGTTTGCTTTGGTTTTACTCTTAGCCTTCTGGAGAACCAAGGTCATCCCAGGAATTGCAGATTCCGGGAGGCAGTGGGCTGGGTCTCACCTGCCAGTCTCTCGTTATGTCTTTCTTGAATGTTGAAATGACAAAGGTAAGGGGAAATATCAGATTGCAGATGTTTTGGAGATTCGTCCTTACCCTGGGACAAACCCTTTTCTGAATGTATTTACATTACAGCTTTCCATGACATTAAGGGGAAAATATGTTATCACCAAGCTGTGATTGTATAGAATCCTTGTTATCTCCGAATTCATTAGCATAGTCACCAGAACTTCGCATATACAAATCTCTGAGAATTTGCACAAATTTTACTGAAATGGTCTTCCTTGGCTTACTATTTTATTTTTTATGCATTTTATCAATAATTTTATCACTTCCCCCCTCCAAATCCCTTTGCCCCATCTGGCCTTTAATGGAGGGAAACAGAACTTAAGATTCCAATGCATCCAGATTTATATCCAAATACAATCTAGTTGCATTTGGAGCCCTAGAGAGTCAGTCAAGGCTATTATTGGCTGCCAGGATTTTTAGAAAATACATAAATCTCCTTTTGTGCCATAAATACATTTCTGCATTCATAGCTGAGAGAGAGAGAGAGAGGAAAGAGAGAGAGGAGAGAGAGACCTCATTATACCACATCCCGAGAGAGGGTGAAGCACATCTCATTCCGAGTGACAGGTGACGGTGACATGTTCTCTAGAAACATGTAAAAAGATTGCAAGCTAATTTAATTCCTGTCTCATTTTTAACCATGGTTGGAATAATTGTAGCTTTACAAATGACTCTTGGTAGCCTAGAATACAGGGGTTTTGAGTGAGGTTATGTCTAATGCCTGGGGAGACTTTGTGACCATACCTTAGTGGCAGGGGCCTTTGACAGCATGCCTTTATTTATATGGCTTACAGATGTGTGGGTGGAAGTTTTCTTAGAAGTAAATGAGAGCTGGGTCTGTCAAACTAAAGGTATCCAACATGGCAGCTCTCACCCACTGTATGCATATTAGAGCCATCTGAGGAGATCTGGAAATTATGGGGCCATTCAGGCTTCACTCCTATGAACTATGATTTAATTGGTTCATATAGGTTCCTGCCCTGGTATTTGTTTAGCTCTCTCCACATTATTCTGATGAGTATTCTCTCTCAAATTTATTAAGCATTCAGGTTATCCAGAGGAACCATGACAACCGGTTGTGGAGTAATGATTGTAGTAAGGACTCGGGACTAGATGCTTCAGGTCTGTGTCCATACTCTGAGAGTCACTGGGGTGGTGTATTAGAGATTAGGGCACCTATTCTAATGAGCATTTGAGCTGAATGATACATCACTTTGCCGATTCTTTGCTTTCTACTCAAAGTTATGCCAACCTATTCTACTAGCAATATCTCTTAGCAAATAATTAGTCATTTTTCCTAAAATTGGACCTTCTGGCACATGCCTTCCCACTCTAAATAGCAAAACAAAAAAATTCAACCTCCCAAATGTCTCTATTTGGTTATGAGTTGGAAAATGATGGTGACAAATCCTGATCCCCAGGGAACATGTATACATCAAGTTCCAACAAAGGCAAACGCTGCTGTCACCGTCTTCCTGCCTTCTCCAGAGTTGAAGAGAATATTGTTAAAGACAGAGGTCAATTTCTTTGCATCCTGCAGAAATGCTCTGCATCCAGGAGTCAGTAGCTGGAGGAAATCTGTCTAAAATATGGGATCTTCTGAGCTTGTGTCTTCTTCTTCCTTCAGGGTGTTTGCTTCTTTGCCATTCCTTGTTTGAATCTGTGCATCGGAGTCATGACAGTCAGGGGAGCTATTTCATATCTTTGGGCCTCTTAATATCCGTTTAAAGTCCCTCTAGCACTCTTAATGTTGCCTAGCAGCAGGGTCCTCCAATAATAGACACCCTTTAAGCTCAGAATCATAGGCCTGATCAATGTGGTAATGCTTTCAGAACTGCAGTCTAGGGGCTATGACTCAGGGATATTTTGGAATGAAGTAGGCCCTCTCTACCTACACCTACTGAAAGGAATTAAACACAGGAGTGAGGAGCTTGCATTTGCAAATCATTATGTGGTAACTGGGAACAGATTCCCAATTTAAAACACATTGATTATCTTTGAGTTTCTTGACCCACTTTGCATTATGGGGTCACAAAAATCATAGCCAGGGGAGCATGATCTTAGATATTGAATCTATGCTTATTGTGCTCATGTGAGGTCCTTCCACATCTATTCAAGGGACAGGGAGATGGGCTTGGAATATCCGCGCTGCTTCACTTGGCGTTGGGTGACTCATACAGCTGACATCAAAATGATCATTAGACTCCCATAAAGAACTGGGGATGGTCAGGAAACAAGAGGAGGGTCCCAGCTCACTGACTTCTTATTCTGTGCACATCGCTACATCTGCTGACTTCTATGGGTATGTCTGTGGATGTGCATGTGCCCTGGTATGCCTGTGGTCACAGGATAGCTTATAGAAGTCGGCTCTCTTCTTCTACCTTGTGGGCTCCTGGGATTAAATTCACGTCCTCAGGCTTGCCAGCTGAGCCAACTTGCCAGCTCTCTGTGTACATCTTCTGGGTGTGGGCACAGAGTGTATGCTGCCATGGTCAGTGAGGCACTTACTTAGCAAGATAGACGGCTGCTGGGCACCAGAGCGGCTCCTCATCATCACAGTTCACTCACTCTACCTGGGGACCTCGCTAAACTACAAACTCTCTGGGTCTCTGGTCATTTAAATGCTAAGATGATGTTTTTTTTTAAACCTTGAGAGTTGTAATTTACCCTATGGGGCAAGAGGTCTTTGTGGCAAAGAGACTGAGATTAACACGAGCCTGAACCTCCTATTGAGTCATTCTGTGGGCAATTAGATTCCTATAAATTTCCAGTCATGTGTATCTCAGCTCACTGATGATATCCCAAAGGGCCCCGTTTATGGAGGGTGTACAATGCTGTTGATATACACACCACTAGGTCAGTAGGTGACTGAGAGTAGCTGCGGGCAGTAGGTATGTCTAGAGCTGGAATGTGTGGGATGGACTCTGTAGACTCCTCCATCCTCATCCCTGTGGGAGGAACTTTACCCTGTCCAGTGGAGACCGAAGTGGCTAGAGGGGAAACTGGTTAGCAGTCAATTCTCTAGAACTCAATTTTTGAATGGAAAACAAGCATACTTTACTCAACAGTTCGTTAATTCATTTTATTACACTAATTGATTTAATGTTTTTAAATTCTAAGAACATCAGATATATAGTCTCTTGAGTTGGATCCCAAAATATTTATAGGCAAAGCAGTATCTGGCTGGTACAATTGTACAATTGTGGTGTGTGTGTGTGTGTGTGTGTGTGTGTGTGTGTGTGTGTGTGTTTGTACATGCATGCACATGTGTAATTTACATATATTAGCTAGTGTTTTTCCAATTTAAGAAAAACATATGAATCCAGTTGGTATTTTTTTGCCCTGAAAATAAGTTCCATGTTTTAGTTCTGTTCAAAATCATCATTATTAACAAGTACATACATCTCTTTTCTGAGTCGCTGTCCCAAGATGACAGGCCCCCTTTGAACCTCATTCTTCATTAATTTTATTAGAAAATTTGATTTACGTGTAAGCACACCACAAAGCCATGAAAACAACTTCAAAGGGGAAAAAAAAACAAATCCAAATTCTCTTTACTTTTCAGGGAAGGCTTATGAGCATGTAAGTGCAGGGAAAGGAGAGGGGGGGGAGGGAGGGAGAGAGAGGGGGGGAGAGGGAGAGAGAAAGAGGGAGGGGGAGGGGGAGAGAGACAGAGAGAAAGAGAGAGAGAATCATTATGGAGGTATTAGAAAATGAAAGTGTCTAAGGACTTTTGTGGTGTGTTATTTGTGCTTGCAAAACTAAGCACATTTGCATAATAAACAAGAAGGAGCTAACAAAGTTATTAACAAGGAAGAGGACCTCTGGAATATCAGTGGGCCATGTTATGTTGAGATATACCCCTAACTCTTAGGGATGTGCCTTGTTTATCTTTGGTGCACACATTAACTTATAAGCACTCCACATATAATTTGCCAGCTTGAAATCTAAACCAGAAGCATAAAAGGAGTGCCCACATCAGTTCCCCATTTGGGTTCTTGTAATCAGGGCAGAATTTTTGTTTCATTAAGAGTTTAATAAGTCAATAAAGCAGTGACATTTCTATGCCAAGGGGTTTACCCTTACTTGTAAACTCACTATATTGGGCAATCTATGGGGATTGTATCATTTTCCTCAGCGGGACTTTGGAAGCTGGTATTAAGTTTACTCAGTAGAAAACAGGCCCTGGGGGTACATTCTGAGTGGAAACCTCCAGGGGAGTACCTCAGATAGAATACTTCTGATTGAAGATATCTGCATAAAGTGCCTTTAGGTAGTGTCCTGATTAGTTTCAACTGGTAATTGCATACCTTGGAAGAAGGACTCTCAACTGAAAATTTTTTTTTTCAGTCAGATTGGCTTGTAGGGTTGTTTATGGGGCATTCATTGTCTTGATTACTAAGTGATGGAGGGAGGCCCCATCCACTGCTGGTGGTATCCTGATGAGGTAGGTGGTACTGGGCTGTATAATAAAGATAGCTGAACATAAGCCGTCAGACAAGCCATCTGCAGCATTCTCACAACATTTCTGCTTCAGTTCCTGGCCAAGTTCTACCGGTGCTACCATGATGGATTGTGACCTTGAAGCTTAAGCCAAACACACCTTTCTCCCCTGAATTGCTTTTGGTCATGGCATCTATCATTGCAACAGGTCAGACTTGAATGGGCAGCATACCTTGAGTATGTCAGAGCCCTTGGAAGAGAGCGCCTTTTGGTAGAGTTCTTTAGTTAGGTCACATCTTCAGGGAGAACATCTTATAGAGTTCCTGGGGGAGAGTCCATTAGGTAGAGGACTTCAGGTAGTAGCTGCAGGGCAGAGTACCTTTAAGTAAAATGCCTTTAGGGAGAGTAGCATCAGATAGAGTTCCTCTGGTAGAATATTCCAGGCAAAGTATTCTCAGGTAGCACCTCATGCTGCACCTATCAGGCAAGTGCCTTCAGGTAAAGGGCTTTCTAGGCTCAGTCTCTTTCCCCAGTCTAAGGAGGCAAGCTTCTTGATGATAGGGTCTACTTCCTACTTTTATACCCTGAAGACTGTATTAGGCTCAATAAATACTCACTGAATTGAATTGAATTGAGAGGAGAATTTGTCTCTACTGTTCTCCTCTGGGCTCACTGACAGAACTAATGCTTCCAAATTCCTCTGAGATCATTCTTTCTAAAGGCAGTTCCCAGGAGGGAATCAATGACTCCGGTCCCTGTGGGGAATTGATGATTTCCTAAGGATTTCTAGGACTGAGAGCTATCCTGCTTCATTGACATTCTGTTGTGTATTATGCAAGACTATGTGTGAGAGAGGCCTTGTCAAAAGCAAATAAATCCTAACCGGAAGATAAGCAGATTAAAGAGAAAAAAAACCCTCTCTTACAATGGCTACACAATAGGTTGTAATTGCTTCAACTATGAAATGTCTACTGCCCCTCCCCTGCCTCTAAATATAGCAGCTTTGCCTTCCTACTCTGTGTTCCTACAGCGATAGCCTGTGTTACCTATCACTGTAAATTTTGCAAGTCCCTTATGACATGTAAAAATGAATAAATAATTAGCTGATGCTTATCAGAGTGGATTTTGTGAGCCAAAATAGCAGAAGCTGTCCAGCTTAGTGTCAAGGCTTATAGAGGCCATTATTTACTTCCTAATTGCAAGTGTTCATTAATCAGAAGGGGAGTTTAGTCATACCTAATGAGCGCCGCCGTGCCAATGCACACCCATGATGACTGGCCCTGAATATCTGTGAGTCTCAGGTCTTTGCTAGATTATTCATGTTATGCAGTTTTGATGGTTACACAGACAGAACTAGTTAGCAGTTTGATTTAAGTCTTTTATCGACATACTCCAGCTTAACCTGTGGGAAGGTGCAGAGCACATTATTAACCTAGGATGGCTGCTCTTCTGCCGTGGAATGCTATGCCGTCACTCTGGATAATTTTGGTCCTTCCTCCCCACCGTACCCCTCCCTCCCCCATTATCACCATCTTTCTTACACAGTTTGATACATGAAAAAAATCAGGCCAAAACAGTTTAGGATAAATTCCAAAATATTAAAATAAAATCTGGCTTCAGGATTCTGTTTTTTTTTTCTTTCTCTCCCCTCCATATTTTAGCTGTGCAGTTTTTGCTTAGCCCGATCCTTCATTTTCAAATCTCACAAGGAGAAGAATAACAAGATCAAACTTGTGTAATCACTTAGGGAAGACAGAACTAAAATACATAGGGTGAGGAACAATTTTGCAAACTTGGGTATAGTGATTGAAAAAACGTCAGGTTATTGTTGTAAATGGCATTAGCCAGCCAAGTATGGCGTCAAAAGACTTTGATGTCACTGCAGACAGGCTCTGAGTATACGGAAACTCCTAGCTTGGGTCAGGAATTCATATGATCTGGCTTATTTGGGGGTTTGAAGACCAAGCCAAGTGCTGTCACTAATTGGCTGATGTCACTGTGCTGTGAAGTTTCACACTTTTGTGACATCTCTGGCAGGATGGCTTCCCTGGATCTGATCAGAACCATTTAGAGAATGTACACACACACACACACACACACAAATGTAAATTGCTACCAGGGATTTTTTTTTTTTTTTTTTTTTTTTTTTTTTTTTGCAGCATTTTTTTTTTTAATTTTATTTTCTATATTCTATGTTTACATTCCAAAGGCTTTCCCCTTTCCCAGTTCCCACCCACCATAGTTCCCATAGTTCCTCTCCCCCCCATCTGTTCCCCAATAATTCCCCCTCCCCCCTCGGTTTCTTTACTAAACTGGAAGCAATCTTTACAGGCCCAGGGTCCTCTCCTTTCTTCTTCTTGGGAATCATTTGACTTGCTATTTGTGTCTTGAGTATTTAGGGCTTCTGGGCTCATTAATATCCACTTATCAGTGATTGCATTTCAGGTGCATTCTTTTGTGATTGGGTTAATTCACTCAGGATGATATTTTCCAGGTCTAACCATTTACCTACAAATTGCATGAATTCATTATTTTTAATTGCTGTGTAGTATTCCATTGTATAAATATACCACATTTTCTGTATCCATTCCTCCTTTGAGGGATATTTGGGCTGCTTCCAATTTCTGGCTATTATAAACAAGGCTGCTATAAACATAGTGGAGCATGTGTCCTTATTGCATGCAGGGGAATCCTCTGGGTATATGCCCAGGAGTGGTATGCCAGGGTCCTCTGGAAGTAACATGCCCAATTTTCTGAGGAACCGCCAAACTGATTTCCAGAGCGGTTTTACCATTTTGCAATCCCACCAACAGTGGAGGAGTGTTCCTCTTTCTCCACATCCTCGCCAGCACTTGTTGTCTCTTGAGTTTTTAATCTTAGCCATTCTGACTGGTGTGAGGTGGAATCTCAGGGTTGTTTTGATTTGCATTTCCCTGATGACTAATGATGTTGAACATCTTTTAAGGTGTTTCTCGGCCATCCGAATTTCTTCTGGTGAGAATTCTTTGTTTAGCTCTGTGCCCCATTTTTTGATAGGGTTATTTGGTTCTTTGCGGTCTAACTTCTTGAGTTCTTTGTATATATTGGATATTAGCCCTCTGTCGGATGTGGGGTTGGTGAAGATCTTTTCCCACTTTGTTGGTTGCCGTTTTGTCCTTCTGACAGTGTCCTTTGCTTTGCAGAAACTTTGTAATTTTATGAGGTCCCATTTGTCGATTCTTGATCTTAGAGCATAAGCTATTGGTGTTCTGTTCAGGAACTTTTCCCCTGTGCCCAAGTCCTCCAGGGTCTTCCCAAGTTTCTTTTCTAATAGTTTCAGTGTGTCTGGTTTTATGTGGAGGTCCTTGATCCACTTGGAGTTGATCTTAGTACAAGGAGATAAGAGTGGGTCAATTCGCATTCTTCTGCATGTTGACCTCCAGTTGAACCAGCACCATTTGTTGAAAAGGCTATCTTTTTTCCACCGGATGGTTGTGGCTCCTTTATCAAAGATCAAGTGACCATAAGTCTGTGGGTTAATTTCTGGGTCTTCAATCCTATTCCATTGATCTACCTGCCTGTTGCTGTACCAATACCATGCAGTTTTTAACACAATTGCTCTGTAGTACTGCTTGAGGTCAGGGATATTGATTCCCCCAGAAGTCCTTTTATTGTTGAGAATAGTTTTAGCTATCCTGGGTTTTTTGTTGCTCCAGATGAATTTGAGAATTGCTCTTTCTAGATCTATGAAGAATTGATTTGGGATTTTGATGGGGATTGCATTGAATCTGTAGATTGCTTTTGGCAAGATGGCCATTTTTACTATATTGATCCTGCCAATCCAGGAGCAAGAAATATTTTTCCATCTCCTGAGGTCTTCTTCGATTTCTTTCTTCAGGGACTTGAAGTTCCTGTCATACAGATCTTTCACTTGTTTGGTTAGAGTTACGCCAAGGTACTTTATGTTGTTTGTGGCTATTGTGAAGGGTGTTATTTCCCTAACTTCTTTCTCAGCCTGCTTGTCCTTTGAGTACAAGAAGGCTACTGATTTGCTTGAGTTAATTTTATAACCAGCCACGTTGCTGAAGTTGTTTATCAGCTGTAGAAGTTCTCTGGTGGAGTTTTTTGGATCGCTTAAGTAGACTATCATATCATCTGCAAATAATGATACTTTGACTTCTTCCTTTCCAATTTGTATCCCTTTGACTTCCTTATGTTGTCTGATTGCTCTCGCTAGAACTTCAAGTACTATATTGAAAAGATATGGAGAGAGAGGACAGCCTTGTCTAGTCCCTGATTTTAGTGGAATTTCTTCAAGTTTCTCTCCATTTATTTTGATGTTGGCTACTGGTTTGCTGTAGATTGCTTTTACTATGTTTAGGTATGGGCCTTGAATTCCTGCTCTTTCCAAGACTTTTAGCATGAAAGGATGCTGAATTTTGTCAAATGCTTTTTCAGCATCTAATGAGATGACCATGTGGTTTTTTTCTTTTAGTTTGTTTATGTAGTGGATTACATTGATGGATTTCCGTATATTGAACCATCCCTGCATTCCTGGAATGAAGCCTACTTGATCATGGTGAATGATCGTTTTGATATGCTCTTGGATTCGGTTGGCAAGGATTTTATTTAGTATTTTTGCATCTATATTCATAAGAGAAATTGGCCTGTAGTTCTCTTTCTTTGTTGGATCTTTTTGTGGTTTAGGTATCAGCGTAATTGTGGTTTCGAAGAATGAGTTGGGCAGTGTCCCTTCTGTCTCTATTTTGTGGAATAGTTTGAAGAGTATTGGTGTTAAGTCTTCTTTGAAGGTCTGGTAGAATTCTGCACTAAAACCATCTGGTCCCGTACTTTTTTTGGTTGGGAGGCTTTCTATAACCCCTTCTATTTCTTTAAGGGTTATGGGACTGTTTAGCTGGTCTACTTGATGCTGATTTAATTTTGGTATTTGGTATCTGTCTAGGAAATTGTCCATTTCCTCCAGATTCTCCAGTTGTTTTGAGTATAGGCCTTTGTAGTAGGATCTGATGATCTTTTGAATTTCCTCTGTTTCTGTTGTTATATCCCCCTTTTCATTTTTAATTTTGTTAATTTGGATACTATCTCTGTGCCCTTTGGTTAGTCTAGCTAAGGGCTTATCTATCTTGTTGATTTTCTCGAAGAACCAGCTCTTGGTTTTGTTGATTCTTTGTATGGTTCTCTTTGTTTCTGCTTGATTGATTTCAGCCCTTAGTTTGATGATTTCCTCTCTTCTACTCCTCCTGGGTGAGTTAGCTTCTTTTTGTTCCAGCGCCTTCAGGTGTGCTGTTAAGTTGCTAGTGTATGCTCTTTCCAGTTTCTTTTTGGAGGCACTCAGGGCTATGAGTTTTCCTCTTAGCACTGCTTTCATTGTATCCCAGAGATTTGGGTAGGTCGTACCTTCATTTTCATTGAAGTCTAAAAAGTCTTTGATTTCTTTCTTTATTTCTTCCTTGACCAGGGTGTCATTGAGTAGAGTATTGTTCAGTTTCCATGTGTATGTGGGCTTTCTGTAGTTCTTCTTGCTATTGAAGACCACTTTTACTCCATAGTGATCCGATAGGAGACATGGGATTAGTTCGGTCTTCTTGTATTTGTTGAGGTCTGTCTTGTGACCAATTATATGATCAATTTTTGAGAAGGTACCGTGCGGTGCTGAGAAAAAGGTATACTCTTTTGTTTTAGGATGGAATGTTCTATATATATCTGTTAAATCCAATTGGTCCAAAGCTTCAATTAGTTTCACTGTGTCCCTGTTTAGTTTCTGCTTTCCTGATCGGTCCATTGAGGAGAGTGGAGTGTTGAAGTCACCTACAATCATTGTGTTAGGTGCGATGTGTGCTTTAAGCTTTAGTAAAGTTTCTTTTACGAATGAGGGTGCCCTTGCATTTGGTGCATAGATGTTCAGTATTGAGAATTCTTCTTGGTGGATTTTCCCTTTGACAAGCAGGAAGTGACCTTCTGTGTCTCTTTTGATGACTTTAGGTTGAAAGTCGATTTTATCTGATATTAGAATGGCTACTCCAGCTTGTTTCCTGGGACCATTTGCTTGTAGAACTGTCTTCCAGCCTTTTACTCTAAGGAGGTGTTTGTCTTTGACACTGAGATGTGTTTCCTGTATGCAGCAAAATGTAGGGTCCTGTTTCCGTATCCAGTCTGTTAGTCTGTGTCTTTTGATTGGGGAATTGAGTCCATTGATATTAAGAGATATTAAGGAATAGTAATTATTACTTCCTGACATTTTGGGAATTGTTATTATTATTTGTATTTGAGTGGTTCTCTTCTTTTGGGTTGGATGAGATGGGGTTTCTATCTTGTTTCTTCTGGGGTGTTGTTTCCCCCCTTGTGTTGGTATTTTTCCCCTATTATCCTTTGTAGGGCTGGGTTTGTAGATAAGTATCTTGCAAATTTGGTTTTGTCGTGGAATATCTTGGTTTCCCCATCTATGGCAATTGAGAGTTTCGCTGGGTATAGTAGTCTTGGCTGAAGTTTGTGTTCTCTTAGGGTCTGCATAAGGTCTGCCCAGGATCTTCTAGCTTTCATGGTCTCAGGTGAGAAGTCTGGTGTAATTCTGATAGGTCTTCCTTTATATGTTACTTGTCCTTTTTCTCTTACTGCCTTTAATATTCTTTCTTTGTTTAGTACATTTGGGGTTTTGACTATTATGTGACGGGAAGTATTTCTGTTCTGGTCCAGTCTATTTGGGGTTCTAAAGGCTTCTTGTATATTCATGGGCATCTCTCTCTTTAGGTTGGGGAAATTTTCTTCCATAATTTTGTAGAAGATATTTGCTGGCCCTTTAAGTTGTAGATCTTCATTCTCATCTATCCCTATAATCCTTAGGTTTGGTCTTCTCATTGTGTCCTGGATTTCCTGAATGTTTTGGGTTACCAGCTTTTTGCATTTTGCATTTTCTTTAATTGTTGAATCCATGGTTCCTATGGTATCTTCAGCATCTGAGATTCTGTCTTCTATCTCTTGTATTCTATTGTTGATATTTGCATCTATGACTCCTGATTTCTTCCCAAGGTTTTCTATTTCCAACATTGTCTCCCTTTGCGATTGCTTAGTTGTTTCTACTTCTGTTTTTAGATTTTGTATGGTTTTGCTCAGATCTTTCAGTTGCTTGTTTGTGTTTTCCTGTAATTCTTTAAGGGATTTTTGTGTTTCCTCCTTTATGACTTCTACTCGTTGACCCATGTTCTCTTGTATTTCTTTGGGTGATTTTTGTTTCTCCCCCTTATTGGGATTCACTTTTTGCTCTATATTCTCCTGGATTTCTTTAAGTGATTTTTGTGTCTGCCTTGTATGGGCTTCTAGTTTTTGATCTATTTTCTCCTCTATTACTTTAAGAAATTTATCTAAGTGATCCTCAATCTGCATCTTTACCAGTGATTTTAGATCTGAGTCTTGTTTTTCTGGTGTGTTGAGATATCTGGGATTTAATTGTGTTTGTCTTGCAATGGCTTCTAGCTTTTGATCTATTTTCTCATGTATTACTTTAAGAGATTTATCTAAGTGTTCCTCTATCAGCATCCTGACCAGTGATTTTAGATCTGAGTCTTGTTTTTCTGGTGTTTCGGGGTATCCAATATTTATTGCTGTTGGGGAACTGGGTTCGGATGCCGCCATATTGCCTTGATTTTTGTTAGTAGCGATCTTACGTTTGCCTTTTGCCATCTGGTTAACTCTGGTGTTAGTTGGTCCTGTAGATACTAGCTGGTGCTTGACCCTCCTGTGGGGTTGTAAGGCTATTTCCCAGTGACTGGGATACCTGAATCACTGTCCTGCGGGGCTCTTGCTCACAGATTGCTGACAGGTGGCCTGAGTCCCCCGAGGTCTTAACCTCAGGATATCCCAGGTATTTGGTTCCGCCTGTTGGGCGGCTGCTCTGCACTGCTCCTGCTCAGGGTTCGCTGTCTGATATCCTGTTTCCCCAGGGGTCTTAAAGTTGGGATATCTCAGTTATCTGGTTCCGCCTGCTGGTCCCAAGCTGCTGGGAAGCTGGCTGGGTCCGGTTTCCAGCTTCCCTGCCACTGGCTGGATGGGAGGCTGGTTCGGCCTCCGGCTGGGTCTGGGTACCTGGCACACTGGCTGACTCTGGCTTCCTCACCACCAGCTGGACGGGAAGCTGCAGGCAATATGGCAGGTGCCTGCAGGGAGCTCGGGGTCCGCCCCGCGCGCGAGTGCAGAGTGCACCCGCTATTCTGTGCCCAATTCCCACTCCAGGCCTGAGTCCCCGAAGGTCTTAAGCTCGGGCTGTGTCGGGTACCTGGTTCTGCCGCCGCCGCCGGATGGTTCTGAGCACCTGGGACGCTGGGTGACCCTCCGGCTTCCCCACCGCCAGCTGGGCGGGAAGCTGCAGGCAATATGGCAGCTGCCTGCAGGGAGCTCGGGGTCCGCCGCGCGAGTGCAGAGTGCACCCGCTATTCTGTGCCCAACTCCCACTCCAGGCCTGAGTCCCCGAAGGTCTTAAGCTTGGGCTGTGTCGGGTACCTGGTTCTGCCGCCGCCGCCGGATGGTTCTGAGCACCTGGCACGCTGGGTGACCCTCCGGCTTCCCCACCCATTTTTTTTTTTTTTATATTTTTTTTTTTTTTTTTTGGAAAACTAAAACCCTCACATTTATTCAAACCTTTGAAGTGACTATTTCTAATAAAAGATGATTCCCTTGGGAAAGCGTGAAGTTTGAAAGTTTAGTTTTGTTTGAATTATTTGTATGCAGAGCTCCCTATGGGCAAAAGAAGAAAATAGCTATTTTCTTGCTTGTTATTAGGGAAGAGGAGAGTGTATTTTCCACAAATCAAAAAAAAAAAAAAAAAAAAAAAAAAAAAGACCACCGATTATACAGAACACATTTTTTTTTTCTAGGTTTGGTCAACTCGCAGGCCTTGCAGCTTCTCCCCCTTTAAACTTCTAGACAAGAAGGGGCCACACATCCTTGATATTATAAAATACTTGAGAGTGTAGGTTCATTATAAGCATCCCTGTGCTTGCTTGCTCCACAATATTAAATTGGCAGCGACAATCATAATGATGATAGCCATTAAGTGGCATTGTTAAGAAGGCTAGAATGTTGCCACGTGTGATACTGGATGGGAAACTGGGATCAGGCTTCTTTGCTGAGTTTATCTAAACGCTAAGGCAAAAATTTAAACGGAAGCAAGGTTACAGGGTTTGTTCAGCGCAAATTGTCAGTGGATGAAGGCTGAATTCATTAGTTAACAACTCCATTAGAAAATTCTGGGGAGAGCCAAGCTCACTGAAGACCAAAGCTGGATGTGTGAATATTTTGAATTTACAAACTTCAATAAACCTCTGTTGACTGAATTAATTAGTGAATAAACACTCGGTGTTGTCCACGGCTCCTGGTGTTGACCCCATTCTCTTGCTATCTTTGAAATGGTTAGTAATTGAATTAAGGACACCACCAGCTATGTCAAAAGTGCCCGGTTTGCTCATGAATGTGTATGCCTCCCAACAGAGCCACATGGGTGACTTCCTAGTGACAGGTCTCTTGGTAACCTACAGGAATGCATGAGCATACCTGTTTACATTCTCCCGCAGAGGTGACACTGAAAGACACGGACAGAATCTAATTGATAGAGACACGGTCATAGTATTATTGTGAAGGAAAAACTCTCCAGCTGCAGGGACTGAGGTGAAGGACAGGGCAGGGGAAGATACATGTCAAGGAAGTGCAGGGAAACGGACCCAATGTGAACTAGAAGGGAAAATAATTACACATAACTTGGAAATAGATGCAGACCTTGTCAGAGAGGTCAGTGTCAGCTGAACCCGAGTCTGTGACCTCCGAGCCATTGCTAGATACTAGACTGCCTGTCTCTAGCTCACCATGCAGTAGATATGTGAAGATGCAAAATTGGTAAATAGCTATCGGGTTACTGTCTGGTCCCTGAGCAAGGAGGACCAGTGTGTTTCTTGGCTAAGGTTTATATAACATTGACAATTGGATCTGCTTTGGGAAACCACAGACCATTTACTAGACACCTAACATCACAGTCTGTACCTAACCGGATTGTGAGTGGTTTCTGTTGGGCCATTGCATCCTACGTTTTGAAGGTCTCAGTAGTCCATCCCTTTCCCCCTGGTGTTGGCATCATGTGAGTGACTCAGATAGTCACATAGCAAGCTGTCATACACAGGCTCTGCTCTTTGTCTTCCCTTAGAGACCTGATCCTTAATTCTTATTGAATTTTAAGAGCAGAACACTCTCCCAGGTCTGACAGCATGACCTTTGACTACGTCAGAGCTAGTGCCTTCGTTTGCCCTATGCAGGTAATGAAACCAAAACGATAGCCAACCTTCCAAATGGGGCTATGACAGCTATTGAGACAGCGCTTCAGGCTAGAGATGCCAAAACCTGGTGACTATTTACCCTTTGAAGTTTCTATGCTTAAAAGGTACATTTTCTTTCACTGTTAATAATTAAAGTAAATTCCAAATGCATAATACAGGCTCTTCAAATAAGCATACCCAGAGAGGGTTTTTAAAACCTTTTCTTGATGACATCGTCCCTTCTCTTTCCCTTCTCAGTATGCTGTGAAGCACTCTCATCTTTATATTACAAAACAGTGCTCTTTAAGATGCAGGACTTGCCAACAGTTGGATAAGATGTAATAAAGTCCCTTGTTGTAATGGAACCCCGCTGACATGGACAGGGATCTGAAAGGAATAGAAAGAATTAAAAGTCTCATGACTGAAGATCTTATATGCTTCTCTGGAAGTTGAATTCAGGACCAGGGACCTATTGCTGCTTGCCATTGTCTCTGGAAGAAAGACACAAAGTTCCAAGGTTTATTATCTGGGGACAAGAGGGAAAAGATAAAAACACAGAGAACATGATTTCGGCTATGCAAATTACACATCTGATCTCTCTGTCATCGCTGTTACTATCTGTTGATAAAATAGCATCTGAAAACAGAAAAAGAAGAAAGAAAACCTTAAAGCCTAAGCCCTGGGTTTTGTATCTCAAATGATAAACTTAAGAGCGCCATCTTGAAACCATGGTATCAAGGACTCTGACCTGCTGCTGGGCTTGAAGGTTCCTGTTCTGCGGCCCTGATCTTTGCTGTTCTCTGGTGCTCAGGTTGGGTTATGGACCAGAAAGCCTTCAGCTTCTTTCCTGGGGTGGGGGGAGGTTACAAGAAAGAAATGAGCAGAGGAAAGTTGACTCAACATCTTTTCTTCCAAATGGCCTCATCTTTTTCATATTGTTCCTGTGACATTCTACTATTTTAGCTTACTAGAGTCTTTTATCATCAAACAAACATGTGAAATGTTTGTGTTATCTTTGAGATTTCCATTATCAATCATTTATGACTGGCTATGAGTTCTTCCTGAGTGAAGGGATCCCCAATATCACCTCTGTTTCTGTCATCTCTCCTATCTCTACTCTCAGAGTTTCAAGCTAGGACTATTAAAACTGCTCACACTTGCTACTTCATTTAGAGCTTCTCCTCTTTTAGTTGGTCCTGATCACCCTACCAGACTCACTTTCTTTCTGTCCTATTCCATAATTATGGAAGCATCATGGTTTCTTAGAACTTCCATGCCCTAGCTATTTTTTTTCTTTTTGCTGTTATAAAATAGTCTGACTAAAGCAATTTGAGGAAGAAAATATTTATTCTGTCCCATAGTTCTAGGTTACAGTCCAGCAAGGTTGGAAGTCTCAGAGGCAGCAGTTCGAAAGAGCTAATCACATTGCTTCTTTAGTAGAAAAGCAGGAGAGAGAGCGAGAGCGAGAGCGAGAGCGAGAGCGAGAGAGAGAGAGAGAAAGAGAGAGAGAGAGAGAGAGAAAGAGAGAATAAAGAGAGGGGAGATTAGTTCTAAAATCATAGATGCTCCATTACATTATTCTTAGGCCTTCCTAATTATTTAACCATTTCAATGCTGATTGAATCTCTATCTGTTAATGGGCACAGTCCTAGCAGGGTTGTGGAATAGCTGATATTAACACTTGAGCATTCACTAAGAATTTGTAAGTACAATAAACACTCAACAGATTTAAGCAACCAGCAGGATTGCTTCCCAACCACTTCTACTCACTCCTACGCCTTCAATCTAGGTCCATTTTCCTTCCTACAGCCCAGCCAACATCCACAGCAGAGGAAACAGTATAAACCTTATTTAGCTCTTCACTGTCTAAAACTTTTGAACACACATATGTCCCATGAGTGACACAAAGGAGGAACAAGCTCTAAAGAGTTCATTACTAAGTTAAAAAAAAAAGTAATAGGGTCAAATAAAATACAGGCGAAGTTTTGGCCCGAAGGAGAACTTTTCCATCCAGTTCTAGTTAGTGTGAGATGGAGAATTCAAGATTCCTGGACTGATCCGTGAATGTCACAGGGATCTCTCTTTGTTCAGTTACTCATTTGCTCATTCATTCTGCAAATATTTGAGTGTCTAGCCTGTGTTTGTAGTCTTGCTATCTATTATAAGTGAGCAAGCCTCATACTCGTTGCTTCTTGGCATTTCAGTGCTCCTTTCTTAAGGATGTAGTTAAGAGACTCAGAGGAAGAAAACTCAGGTTACTAAGGTAGGTCATAAATCCATGATGAAGTTCAGGCTTCTTGGGCACACTTGGGTCAGCTAGGAAAACGCTGAGAGGGAGCAAGCCCTGAACCAGCCACAGGTGACTGATTATGTGACTAGCAGCCCATACTGGTCTACAAGTTGTCCAACCCTAGGGTCAAGGTCACAGCAACATTAAAACTTCAACCTAAATGACATTACAGGGACTCAATCAATCAGGCCAGGGTCGAGCTATGACCCGAGCAAATTGTCTGACAATTTTTCAGGGAAAATGTTCCCCCACTCTCTTCTTGCCTTTGTTTCCTCTGAGAGATATTTGGTGCACTTTCTGAAAGTGCTGACGGATGACCAGCTAGGAAGCGGAGCTGGGTGTCTGGGCTGTCAATATGCAAGCCATCTGTCTGTCAAGCTGTCAGCCCCAGTGAAGGTGCTTCAGGAGTGTGTCTGGACTAGATCGAAGGCCTAATGTGCACAGTGGCCTGTCTGGAGTTGGTGGGCAGTGGGAATAATTGCCCTCAGCAATCACTGGAGCAGACGACCTTGGTCACTGTAACTTCCTGTGCTGTCCTGTCAAATGGCCCATAGCTCTCTTTGGTTTCACTCTACCCCTCTACCCTGGCGCACGCTGGCTCAAGTCTTCTGTTTCCTCCACTTTTCATCTGCAGCCGCCTTGCCATGTGTTCTTTGGTTTAGGCAGTCTTTTGTCCTTAAAAGGGAACAATAGCTTTCCGGTCAATGTTTCAGATATTTTAGCGATCCCAGGCTATTGACACTTAGGCACAATACAAACCTTCTTTCCCCTGCTGAGGCAGGTAGATGGGTAATCATAATAATTTCTCTGCCGTTTAGATGTATTTCAGGAGAATGCATATTTATTGACTATTCTTTGAGAACAGTGTATCCGGCAAATTTTTATATTTAAAAGATGCATTATCCTTCATAGATTGGCATCTAAACTAGGAAACGAAGAAGTAAGTACATTAACGAGGAGGGCTATGGGCTGCTTATAGGATGTTTGCTTGCTTGCTAATCTCTAAAGTTCCCAGACACTTTTCCAGTGAGGCAGAGGGTGGTATAAGCTTTGTGGCTTCTGTGCCAGAAACTTGGGATATTTCTTTTTTTCTTCTTTTAATGGGGACCTGGATTTCGGGCTTGTGGGAGAGCTGTGATTTGTAGTACATGGGAAAATGATGGATTAAATTCTAAGTTTCTCCCCACACCGAAACTCGTTATTATCCTAAGCACTCTTTACTACTGCTAGACCTTTCTTCTTTAAACGCTAGTTCTTTGAAAGATGAAGGTTTGGACTATTCAGCCTATGAATGGTACCATTTTGCTTTCCTATGAAAAAAGAATTCATGTAATCACTTTCTTTTTAAACAAGATATTTTGGTTTTTATTTTTACATATGTTAGCGTTTACCTGCACATGTATGCATATATACGTTGTGCATGCAGGGTCCAAGCAGGTCAGAAGCCAGCCTTGGATGTTATCTAACTGCAGGTACAGGCAGCAGTGAGTCTCCATACAGCTGCTGCAGGGAACCAAACTCGGGTCCTCTATAAAAGCTTTAAGCACTCCTCACTTCAGAGCCATCTCCTCAACCCATCTATTCGCACACATACTTAGTCATTCAGTTTTCTACTAGTTTATGCAAAAAGACTGCAAAAACATGTTTTATTAAATAATGGAGACTTCTAAAGAAGGAAAGCAGTGAGGTTGGAAACTGGAGCAAGTGCCTTGCGTTTTTTTTCTTTTGGATGCTGTATTGAGAGTACAGTTCTTAGTGTGATGGACACACGCCCTGAGGCCCTGTAGGAAGATCCATCCGAGAAATAGTTCGTCTGATTACACTTCACTTTTGAGTAGCAAGGGGTGTCAAGGTAAAGATTGTTTAAGTAACAGCAACAAACCCCCTGGATTTTCAACAAATTGTCAAGAATGTAGTTGTCAATATAGATATCTAGCAGGTGGTGCTGGGGATGAAGGCGGCTAAGTCTCAGCTTGTGCTTGAGAAAGAGTATTTGCTTCAACTCAGATTCGACAAAAGAAAAACAATTCTTCATGATCCCTCTGAAAGTAATGGGCTTGAATTGAGGATCATGTGATGGATTGTGAGAAAAGGAGAGCAAAAAAAGAAGTTATTACCTTTCTTACAACCCGGCAGGATGTGATGAATGCCGGAAAGGTCAGAAGGACCCAGCTGGAAAAGTTCATTCAGGTCAGGAACATTTACTCCGGGCTGAGTCCACAGTGGAACAATGCCACTGGAAGCCAACATGGCAGATGGAATGAGGCTGCCTGAATGTTTGAAAATGAATGCATTCTTAGCACAGAGCTGAACAGTTTGGAGAGCTTGAGGAAATAAAGGGGGTGGGGCTTGGGTCCCATAGGGTTATGTCAAAATGGAAGGTTTCCTAACGCAAAGCATCTGGGCTTCCAACTCTTTGGCTGCAGATTTTCCAACAGTTACAGTAAAAGGAGTAAGAGTGGACAAGAGGCTCACATGGCAGTGATGCTGAGCAGGTAGGACGCATTGCCACGGGGAGGGATGGAGTGTTTGTGGACATGCACCTCTTCTAAGAACAGCTAAATGGATTCTCGGAGGCAGTTTCCCTGTAAGACCTGGATCATTGATAAGCCCTGTGCTCTGCTATTTACAAATGTTTATATCTGTAGGCGTCTCTATTACCTCTAATTTTCAGTCATGAGACATTTATCAGATTTTAAATTTAAGAAGGTGTGGCTTGCCTCTCTATGGCTCTTCACAATCTACAGATCAGCATTAGGGTTTATAGGCCTCCAACCAAATTCCTTCAGAGGCTTTCCCCTAGGAAAGCTACTCTATACTTCCAGTGCTTTCCATTTCCTAGCCCAATGACCCAAAGGAAACCTCTAGAAAGAGACCCATTCGATGAATGTACTCTTAGTGGCGTTCGATGCCTCCAGTAATCTAAGAGGCTGGGCTTCAAGTTCTTATCCAAGCCAGGCATGGTGGCGCACACCTTTAATCCCAGCACTTGGGAGGCAGAGGCAGGCGGATTTCTGAGTTTGAGGCCAGCCTGAACTATAGAGTGAGTTCCAGGACAGCCAGGGCTACACAGAGAATCCCTGTCTCGAAAAACAAAAAAAAGTGTCTCAAGTTCTTATCCAGAAGCCACTCTCTGGGACTTCCCTTTCCCATAGTACTTCCCTTGCCAGCTGTGACTTCCACGCAGCCTGCCCAGTGATGGACAGGAACTTAATCTCCACATAAGTGTCATCCCCTTTGGATGAAAGTGTTCCTTCCTAGGTCAGTTGCGGACATCTTTCTGAGAACTAAGCATCGCTCCAATGGATAACTGCGTTTGGCCCACCTTGGCTCTTATGGCCTAGATTCTCCATCCCTCTAGGCCTGTAACAGAATGCCTGGTTCCCCAGTGCTCCTGTTTATATCCTTGGATGCTGCTTATCCTCCATGATGAGACACAGGGCTCCTCCACACAGCACCAGCAAGCAGCCGTCTTTCTTCCTGCTATAGCCTGTCCGCAGGCAGGGGCAGAGGCTAGTTGTGTAAGTACCAAATTATAGGGATTTCTCAGCACAGCCATTGGAAGGTTGTTGAGGTCTTCTCTTTCACCCGAGCATCCTAGAGATCTAGGCAGCTTCTCAGTAAATAAATACTTTGTTCATGCTCCCCGAAAACAGACCTGGCTCATGACTCACCTCTGGGCGTTAAGAGACCCCTTTTCTTGCTCTCCCTGGCAGGGCTTCAGATCTTTCTTTCTCTGGGCTTGGAAACCAGCCAAAACATCTCACTTTTCACCTTCCTTGCCATTTGAGTAAAAGAGGCGGGAGGGAAAGGTTGGCATCTTGACCTTCCTTCTGCCCCTACTTCCTTTTTTAAAGTTAGGAGGTGAGGAGGCCGAGTGATTGAACATAGCCCCTGGGCGTCTTCATCTTAACTGCAGGACTAAAAGGAAGAACCCAGCCAGAGCAGAGGCTGGCCCTGGCCAAGTAAGGATGTGCCATAGAGCAATCTGGGAGCCATCCCAAAGCCAGGCACCGTCCTCAAGCCAGGCATGGTGCTCTGGGAGGACTCATTTGCATCTCTGAGGGAACCTTGCTATTTTGAGGATTTCTAGACTTTGCTCTTAAGTTGCTCGATGTATAATATTTAGAGCTTGGGATGGGTTTTCTCTGGAGCTGTTGAAAGTAGAAGCTGACAGCGTTGTGTTGGTTCCACAGTCTCCGTTCCGTGCAAATGCATTACGTCATTCTCTCGATGTTGTGTACTATTGGGAAGTGGAAGCTCACTCACAGATGTGTAAAGAGCCAAGTCACATGTTGCAGTTCATAGGAAAGGTGCTTAGGGCTGTTCCACGTGAAATCCTGTGGGTAGAATATTTCCCTTTACCTGTATAAATGGCATAATAAATTATGTCTTTACAAAGTGATTGGAAGAATATTCTAGGATGACGTTAATTCACATACTTCTTATGTGCTTGAACCATTTCCACCCCAAAGCAGGCCAGAGACAAAATAACAATTTGATTATTTATTAAGAGCTTGCCTGAACATCCACAGAGCACAGGATATTAGAGCAGTTGGGAGTAAGCATGCCCCTGGAGAGCTGCTAGCCCCAACAGTTATGTCTTGACTTCCTGGCCTAGGACTAACTTCGTTGACTCACTTAGAAGCTGGGGGAGTTTCCCCCTTCTCCACTGTGAGGCTTTCTGACACCCATGTTGCCTGTACCTTAACAACTGTCTCTTCAACCTATGGGACACATAAGAGAACAGAACCTTGGCTGATCAGAATGCTAGGATCAAAGAAAATCATGAGAGTTCTCTGTGCTGTAGCCCAACAACTAGCAAGGGTGATCTTAGATGAAAAAATCTAAATTAGAAATTTAGGTAAAATGGACTCTTGGCAAAAGCACATCAGAAGTCATTTAGTCTCACCAAGACACATGCCTTTAATCCGCGCACTCAAGTGATAAAGGCTATCTAGACTACACAGGGAGATCGTATCTCCCTCTCACACAAATAATACAGATGCCTGTGTATGTATATGAAAAATGACCTCAGAGAAGTTTGTCTCTATGCTTTTTGTCACTTCTTTTCCTTAACATTTTAGGCTTTGAGTCCCCTGTATCTCACTCCTGCAAGAGGCTTGTTTTTTATCCATTCTATCCAGGAAAAAGTCATATATTCAAGAGGTTTCGTAATTGAAAGAAACAGTAAGTAAAAGGAAAAAAATCTTCTTAACAAAAGATCGTTAGTCTTTTATATGGATTTTTGGTTTCAGTGATAGATATATTTAAACAGAGGGTCTTTACAAGTATGGCGAAATTTTTCAATTCTTTTAAATGAAAGATCAGATAGGGTAGGTCTAATTTAATAGTATGAAAATAAACTTATGTGACATTGACTATGGCCTAGCCTTGATTCAATGATTTAAACATTTAACTTATTTAGTAAATCACAGCCATGAAGGCATGTGAAGCTAAGGCTATACTGTCCTTATTTAAAGATGAAGGGCTCATGGCATAACACTTGTCTTGTGTACAGGCTCTGCCAAGCTTTGTACTAAAAGTCATAATGGCTGCTGGGAGGGCTCAGGTGCAACCCCTGTCTTTACAGAACATAGCATCCAGCAAGGGAACAGGAGATCAGGAAACAAGTCATTATCCCAGCATTGAACTGATCCCATCTTAGGTCAAGGAAGTTTGGAGGGGTGTTGCTAATTGAGAAAGAGAGGCCACAAGCATGCCCATTCTTTTTTTCAAGCACCATTCAACATAGATTGAACATACGATCACTCATTGTGCTCTAGGTCAGGCTAGTAAGGACATTCGACCACATTGTGGGGAGAGGTGAGTGGGGCAGAGCTGTGGACACACAGTCTGGCAGGCGTTTTGTTTATATTCTGTCCCTGTCCCAGCTCGAGTACTGCCTGTTCTGAAGCCTAGTTTATGTGCACTTACAAGACTTTCCCTGTAGGTCTGCCTTTGTTTTTGTATACCCAGCCCTCAGGGTTGCAAGGAGAGGAAGTCAGTGAGCATTGACACCCTCTAGGTTTTAAAGCTTGCTTCTTTCCAGTCCTTGCAATTGTACATGGAGAATGTGTATAGCTTTAAGACAGGCTCCATCATACTGTCAGCTACTCACGGCTCTCCCCGGAGGAGACTCCAGCTGGCCTCTCACTGGCTTTGCTGGAGCTTTCCAGGGCTCTGTGATCCAAGGCACCTTGACTTCTCTCTGTTACTGTTGCTTTGGGGTTTTGTGCTGATTCAATTTGCTTCCTTCTGGGAACTTTACAGGGGCCTGGAGACTCCATTTATTATAATTCTACATTTGTGTTATTTATCCTAAGACGCCTTTGGGTGTGAGCAGCTGTAGATTAACATTCATTAAGCCTGCAATGTCGTGCATCAATATTTCTAAGAACTGCACTGGACTTGCTGTGCACAGGACTTGCTGTGCTCTGGTATCAACTGGTAAGGATGAGAAGGCGGTGTCCTGTGGTCACAGAAGATGCAGTTCCTTGATTTTACCGTTTCCCAATTGGAAGCAGTCAAAGGGTTGCTAGAGTCACCCACAGGGACATATTCTCTGGCCCAGTGTATTCCTTCTGTGTTTAGCTCCACTGAAGGAATAGTTTCTTCTATTCAGTGCAGAAGGCTGGCCCTCCAAATGGGCTGGTTGGACAAAATCTGGTACTTCAATCTACAAACGTGATAGCAAGAGTAGGAATGCCTCCTGCTCTGGTTAGTTTTAGAGTCACCTGGGAAGGGGGAAACTCAATTGATATGAAATCCCTATCATATTAGGTTGTATTCAAGTCTGTGGAACGTTTTCTCCATTAATGAATGATGTGGAAAGCCCAGCCTGGTGTGGGCGGTACCACCCCTAGGCAGGTGGGCCTGACTGTATAGAAAGGCAATCAGACTAAATCATGAAGACCAGACAGTACGCATTTTTTTTTCCTGTGTGGTTTCATGCCTCTGCACTGGTATGAGCTCCTGCCCTGACTTCCCCCAAATGATGGACTGTGATTGAGATTAAACCCTTCGCTCCCCAAATTATGTTTGGGCATGGTGTTTATCACAGGATTAGAATGCAAACTAGAACACACCCTGAAAGGATGTTCTGCAAATCCTGCGAAATCCTGCTGAAGCTAAGGTGCTTGAGTACTGACCGTGGCTCGGCTACTGGGGGAAGCAGTGAGGAAGCCTGGTCATCACAAGGCTTCATCATGGGTTCTGTTTCTATACAACAAGGCACTGTTAGACCTGCTTTTTCACTTCAGAGAGCTTGGAATCAAATTGAGTAATACAGGGTGTATGGTCTGCAAACACACAAGAGAGAGCAGTGGCGTTTGGTGCTCAGTGAGCATGGTGTACGCTGGAATACAGGAAGCTTGAACAAAGATGCTCCTCCTTCGCCTCCGCTCTCGACTTGATACAGGCCGGGGTTACTCTCCCCTGGGGGATTGCCTCCATCAAATTGGGCTGTGGGAATATTTGTAGAGATTTTTCTTGATTGTCAGTTGGTGTAGGAGGGCCCACACCATTGATGGTAGTGCCTTCCCCGGGCAGGTAGGCTTGGAGTGTATGAGAAAGATCACTGGACAAAAGCCTGGGTGTGAGTCAGCCATCAGCCAGGAGCTTTATTTCATGGTGCCTGCCTCTGCCCCAGCTGGAGTGCTTTCTGTCACTTCTCTCTGCCATGAAGGACTACAACCCATAAAAGCAAATACATGCTTTTGTACTGGCTAGTTCTGTGAGTCCGGCTTGACACAAGCTCGTCATGTTGGGGTTTCAACTGAGGAGAGCCCTCCGTGAGATCCAGCTGTAAGGTTTTTTTCATAATTCCTGATCAAAGTGGGAGGGTCCAGCCTATCGTGGGTGGTGCCATGATTGGGCTGGTAGTCCTGGGTTCTATAAGAAAGCAGGCTGAGGAAGCTCTGTGAAGCGAGCCAGTCAACAGGATCCCCCCCATGGCATTAGCATCTGCTCCAGCCTTCAGATTCCTGTCCTGTTGAGCTCCTGCCCTGACTTCCTTTGGTGATGAACAGCAAATACAAGGAAATATGAGCCAAACAAACCCTTTCCTCCTCAAATTGCTTTTTGTACGTGGTGTTTTGTCGAAGCCATAGAAACCCAAAGGCACCCTTCCTTGCAAATTGCTTTAGGTTATAGTGTTCAAGCAAAGCAACAGAAATGAAACTTGCACACTCAACTTGGTGTGCACAAAAGAGGACAAAGAGCTGGATTCGAGTTCGTGACTTCTCCAGTTGAGTTAGTTGACAGGTAAGAACTTTCATTCCAGCATTGTTCCTCAACTCATGGTAGCAGTCACAGCTTTTTGCTTCCCGTGTTTGAACTTACATTTCACATGTGAAGACCCCAGCTCATTCTAGGAAAAGCTGGGAAGACATGGGTACTCTCATCCTATCCTGAAGAGAGGAGGACAAACTCAGAGCACCTGCAGCAGCTGTAATATAAAGATGAGAGGAAGGCTTGGAAAGAGAGAGTCAGAGCAGAGCGACGCAATCTATGTAGTAACAAATCTGCTCCTTTTCATGGGGAGGGCTGACCTCTGAAGTACACACGCACAGGGGTTTGTGTTGCATGCTAGTGGAGTATTTGCCTGGCACACACAAGACCCTAGATTTGCAGCCCAGTGTGCCTACAATCAAAATAAAACACACCATAACAAAAAGAAGAAAGCAGCATTCTACTAATATCCCAATTACCAGATGAAAAAAAAAAATGAACAGAGATTCCAGATGCTCCCTACCAAAAAGTACATTGAATTTGCAGTGTGTACCCAGTTAAGTTAATGATTACCAAAATAAAATTAAATTTATTGTAGCAATTTGTCTGGAGGTTCTAGTCTTCTGTGTAGTATTTAAAAAAACAACATAAACTTAATAGAAAAAAAACCAACCAAACAAACAAACAAATAAAACCAACTAGAAAAATATGGTAACCTGTGTTTAAGACAGGATAGAATAAGTGGAACAGAGTCAGAGGCTGTATTGAGCAGGCAAGGATTTGAAAGCAGCTATTAGGGCTTATAAAAATCCTAAAATGAGCTTGTAGCAATAGACAAGCAAGAAATTTCAGCCGATAAATAGAAGCAAGGGAAGAATCAAATGGAACTTCTAGAATTAATTCCACAAATTTTAAAATAAAAAATAGTTCTGGTTAGCTTAGTAGCATATTTGTGATAATAAATGAAAGACGAAAAGGGAGACTATTTAAAAAATAAAGTAAGGCAAATTATCCATGTTTTGTACTAGCAAAATTTTTGTTTCAAAAGAGAAAGGGTTCAGACACATGTGAGCCGATAGCAAAATTCTAGTATATATTTAATGAGAGACTCAGAAGGAGGGAATAGTGTGGAAGGACAGTTGTGGGGTGTTCTGGAGTCCTGAGTGAGTGTATGTTACTGGCATGAATAAGGTCACGACAAAAACCCTAACTTCAGACACATGGGAATTGTCAAAGCCTTCCCAGAGTCAGAGCTTCCTAAGGAATTGGCAAAGCATTTCTCTCAACTAAATAGAAAAGTTAACAGTGCTTACACAAACTATCAGCTACACCTTCTTTCTCCAGGAAGACTGTAGCTGGAGACAACTTCCCTACAGAGACCTCCCACTGGTTAAATCTGCCTCCAGGTTCAGCTGTAGAACATGAATCTGCCTCCTTATTCAGGTGTGTGAAATAAACCTGGTTCCTCAATCCACATGTATAAAGTCAGCTTGCTGAGGCCGCAGGTTGCTGTTGGTGGTTTTCTTAGGGTTTTACTATTGTCTACAGACACCATGACCACGACAAACTCTTATAAAGACAACATTTAATTGGGGCTGACTTACAGGTTCAGAGGTTCAGTCCATTATTATCAAGGTGGGAGCATGGCATGGTCCAGGCAGGCATGGTGCAAACGCTGCTGAGAGTTCTACTTCTTCATCGCTGCTAGGAGAACACTGACTTCCAGGCAGCTAGGACTAGGGTATTCAAGCCCATGCTCACAGTGATACACATACCCCAACAAGGCCACACCTCCTAATATTGCCACTCCCTGGGCCAAATATATACAAACCATCACAATGGTGGTGCCTCTTCATCAGAGTGTACAGTCCATATGATCTCTGGATATCTGTCTTTTCTTCACTTCCTCATTGCTCCAGTCAGGTTTGGAGGACTTGGAAAGTTATTTAAATAAACACAGAATAAAATAATGTTTATATTTGGTAAAGCACCAATTGGTAGATTTACCAAAATCTCTGAAAACCCCATCTACAACAAAGACCAAGAAAATTCTATTTGGCAAGTCCAAGTGTTGAAAACCACAGGTTGAGTTTGTGAAAGTAACCAGAGGGAAACGTCAGCAGAGTTGGGGGCAGTGATTAGTTAAAGCAAAGCTGTCTCTGGGAACAGTGGGTACCAGAAGGCTGAGGGCCCTTATCTCAAAGCACTGAGGCAAAGCCCACCAACAGAAAGTCTGCTAAAAGCAGCTTCGAAAATAAAGATAGGAGGAGACAAATGACAGACTGATTTGAGGACAAGAAATTCTTTTAGGCTGTAAGAGAATCCGGGAAATTTGGGTTTTTAAGGAGAAACAAGAGCCATAGAAAATACATGAACAAGTAGAAAAGTTTGATGTTTGGAGCTGAGGAAGAGGCTTAGTGGGGGAAGGTGGTTCTGTACAAGCCTGAGTGCTTGAGTTTGGATTCGCAGAACTGGGGTGTGGAGGTAGGCTGATCAGGGAGATCCTTGGAGATTCAGTCGAGCCTAATAGTGAGCTTTTGATTTAAGCAAGAAACTTTGTCTCAAAAATTAAGGCAAAGAGTAAAAGAGGAAAAATACCCAATATCTACTTCTAGGCTTTTTATATACATACATCCATGTATACATTCACACATACCCACACATACACCCATGCGGAAATGCACATATAACAAGCACACATAAAAAGTAAAAGCATTTATGTTTGAAACTTGTTAAAATATAACATTTATTACCTAAGCCAAAATTAATGTTGTTCTGGAGTTTATAATTATCTATCTCATGCATGTGGCAGCCAAATGAAAGTTCATGGATAGATTAATATAATTGATCAATTCTTACATTTTATTCGATATGGTCAGGTACTAACTCTAAGTATACTACAACAAATGCAACATAAAGTATAGTTCCTAAAGGAGCAGAAATGAGAGGTGATGCTGTCAGAACAAATAGACAAGGAGCTGAGGGCGTGGCTTCCTGTGAGAAGGCGTGCCTACCCCAGGGTCTAGTTCCTTTAAGGAAAATGTCTGAGAAGAAAAAGGAATTAAGAGACAGGAGTATGAACTTGAAGAATGATGATAAAATAACGGACTCAAGTCCAGCTTATTAGCATTGTACTAAATATAAATAGGTTATAAACATTCCAAACTAAAGGCGGGATGGGAATCAGCACACTTTCAGTCTCTTTGCCAGGGATTTGGGTACAGATATGGGGAGGGAAAACAAGGAAAGGATGCTGAAGGCATAACACAAGAAGGGCAGGCACAGGAAAGAAAACTGAATAATTCTTACCACAATTATAACCCACTCCTCTCAATTACTATAGAATCACTTACAAAAATAAATTGCCTAAAAATACGGAGTATCTGAACAATAGAATCACCCACCTTGTTGTAATTAATATTCACAGACTTTACACCCAATAGCTGTGGAGAACATTCTTTCCAAGCACAGATGATGTGTTCCCCAAGACAGACCATATGTTGGGCTATAAATCAAGCCGTGGTAATTTAAAAGGATTGAAATTATACAGATCATGTTCTCTGATTACAGTGGAATTAAATTATAAATAAGTAATAAGCTGTCTGGAAAACTTGACGATTCGAAAATTAAGCAATGTATTTCTAAATAATCCATGGCCAAAGATGAAATCACTGAAAACTGTTAAAAAACATAACTCAGTGTAATGAAAATACAATATGTTAAGCTTGTTTTCTGTTAAAGCCGTGATCAGAAAAAAAAATTTTATAACATGAAGATGCTTTTGAAGGCAAAGAAGGGGAGTATAACATTAATAGCCCGTGGCCACCTTAAGAAGCTAGAGGAAAGCAAGAGAACCCCGAAATCAGCAGACGGAAGTAATAAGAGAGAGCTGAATTACCAAGGAAGAAAATGGACCAATATAAAATGAACAAAACCAGATACTGGTTCTATGGAGAAAATCAACAAAATTGAGACTTCTGGAAGATGTTTCCAACACCAGGAATAATAATGCAACCACCACAGTCATGTTATATTCATACAGAAGATATCATGCTGTATTACGAACAACTCAAGATCAGTATATTCAATAAGCTAGTTGACATAAATGCTTTGAAAGATGCAATTACCTATCCTGCTAGAAGATGGGGATATAAAATCATACCTGCTATGTATATCTATTGACTAGAGAAGTTAAATTCATTACCCTCCTGGAGAAAGCTCCAGGTTCAAATTGCTTCACTGATAATTTTTCTTAGCATTTAAGAAGACGATAACATAAATCTTTACAAACTCTTCCAGGAAATAACCTATAATGTTCATTGATAAAAGGTAAGTTTGATTGTGTGCAAATTAACCAAGCACCAGGCTAGAAACTTCACATTTATTATCCCAAGCTTCAAAAACATCCGCGAGGAAGACCATTTTTCCTTTCCATTTTATAGGTGTGCAAAGAGGCATAGAGGAGATTCTACTTGAAGATTCACGGCCAGTAAATGGGGGCAGTCCCGACAGAAACAGGAATGCTGTTCCCCCTTTGTCTTCCCATCATGCTTAACTCTGTATGGTGTGACATTTGTTAAGCATAATACAATGTCTGATACACAATCTCCAGTGCACAGCTGTTGTGAGACTGAACAAGATGCATGAATGAATAACACTGGTAAATAAATCCTTTTTCTCTTGAGTTAAAATGAGGTGGTCCCAGGATCATTACCGCTCAGAGATAACTAGTGATGCCCAGACTTGAGGATGGCCCACCACCCTGGAGTGCAGGGTTGCCTGACTCTTTGTGCTTCGATAGTCTCACTTCATCTCTTATTTGGAGGAAGCCAAAATTAAGACTCTCTGTCAGGCTGGGTGTGGTGATTCGCATCTGCATCTACATTCTCAGAGTATGGGGTTATCTAGAATTACCTATGGAATTAGAAGTCAGCTTTGCCTACATGCGGTGAGACTATCTGAATAACAAATGAACAAGAGTCCTACGTAGTTACCCAGATTGATCTTGGACAGGGCGTTTGTGTCATGGTAACAGGGATCTCTTCAAAACTGTTTCCTTTAAGGTACAAAGGTGAAAAAACATAGCTCTCGTTAAACTTGTTGAAAACATATAATGTCACATAAGATTAGAAAGCTGCCATTTGTCAGAATAAGAAATAGTTGTGCGCGGCGATTGCTTCTAACTGCTCCTTGAGGCTCTTGCTTCTCCTGGGGCCTGAGGACTTAAACGTACCACTTATTCACTCTGTGTTTACACGACAGCCACAGAGGTGTCAAGTGTCAGAGAGGGGGGAACATTTAGAAAGTTGATGAGCTAAGCAAGCCCTTATTGGAAAGAAAGGAACTGTGGGTCCTTGGCTAGTGTAAAACCTATTTAGTTAAAGTGAGAGGGCAATCGCGTCATGAACAGTTTGTACTGGGAGCAGCCTTCAAGTGCTTTTTAGTGTCTAAACTTCATAGTGGGGTTGGGGTGGGAGGGATGGATTAAGGGGAAGAGTAGTATTTTGCTTTGTTATTTTTATTGAGAAAATTTTTATATGTCATGAAATTCACTTACCTTTACAATTCAATTTTTGAAAAATACAGTTATCTGCCTGGTGCCCGTCAGCGCCAGTCCACTTTGAGAAGAGCCTCCCTTGAGAGGCCCTCCTGCCCACTTAGAGCCAATCCCCTTGTCACCTCTGCCCCCAGGAACTGCTGATCCAGTTTTTGGCCTCTAAAGATTTAATCCATCTATCTGAAACATTTAATACAAACAGAATCATGCGGTATGGAGCGTTTTTATGTTTGGTGTCTCACTTTGGAATGGTTTTTGAAGATTCATTTATGTCATAGCATGCAGTCACATTTGGTCCCTCTTTATTAGCGCATGATATTCCACATTGTGCCCATGACATATTTTATTCATCCATTTAATGGTTCTTAAAACTTGGGGCATGTATTTTCATATTTGGTTAAGTAATTTTGAATCATTTTTTTTCACACTATAATTTAGCTTCTTGTTTAGTTCCCAGGCTGCACATATACTTGAATTTAAATATACTTTTTTTTTTTGAAAGATAGGCGTCTCATTATACCAGGCTGGCCTTGGACTCATTGTGTGACTGAAGATGGCCTTGCAGTTCTGATCCTCCTACCGCCCCACCTCCCAAGTGCCCAGATTAAAAGTGTGTGCTTCCACACCCAGCTCAAATGCTATTTTACAAGTAAGAGGCTATGTTATTGATTAGAGAAGTCATCTTTCAGAATAATAGTACCTATCCTAAGCAAACGTGGAGTACTACATGCACATATTAGGACTCACTAGTATGGGAGGCAGGAGTGACACGAGAGGCCTGGAGGAGTCACTCACTGGGGACTGGGGATGGGGCCTGAACATAGTAAAATGTCATGTAGTCTGTACTGGCTAGTTTTGTGTGTCAACTTGACACAGGCTGGAGTTATCATAGGAAAAGGAGCTTCAGTTGGGGAAGTGCCTCCATGAGATCCAGCTGTGGGGCATTTTCTCAATTAGTGATCAAGTGGAGGAGGGCCCCTTGTGGGTGGTACCATCTCTGGGCTGGTATTCTTGGGTTCTATAAGAGAGCAGGCTGAGCAAGCCAGGGGAAGCAAGCCAGTAAGTAACATCCCTCCATGGCCTCTGCATCAGCTCCTGCTTCTGACCTGCTTGAGTTCCAGTCCTGACTTCTTTTGGTAATGAACAGCTGTGTGGAAGTGTAAGCTCAATAAACCCTTTCCTCCCCAACTTGCTTCTTGGTCATGCTGTTTGTGCAGGAATAGAAACCCTGACTAAGACATAGTCTTAGAGAAAAACAGGAGAATGTGTATGTGTGTGTGTGTGTGTGTGTGTGTGTGTGCGCGCGCGCGCGCGGATTTCCTGGGTGAAATAACTTGTTTTAAGGATTTGGCAGTGGAATAGAGATGGGTTTTGTGTGTTTGGATGGAGAGGACCGTGGTGAACAGGAGATTTCCACAAGGGAAACCACAGGGCAGGCCTTTGTGTTTAAGATGGCTACTAGGCCTAAGTCAGAAGACAGCTGGCAGGCAGTGGGGACTCAGAGTCTCGACTTCAGGGGAGAGCCCCAGGTTATAAAGCTACAGCTAGAGAGTCTTGGGACGCACCTGGTAGAGCAGGCAGATGTTGGAAGCAGATCCAGGGAGCTTAGAGAAGCTATCTTTCCTTAAGAGAATTTATCTACAGAAAGTCACAGAGACCTCTCTCAGTCACCACGGTCCTGGGCATAGCACTGTTCTCAGAAAAATCCAATAGAATTGGATTGATTCTTTTACTCCTTGAGGAAGTTGGCCATTTGCTTCACCATCTATTAGAAGGCCATTTAAGATCTCCTCAGGCTATGTTGTATCATGCACATGAGTCCTAAGGTATTATCTCCTCAAGTAAGAATGATAAGCCTTTGCACATTGCACCCCACGCCACGGTCACGGCAGTGCCACTGCTCCACTGATGAAATGAATGCAGATGGTCTTGCCTCACCTGGCCAGCCTCTGTGCTGTTATTGACTTGAAAATCTACTTCCCTCCCCAATATGTCTGCCATGGGAATCTAAAGATGACCCAAAACGTAGCGTTCAACTTCTTTTTCTTCGGTGTTTTGCATTGCTGGAGGCTGGCACAGTGCATGGCACGGAAGTCACACTCATGTTTAAGTGTGCTGTTCAGCGGCTTGAGGGCCACACAGACTTTGCTGTATAGCCACCACCACCCACCTTCAGAATGTAAACAAAGGTTTTCATCTGGCATGTGTTGGGGGATCAAAGCATGTACGGAAAAGACTTTCAAGGTGAGGGAGATAAAAATATTTAATTTTCTAGTCTTAAACACTAACTTCATAATATTTAATTAAAAAAACCCACTCATTTAATATTTCTTAGAATCCCCAACTCACCTCCCAAGTTAATGTCTTTTTCCTTTTCTTCCAATAACACACTACGTCTAACTAATGTGGCTCACATACATATGGGAGTGCGTTCATCTACTGGGAGCACAGTCAACCTACCAGGGGCCATATCAGAGGGAAACTCTCTTTCCCTCCTCTAAAACCATCTACTGTCAATAGCTCTTCAGCTTGGGGTGGCAGCTTGTGTATCCCTCTCCTCTCCATTCCTATAACGTTGGTTGGCTTGATGTTGTAGAGACCTTACTTACCCAGGTAACCACAGCTGCTATTATTTCATGAATACAATGGTCCTGTCATGTCCGAAGACATGGTTTCCCCTAGTCTTCCCTGACCACAGATAATAGTTTGGCTAATTAAGAGTCTTTGTATTAATCACCATCGGATACTGACCCAGCCTGGGGAGATAATAAACCCCTAGGGATGAAGTTTCTATTATTTTGCTATTTAATGAACGCACCATCAAACTACTTTCAGAATACATATCTTTATATCCACACATTAGGACAGATGTCAGTCCAGAATGTTATCTTCATGAACTCGAACAATGAACCGATACACACTGGCTTCAGTATCTTCTCTCACATTGGCCTCTGGACATAGCCACTCTCCGATCGTTGTCTGCGCTGAACCTCACATAAATCGAAGCACACGGAGCTTGTCCTTTTGTGACTTGCTTATTTCATGAGCATTCTGTGAGCAATGTTTGTCCACACCGTGACAAGAGTGTGACAATTTCCTTCCCTTTTGTTTCTGCTCGTTTAACAAGGCCTGCTTATGACTCTCATTGAGAGTTTATACGCTGGGGCCAGAACTCTGAGCTCTAATCGTGTTCTTTCATTTACTAGCTCTGTGACCTTGAGCAAGTAGTTTGGGCTCAGTTTTTTTTTCTCCTCTGTAACTAGCTATTACAATAATGATCACTTCTAGATTTTATCATCAGAATAATGTAGTTTATGCAAAGATCAAAGAACAGTACCTGAAATAGAGAAAAACGCGGCTGTTATTCTTATTTATCAGATAGTTTAACAAGGTCCATCAAAGATTAAAATAACAGACACGAATATTTCCCTCATAACAGCTATAGCTTGAGAAAGAAAACGCACTGTCTTTTAAAATAACAATGGTACACATAAGAAAATAATAAAAGTGTAAAAGATATATGTAGGAGGTCGACATCACCTTCTAAAATAGAAAGTTTAGTATTGTTGAGAATTGTATACAATGCATTTTGAACATAGTCATCACCCTGCAGGGTCCCTCCTCTTATAACCTTCTCTGCCTCCCTATCCTTTCTTATATAACTCGGATATGATTGCTTCCCTGAATTTCCTTCTTTTCCTATCAAGTCTAGTTTGTGTGCCCAGCTTGTTCTAGGGCTGAAGCCTTCCTCACCCCCTCCCCATGGGTGTGAAGCCTGCCAGGTGTCACATCGGTAATGTAAACTGGTTCTGGCAGTAGCTTCTCAGCTCATGGTGGGATTATATGTCTACCTGCTCTCCTTTATACTGGCATGTTCTATGGCTAAATCTTGTACAGGTCTTGTATATGTTGTTACAACTGCTATGAAATCATATGTGCATGTGCCTCTCTGTGTCTGGCAAACACCATTTTCTTGGTATTGACAACCACCTCTGGCTTTTAAAATCTTTTTGCCCCTCCTTCTGAGAAAATTTTGTAAGTATTCCAGGGAGGAGTGTGATATAAATGTACAATTTAGTTATGAGCATAGAGATTTTTATTTTTAAAGTCTGACTTTATAGCTTTAAAGTAAGGCAGTATCTAATGAAATCTAAGCAAAGAGGGTTGAAGAACAAGAATAGCTATATAGTATATTTATGTGTTTCTTATAGAAAATTACATTTGACTAAATATAGTGGTATAGTATTTGCCAGGCTCAGATTTGATTCCCAGTCTCTCTTCTCTCTCTCTCTCTCCCTCTCTCTCTCTCTCTCTCTCTCTCTCTCTCTCTCTCTCTAACACACACACACACACACACACACACACACACACACACACACCTATGCCTGACAGCTCCTCACAGTCTTGTAGACAGAGCACTAAAGGACTCTCTTTTCTCCCTTACATTTGATATCTGATTATATATCCTATCCTGACATAGAACTCCCATATCCTCTGGCATTTCGTAGAATCTGGAGGATCTTGTTCTAGCCTGTGACTCTTAGTGGCTCCTGAATGGGTTTAGGTGGTAACTGGCGTCAGCTTCCAGAGAAACCAGTTAGTAACTAAAGAGCTGGAAGTTTCACTCTTACCCTCAGCCTCAGGGAGGAGAGAGGGAACAGAGAAAACTTCATAACCAGAGAGCAGTGGGGAAACTAATCATGCCTGACATGGTGAGCTCCCACAAACATTCAAATGAACCCAATTGGAAGACTTGGGGATAGCAGGATAGCTGGGTCCTTGGAGGTGGTGTACCTGAGAAGGCCTGAGAGCTCCGCACACCTTCCTCCATTTCTCCTACTAGCCTTATGTTTGTTTTATAATAAGCCAACAAGCTTAAGGGTTTTCCTGAGTTCTGTGAGCTGTCCTCATCAAACACAAGGAGGAGACTGTGGAATGCCTCATTTACGGTTGGCTCTTCAGAAGTATAGATAGAACTTACTGCTTTTGATTGACATCTAGCATGTGCGGTGGTCTGTGGAGTCAAACCTTCTATCTCTGGGGTCTCACACTATTTGCAGGTTGGTGGTGTGAATATAGAATTGAATTATCGGACCAGAGAACCGGTCAGTGTGAGAAAAGCTCCCGACATGTTTTGATGACCCGAGGTGAAGTACTCAGAATTGGGTGTGAATGGAGCAGAAAAGCAGCTGGGCTTTCCTGTTATATAGAATGGCAGGAGGAAAAGATAGGAAAGGAAGTTCCCGACAGAGCCCAGGGTATTTAGAGCGATCAGTTAGGGAAAGTTCAATGTGATAACATAGCCAGTGGGGCTGAGAGAAGCCATAAAGTGATGATGCAATACATTAGGGCAAATCACAATGAGGAGTCAAAGTCACCTCTCAGCTAAGTGGGCTAGGGGGAATGAGGAACTAGTGGTCGTTAGCTCTATATGGAGAAGCTTTAGAGTGAGTACTCCCTTAGGAGGCTGGTAGTTTCCACGGGGGTGCCAGTGATCCTGATGTTGCCTAGAATCCACACTTCCGTACTATTTCTGCAGTGTATGATACAAGCAGTTAATACCATCAGCTCTTTCTATGGGCAAATGAGGACTTCTGAATCATGCCTGGTGCCTCTCTGTCTAAAAATCTAATTCTTACTGGGGTCCTAGAGGCAATCCAGGTGGTGGCGGTGGGAGGTGGTGGTTCTCTGTTGGATTAGAAAACATCCTCTTGTATAATAAGGATTGGAGTATTTGACTTAGGAATATCGATGCTTTGAAGAGGATGGGATGAGGAACAGAAGCTTGCCCTGAAAATCAAATCTGGTAGGAGCTGCACATTCCCTGTTCTCGGACTTTGGATCTATCTTTCTAAAGTTGCTATCTCACCTTATAGGGTCCACTTCCTGCCTACCAGTGTCCTACCTTGCAGAAGACATCTGGTGAATTTTGCTGTTGAATTGGCAGTGTGACTTTGCTCAGTCATATCTTCCCAGAGCTGTGAGGATGCGGGCCTTCTTCAAAGATGTCATGGAGCCTTTAGATGTCCCAGCCATATACAGAGTGTCAAATTGAAGTTCAGTGCATCTTTTCCCCTGTACAGTCCCTAGCTGTCAAGAGCAGGGCCATCTGATCTCCCAGATTGAGAATCACTGTTGTCACCCCAGTCCCAGTGGAGCTTGATCTCCACCTGTACTGTGCCTCCATCATTGTTAATTCAAGTAATCTTCATGCTATTCCAACTTAGGTACCTGTCAATTCATTTCTCTCTTTTAAAGTCGGCTAGGGCTCTTCAAATCCATACCATGAAGCATCACTGAGAATCAGTTTCTTACAGGGACTCCTAGAACCTGTTAGTCTACCATCCCTGGGACCATGCAGGAGTCAGATGCTGCAAATTATTCACTCTGTGTAAATGAATATAATTTAATATTTATCTATCAAAGTATCCTTAGACCCCCTGGCTACAGTTTAGGTTCCTGTTGTTCACAACCCAGTAGAGCAGATAGAGGGGAAATTTGGAAAGACTTTACACATATGCCAAGACGAACTTTTCGCACAACTGAGAAATCCACTCTGAGCATAGAAAGTCAGGAGGGGTACAGTGTTGCAAAATATTTGAACACATCAGGAACTGAGAGTGTGAACTGGAAAAACCTGTTTCCTGTTGTGGTGTGGCTCAGCCCTAGCACAGACCTTTGAGTCCAGATCTTTCTGTAGACAAGAACTAAATAAAGTCAACGATAAGTCAAGAGGTAAAGCAAGTCACTAGTTGACAGGCAGTGAACATAAGAAAATCTGGGAAAGAGAAAGGAGGGCCTTTGAGTTGAAGGGTATTTTAGAAAGCATGGAGAAGGGAAGGAGCTTTTTCCTTCTAGGATGTCAGTGGAGTAGGAAGGTCAACTGGGTGCTTTCTCTGCCTCTCTGAGCTAGCAGGCTTTCACCACAGTGTCCTGCTTCTGAGTCTTCATTTAGTAAACTGAACATTTGGCATTTTGCTTAAATGTTCAAAACAACAGAACAGTGCAAGCTAAGTTTGGAAAAGCGATTGCAGACCAGCTCTGAAATGCCCTCGAAGTGCCAAGAACTTGTGGCCTCACTCCCAGCTTCATCAGGTAATGGATATGGATTTCCATAGTTCATTTCCTGTTACTATACCAAAATATTGGATACTGGGCAAGTTTTAGTGGCTGAAAATCTACTTGACTCTTGACTCATGATTTTGGAGGCTGCAAAATAAGAGAGCTTAGTGATTGTTGTGCTCCAATGTGTGAGGTTGAGGCAGATCAAGTGTGCTATGTCTTGTTACTCTTCCTATACTTACAAAAAAAAGTACTGCCCTGGGTACGGGGTGGGGGGAGGTCCTACTGTGACCTCCCCTCCTCCATATAGGAGTAATCCACCAGAGGCCTGGTCTACAAACACCATTAACCATATGACTTTGGGGATTAAGATTCCAACGTTTAGGGCTGGAGAGATGGCTCAGCGGTTAAGAGCAATGACTACTCTTTCAGAGGTCTTGAGTTCAATTCCCAGCAACCACATGGTGGCTCACAACCATCTGTAATGTAAACATCTTCTGGTGTATCTGAAGACAGCTACAGTGTACTCACATAAATAATAAATAAATATTTAAAAAAAAAAGATTCCAACGTTTAAATTTTAGGGGACACATTCAATCCCTTGCATGCATGGTGAAGGCTTTTGAAGTGACATTATCAGACACATAGCTTTGAACAATCAATATGGCATCTGTATGGCTGCAGGGGTGGCATGCAGTGCGTCAACAGGCCGGGCAGAGTTCATTGCTGGAATCCATGATTGTAGAGGTTGGTGGGTAATTGGCAGATCACAGGAAAGTGATCTAGAGAAAGAATTGACCAGCATTGGAAATAGATTGGCTATAACTAGCAACAAGGGAAAAAGTCCACGACAACTCGGCAACATTCACCATAAAATGAGGGTGGGGCAGGCGCTTGTATGTCCTGTGCACTGTGCAGACCGAGATGGCTGCTAACACTCTCATTAGCAAGAAAACTGAAGTCTTTACTGGACCAGGTTAATATAGTTTGATGGGAAATTCCTTCCAGGCTAATTTGATTTTCCTATCACATTATTAAGATATTAAAGAAAACGATTAATAATAGACAATCCTATAAAACGAAAGAAATCTCAGCTTAGAGGAAACATTCAAGCAATGATATTAATCCCTTGATATGGAGATGACATCTTTTCTAGAACTGAGTGCACATACTCAGACATGGACTATTAATATTTGACATGCCTAATGCAAGGCTCGCAGCCTATGCTCTGCCTATGCTAGGAAGATGAGCCGGCCTAGACATTTTTCTAGTTTAGGAAGGCCATATGTTCACTGACATTTACTAGGTCTCTGGCAAGGTCTTTTAGTTTTAAAAGTTAATGGGCCTTTGAGAGCAAACCTTCCTTCTTTATCTACACTGTTGATGTTGACACATAACAGTAGTAACAGTACCAGTGACAATCAGTGCTTGTTGACTCTTTCCCTTCTGGCCACTGTGTGAAGTTCTTTCTCGCTTAGCCCTCACACTCTGGTCTTAATGCAGGCACTAGCACTAGTTCCATTTTACACCTCACAAAGTCGAGGTCCAGAGACGATCATTAATTAACCAAGGCCACAAGCATAGCATCTGGTGATGCCTGTTCAAGACCCTCTGCGGTGGCACTTTATTTTAAACTCTTTTTGGTAGCTATCTACCCTTGGGGATTCCTCTGAGGTCAAGATACAAAGCTTGACATAGTGCTGTCAGGTGGGCATTGGTTGCCAAGAACTGTGATCCTAGCCCTGGGCACAGGGAGATAACGCAGCCAAACGTAGCTGTTGAGGGAGAGATAGCCTAGCCGGGTCTTCTTGTGCTCTGTGTCCTTTAGTTTCCCTCACTGGGGAGAACCAACTGGATGCAGTTAATGAAGAAGGCAACTGACAGAGCCTGTCTGATAGAGCAGCATCTCAGACAGCACTTGGGCCTGCCTGAGACTCAGGTGACTTTCTGGAGGGGGTGGATCATTGGATTCGTTCTCTGTAGATCTTTGTCTTGTATTGTTTGCAAACCATAATGTCCAATATAGGAAAATGGGTGCTTTTTGCCAGTTCTTGCAAAAAAAAATCTATTTGTGCAAAAAAAGCACTGAAGTACAAGATAAAAATAAGCCTCCCACTAGATACGTCTATTTTCCTAAATATCTGCCTTGACTTTACTCAGCCAGAGGGTCCGTGTTAGTTGTCCACCCTGTGTACCCCTTCTTTCCCACTTTAGCATCTGTTTCTTCTATTTCCTGCAGCCTACTTTTCTCTAGCTCCAAGCTTGCCAATACTAATAACAAGTATTAATAGCTCAGCAGATCCAAGGTCCATCTGTGGCTAAGATGTACTCTCTTGAGATGACATTTTCTTGCCACTTGTGGGTGTAACATTTGTGTAGAAAATTTGTTTGTTATTACTACTTGTGTAAACGAGAGCTCAAATATTTCTGAACAGAAGGTATGATTTACTGGACACAGAAACCCTCAGTATCTACAGATACTGCCCCACTCTCGAAAAGGTAGCGTGGGGTTCCACAGTATAGAATTTACAGAAAGACACAGTATAGAATTTACAGAAAACTCAGCCACTTCCTAGTTTCTGTTATATCTTCTATACCAACTCAAGCAGACACCACTGCTTATTCCAGATATGGCCTGAAGATAATTCTCTGCTAGTCTTCTGGGTCTCTACACATTTTGCAGATATGGGTTACTTTTTCTGTTTCCTGATATCTGTCAACGAATGTTGGACAGAATCACAGTTTTCTGGGGAAGAAAAGTAAGTTTCTTACCATCAGTATCATAATGGCAATGCTTCACTTCAGAGAAAGGGCAAAGGCAGGCACGTACAGTGCCCATTCCGAAAGGCCTGGGTTCATTATATTGAAGGTTTCTTTCTTGTGATTTAACTTGTTGCATAGTCAGTGTAGGATGAAAGTGTAGGATGAAATGCTGCTTCTCTGGCCATGAACTTCCTGTGAGTGTCTATACCACTTCGTCATGGAACCAAGGGAGTTTCATATCTTCTGCCAGCAGTTAATCTGTAAAATGATTCTGTCCAATTACTCTTTTATTGAGATACAGTCTTACGATGTAGCCTAGGCTGGCTTAACCTCACACTCCTCCTGCCTCAGCCACTCTGCACTGACTGCAGGTGTGTACTGCCCTGCCTGGTAAGGTCTTAGTTCTTGTTCCTAGCATTGAGGAATGTTGGGAGAATCTGTAGTGGACAAGGCACTAGGACTGGTAGTCAGTATCATGGGCTGCAACACTTAACTGGCAGTGTGACCGTGGGGAAGTCATACTAAGCGTGTGAAACTCTGTGTTTTTATCATGCGTGGCAAGATAATGGCACGTGCCTTGGCTGATTTGCTGTCTCCTGAAGGATCAAACATAGCCATCCGTGAGCAAATGCCTTGACCAAAAGGAATAAAAACAGTTTATTAGAGAGGCAAACGGCAATGCTCCTAGCACTCCGCAAGGCAGTGTGCTCTTCCTAGTGAGATTTGGAGGACCACGCTGGCTGCAGAGTGGGCTCTAATGAGGATTTCTCAGGATTGCCATTTGGTTTGCTCCTTATTAAATTTAACAATAATGTCCAATTAATTCTGTGTTTATTAAAATTTGAAATGATGATTTCAAAGGACAAATATGAGTGGATTGCACGGGATACTTCAAATTTGAAGAGAGATTTGTGTGTGTGTGTGTGTGTGTGTGTGTGTGTGTGTGTGATTTAATTGCTTAGAGCTCCTAATGAGGAAAGATCATGAGGATATGTCAGGCAGTAAGAGGGAACTGCCACGAAGCTCAAACGGATGCTTAGTGCTCAGAAGCTCAAAGCATCCACATTTGAGTTCAAGTTGTGTGGCACAGCGTTGATCAAGCCATGTTAAATAGGGATCAGAGAGTTGAAGAATTCTTGTGTGTGTGTGTGTGTGTGTGTGTGTGTGTGTGTGTGTGTGTTGTATATGTGCATGTACATATATGTATACACAGGTGTGTAGGACAGGTAGACATGCCACCAGACAGGCATAAGAACTGGTGAGGTGGAGCATACTCACACCCCTGGAATCTCAGAGATTCCAGTCTAAAATGGAGCTGCTTCCTCTGTGCCTGGTCTGGAACCTGTAACCACGGCCCCTAACTGAGGTGACCTTGGACAGTTGGTCCTGAACCACAGCACCTAGACTCCTTCCCCATGAATAGAGCATCACCAGTCTTAACTTCAGTCAAGAGAAAGCATTTACCCTCCAAATCCCATCCCACTCCCCAAGGTTCGTATACTCCCTTTCCACACGGAATAAAGCGCACAAATTATTTCACCGTCTCAGAGTGGCTTGGAGGAGGGCCCTCTCTCCTGCAGCACACATTGTTGAATCTTGGACCTGCATGCCTGGCCAGGCTCCTGTTGCCCATCGAGGCTCACGTCAACCGGCTGGCTGATGATAGCATTGCTGCAGTAGCTGCAGGACTCAGACAGACCTGCCTCACGCTGGCTGCCTCAACTTCTTTATTCCTTTTCTAAGAGCTGTAACACTCCCACTCTGCAGGCATTCCTGGGCAGACTGGAGCCCGGCGGAGTCCATTTGCCCCTGGCTCTGCCTCCCCTTCCTTGGTCTGGCATACAGCAATACCTGACGGCCTGGAGAGAAATGTAGATTGTGGTCTCCCAGCCTGGACTTTGCCCAGCACCCGCTGAGCCAGTGTATCAGTCGCATCCAGACGCTGCCAGCAGAGAGGCAGAATACGGAACCACACAAGATCTGCATGCACCCTCATGCACGTGCATGCACGACTCAGAGGCCAACACTTAGAAGTTGGCAACAGCATCCTTCTCTGTCATCCTGGACCTTATTCTTTGAAACAAGGTCCTCGCTGGATCCCACGTGGGCCTTTTCAGCTAGAATATCTTAGTACCTGCGAGATCTTCATATCCTTTTGTCTCTGCCACTCAGTGCTGAGTTTGCAGATGTGTGCATCTGTACCTGGTTTTTAAAGTGGGTGGATGACTACACTCAGGATCTTGTACTTACTCGGAAATATTTTATTGACTGAGCCACCTCCCCAGCCTTGTGGTTTGTTTAGGAAGACTCAAGCTTACCACTCAATGAGTCATCCCATACACTGAGGACAGCTGATCAAACTATACTAATCCTCTTCCAGTTCGTTCCTCAATATCTGTCTCTGTCCTACAGTAAAAGAAAAGATTCATTTCATTTTCTTTACAGCCAGGAACACAATGCATACTTTTCCTCCTCCTTGAAAGTAAACACTGTACCTGGAGCCTCTGCTTTTTTGCTTCTTACTGCTGTTAATTATGTCTTTGCTCTACACTTTTTCCACATCAACAGGATTTCTTGATGATGGATTTTTAGGAACTCTGGTTTGCTTGCAATGGTCCACAGGCATCGTGTGGCATTTGCGCTGTCACAGGCTCAGTGCACTTCAGCTGAGGTAAGTTGTTTAAAAGAAAGGTTGCTAGGAAAGAGGGTACTACTCTTCTCACTCAAAGGAGGGGACTGCAGTGTGCTGACCTAGAGAAGGCACTAGAGAAATACAAAGGAACCAGAGCGTCACTGTAGTGCTGGCTTTGGCTGCAGTCCAAGTTGAATAATTGCATCCTGTCTATGGAAAGCCCCCTGCAGTTCCAATCAGATAGGATACTTAGTTCAATTCCTTACCTAAAGTCTGCATTGAGGAGTTGAGGCTACTCGTGAGCAATGGGCCACTGACCAGTAGAAGCCTCATATAAGGAATGGGCGACTGACATGTAGAGGCTGTGCTTAAGGACTGGATAAAGAGCCAGGCAGCTGAAGAAAGGACACAGAACTTCAACAATTATCTTCAGCTCCCTCCTTCCTCACCTCCAAAGTCATACATCAGCCCTTGAAGAGAGGGAAGGAAACCAGGGGTAAAGAGCCTTGCAGAAACCAACATGTTAAACAATCACCATTCCTGTAAGAGATGGGAGTGTGATTATCTGACGAACCATGACCCCTGCAGACACATCACATGTTTGAAATTCATGACCTCTCACCAATTGACGTTTGCCTAAATTATTTAGACACCCCATCTCATTCTGGTTGCATTGCTCTCAGAGAGATTGAAGACAGGAGATGGGGAGCTAGACTCTTTCGCCCCCCACAGCTTCCTTGTTACTCTTAGGTCCATTAAGAACAAGCTCCTCAATGATTTCCTCTTCTTGGCCTGTAATGAAGTCAAACTGACTCTGATTGTCATCAATAATTAATGAGTCCGATGGTTCTCAGCCTCTCCCGGCCATTTGGCAGATGGCATCGTCGATTTACTATTGTGCCTGCCATTCTGGAAGCCTCTCAGAGTGGTTTATGTTGTGAAATCTAGTTACAAAAGGCTTTGCACTTCGGGTGATCTCTGGGTTTTGACATTCTCTGTGACTTTTTCTTTCTTTGACTGTAGAAGAGGAATAGGCAAGTTCTGTTGACAGAGAACCTTAACAACAGCACCACAAATCTATGCACTTACAGCCGATGAGAAAACAAGCAGGTAAAGACAAACAGCAGTCTTGGAGGGCACTAGGTGCCTAGTGACCCAATATTAAAAAGAAAGATCTCTTCTGAAGGCTGAGAACCATCTATGGAATACAATCAAGCCAAACATTGAAACCTTATAAGCTTAAGAAATTGTTTAGAGTCTAAGTGAAGATAAATGTCTCATGTATCAGGAAGGGTAGATTAAGTCTAGTAAAGTATTTGAAGTCAGAGTAACTCTGAGTGGTGTGTGTGTGTGTGCAAGTGCGAATGCGACTCTCTGTGTTTGCACGTCTGTGTCTGTTTGCACTTGATTTTGTGTGTCTGTTTCTGTGCATAAGTGTACACCTCCACCCCGCGTGTGTATGCTTTTCCTTAGAGAAGATTTTCACCACATCTATTATCATCAGCGAAGACAGACCAGAGCTGGGATTCTGTGTGACTTTTCTTAAATTAACTGAGGATAAGAAGAGGGGTTAAGGTAAGGTGCTCAATGGGATTCACCAAACATTTGTTCACATGAAACAAAAGGTTTGCCCTACATACAAAGAATTTTGAGGATAAAGCTTAGGCTCATACACAAACTAATATTTTCTTCTCTAAGCTGTTTAGAAAAACACCAAAGAATATCACCTAAATGTTTCTTGCTTGTAGCTATTATGGTTCAAAACATGGGCCAAAACTGCCCCTTAAAATTATGCACATTTTTATTGAAATGCTTATAAAATATCTTTCAGGAACAGAATTTTTTTATTAAAAAAAAAGCAGGTCCAAGAATGGCATTTCTATGCACAGATCCCATCCCTGGAGAAGAGGGAAAAATCCCAGCGTCTCAGATATGTCTCCTTATGTCCAGAGCTCTTGCTTAACAGTACCAATAGTTGGCTTCCCACAAAGACGCTGAATTAAATTGCAAGTCCCAGCTTTGTAAGAGACTATGTTTTTACACTGCAGTTGCTTCTCATGCAGTTCAGAATGTCTGCAAGGTTTGACATGCTTAACCTTTCCCTTTAGGAGGACATCTTCATTCACCTTTGCTGAAGCAGGGTTCCTTGGTGTACCTCTTTGAACACAGTGGCATCCTAGAGAAGCAGACAAAAAGCCCACTTCAACACAGAATGGGACCGAGAAGGCTGGTTTGTGAACATTGCCAGCTCTAAGTGCATAAAACTCCACGGGCAAGCGTAAGCAAGCTGTATTCATTCTTTCCATAGTTGAGAACTTGCTAACTAATGGAAGTGTTTGGGTAAAGGTGTGTCTTTCAGAAGAGCAGTGGTCACCTTAAAGGACGTGATGTGCACACAAATGAAACAAAACCAAAACATTTCAGAGAATTCCTTCCTTGCTTATGACCAGGTCTATGATTCCAGCCAGGAGATTATCTGTGTCTGTGGCTATGATACACACACACACACACACACACACACACACACACACACACACACTTCACATAACTAACTCCATCAGGATCTTGACACGATAACTCTGTCAACTGCACACTTGTAAAAACAACAGGCTGAACCTCCCTCAGTGATTACCATGCACGACTCTTCCAAGGACAAGCATAACTGAATTGCCTGTAGATTGTAGCTGTCAGGTGATTGAGAGGGGACATTAGGAAGTTCACGTGAATTATGAATATAGGCGCCTCCCCCTTCTTCTGTTTTCTACAGCATGGCCACTCACTTGAAATTGCAGATCAAATTGTCTATATGGAGTGATAATGTTGTCAGTAAACAGAGAGAATGAAGGTATTATGATTTAGGCATGCTATCCTAGAGATGAAATAAATCATATGCTCATGGGTCCTCTATAGGCTTTCTGTCCCTACATTCATTTATTTTCTTGAGAGTGCAGCATCAATAAAGTAAAACTTGAAAAATAAGCATATAACTGTTCTTAGTCATTGTTCAAAATTGCCTTTAATGTTTCCTTTAATTATTAATATATTGCTTAATGTTAAAACTCCTAAACAACCAGAATATTAAAATCAATCATAACCTCAGAGTCTGGAAATAATGAATATCAATGTTTTGAGGTAATAGTATTTAGTTATTAACGTTAGTTTTGAAGTATGTACATTTATAGCACAAATAATTGGACTCCAACTGTAAAGATGGTTTTGTGCCTTCTATCTTGGAAGGCAGTAATACAACAGGAACGTTTTGTCAGTTTGTTTCAACTCATTAGCAAAATCATTACTAAGGGCTTCAGGGGGAGGGGATTTATTATCAGACAGAAACATGTTTTATTTTGTCCTAGTAATCTTAAGAGGTAGAAAAAATGGCTATTTTTGGAATAAAGTAGCAGGATCTAGAGTGTGTGAGATATGTGGGGGGCAAATGAAGCTGTGAGTCAATGTGTATTGTTGACATGGGCATAGTCATGTCAAGGACCGCAATGCCTTACACCCATGAGAATGGCGAGGTTTTCCCCAGACCATGAAGCCTTCTTTTGATTGACTAGTATGTGCAAAAATTAGCAACCAGAACTTCTTCCTCCTGAATCACTACAACCTAAGACTGCACTCCTGAGAGATCTCCCACAGAGACGCAGTAATCCCTCCTGTTTGTGCCGTACATAATGAATGCCCCAAGTTTTGAGTTTTGGGGGTTTGTAGTAGGTGTTCTATGTTGGAGCAAGTGCAGCTCACCTGATTCCAGTTTTTCTTTCTGTGTGTCTGTCCTTTCTTCATCACCCCAGTCAGCTTTCCAGAACCAAGGCATGCAGGATGTGGCAGGGAAGGACAGTCATAAACTCAACATATTAACTGTCTATCACATGCAAAGGCATGTGTTGATTCTGGAGCAACAGTAAGCATGGTCCTCAAAAGAGAGTTCACCATTGAGGGCACTGGTTTGAAGTCATTCTGTAGGCACACTTCGTTCATTTGATCTTCTAACACTTGTTAGAAATAGGTGCTGTTTTGATGTTCATTTTATAAAGAAGGCTCACAGAATTTAGGCATTTGTATGTAAGTACCTATTTCAGGCACTGAAGGACAGAGTTGTTCTCTCTCTCTCTCTCTCTCTCTCTCTCTCTCTCTCTCTCAGCCCAGTGGTTTCCTGTATATCTTTCTGTCACAGAATCTACATACCTTGCTATCCTGGCATGCCCTCCATAATGGGTTACTTCCTGATTTCTGCTTACTTTTCATTTTTTTGTTGCCTCTGGCTACTGTGCTACACCGAGGAGGAATGGTTGTCTTCTGTTTTCTTTGGTATTCATTCACAATATTCTTACTGTGTTCTGTCTCCATGTTTTCCTTCTAAAAATATACAGCATCTACTGGCATGGCCAGTGGATGGTCAGAGGGAACAGAAAATGGTGGCTGTGAAGGGAAATTATTCAGAAAAGGGAGGAAGACCGAGGGGTGGGATGGGAGAAGGAGGGAAATGAGAATCAGGGGTGGGGAGCTAGGTAGCCAAATAACAGAAATGACATCACGAAGAAAGAGACTGCTGGAGAGGTTGGAGAGGCGGCTGGCAAAGAGAGATAATGAGAAGGAGAAGGACAGCTGCTTTGAGCTACATCAGCGTTCTGAGCTGTGGGTTATTTGGTTCTTATATTTTCATGGATTTTAGCTCTTTTTCTTTCTCTCTCATTGCATTAGTGCCACCATTCAAATGAGAAAGAAAAAAAGAAAGGAAAGAAAATGGTAGTGGTCAATTTAGGGAGAAGAGAAACCACATACATATAGGGGAAAATTACCATATGCCAGTCCAAAGATGTAAACACTCACCCTTTCGTGAGCGTTTCTCTGCCAGCTGAACCAGAGCTGACCAAGCAGGAGGGAAACCACTTGGAAGGCCTGGGAAAAGGTCAGAAGCGAGAAGTCAGAGACCAAGGAGGAGGCAAAACATCCTTTTGGACTGCGGAGGCCAGTTGCCCCTGGCCGAGAATAGCCTTGGATTCCTCCTGAGGAGAGATGTTTCCAGTTAGAACTGGTGGAACAGGAGCCAGGGAGAAGCCAGAATTTTTGGTGGTGGTCACCAATCTCTCCTTATTTCTCTTACCAGATACTTTTGTTTCTTGCTAAGCCATCTTATGCATCTTGCAAGATGCCTTCTAACAGTGAGAGGTCAACCACCACCATAACTCCTCCCTACTGCCCCCACGCACACTGAGAGATAGAGAAGGGGGGAGAGAAATGGAGAGAGAGAGAAAGACAGAGAGACAGAGACAGAGACAGAGAGACTGCAGTGGCTATTCCTGGTTGTCAACCTGACTACATCTGGAATGAACTACAATCCAGAATTGAAGGGCACTCCTGTGATCCAGATTTTGTAGCTAGAAAACACAAGTTTGTGACTTGGATCTTGGCATAAAGATCTTGAGGCATAGTGGCTATGAAACACTTAGGCCCAGGCAAGGTAATATACACATTTATTCCTGGGAGAAAGAGGCAAAGGAGATCTCTGAGTTCAAGGTCAGCCTTGGGACAAACCAAGTCCCAAATCCAGGCATGGTAGTACACACCTTTCATTTAGGCCACAGTTTCTGCTGGAAGCCTACATAAGGACATTGGAAGAAGGAAGATTCACTCTTTGACTGCCTACACTTACTTGCCAGCACATCTGTCGGAACCTACTTCTACAGAAGGATAGGGCAGACAACTAGCCTTGTGGGACTGAGCAACTACTAGATTCTTTCTTTCTTTCTTTCTTTCTTTCTTTCTTTCTTTCTTTCTTTTCTTTTTTTTTTGTTTTTTGTTTTTTTTTCCGAGACAGGGTTTCTCTGTGTAGCCCTGGCTGTCCTGGAACTCACTCTGTAGACCAGGCTGGCCTCGAACTCAGAAATCCGCCTGCCTCTGCCTCCCAAGTGCTGGGATTAAAGGCGTGCGCCACCACCGCCTGGCAACTACTAGATTCTTGGATGTCCCATTCACAGCAGACCACTGTTGGGCTAGTTGGAATACAGACTGTAAGTCATACAATAAGTTCCCTCAATGTATAGAGACAGTGCATAAGTTCTGTGACTCTACAGAACCCTGACTAATACACTAATAGAGAGGGAGGGTGAGAGGGAGGGAGGGAGGGAGGGAGGGAGGGAGGGAGGGAGGGAGAGAGAGAGAGAGAGAGAGAGAGAGAGAGAGAGAAGTGAGCAATAGACACATGAATGATGCCAAGGCCCAAGAAGACAATGTGCTCTGCTTCATGTTAAAGTCTAGCTCTCTGCAAATAAATCAGCAGAGTGAAAGCAAAATTATAAGCTTTAGTTTAGATATAATAGTTTTTGAATATACAAAGTTATTAACTGTTTTGTTATACTCTACCATCAATGGGTGCACGATGATAATTATGATGATGTGACGTAGGTCTTGCTCAGAATGTGCCAGGATCTCTCCTAAACATGTTATAGATACTATTCCATGTATTTTTCACAGCTGTCCTAAGAGTTACATGCCCTAGAGGCTATTGTTTCATGAGGGCATCAGTGAAGTCCTGGAAATGATAACTTGACCCAGCTTCTAAACAGTAATGGAAGTCATGAAGAGACTGAGCAGGATAGTGATAGAATCTAAAATATGTTAAAGGGTATGGTGTGCAGTGTTGAGGTCAGGGACAGAATGTAGACGTGATAACAGAGGTGAGAACTTACATCAGCTTGAATAAAGGTATAAGCAGCATAGCAGCTGATGAAAAGTGCTCCCAATCTCAGTAGTTCAATGGCAAATAACAGTGTGGTAGATTGGCTGTAAGGTAAGAAGAAAGAAGAAAGTCAAGGACAGTAACTTGGATCCTATCTGAGAAGTTAAAAGATAAATCATATTATTTTTTTTTCATTGTGAATAGAACAACATTTAGAAGGATGATATGGATGCCAGATCTGGACACATTAAATTAAGGTGTTTATGAAATATCCAGAATGTAGCATTTAATGTTTAGTTCAGCTATAGAGTCTTGAAAATCATCACATGGCTGTACTTCTGGTTATAAGATTAGGTCACGGACCAGCGGTGTAGCGGCGGGCCTTCATATTGCAACCAGGACACAGCTGGAAAGGCCCAGGTAAACACCCCTTCCAGGGCTACACTCACGGGGGTATCTGCTAGGGTCTCGGAGCCAAGCAGGCGGAGTCCCGCCTAGGCTCTGTGGGACATCCCCGAGCCCTCTGGTGAGCACCAAGGCTGCTTCTGCAACCAGCTCGCCGGCCCCTGGACCAGCGGTGTAGCGGCGGGCCTCCATATTGCAACCAGGACACAGCTGGAAAGGCCCAGGCTCTGTGGGACATCCCCGCCCTCGGGTGAGCACCTAAGCTGCGTTCTGCAACCAGCTCGCCGGCCCCTAGACCAGCGGTGTAGCCGGCCCCTAGACCAGCGGTGTAGCGGCGGGCCTCCATATTGCAACCAGGACACAGCTGGAAAGGCCCAGGCTCTGTGGGACATCCCCGCCCTCTGGTGAGCACCTAAGCTGCGTTCTGCAACCAGCTCGCCGGCCCCTAGATCAGCGGTGTAGCGGCGGGCCTCCATATTGCAACCAGGACACAGCTGGAAAGGCCCAGGTAAACACCCCTTCCAGGGCTACACTCACGGGGGTATCTGCTAGGGTCTCGGAGCCAAGCAGGCGGAGTCCCGCCTAGGCTCTGTGGGACATCCCCGAGCCCTCTGGTGAGCACCAAGGCTGCTTCTGCAACCAGCTCGCCGGCCCCTGGACCAGCGGTGTAGCGGCGGGCCTCCATATTGCAACCAGGACACAGCTGGAAAGGCCCAGGCTCTGTGGGACATCCCCGCCCTCTGGTGAGCACCTAGGCTGCGTTCTGCAACCAGCTCGCCGGCCCCTAGACCAGCGGTGTAGCGGCGGGCCTCCATATCACAACCAGGACACAGCTGGAAAGGCCCAGGCTCTGTGGGACATCCCCGCCCTCGGGTGAGCACCTAAGCTGCGTTCTGCAACCAGCTCGCCGGCCCCTAGACCAGCGGTGTAGCGGCGGGCCTCCATATTGCAACCAGGACACAGCTGGAAAGGCCCAGGTAAACACCCCTTCCAGGGCTACCCTCACGGGGGATCTGCTAGGCTCTCGGAGTTCCTTGCAACCAGGACACAGCTGGAGAAGCCCAGGTAGACAGACTCCAACAGGGGCTACAATCGCATGGGTGGCAGCCAGCTTATGATCCCTTAAAGCAGCAGTCACACATATTCACCAATAGAGAAACAACAGGTGAGCCCAGCCTCACAGGAGATTCAAACACCAGCCACTGACAACAAGGCCAACTAAAACCAGAAATAACCAGATGGCAAAAGGAAAACGAAGGAACGTTACTAACAAAAATCAAGGCAACATGACAGCATCTGAACCCAGTTCTCCAACAACAGGAATCCCTGGATACCCTAAAACACCAGAAAAACAAGACTTGGATATAAAATCACTGGTCAGGATGCTGGTAGCTGAACACATAGAAAAATCTCGTAAAGAAATAGAGGAGAAAATGGATCAAAAGTTAGAAGCCTTTACGAGGCAAATACAAAAATCACTTCAAGAAATGCAGGAGAAGATGGATCAAAGAGAAGAAGACAATAAGGAAGAAAGACAAAAGTCACTTAAAGAACTACAGAAGAACGTGGGCCAACAAGTAGAAGCTATGAAAGAGGAAGCACAAAAATCTATTAAAGAAATACATGAAAACACAATCAAGCAAGCGAAAGATCTGAGCACATCCATCCAGATACTAAAAACAGAAGTAGAAACAACTAAGAAATCACAGAGGGAGACAACATTGGAGATAGAAAACCTGGGGAAGAAATCAGGGGCCATAGACGCAAGTATCAACAATAGAATACAAGAGATAGAAGACAGAATCTCAGAAGCCGAAGATACCATAGGAACCATTGATTCAACAGTCAAAGAAAATACTAAATGCAAAAAGGTGGTAACCCAAAACATCCAGGAAATCCAAGACACTATGAGAAGACCAAACCTAAGGATTATAGGTATAGACGAGAGTGAAGATTTACAAGTTAAAGGGCCAGCTAATATCTTCTATAAAATTATGGAAGAAAACTTCCCCAACCTAAGGAGAGAGATGCCCATGAATATACAAGAAGCCTATAGAACCCCAAACAGACTGGACCAGAACAGAAATACATCCCGTCACATAATAATCAAAATTCCAAATGTAATAAACAAAGAAAGAATACTAAAGGCAGCAAGAGAAAAAGGCCAAGTAACATATAGAGGAAAACCTATCAGAATAACACCAGACTTCTCACCTGAGACCATGAAAGCTAGAAGATCCTGGGCAGATATCATGCAAACTCTAAGAGAACACAAACTTCAGCCAAAACTACTTTACCCAGCAAAACTCTCAATTGCCATTGATGGAGACATCAAGGTATTCCATGACAAAACCAAATTTGCAAGATATCTCTCCACAAATCCAGCCCTACAAAGGATAATAGGGGGAAAACACCAAGACAAGGACGGAAACTACACCTGGGAAGAAGCAAGATAGAAACCTCCTCTCATCAAACCCAAAAAAAGATAACCTCTCGAATATAAAAAATAAATAAGATGAATAAATATAATTTCAAAAATGTCTGGAGGTAATAATTACTATTCCTTAATATCTCTTAACGTCAATGGACTCAATTCCCCAATAAAAAGACATAGATTAACAGACTGGATACGGAAACAGGACCCTACATTTTGCTGCATACAGGAAACACATCTCAGTGTTAAAGACAAACACTACCTTAGAGTAAAAGGCTGGAGGACAATTTTACAAGCAAATGGTCTCAGGAAACAAGCTGGAGTAGCCATTCTAATATCAGATAAAATTGACTTTCAACCTAAAATCATCCAAAGAGACTCAGAAGGTCACTTCTTGCTGGCCAAAGGGAAAATCCACCAGGAAGAGCTCTCAATACTGAACATCTATGCTCCAAATGCAAGGGCACCCTCCTTCGTAAAAGAAACCTTACTAAAGCTTAAAGCACACATTACACCTAACACAATAATTGTGGGTGACTTCAACACCCCACTCTCCTCAATGGACCGATCAGGAAAGCAGAAACTAAACAGGGACACAGTGAAACTAATTGAAACTCTGGACCAATTGGATTTAACAGATATATATAGAACATTTCATCCTAAAGCTAAAGAATATACCTTTTTCTCAGCACCGCATGGTACCTTCTCCAAAATAGACCATATAATCGGTCACAAGACAGATGTCAACAAATACAAGAAGATCGAGCTAATCCCATGCCTCTTATCAGATCACCATGGAGTAAGAGTGGTCTTCAATAGCAACAAAAACAACAGAAAGCCCACATACACATGGAAACTGAACAATACTCTACTCAATGACACCTTGGTCAAGGAAGAAATAAAAAAAGAAATCAAAGACTTTTTAGAATTCAATGAAAATGAAGGTACAACCTACCCAAATCTATGGGACACAATGAAAGCAGTGCTAAGAGGAAAACTCATAGCTCTAAGTGCATCCAAAAAGAAACTGGAGAGAGCATACACTAGCAGCTTAATGGCACACCTTAAAGCCCTGGAAGAAAAACAAGTTAATTCACCCAGGAGGAGTAGAAGACAAGAAATCATCAAACTCAGGGCTGAAATCAATCAAATAGAAACAAAGAGAACCATACAAAGAATCAACAAGACCAGGAGCTGGTTCTTTGAGAAAATCAACAAGATAGATAAACCCTTAGCCAGACTAACCAAAGGACACAGAGACAGTATACAAATTAACAAAATTAGAAATGAAAAGGGAGACATAACAACAGAAACTGAGGAAATTCAAAAGATCATCAGATCCTACTACAAAGGTCTATACTCAAAACAACTGGAGAATCTGGAGGAAATGGACGATTTCCTAGACAGATATCAAATACCAAAATTAAATCAGCATCAAGTAGACCAGCTAAATAGTCCCATAACCCCTAAAGAAATAGAAGGGGTTATAGAAAGCCTCCCAACCAAAAAAAGTACGGGACCAGATGGTTTTAGTGCAGAATTCTACCAGACCTTCAAAGAAGACTTAACACCAATACTCTCCAAACTATTCCACAAAATAGAGACAGAAGGGACACTGCCCAACTCATTCTTCGAAGCCACAATTATGCTAATACCTAAACCACAAAAAGATCCAACAAAGAAAGAGAACTTCAGGCCAATTTCTCTGATGAATATAGATGCAAAAATACTAAATAAAATTCTTGCTAACCGAATCCAAGAGCACATCAAAACGATCATCCACCATGATCAAGTAGGCTTCATCCCAGGGATGCAGGGATGGTTCAATATACGGAAATCCATCAATGTAATCCACTACATAAACAAACTGAAAGAAAAAAACCACATGGTCATCTCATTAGATGCTGAAAAAGCATTCGACAAAATTCAGCATCCTTTCATGCTAAAAGTCTTGGAAAGAGCAGGAATTCAAGGCCCATACCTAAACATAGTAAAAGCAATCTACAGCAAACCAGTAGCCAACATCAAAATAAATGGAGAGAAACTGGAAGCATTCCCACTAAAATCAGGGACTAGACAAGGCTGCCCTCTCTCTCCATATCTTTTCAATATAGTACTTGAAGTTCTAGCAAGAGCAATTAGACAACATAAGGAAGTCAAAGGGATACAAATTGGAAAGGAAGAAGTGAAACTATCATTATTTGCAGACGATATGATAGTTTACCTAAGCGACCCAAAAAACTCCACCAGAGAACTTCTACAGCTGATAAACAACTTCAGCAAAGTGGCAGGGTATAAAATTAACTCAAGCAAGTCAGTGGCCTTCTTGTACTCAAAGGACAAGCAGGCTGAGAAAGAAATTAGGGAAATAACACCCTTCACAATAGCCACAAACAACATAAAGTATCTTGGCGTAACTCTAACCAAACAAGCGAAAGATCTGTACAACAGGAACTTCAAGTCCTTGAAGAAAGAAATCGAAGAAGACCTCAGAAGATGGAAAAATATTTCTTGCTCCTGGATTGGCAGGATCAATATAGTAAAAATGGCCATCTTGCCAAAAGCAATATACAGATTCAATGCAATCCCCATCAAAATCCCAACTCAATTCTTCATAGATCTAGAAAGAGCAATTCTCAAATTCATCTGGAGCAACAAAAAACCCAGGATAGCTAAAACTATTCTCAACAATAAAAGGACTTCTGGGGGAATCAATATCCCTGACTTCAAGCAGTACTACAGAGCAATTGTGTTAAAAACTGCATGGTATTGGTATAGCAACAGGCAAACAGATCAATGGAACAGGATTGAAGACCCTGAAATTAACCCACAGACTTATGGTCACTTGATCTTTGATAAAGGAGCCACAACCATCCGATGGAATAAAGATAGCCTTTTCAACAAATGGTGCTGGTTCAACTGGAGGTCAACATGCAGAAGAATGCGAATTGACCCACTCTTATCTCTTTGCTCTAAGATCAACTCCAAGTGGATCAAGGACCTCCACATAAAACCAGACACACTGAAACTATTAGAAAAGAAACTTGGGAAGACCCTGGAGGACTTGGGCACAGGGGAAAAGTTCCTGAACAGAACACCAATAGCGTACGCACTAAGATCAAGAATCGACAAATGGGACCTCATAAAATTACAAAGTTTCTGCAAAGCAAAGGACACTGTCCGAAGGACAAAACGGCAACCAACAAAGTGGGAAAAGATCTTTACCAACCCCACATCCGACAGAGGGCTAATATCCAATATATACAAAGAACTCAAGAAGTTAGACCGCAAAGAACCAAATAACCCTATCAAAAAATGGGGCACAGAGCTAAACAAAGAATTTTCACCAGAAGAAATTCGGATGGCCGAGAAACACCTTAAGAGATGTTCAACATCATTAGTCATCAGGGAAAAGCAAATCAAAACAACCCTGAGATTCCACCTCACACCAGTCAGAATGGCTAAGATTAAAAACTCAAGAGACAACAAGTGCTGGCGAGGATGTGGAGAAAGAGGAACACTCCTCCACTGTTGGTGGGATTGCAAAATGGTAAAACCACTCTGGAAATCAATTTGGCGGTTCCTCAGAAAATTGGGTATGGCACTTCCAGAGGACCCTGGCATACCACTCCTGGGCATATACCCAGAGGATTCCCCAGCATGCAATAAAGACACATGCTCCACTATGTTTATAGCAGCCTTGTTTATAATAGCCAGAAATTGGAAGGAGCCCAAATATCCCTCAAAGGAGGAATGGATACAGAAAATGTGGTATATTTATACAATGGAATACTACTCAGCAATTAAAAACAATGAATTCATGCAATTTGTAGGTAAATGGTTAGACCTGGAAAATATCATCCTGAGTGAGCTAACCCAATCACAAAAGAATGCACATGAAATGCAATCACTGATAAGTGGATATTAATGAGCCCAGAAGCACTAAATACTCAAGACACAAATAGCAAGTCAAATGATTCCCAAGAAGAAGAAAGGAGAGGACCCTGGGCATGTAAAGATTGCATCCAGTTTAGTAAAGAAACCGAGGGGGGAGGGGGAATGATTGGGGAATAGTTGGGGGGGAGAAGAACTATGGGAACTATGGTGGGTGGGAACTGGGAAAGGGGAAAGCCTTTGAAATGTAAACATAGAATATAGAAAATAAAAATAACTAAAAAAAAAAAAAAAAAAAAAAGATTAGGTCACTAAGGGAGGATCAGGTGAACCAAAGACAAAATTCTGCATCTTCAAACACTCAGATGTTTAGAGGTCAGGAAACAGAAGAAGGGCCAGAAAAGAAGACAAAGGAAGACCCACAAGAGACTTATGGAAGACCAATGGAAAAGATATAATTGCCACCAAAGAACACTGCTAAAACATCACAATGTCAGGTGGATTCAACCAAATACTAATAGCTATTCATCTTGACCAGAGTAGCTTGATTGGACACAGTTCAAGAAGGAATAGAAGAAAAAATGGATACAGGAAACAAGCTATTGTTTCAGAGAAGTGTAGTATAAAATGTACTCGAAAGGGGCTGTAAGTTGACAGAAATGTGGTTATACAGGTTTTCTGTTAAATAGGAAAAGTTACACTCTGCCCCGTGTCTACCGAATGGTCCTGGAGAAGAGAAAAGAAGAATGGAGAGAATTTCTGTTGAGAAATTCTCAAAATCCCTAAGTTGGGACAGGGACTGAGGCTTGGTGAGTGTGTAAGGTTCTGCTTTTGGCTTCCCCTATACCATCATATGGTACAGTGGTTGGCAGAAAGTCAATAATAAGGGCTAAGATGTGGACAGATAAAGGTAATGAAAGTTCTCTTACATCTTTTAGAGAAATAGAAACCAAGATTATCAACTACAAATGAGGAGTGGAAAGGAACTGCTGAAGAGTAGATAAATTATAATATTAACTGATTATGTTTTTTATTTCTGTACTTGATAGTGCATAGTAGAAAAACCATACTAAATTCAGTGTTTTGATGTCTTCAACAGCATCAGTCATAACTTCTGTTTTCTCATACTTCAAGTGCTTCTCCAATGTATACCTATGAAGTGTCCTGCATTCTGATTCAGTTCTGGCGCTGTTTGCTTAGAGTACTAGAAGATCCCACACTTTAGGGGCTCAGCAATATAATACAGCATCCCACTTCAGATGGCAGTCACTAATCTGGGCTTTTCAACTAACTGAGTGGCTGGAAATAAAAGAAACTCATGACCCTTATGGGTTATACTGATCATTTGCTAAAACGATTCTAAAAACTCATAGGATCTTGACGTATGTTTAGCAATTCATTAAAAAAGACATTCCAAAGTATATAGATGAAAGGCAAGATGGAAGGGATGCATTGGGCAAAGTGGGGATGGGAGGAGTGGTACGAAACTTGCAAACTCTCAAGGGCATGACCCTCTCCACTCCTCTACCTGTTCAGCAATGAGGAGGAAGTTCTCCAAACTCAGTCCTTTTTAGTTTATTTTACGGAGGCTTCATAATGTAGCAATTACTGGTGAAATCATTGGCCATTAATGGTCAACTCAGCTGTTAGTCTCTGTGCCCCTCCAGAGTCACAGGACTGAAAGTACCAATGTTCTAATGACATGGTTGGTCCTGCTTGCATCCTTCCTCTATTCTGAGGCTGGTCAGAAGCCCTCACCATCAGTTCTCCCCTCAGCATACACAAAGTCACGTTATCACTTCAGAGATTGAGATTCCTAAGATATTTTTTAAAGAGATGTATGCCAGGAATGGAGCAAGGAACAAGTTGTATTTTGTGATTTTTATAAATCACAATATCGCCGACACTAATTATTTTATGGCATGGAATATACCATAGAAAATAAGTGTGATGATCTGCCCTGTTTAGCCAGATGCATTTTGGACTCGTCCCCGACGGCAAGCATATGTAGCTGACATATTGTGTTGCTGTTCCCTGCCTGCCATCAGCTTCTTATAGGACCCAAGTGTGAAGCCTATGGGTTTGCTTGAATCACAGGAGAGCACAGAAAGCTAAGGCTGCGAAATGCTCTTAGGGCAAAGGGCCTCTGGGGTCTGGGGGTGGGGGAAACTATAGAGCATTTGCTTGGTTCTCACTCTTTAAAAAAAAAAAAAAACATTTTATTTTCTTTTTTTTTTTAGGTCCAGTTCGAATTGAGCATTTCCTATTTGAGAGGCCTGTGGATTTTACGATGTTGAGTGTGAAGCGCAGCTTAAACAGAGATGGAAAAGGCTGCAGAGAAAAGGGGAAACTGAGAAGGAAATGTATTTCAAGGAGACGCTGCTGGGAGCAGCTGGTGCTGTAGTCTAAAGAGCCGCTTATTTTAATTGGGGGGGGGCAATAGCATAATAATACTGTGC